>OY728146.1:1286852698-1288052698 GCA_963277665.1 Viscum album
TTAAAGATAATAAATGAGGATCCTATGAGTGTACCTGTGGTAAAAAGGAGAATCATTTAGAAATATCCAAAACAATCTATTTTCATAAACCTATGAAGAATATTATTCAGGATCCTTCTAATTAGAAATTATTAGGATCCATAGAAAACTAAATCAATTTAGATAAAGCTACACCACATTTTTCTTATCTCACATCTCTTTATATTTTTGTTTATGATTTAGAATCTAGTTTTTTTGTATTTGTCTATTTATTTTTATAACATAGTCCTCTGAGATATACTAGAGAGTAATTAATACTCTCTTATATTTTTCTATTTGTATTAACATAAAAAATGTGGCAGATGTCATGTGTGACCTATAATATTTTTAGCATATGTATAACTATGGATAAGGCTTTGTGCTGGGAAATCCTTATGAGCTGTTTTATGTAAAAACCAGTCCAAGGTGTGGATTAGTTTATTTAACAATAATATTCTTGAAATTTGGTGATTCCCAAGTAGAGGGAATTAATTCTCAGAAAAATACATAACCCCTTATCTAAAATTCTATTGTGATTTATTTGTTTTGTTTTCTCTTATTTTAAATCAAAATGGTATCTTTTTTTCTAATATATTACAAAAAATTACTATGATAGTTGACTTAAACTAGTGTCTTATATATATATTTTTGATATTATTAGAATATTTTCAAACGATATAGTTCTCTCAAATGTTATAGTTTTTTCAAAATTATTTTAACTGAGCTGTGAAGGATCTTTTGAGAATATTTTCAAAATGTAAAATTATATATTTCTAATATTTTTGTTTATTGGGAATTATTTGTAAAAATTGTGGGATTTAAGGGTTTAAATTTTTTTAAATTTTTTTTATTAGAAACTCAATTAACTCCCCTATTGAGTTTTTTCAGAAGGACTAACATTATTTTTTTATATACCATTTCCAATGAGAAACTAAAAATTGGTAGATATTAATCAATAATATGAATTGAAAGGTTGGTTTTCAATTAATAGAGTTAGAATACATAAGAAAATAGTTTTTAACAAGTATATTCCCCATAAATTCATACATGATGGATAGAGGATTTTTATACCTCATGTAAAAAGAGAATGAATTTTTTGCGATATATGGAGAAAATTTCGCAAGGCTTGCAAGGTAGACCCCTATTTTATTATTATCAAAAGTAGAAAAAATTTCTTTAGTGAATTAAAATGGAAATTTTACAAAATATATAGTTATTCATAACTTTTTAAATTTTTTATATGTAGTTATATGTTCTCTAAAAGTATAAATAGAGTTTACAAAATTGTTTCTTTGACATAAAGACAGGAAAAGAAGGAAAAATTTAAGAAATAGAGGAGAAAATGAATAATGAAATGGAATAAAGAAAATAAAACTACCCAAATATTAATTATATGGTAAGAAAAATCTATGGAAGAGACTTAAGTGAAATATAAAACGCTTCAAGGGTGTAAAATTAGTGAATCTTACACAAGTTTATAGAAGGGACATGAAAATCAATATCAATATAATAGAAGAAAGTATGGATCCACACAATGAACCATTAATCATTAAATAATTCAAATAAAAGGAACATGGTCCATATGTAAGATAGTGTACTAAACCAAGGTTCTTTGAGGATAATTAATTTTAATAACTTCCTAATCATAGGGAGTAAGGGAGGGATTATTCTATGACCACCAGTGAAGTTGAATAGTAATATAAAGTGATGAAAGGTACCTCATTATTCACTTAATAATGGTGAATGTTTTATTTGATTTTGGTTCAATAGATTCCTTTATATATTATATGTTTATTTAAAAATTTTAATCAAATCCCTGATACCTTGTGAGATGCCTATTACATAGTGAAGGTAAACAAAAAGGGTTGTTGAATTAGTGTACAAAACTTAATTGAGTTATTTTTCCTTTTACACTTTAACCCTTTATATATTTAAATCTCTAAACCAGATAGACTGAATGGTCCTTGATTATTCATCAAAAAATCATTATATATCCAAAAAGAAATAAAAATGTATCAGAAGACTCGATATTTTTGTAAGTTATTCCCCTAATAAGGGTGAATTTGTCCTCTAATGGCCCGAAGGCCTTCATTTTTTTATTTATTTTGGTAATCCACCTTTCAAGGGATGTGGTGGAACCCTTACAGGGCTCGTAGGCATAAGTATTTATACCATCTCCCACCAGTTCCTTAAAAGGTTATTTTTCCAGATCTCTTGATTAAGATTATTAATGAGCTCAAAATGCCTCTACATCAACTAAATGATCTCTTTATTTGACTGTAATACTTTCAATTCCAATGAATTTAGTCGAAAATACTATATATTAGTCATCCTTTTACTATTCTGAATGTCCAAAAGATGAAACTTCTAAATCAAATTTCCCTATAATCAAAATATTCAACTTATAATTCTTCTATAACTATCTTAATATATCACTTCAATGTACGAAATACTACCACAATAAAATATTATATTATACTTTCTCACCCAATTTACCAAGAAAATATTATTTCTTATTTTCATTTCTTCTTAATGGATCTTCTGATTTTATTTTTTCTCATAAAAATACTACTAAAGATATTTTTTATTATTTCATACATGCATATTTCATGAAACTTCATAGTTCAATTCACCCAATCATATGATGGAACAAATGATTCTATCACTATTTAGTAACTCTCAATAAATAATACATTTTAAATTTTATTATTTTTATAACACCCTGATATTTTAAATTATATTTTCTTTTATAACCTAATGTGTTTGATAACATACTTCACATGCATCATCAAACCACAAAATACCATGAACTTTTATATAATAATTAAAATTCAGTCATAAAATCTGTGGATAAAATTATAGAAAATATAATTATAAAATATATATAAAAATAAAAATAAAGGGAATTATTAAAACTAAGGAATTTATACAATTCAATTTGAATAGTTAAATAACTAATAAAAAATTTATGCTAAATATGTATTTTTTAAAATTTACATTTATATGAATCTATTTTTAGAAAAAATATCTTATAGTTATAATATATTTTTGATATGAATAATATATTAACATCAATTTCAATAATAACTTGTAATATTTTTTTATATTATAAAAAGTTATATATTTATCTTTTTATTTTAAGGTTAAATTCTCAGATTTTAGAATTACAATTTGAAAAAATCCACTTAATTTTTTTATTTATCGTGTTTATAGTCTTATTGGAATATATTTTTGGTATTTTTCAGTAAAGATTAATTATTTGGTGAATAATACGAAATAAATTTTTTTATAAATACCATGAGTTTTATCACATTATTAGTATATAAGTATTAGGAATTTATAAAACTTTTTTATATTTTTTTCATAAGAAATATTATAAATTATAAATTTTAATTTTAATTTACAAACCTATGTTTAATGTTTTATAACATCAGTTCAACTATTATCTAAAACAACATTCAATACATTATAAGTTTATTATTTTAAAATTAATTTTTATTAATTTTAGAAATAAAACATAATAAAACATATTTCAAAATTGTAATTATAAGTTCCATATTATTTAATAATGACTATATTATTTTTAGACATAAAAATGAATTACATTGGGAAAAAATAGATTTTTCGTAAAATGAAAATTGAGTAAAACAGATTAACCAAAGGTGTAAATATACTAACATGTTAAAAAATTATTATAGTTGAGTTTTTTTGATTTTTCTCAAAAAAATATTTAAAATCCATTATTGTATATTTTTGATTCCTGTTGACATGTGAAACAACTTCTCCCTTTATATTAAGATGAAATATTTACAAAAGTTAAATTCTCACCACTTGTAAAAGGTTCCTATCACAACCCCATGAAGACCACTCTTAAATTTTTATTTCCTCTAATAAACTTTCACTTTTTTCTTCCCTAATAACCCTTTTCCGTTTAATTTAGATTTTGTTCACATGACTTTGGCCTAAGTCCTCCATTTCTAAGGAATTATCTTAGAGAAGCACAATGTTTTCAATAGAAGTACTATATTTTTTATAACATTTTTTATTTTCTATAATTAACTTTAAAATATATTTGCCACAATATTATATGATATAATCAGTATTTATTATATTATGATTTTTTATGGTGTCGTGATAACCATTAACCATATTTCCCATTTTCTATTATGGAAAATTAAAAATTTCATTCATATATTTCTTTGGACTGCCACCTCAATGAAGAACCATGTCATGTTTTTCAACTAGTTTATTTATTATACGTTAAAATATATTAAAATATGATTAAACACATAATATTGTCTAAATAATATCAGTATTATTCTTTAAAAATGATGTTATTTGAAAATGGATCCACTTTAATAACTATAATCATCCATTAATTAAAGTATGTTCATGATTGAGTTATTCTAACCACCTACATGAACAATGATATAAATAATTATAAAGAATAAATTGTTATAAATCCTAAAATATATTAGCTTGTATGATATGAAAATTATAATCATTATTAGAGGAATAAATAACAAAATCTTTATTATGAAACCAGTTCAAAACTATCAAGATTATTCATGATCGACATTAAAAATAGATAGTAACTAACTAATATACATGAATAGAATAATTATAAATGAATTTTATAATTTTTATTGATATTAACAAGGTCCTGAAATATTTGGTTAATATAGTTATTTTTTAGGAGACTTATTTACTTTAGTTGATATCATGAATTAATATAAGTGGATATCTGTCTCAAATTTAATTTCTTGAGACATAATTTTTATTATATGGGTGTTAATATCTAAATTATATTGCTTCTTTAAATGACATTCAATTCAACAGATACAAATTGTGTAAGGGTTATTTTTTTCTATTTCCAATTCCATGAGGCATGTTCCATATTTCACACCATAATTTCTTTTATATTATATATTAAATGACTTATTACATTAAATTATAACTAATATATTTCATTCCAGGATATGTAACTGTCGATTTCATGGTAATCCTCTTATATTCTTCCGATTCATACATTACCATTATTATAAGGGTTTCTTATTTAATTTGAATTTCAAATCAGGAATATTATTGAATGAAAATCTATATAAAGAATTTATACGACAATTATTTCAATAAAACCCTAAATTTTTTTTATATCTATTATTATTGAGGTTATATATGTATTCTCACTATTATTTTTCCCTTTGTATCATTTTTTTTGTTCTAAGAGAAACTGAACCACCTATTCTTTTCGACTGAGTATCATTACCTTCTTTGTAATTATTCATTAGATTCATTTCTAGTTGTACTTATATATTAATCAATAATATATTAAGGTCATTTTATATAAATTTAAATTTATTTAAAATTTTTTAATTTAATTTTTAATTCTTATGTGTGGGTATGTTTGGACAAGTGTGATAAGAATCTATTTAAAATATTTCCATGTGAACACATATTTATGTAATTTTGTATTTTCCTATAAAAATTCCTCTCAATTTATTTATTACTTTTCAAGGAAATAATTATTATCATAGTTTTATATAAATTTATATTTCAATTAATATTTCCAATATTTCAAATTTATTTATTATTTTTAAAATAATTTTCTAAATACTCCTAATTTTTTTTCTATGTCAATATATGTAAACATATATTATGCTTGATCAAATATATTATTCAAATGATACCATCCAATATATTTCATAGGATGTCTTATGTAATGTTATTATATATCAAAGGAATTATATATCATTTCCTTTATCTTTTGTAATCATCCAATGTGTATAATTATGATTTTAATTGTGATGTACTTCCTTTGTGAAAAATCTATAATTTTCTTCCATTGATTGATGGTTATTCACCTAGATTACATAGATTAATTGATTGTGGAAACTATTTATTTAACCATATATCATTACTCTATATAGTTTTATTTTGATAGATTCTTACATAAAATGATATTCCAATTTCAGATTGAGTAAATGCTGATAATTTTTATACATTCTATTTCAACATAGATGCTTAGTAATTACTAAAGAATCTTGGTTATTTATTGTATTGTTTTTTTCCTTATTCATATGATTAATTTATTTGAATTAATAAATTATGGTTAGATCCGAAAATAGCCCCTTGATTAATTTGTAGGATCATGAGACAAACTATATTTAGTATTTGATGTATGTTTTCCTATTTATTTAGTTGTTTATAATGTGTTCTTGATATCAATTGTATTTCTTAGTACAAGTCCTTGATGGTTTTTAATATCCTCTAACAAGGCCTTAACAAGTCCAAAAAATTTCATTGCATCAATATGAAACTATTTATTATTATCTTTGTGATTATTAATAATTTTATTTAATCCATTTATTGGTTTTAAGATTGTGTGATTATTTATGTGGAATTATTTGATTATAATTTACTTATTCACTTATTATTCAAGAAATTTCTATTATATTGTGAAATTTGATATATTATTTCATTTATTAAGTGTTTTATCTCATGGTTATTATGTTTACATTTCCCCAAGTTATAATGAAAAATATTAAAAATGAAATTTCTAAAAGAATAGTAGGTATAGAGAATATTTGGGATTTGATGAAGAATTATTAAGGTTAAATTAGTTCATGTGAATGTATGTAATGGGATATTTCCAATAAGTCATTTATTTATAGGAAATTTTCATATGTGGATAAACATAGTTGGTATCATAGTAGGGTTCAAATAACTTTATAGATTTAGATATTATGAGTTTATTATGTAAATTTCACAAAGGGGTGAAAATTTTAGTATTATTATAATTGGAAAGGTATAGATAACCCTTTAGGTTATTTGAGGTGATAATGAATATTTTACATATTATGATAAATTTAACTTTAGAGAAATCACTTGGGATAAGTCTAAATGATAATTCTAAATTTATGAAAAAATATCAAAGTTTTAGTATAGTAATAATTTTGTGGTTCTCCTAGAAATTTCATCTTAAACTTGATAATATCAAGTGGATGTGGCTATAGAAAAAATTAACCTAGATATATTCACCTAAATAAAGGTTGGTGAAGTAACAATTCAGTCTTAAATTTCTTCAGAATGAGTAAGTCTAAATTTTACACCATTCTATACACTCATGGAGGATATTCTTTGGTTAATAAATTTATCATTAAAATCCATTATTAAGGATTTATTATGTTAATTAACTAGGTTAAGGAATACTAGAAAGACCTACCTAAAAAAACCTAGATTGAATCAAGATTTATTGATGTTGAATTGAAGGATAATGTAATAATTTACAAGAGTATGGAATTTTGAAGTTGATTTTTTTATATAATTATCTTATAATAATTATTTTATGATTTTACTTTTTCATAACTCAAGATTAACATCATTTTGTTTTAGTAAATTTTAAAGCCCTAAGGAATAAAGTTAATGATATATGTTAAAAAACATGTAGATATTTTAATAATGAGAAACATAATTGGATAAAAATTTATTTGAGAAAACTATGTATTTTTCCAAATAAGCTATCCTAAATTATAATTAAAAACATGAACTTAATTGAGTTTAAAAACACATCAAAGAAGATAAGTATGGAGACTCATTCAAGATAAAGTGATGAAGGAAAGAAGATGAAATTTTCTATGTGTCAAAATTTTTGGAAAAACCACCTTGGGGAATGATTTATTTGAATTGGATGATATTTTATTTTTGGTAAAGGCATAAAAAAATAAACTATCGAGGAAAATAAATCATTTTGAAAAGTGTAGAAGGTTGATAACTCTAATTTAATTATATATAGACTCAGATATATCTTTTTGAAACCATAGTCTATTTTCATTATGTGAGTGATAATTAAAATTGTGAAGACACAATTTTTTATGGTGGTGAATATTACACCATAATATGTTAAATTATATTTTACATTCAAACATAATGTGTTTGAAAGCATTACTCACATAAAACACCAAATAAAAATGAACCAAAAAATATTATATAACTATTAAAATATAAATATATAATTTTTGTGTAAAATTAGAGGTAACTAAATTATTAAATATATAGATAAAAAATAATGTTCAATATTAATACTAAGGTATTGAATGAATTTAATTAGCACAGCTAAATAACTATTAAGATAATTTTATGATAAAATTTATTTTTTTATAAAATTTATATACTTGTACATATATTTTAATAAAATAAATATATTATGGATAAAATATATTATTGATATGATTAATATATTAGCACTAATTTGATTAGCAATTTATAGGAAATAATAAAAAAACATTTAAAATTTTAAAAAGTTATATATTTATATATTTAATTAAAAGTTAAATTCTCAAATTTTAGAATTATAATTTGAAAAAAACATAATTTTTTGATTTAGCATTTCAATATTATCTTAAGATATATTTTTGTGATTTTTATGAAAAGATTGAGTTTTATTTGAATAGTGGAAAATATCATTTTTACAAATATTGAGAATTTTATGACATTATTAGTATAAAATCATGGCTTAGAAAATATTGAAATCTTTTTATTGAAATAATTTGTATTTTTAAGAATAATTTTTAATTGAAAAATTTTATTTATATTCAGAAACTGATTTTTGATATTTTAGAATTCAAGTTACATTATTCTCTAAAACTTTTTTTGATACATCATACCCATATTATTTGAATTTTTTTATCAATTTTAGAAAGTGATCTAAAAAATGGATTTGAAAATTTTATTTATGATTTCAATATTATGTAACATGAACCATTATATTTCTATTCATAAAAAATGAGTTTCTTAGGTAAAAACTGTTTATGAGGGTAAAATCCAAAATGGTCAAATTAGTTAACCAAATGGGTAAAAGGAATGACATGTTAAAAACATGTTTCTAATTGATCTTATGAGGTATGGTTTGACTAAAAATTATATCCAATCCATTACTTTAAATTTTAGAGTGTTATCAAGAAGTAAAACATATGTCCCCTTTATATTAAGATGAATTATTTACAAAAAACATCGTTCTCACCCATTTTTAATGGGTAACCCACAATTGCTTGAATAACCCTACCTTATTTTGGTTTCCTCTAGAAAATATACCCTTTTTCCATCCCATATAACTATTTTCCACTTCTATTATATTTATTTTAGAATATTTTAGCCTATGTCCACTTTTTCCAAGGAATCATCAAAGGGAAGCTCAAATATCTCAACGCAATTAGTAATGATTCCCTAACACTATTTATTTTATAAATTTCCCTTTCAAATACATTTTTCAAAATATTATATTATTAATCTATTTATTACATTATAATTCATTTTATATATTTTTTTAAAAATCATTAATAATTTTCCCATTTTCAATTAAGAAAAAACGTCATTTTTTCATTTGTGTAAACTACTACCTCCATCAAGTAACAAATCTCATTTTTCATCTAGTTTATTTTTTATTTAATAAAAATATATTCAAATAACATAAAATAACATAAAAATATCTTAATAATATCTTTATGAAACTCTAACAATGATATTAAAAAAAACTTTCATAACCATGCTCAACTGTTAATTAGGGCATGTTCTTGTTTAGGTCGATCTAACAACCTATATGAAAAATAATATAAAATAATATCATGGATTAATATGAGAATTTAATTACTGATAATATATTATTTAAATAAGTAAATAATTATTTGAATTTTATTCATTATTAGTAACATTAATATTAAACTCATTAATTAATACACCAAAGTTCATTCATTAAAAAATAATGAAACATGCCCATCACCGATTTCATATTTAAGGATATTTACCAGAAATCCCATATAATTAATATATAAAAATACAAATAATTATAAATCATCAATTATAGTACCATGTAAGATCTATTAATGATGATCTTTGGGATAATAATGAAAAACAACACCACTATTGTGAAACTAGTTGAAGATCATCAAGATTACTCACACCTACATTTGAAAATAGTTAATAACTAACTAATATACATGTAGAGAATAACTATAAATGATATTTATAAAATTTTATAGATATGAATATGGTTATTAGATAGTTTATTAATATATTTATTTTTGTTTTTTAGGAGATTCAAGTGCTTTAATAGAGGTAAATAATTAAGGTTAGGGGTTCTTTATCTCAAATTTAATTTATTGAGAAATAATTATTATTATACACCATGATATCTTTAAAATGGTGTGATTAATATCTAATTAATGTATAACACCATAATAATTTTATTCATGGTGTTTTGAGATCCATATCATGTTATTTATTTAAATGTTTTTGGATTCAAAATATACCATAGTTGTAAGAGTTATTTGTCTATATTTTTAATTCCAAAAGACATGTTTGATATTTTTCCCTATTATTTATTTTATATATTGTATTATATTACCCATTTATTTCTATTATAATGAATATATTTCATTTCATCATATTGGAATTTCAATTCTTTGGTAACCCTATTATGTTCCTTTGGCTATTAAGTTACTATTACCGTAAGTGTTTCTTCTTTAATATCAATTTCCAATTAGGATTATTTTTTAAGGAAAATACATATATAGAATGAATATGATCATTATATAAAAAAATACCACATACTTTTATTATCCTATGGTATTCTATGGGATTTACCTTCCATTACATGATTTCATTTTCCCCTTGGCACATTGTTTATCTATTATAAGGGAACCCAACCCCACATCTTCTTTTTGGTCAAGTATCATTCCCTTCCGGGTACTTATTCATAGAATTATTTTCTATATGCCTTTATTTGATAATTAATTTTTTATTATGGCCATTTTATACTAAATTTAAATTCTTTACAAATTTTTTAAAGTAATTTTAATTATTTATTTATGATTCATTTTCAACAAGTGTAAAAAGAATATCTTTTAAAATTTCACAAGATGGTTTATAAATATACTACTTATTATCCTCTTTTTATAAATTGTTTTTATTTTAATAAATATTTTCAAAGGTTCATAAATATTTCTTATCTCATAAAAAATTCTATTTTCCCCTAAAAGTTGTTTTTAATTTAGGTCTATATATTTTAACATATTTTACACTTGATTAATTATGTTATTAAAACAATACCTTCCAAATTATATCTCAGGATGGATTATGTAATTTTATTCTCTCTTAGTGGAATGATCCATCAATTTTTTTGTCTTTACTAATCATACACTATGAATAAATATGCATTTTCTTCCACTTTAATCATTCTATAAACACTCTATATTTTCTCCCATTGAATGAACGATGTACACACATATTCCATATGATATTTTATTAGTTAAATTATTGACAAAACTATATTCCAATACTCTATACATTGTTAGTTTTAGGGATGAATGCATCGAAATTAAATTTCATTTATTGATTTGGGAAATATTGATAATAAGAATACTTATTATTTTAACATGAATGTTGAGTGAATAATAATAAATATTTGTTATGTAATGTATAATTTTTTTATTCCATCATGTGATGAATGAATTGGACTTAATTAGTGATGTTGGGGGCCTAAAATAACCCCATGATGAATTGGTAGGTCTTATGGAAAAAAATTGTCTGGTTAATTGGTGTATGGCTTCCCATTTATTTAGATGCCTTATTTGAATTCTAACATAAAGTAGATATCTTGTAATAAATCCTCAACAATCTGTAATATCTTCACACAAGTCCTTGACTAGATTAAATTTTACATTCTATCACTATAAAACTATTTATTGATATCCATGTGATTATTTATATTTTCATGTCACCCATATATTTACTTCAAGATCATTTGATTAGTTATATTCCATTATTTGATTATCATTTTGTCATAGAAATATTATTCATGCCCTATTTATTAAATGATATCCTTTAATATACACTTTCCATTACTGATCATATTAGCTCACCCTTATTATGTTTCCATTTCCCTAGGATATGAAGAGAAGTATTATACATGATATGTCTAGAAGAAAAGCAAGTGTAGATGATTTTTTTGAAGATTTTTAAGACTTGTTATGGATTAATTAGTTTATTAATTAGTTAAAAAAATTTCCATTGGATAAGAAATACATATGATTTTTTAGATAAATATTCTTTCCAAATTATTTAAAGCTATAAACATCTAATTTAATGTGATTTAATGTAATGAAATATTTTCTACAAGTTATATATATATGGGATGGTCATGTATGAGGGTTTTCGCAGTTGATATCAGAGAATGGTTTATATAAATTTAGATATTAAGATGTTATCGGTTAAGGATGTATGCTTCATCATGGGGTGATAAGTTAAGTTTGATGTTAATTTTAAATTTATAGATAACATGTTCAGTTAGTTTAGGTAACATTTATTATTTTAGGGATTAGGATAATAAAAAATTTAGGTAAAAACATAGGGATAATTCTAAATGACAATTCTAAGTATAATATAATATCCAGATATTTTTGTGACCTAAATATTGTGTTATTATTCATAAAATTATATCCCTCCATGGATACTAGAATGTGGATGTGTTTTTGGAACAAATTCACCTAGGGGTAATCATCCTAAAAAATAATACTAGAGTATCAATATAATCTTTACTTTGGTGAAATATGAATGGGCCTAAGACTTTACACATTTCTAGGTTACACGGATTTGGGGGTTTCAATAGATGACCAATCGGTTGATTCCTTCTTCCCATGAGGTAGGTTCGATTGTTACTGCAATGATATTGGCAAGGTGAGCATACCCGATTTGAGATATATGGCGGTGGTGAAGCTTGATTTAGCTGCGGGGACAGTCGTGGATGGCATGAATGGAGCAGAGAATGTGGATGTGTTTGTAGTGTTCTACAAGAACTCATAAGCTTCGGCTATGATTGTCACATGTGGATTTGTAAGGTCCGATGTGATTGGCATGAGGCTTCTTGCTTCTGTGGCTCCTGTTTTTGGAGGCGTTAGCAATGCGGCTACAGTGGTGGTGGTCAGTGCGGGAGGCACGAGGATGGTGATGAACAACGAGAGTGTTACTAAAAAGGAATTTAAGGTCGATGATTTTGATGCGAATATAGATGTTGATGGGGTGCCATATCCGCATAGAGAGGTAAAGGGGTCTAGTGTGGTTAGTGTGATCCGTTTCGCTGCTGCGGCTAGTGTAGGTGGTGTTATTAGAGAAGCTACAATGGTGGATTCCAGAAAGGGTGAGACAATGGTGGTGGTGCCTGATGTGGGTGGTGAAGTTCCCCAGGAGAGCAGTGGTGCTCCTCTAATGGGTATATCTTCTAAATGCTTCTTTTCATGTCTTAAAAGTGGGCTTTATTTCTCCATTCGAAGAAAAGGAAACATAGCGCACATCAAAACTAATCCTACTGTGGTTTCAAAATGTTTCAAAATGGTTGAGTTCTCAATTATTTCTCGAGTTTTTCTTCATAAAGGTTCTCATCCTCTGAAAATTGATGAACTCAAAGAATATATTTCATTGATTTGGGGTTTCTCATCATGGAGGTGTGTCTCGCTTGGTCGGGGATACTTCCATATGATTTTCCCCACTAATTTTTTTGAAATCTGAGCTTGGAGTTTTGATTCCATCGTGCTCAAACATGGGATTATTCACTTGTGTAAATGAGATAATAAATTCAATCCCTTAGAGGTTAGTAACACTAATACTCAAATTTGGGTAAGAGTTTATGGGTTAAATTGGATACTCAGGCATCCCAAAATATTTTATGATATTGCTTTATCCATCAGCATTCCAATTAAAATTGATAAGGAAGTGGAGGTAACTCTATTTTTTCACTTTTCTAGGTTCTTGGTTGAGTTTGAGTTGGGATCGACTCTTATTGAAAAGGTAATGCTCGCAACTGATGATGATATTATTGAGTTGGAGATAGTTTACGAAAAGATGCCTAAATTCTGAAAAGATTGCAATGTTATTGGTCACGACTCATCTTCTTGTCAGCGCTTCATGGTTTGAACCTTCTGTGCTTTGTGTGGTCATAATGTGAGTAATTGTATCAAGAAGAGAAAGAATGCCTCTTCTCAGAAACTGATATTCCTCAGTTGCAGCATTAGAATGGAAAATATCATTGCAAGAGTATTTATGGTCTAGGCATTTCTTTGGAATTTGCTATGAAGAAGAAAGAGGCACAGGGCGCTGCTCATGAGGAGACAACTAATCAGCTGGTTGATGGGAAGGGTGGTCACCCAAGTGACTCACCTTATGTCTATGCCTCCACCTCTGAAAATAAGATGAAGTCTTAGGATGAAATTTGTGCGGATGGGGAGAAAGTTCACAATATTGATGCTTCTAGAAAAGAAAAATGTCTGGTTTCACAGCAATCTTGTTTGACTCCTAAATATGATGACTCATCTGCTAAGAAAGTTAGAGAAGAAGAATTCCAACTTGAGGTGGATCATCAATGGATGGTCACCTCAGGTAATCGAAATGGTATGAATTTTTTAGATTCTCACGCTCCAATCATATCTAAATATTTTCATACCACTTCAAAGCCAGTAGTGGATGATGAATGACTTCATCGTGTCTCATACAAGAAGACACAGTCCCTGATTGTTACCCCAATGGTGGTTGGGATGTCCATTATAGGTAAAAATGATTCTCCATATAATAAGTATATCAATGATACCAGTGGGATGTGGGACTCAATTTTGAGATCTCCTGATGAGAAAAAGCATCATGAGACTTTGGATCGGGCTAATACAACAGAGGTAGAAGGAATAATGATGCCAGTGACAAAACATGACTCTTCTAAAAAATGAAAAGAAAGAAAAGAGGATAGATCTGACTCTTAAAGCACTGATACTGAGACGCTTTATGAAAGAATTCAATCTCTCTCAAGTAGGGGGAGTTCAAGAGTGGGAAGATTGAGAGGCCAAGGCCGAGGCTGTGGAAGAGAAAATCTAAATGCACTTTGAGAAGAAGAAAGGAGGCAAAGCGAGAAACTGGTGAAAAACTTAAAAAAATTGTTTTTGTTTTCGGATTTTCTTTGTTTCCTCATTTTCTATCTTTGGTCCCTTTATTTTACTTTCTTTTAATAAAATAGGTCTAGCCTCCGTCTTATCCAAAAAAATCAAAGTTGAAGTGTTTTTTATGTTAAGTTATTAGGTTAAGGAATATGAGATAACCCAACCAAAATAAACCTATATTGAACTTATAATGATTAAGTTAAACTAAAGGTTAATACCATAATTTCTAAGAATACGAAATTTTTTGGTTGAATTTTTCATGTAATTGTATTATAATAATTATATTGTGGTGTTAATTTCTTACCACTCATGATTAAACCCTTTTGGTTTTAGTAATGGATGAAGTCTAAAGGAATCATGTTAAAATTGATACCATGAATAATTTGTATATTTTCCCAATAATCAACCTAACAATATAATAAACTGAAGTGAAAAACCTTATGATTATTCTAAATCATATATCATGAATTAAGATTAAAAACATAAAATCATTTTAGTTTGCTCACAAAAAAATTAATAGAAGGATAAAGTATCATGGAAAATCAGGTGATGGAATAATGACGATTCAATTGCGTACTTGTCAAAAATTTAAGAAAAGGCACCGATGGGAATGTCACAAAGGAACTAGAAGATGTTTTATTTGTTGTAAATGAAGTCATGGGGAAACAAACTATCAAGGATGATAAATCATTTAAAATTTTTCTAAGGCTGATATCTATCTTAAATATATATAATGAGTAATGTCTATATTTTAAATTCCATAGGTTATTTCCATTATTGAGTTACAATTTAAATTTAGAGGATATAATTTATTTAAAGGGGGAAATGTAACACCTCAAGATTTTAAATTATATTTTCCTTTAAAACCTAATGTGTTCAATAACTTAGTTCACATGCAACATTGGTCAATAAAAACCATGTGATAGTATATAATAATTAAAATGTAGTTGTAGAATTGAAAGTTAGTATTAAAGGAAATAAAATTATTAAATATATATAAAAATAAAAATAAAGGTATTTATTTATATTAATGCATTTATATAAATAAATTAGTATAGTTAAATAAAAAATAATACCATTTTGTGAAAAAATGTATTTTTTTATAAAATCGATATTTATATATAACTATTTCATGAAACTAAATATATTGTGGATACATTATATTATTTATATTAATAATATATAAACACCAATTTGATTTGTAATTGATAGGAAATATGAATAAAAATAGTTAATATTTTAAAAACATATATATTTATATTCTCAATTAAAAGTTAATTTAGAAAATTTTCGGATTTTAATTTGACATAACATAAATATTTTATAGTTTTATCATGTCAATATTATCTTTATATAATTTTTTATTGATTTTTTTTTTGAAAATATTAATTTTTAGGTGAATAGTGGAAAATACCATGTTTACAAATACAATGAATTTTTTGAAATTATTATCATATAATTATTTGTTAGAAATTTATGAAACAATTTTCTAAAAAAAGAATTTATTTTATAATAAATATTTTAAATTGAATTTTTTTATTTATGTTTAAAAATATATGTTTGATATTCTAGAACTTATGTTACACTACCCTCTAAAACAATTTTTAATACATTATATATTTATTATTCTAAAATTAATTTTTATCAGTTTTAGAAACAAAATCTATGAATACCCCTGATTTTTATACATCAATATTACATATTTTTAGATGAATTTTCAATATATTACACAAATACACACTTGAGAACTGTAATAGTTTAGTGCCTTTAGAAACATGGAACAAACTCTTCTTAATTCATAGAAGATCATAAATGTCTCTCATAAAGATCATACCTTTATAAATATTAACATACATATCCTACTTAAATCCTTTTTCATAACCTTAGGAAAGGAAACATAAGAAATGTTGATCGTATATGCTCATTAAGGGTAAAAAATGGAGATATGTAAGCATAAAATAAACATACGGGTATGATAACATGATAATAATAATTAAAAACTACACCCTTTAGATCAAAGATCATAATCTTGAGTCATGTAATAATGATTGGCCATTCATAAGACAAGGATAAGTGTTGTGGGACTTATACTTGAGCATACATTGGTCATTTAAAGAAACATGAATGATTGTTTCCCTACTGGTGTCCGGTATGGTCTCATTGGTAAATGAACAATAAGTGTTGTGATGGTGGGGAGATATTAGGTTTGGAACCCATGGAGGTGTCTTACATACCTATTCAGAACAGAAATACAAGAACATGTAGTTTGATAGGGTTATGGATTAAACCTAAATAGGAGGACCATTGTGGAATTTTGATTAGCATAGTGACATTATTGACTGAATTCCCTAATTCCACATGATACATTCTTAGTGTGAGAAACAAGAGGAACTAGTATATCTATCACAATACATAATTGGTTTCAAATGAGACATAAACTTGAACTGGAATCCCACAGTTGGACTCATTTACTTTTCTGATGATGGGTGAGTGACGGGATATAGAAGCAATGAGGACTTTTACATCCTGTTAGTAAGTATAGGCTCTTACTCTAGAAGGGATTCCCAGAGGAACCCAATCCCTTCCCACTGATAGAAGAGGGATGGGTTATGGAAGGGTAGATATTAAGAAATATACGGGGCTTACTCTATATGGGATTTCCATTCCTATCTTATAGTATATTTTTAAATACTATATTGGGGATTATTAATACAATGATTAGAAACCAAAAGTTTTGTACAATACCCAATTTACTTCACATTTCATGCAATATATGAGGGATGAGTTTCACTGCCTAAATCGGGAATGTTTCCACCACTAACAACAGGATTGGAGTCCTCATTACCAACTAGGTTCATACTTTTGAACATCCTTAGGACACTATATTATAGGGAGGTTAAGTGGAGGGAATCCTTTACTAAGGTAGTGCACAATCAAAATAAGGGCACACTAGTGCATCCAATTCCCCAACCATATAAATTTTGCGGTCATGGGGGATGTGTTAAAAATATAATTTTCAAATGGGAGATCTAGTTAAAGTAGGATGGTATCTTTCAGTGTATAAAAATCACTTATCAATTGGATACTTAAGTGGGATACCTTGGTTGGATAGGCACTAAGGTTGACTACCTTGTGAAACAGATTGTTAATGTGGATTTCCCTCGGTAGATTGAGGATAAGGTGGGATGCCTATGGTGAAAGATCACTAAGGTGGGATAACCTATGTGGATGGAATCTATGGAGAGAATACCTAAGTGATGGACCGCTAAGGTGGGCTACCCAAGAAAGATGGAAGATTTTCTGGGATTCACAGAATAATGAAATTCTAAAGGGGCCATATTTGGTGGTTGGTTTATATGGTTGGATACCCTGGGTAATGAATAGATAAGGTGGAATTCCATGTATTTTTGGTATCATGGGTGATGAATTTGGACCAATTACTAATATTTTCTTTTTCTTCGGTCCTAAAGTGCAATAAGCTACTTATGAGAGATGTTGGGGGCCTAAGTTAAGAATGAAAAGAGTCTTTAACCCTATTTAAGATGTGGGAATATTGTGTGCTATGAGATTACCCTTGGGGTCTATTTATAGGAAAAAATCTAGAGGATGGGTGGATTAGGCAAAGTGGGTAATTTGTGTGTTCGGGTGGGATGGTCATCATTGGTTTGGCCTATCGTACATTTCTGAGAGGCATAGGCTGAGTGATAGAAGGAGGCCTTGGGTGAGGTATTCCTAAATACCAAAATGTACCCTAAGTGATGCTATATAACTACTCATCAGGTTTATTTGTCTCATATTCTTTTACCCCTATTTCATTAAAATAGAGTGCCAAAAAATTCCCCCTCACTAGAATGGGATTTGAGGGGAATAACGAGGATCAAATTCTAAGGTCACTCTTTCCATCTAGTTAAATAATTGGCTGAAGGCACCACAACCTATTTATTGAGGTTCTTGGGATGATAGAAACTAGTCAATATTCATGGACCATGATGGCCATGTTGAGAAGATCATTCTTTGTAGGTTGAGAGATATTACTAACATTTCTATAAATAGAAGTTCCCCCCTAGTTGAGTGAATTTTGTTTTCAACCTATTTCCCCAAAATTCCTTTACTGATCCAAGATGAGCACTAATATTCCTTTAAACTAATTGAAGGAACTCAATCTAGGGGGATTTAGTGAGTTTTCATAAGATAGGGTTTCATAGAGATACCACCAATGTGATGGGACCTTAGCTAAGAGACCCTAGGAAGGGTACCATAGTGAGAGGACCTAAGAGAGGGGAACATAGTGAGAATTTATGTACTTTATCAAATGTTCTCCTTACTACCATCTCATTATGTTTTTTCATATTTGTGGGTAAACTATTTTTTCCATTTAAATTATTATACTAAAACTTTATTTAAAATCATTTATAAATTTTAAAATATACAACACTTCAAGTGTTTTATCCAATGCTTAATCCTCCACTCATTTAAATGAAATAATTGTGAAGGTTGAATTGAAATCATTGAATATGATCCCCTTAAATCATCGAGATCTATCCAATATTTTAAAAATAACTTTTCTTAAATATATATCTTGAAGTTGAATTTACTTATTTGGATGTGTTATTCTTATCCAAGCCCCGTTTTCTAAATAAGGAATTGCTGACCTTTATATTTCATTGAATAAAAGTACCTCTAGAGTGTATATTTCCATTAACCTGTAAGTTATCCATGAACCCAATAGTAAAGTATAATATTATCCAATCCATGCTTCAAAATTATTGAATTATTATTTCAGACCTTATTTTATTATTAAATAATCTTTTATACAGAGTTGGTGGAAGGGATGTAGTCTTTAAAGGGACTTACTTCCTTGTGGGATCTTTTTTATTGAAAAGGTTTGGCTTTATTGGGTGAACCAATATTGTATCACATAAGAGGATCATCTATGAGTTATTATAATTAATGAGATTTTTTAACTTCATAGTTTTCTATATATCATCACTCATATCTCATCACTTATCTAGTCATTCGATGGTTTTCTGAGACCAAAATTTTTAATTTTCTACATGGTGAGGTTAGAATTATACTTTGGTATGTTTATGAAATCAGGGGAATTCCCATCCTAGGGAATATGAATGATCAATTCCAATCTCATCACAGTTCTTGTAAATACATCAAACGGATCACTATACTGGAAAAAGGTTTTCTAACATTTCTATAATAAAATATAAAGAAGAAAAATCATCCTTCTCTCAATGTTCCTTTTATCACTTTGGTTAAAACTTTATCGATCCCTCAGGGATCGAGGCATGAGGGAAAAGGTAGAGGGGTATGAATTCCAAGAAAACCAATGGTTCTCATAACACTTACTAGTGTATCCTTCCTGATGGTCAATGTAAGACTTGGGACTATCAAATTGGTTTAGTGGTGAGTTTAGAACTTCCACTGGTAGGACCAATAGACATGTTTTTCTTTAGAGGGATATTACTGTCTTAGGGTGAAAGTATGAGAGTAAATGTGACCATGATAATAATGGAATCACAAATGAAACTCGTTTATTAACTAGTATTATTATTCCATATTTAAGAAACCTTTATAAATCATTTGGTCATGTTTATTGGAGTAAAAATCCTCATAAAACCCATAGCATGATCCAACATTTAAATGGATTGATAACCTTAAATTTTAGAGTATATGACCTAAGACACACAAACTTGTCCCTATCCTTCTTAATAGGCCCCCCATTTCTAGAAATTATGGGAGTTCATCGCATAGGAATGGATTCACAAGCTCTAGATAAACACATGGATGATCACTCTTTATTGGCCTTCAACTCATATATGGATCATTTAGGTGCATTGGTTTATTGATTTAATTACTCATAGTTCAATCAAGATTATTGAATTACACTGTAGAATATGAATATCATATAAACATTTGACAGTGTACCAATTTTAAAACCTTACATGGAACCTAGTTTTGGATGCCTATTTCAATGCATTAATGGGATAAAAATATCCTATTTCTATGATGTGTGCGATGAGAAATGCACAATGAACCCACATCAATTTTGAATAATGTTGATGTAGACTGATAGAAAAATTGTAATTACTTTTCCACCATTTGAAGGCACAATTAGATTATATCTATAGCTCTCTCAGGTTTGTATTGATTATTATTGGTGTTGGAGTTGGTTACCTAGTACCAAATTATTTTTACTTTATGATAAACTTGTATTCATGGTTTTTTAAAATTAATAAAGAACTTATAACATCATAATTTATCTTCTGCGTGATATAATATGTGATAATGTCCTAAGAGTATCTGTCACACTAAAAGGTCATTGTAGTTCCCTACCATGATGAGAAACCAGAAGTTCTATGACACTATTCTTGAATACATTTTCTATATATGGATAATATAATTTTAGGGACATAAAAAATACAGACTATCAGGGGTGGAGACTCATAGGACTTTGAGACACCTTCTAATGGTGCATTCCCCTGGTAATATCCAGTAGAATATTATGAGAACGAGACTTACTAGTTGGAAATCCACATTCATACGTGTCATTAGATGTTCCTATATAAGAAAGTGTGTATTGGTCCTTAGACTTTAATATTATTATTTATGAGTATTATGAGTCACATACTTACATGTATTGATGAAATCCATAACAATAGATGTTCACGAAGAGGTAGGATATGTTGGGTACGTCATGAGTAATATTGAATTAATGAATAACATGAGAAAGGATTTATCCCTTATATTCATTAATGAAGTTTAATATCTCAGACCCTTTTATATAAATTATATATCCTAACTAAATCCATGTCCATGGTGTTCTATAGACAAGTACTATTTCTGGAAAGTCAATGAAAGAGATATTGAGCATATAGGTTGATGGAACTAGCATGCAACGTGCTCTATTTGAGATATTGAGATAAAGGGGTTATATTACATGTTAAGATTCTATATGAGGTGACATTTCATTTTGACACTAACTTATGTCTCTATTGGTGACTTGGCATGTTTTTAGATATTAACCTTGGACTTTAGGCTGCACTGCCTAATGCCACTAAGAAAGTGGCCTAGAGAGTCACATACTAAGTGTATTCAGTATCTCAGTTAAATAATATATTATTTATTATTCAACTGGTTGAATAAATATTATTCACATAGGTGGTTTAATAATTATTCATGTATTCTTGATCACATATAAATATTTTTTTTATTTTTAGTAAATATAATATATATTTATTTATTGGCTAATAATGGAGTGATATTTATTTTATAAATAAATAGACATTATTCAAGTCTTGATATATATTGTGGAGGAATAGAAGACTAGTTTTAATGGTCCGGTGAGAAATTATAACTTTAAATATTGTTTAATTAAATAAAATCTAATTATAATTCGATAGTTCAGTTAATGTAGAGAAATAATAATAGTACTATTATTATTTGACATGGGGTTTTTCTAGGATTAAATAAATAATAAGGGAACTTGTGAAATTATTTTATTTTAACCCTAGAAATGAAAATACCTAATTATGTTATTTTATCATAAGCCTAGTTGGTTGTGCACAATGATTCAAGGATAATACTTTCAAGCCTAGAGATCTCCCTTCTCCAAGAACTCTCCCAAGAATAAAAAGATATACTCCTCTAATGGATCAAGGAGAACACATTAGAAGTGATTCTCAAGGTGATCAAGGTGGACAACGTAAGAATAATGATCTTTCATGTTAGCACCTGAAGACTCATTCAACAATGTGTAGAGATTCCGGGAACATGTGTGGATCACCTCTAGAGAAAATCTACACAAGGTTTCTACAACTCAACAAAGATGAACTGCATATCTATCATTGGAAACATCGATGAAGAAAGAATTGCTTAGAGGAAATTCATTATCTAAAAATATTGATTGTAAAAAATATGTTTCGATCCTTATATCTTGGTTCTGGTGTAATTCTTCTTCATCTATTTCTTTGACTTAATTCTATGGATCATATAATTCTTCATCATATCTATATATATATATCATATTAATCATTTATTATAGATAAAATTAATGTTGGGAACCACCCATCACACACTTATGCTATTCCATGAACTTACAAGTGGTATCATAATGGCACATAATTTCTTATAATTATTTAAGATCATTGGTGATTTAGGAATTTATAATTTAGTTTTTTAATTCAATTTTAATCATTATTTTAATCTGAATTGTGATATATACTTCTTCCTCGTTCATTTATCATAGATATAATCGAGGAATTTAATTTTTTTGATTAAAATAAAATCAAGGAACTCATTAAGAGGATTCAAGGATTATGACTTGATAACACAATAGTACACACCATGTAACCATAGTTACAAATTATGTAGTTTTGTTCAATGCACCCAGAGTTAATTTGGAAATTACTCAACCTATGTAAATTAATGACACATTATGTAGTTAATTCTTACACCACATGTTGAACAGGACAGACTGGCTCATGATTAGTTGGACTACACACTATGTGGCCCATTAGACATGGAGTGTGGTCCCTTCGCATAAAAAATGGGGTGTGTATTCAATAGATGGAATACCTAATGGTTGACCATGTAACACAAAGTCAACACAACATGTGTCACATTGGACCCACTATGTACTCCTAAATTTTCCGAGGCACATACTACACACTGAGTCCCTAGGTATGTGTCTCAGATAGACGGTGAGAGCTGTACACGCCATATAGATAAGATCTAAAAGATGTGTAATTATACCAAGTTTCACATATTTAAAATCTATTTATTTTACTATGAAGACCTTGATACATGTACTTTTATGTGGTTATAAATATAGGATACTCCCTGTGATAGGTTTTAATATGCATAAATATTTAAATGTTTAACTAATATCTACATAATGTTAAAGATCTTTATATCATGTATGAGTCATATTATAAGTTTTTACTCTATGTACATTGAATAATAACATGTGATAAAAAAATAATGTAATTCATGTAATCATCCGTGAAGTACACATCATGAAAGTATGTGATAATTCAGGTATTCCATATGTCACAATAGTAAAATAGTATACGAGTGTAATACATGTTGGGTAGATTTGGATGAGTATTCACCATGTTTACTCTAAGGTACATTTATGTACAAGGTTAATTTTAAATGAATTTATTTAATTTGATTAAAATTACAATTTAGGAAAATCTCAAGTTAATTCATATAAGAATTAATATAAAAGGATTGATTAATTAAAGATAATAATTAATCGATTTGAGTGGATTTATCTTAAATATGAATGATTAAAGAATTGAATTCTAGTTTTATTAAATTCATAATATGTTGCACGAATGTGGATGATCATGAGATAGAACATAAATTTTGTATGTTTTTGGTTTCATTTAATTTATTATTAAAATAAATTGTTGTCCTGCATTCCTTCTCCCCCGATTATTATGTTGGGCCAATGTGCCCATGGTTTCTTTTATATAAACCCCCTTTTATCCTCACCTTTGTGTGAGTAAAATGAATATGCAATGGATAGATTTCCCAAACTAGTGAAGGCTGTTCAAGTTAGTAGTTAAGGAAAAACCAATCCAAGGAGATGAAAAGGTGGACAAGTGGAAAGCTGTAAACATGAACCTCAATTGGTTCAAGGTGTTTCTTCCCTAGGTAAATGGTTAGTTTATCAACTACTATATAAACTAGTCATTAGTATAAGTTCATGATCATACCCTTTATTTTATTTCTATCAGTTTTAGGGTTATTTCATTATGGATGTGTTATCGCAATCACATAATTAATGAATTAACAAGCATGCTAGATTGAACTAAAGTAAATTGTCTTATACGTAAATATTATCTAGGACATGGTTAAACACATAAGTAATACTAGTTAATATTAACAAGAATGTAATAAAGATAATAATTGAAAGTTTATTCATAAAGTATAAAATACCTCAATAGAATATTAATTTGTTATAGCCCTCCATTACATCAGTTAGAATAGAACCATAGTTAAAAGTGCTTGACCAACCAATGTTGGGGTGCTTTCAATTATCAGGGAATTATAACATGTGGTTTTGGATTAAATTGACATGGTTCACATCAAGGGTTGAATTCCAATGTAAGACTTAGTGTAACTGAGAGGAAAAGGTTGAAGAAATATAAATTAATGATTTTAGGATTGGGGAGTCCACTCAACAGATCAAGGAACTATGAGTTAATGCAGTTGGCATTTAGAATTCCTACCTAAAACCATTCTAGTTTATTGACCAACCAAAGTTGGGGTAATTAGAAGGGGAATATGGATACTTATCACTAAAATGTACAAGAAACATGATATTATAAATCCAATGGTGAGGGTTATTAATTTTCGATAAAATAGTGGGAGACTAATAAATATAATATTTATTTATTTATTTGTCTAAATTTTTTTGATAAAGTACTAAAATTATACTTACATTATTTTTGTAGAAAAAAATAAAATGATATCAAACTTATCATTGTGATCCAAACTCGAGAAGGAAAACCTTATCACTATCACAAATTAACAAGAATGGCAGAGGTGTTTAAGCATCACCCTTAAATATGAAAGGAAATTATACGCACTGGAAGAACCTTTACCAGTTTCACTTGGAAATGAGGCAAGTGATAAAGAACCATCTCTCTATGGGAAACATCTAAATGATTCTATAGATGTTTAGTGCTCCATTCAAGAATCCACAACCCATGAGATTTTAAATAAACATGAGGATATGGATTCCTATAACATGATATATAACATTTGGGATCTCTATGAGGAAAAGGTGAGATATGAGTGGTATGAGATCTCCAATGATTTATTCACCACTAATCTTGGAGAGTCTATGCCAACTAGGACTCATGTAGTCAATCTTATTGGCTACATCGAATTCCAGGACATCTTAGGGATTAAATTCCTAGATGATTTGAATACAGGTCTCATAATTTCATAACTTCTCAAGTCCTTATCTAGATTTATTTTGAATTATAATATGAGAAATAATGAGAAGAGTCTTTGACAAATTCTGAGATTGATTATCTAAGTGGATAAGGACATGGGGAATAAAAAACCCACAATCCTTATGGTGAATAAGAATAGGAATGAAAATGACAATGGGCCCAATAATTAAAAATAGTTGAAAGCTCATAAGCACCATCTAACTTAGAAAAAGAAGATCCATAGGTAGGGTAAGAAGAATGAGACAATGTGTATTACATGTTGAAAACTAGGCCACTAGAAGAGGAACTACACCCACAATAATGGGGAAGCTAAAGGTGTGTTCACTATCTAGTGAAATCTTTCTATATATACACATTGGGTATTAGATACTGCTTATGGTGCTCACATCTATATCCAAATGCAGGAACATAGTAGATTTCAGAAAATTTATAGAGGAGAGGTGGATATGCGAGCTTCCAATGGTGTGATAATGGATGCTCATTTCATTAAAGACTACCACCTTTCATTGTCAATGAGAATGATTTTGGTTTTATGTGATTGTTATTATTTACCTACTGTTACCAAAAACATAATTTTTGTATCATTTTTAGATACAGATGGGTTTTATGTTCATGTTTGGGAATAAAAGTTGTTTCTTTTATAAGGACAACATATGTTATGGTATGACACATTTAAATAACATTCTATATGTATTAAATTATGAAAAACAAGTGTTATAAATTGATAATAAATCAAGTCCACATGAATCATATAACAACCAAATTTGGCATCACCTTCATAGTCATATAAACAAGAAGTGATTGAAAAAGATAGGTCAATATGGTTATTTATAATCTTTTAAGCTAAAACCACTTGATAAATTTCATACTTGTTTATAAGAAAAAATAACCAAACCACTATTTGGTGGATAGGGTGAAAGGGCCATAGAGATTCTAGGATTTGTACACATTGATGTGTGTAAACCATTTCTAGTATAAGCTAGAGGTGTATATTCTTACTTCATAAATTTTACTGATGTATTGAGTAGATATGGCTATATCTACTTTATGGGGTATAAGTTCGAGTCTTTTTAGAAATTTAAGGAATTCAAGAATTAAATAGAGAATATTCTTGTTAAGATGATAAATAATATTTGACCAGATCAAGGTGGTGAATATCTTAACCAATAGTTCATCGACTTTATATGAGATTTTGGGATTATATCTCAACTCACTCCACCTTATACAGTGTAGTGGAATGGTGTTAGTGAAAGAAGGAACTGTACCATGTTGGACATGGTAAGGTTAATGACGAGTCATACAAATATTTCATTATCCTTTTAGGGATATTCATTACAAACTACATCATACAGATTAAACTGAGTACCGACAAAAAGTGGAAAATGGAATTCACTTTGAACTATAGAGTGGAAAGAAACCCATTTTTTTCAAACACATGTATGGGATTGTGAGTTGTTTGTGAAGGCCTTATCAGGAAACCAACTAGAACCCTGGGGAATGAATTGTATCTTTATAGGGTATCCAAAAGAGACAAAGGGATACTACCTGTACAACCCCACATACATGAAAGTGAATATCGCCAAACAAGCTGTCTTTCTTGAGAGGCAGGACATCCTCAAAAGGGATAGTGAGTACAGGATTGACTTTGATAAAGTTGATACTAAAGATACATAAGATTTAGTATAGGAAAAAAGTTCCATATGTCCCCATGAGAGAAGTAGTTCTTGAAACACAAGTACTGTATATAATTTTAAGAGAGGTAATGGAATTAGAGAGATATGGTTTTCTAGTCATTGAGGATGGTGGCTCATTATTGCTGGACAATGATGAACCTATTTTCAAAAAGGAGGTAGTAGAGAGATAAAAAGATGAAAAATGGATAGATTCTATGTATTCTGAAATGGATTCCATTTATTAGAACCAAGTTTGGATTCTAGTCAATGCACTAGTTGATGTAAAGACTATTGGAGGTAAATGGGTATTCAAGAGAAAACTGGACATGGAAGGTAACGTAAGTACCTATAAATTAAGAATAATGTCTAAAGGTTTCCAATAGTGTTTAGAAATTAACTACGATGAAACCTTTTCTCCAATTTCCATGTTTAAATCCATTAAAATCATAATTGCAATAACAACTTACCATGAATATGAGATTTAGTAGATGGATTTCAAAACTATATTCCTTTATGGGAACCTTCAAGAAGATGTATATATGACATAAACAAAAGGGTTTGTGACTCCAGGTGATGCCAAAATTATTTTCATGTTATAGAGATACATTTATCTTTTGAGGTAAGCATCCAGGTCATGAAATATTCATTTTGATGAAGCCATAAGCGGATTTGGTTTCATTAATAACTAATATGATCCATGTGTTTACAAAAGGTTTAATGTTAATTCGGTCTTTATCCTAGTAGTATATGTTGTTGAAATATTACTTATTAAAAACAAGATATTAGTCTTGAAATATGTAAAGGATTGGTTAAAAAAGTGTTTCTCTATGAAAGAATAAGGTGAACAATCCTATATTGTATGGTTCAAGATCATTTGTGATAAATCCAAGAGGCTGTGTGGGCTAATCTAAAGTACATATGTTGAGTAGATACTAAAGATCTTTAATATAGAATAATCCAAGAGGGGATTGGTTCCAGTTTCACATGGTTTACATATTTCAAAGAAAACGTTTCCCCTGAAATAATAGGAGAAAAATAAAATGAGTAACATCCTATACGCTTCAGTGATAGGATAAATCATGTATTCCATGTTATGTACTAGACTAGATGTTTCCTATGAATCGAGAATGGTATTCAAATATCAAGAAGATATAGGATAACATCATTGGACTACTGTTAAGACTATCCTTAAGTATCTGAGAAGAACTAAGGATATGTTCCTTGTGTATGGAGGAGATAAGGAGATTGTCATCATAGGGTATGCTGATGCTGGTTTTCCGATAGATCATAATGATATAAAGTTGCAATCAGGATATGTTTTATGTCTCAATAGAGGAGCTGTGAGTTGGAAGAGTTCAAAGTAGCTAGTTATCGCTGATTCTATAGTGGAGTCTGAGTATATAGTGTCTTATGATGAATCCAAGGAAGCATTCTAGATTTGGAACTTTTTCTTGGAGCTTGATGTGGTACTTATAAGTAGAGGTCTTATCACTTTTAATTGTGGTAATACTGTAGTGGTGGCTCTTGAAAAAGAGAAAAAGTCAAATCAAAGGATAAAGAACGTACTCTGAAAGTATCACCTCTTAAGGGATTTCTATAAGAGGGGTGAATTTTCAATTATCAGAGTACCCACATAAGAGAATGTGGTGAAACCATTGACTAGAACCCTATCTTAGTAGAAGAATGAGTATCATGTGAGAGCTAGAGAAATGAAGGTTGTTAGCAGTTAGATATAGTGCAAGTGGGATTCTGTTGGAGTTGGTTCCCTAGAACAAACTTCATTATACTTTATGATAAACAAGTATTCATGGGTTTTGAATATTAATAAACTAATTATCACATCATGATTTTTATTCTTCATGAAATAATATATGATAACATCCTAAGTGTAGTTGTCGCACTAAAAGGTCATAGCAGTTCCCCACTCTGATGAGAACCCAAAAGTGCTACAACACTATTATTGAATATATATTTTATAGATGAATGATATCATTTTATTGACACAAATGATATGATATATCAGGGGTGGAGACTCATAGGACTTTGATACACCTTCTCATGGTTTATTCTCTTGGTAATATCCAATAGGATATTATGAGAATGAGACCCACCAGTAGGAAATCCACATTCATATGTGTAATTGGATTTTCTTATATATGGACGTGTGTATTGGTTTGTAGGGTTTAAGATTATTATCAATGAGTATTATGAGTCGCACACATAGATGTATTTACAAAAACCAGGAAAAAATATGTTAGTGGTGAGGTAGGATATGTTGTGTGCATCACGAGTAATATTACATTAATGAATAACGTGAGAAAAGATTTATCCCTTACGTTCACTAACAGAAGTTAATATATCTGGCCCATTGATGGAAATGATATATCCTAAATAAGTCAATTTCCATAGTGTTAAATATCCATGTTCTATTTTTAGAAAGTCAACGAAAGAGATATCAAGCATATAGGTTGATGGAACTGGCATGCATCCTCCTCGATTTGAGATATTGAGATAAAGAGATTATATTACATGGTAAGAATTCATATAAGGTGACATGTCATTGTGGAAATAACTTCTTCTCTATGGGTTCCTTGGTATGTTATTAGGTGCTAACCTCAGACTTTAGGCTGCTTCGATTAATGCCACAAATAAATAGGCCTAATAGGTCACACATTAAGTGTAACCAGTATCTCAGTTAAATAATATATTATTTATTATTTAATAGAATGAATAAATATTATTATAGTATGTGGTTTAATAATTATTCATACATTATTTATATCATATAAATATTTATTTTTTGTTCAGTAAATATTATATTTATTTTTATATTGGAGAATAATGCAGTGATATTTATTTAATAAATAAATAGACTTTATTCAAGGCCTGATAAATATTGTGGAGGAATGGAAGAACGAGTTTAATGGTCCTGTGAGAAATAAAAATATTGAATATTACTTAATAAAATAATATTTCATTATAATTCAAAAGGTCAGTTCATATCTAGAAATAATAATATTACTATTATTATTTGACATGGGGTTTTTCTAAGATTAAATAAATAATAAGGGAACTTTTGTAATTATTTTATTTTATCCCTAGTAATATAGATACCCAATTATGTTATTTTCTCATAAGACTATTCATTTGTGCACATTTATTGAAGGAGAATCCTCTCAAACCTAGATATATCCCTTCTCTAAGAACACTCCCAAGAATGAAGAGAAATCCTCCTCCAGCGGATCAATTACAATGATTTGGAAGATATTCTTGAGGTAATCAAGGAAGACAATGCAAGTGAAAGGATATTTCGTGGTAGCACCTAGAGACTTATTCAAAATTGTCTAGAGATTCTTGGAACATATGTGGATCACCTCTAGAGGAAATATACACTTGGTTTCTACAATTCAATGACACTGCACCCGGATCTATCACCAAACTCATTAATAAAGAAATAATTCCTTAGAGGAAATTCATTATCTAATTAAATTAATTATAAACAATATATGTTGACCATTTTCTATTAGTTCCAGAACAATTTTTATATGTATATTTATTTGAATCAATTTATGAATCCTGGTGTTCATCATCATATAGATCTCATATTGATTATTTATTATGGAAAAAATTAATGTTGGGCACCTTCCATCACACACTTCCTTGCACATGAAACCTAAAATTGAGATATGTCTCTAAGGGGATCCACTCCAGGAATATACATACCGCCATTTATGATTAAATGGGTGTCCAATAATGAAATATAACATGATATTGATATCATTAAGTTTGTTTCATTAGATAATTAAGTAGAGGCCCCTACCCTTGATCAATACCTTTCAACTTATAATATCAGGCATCAGAGAATGAGTATTTTATCTACAGATGTAAACATGACTAATGAGATTTCTGAAAATGGTGTTAATTAAGCATCCTCGAGTCAAGTTCCTCTTAGTGTATAAGATTAAAATTCTATTATAATCACCTCACTACTGGATAAATGGGGTGACTTAGTGATAAAATACATTATAGAATACATCTCAATTATTAAATATGAATCCATTTTTGATTCTGGGGTTGCTTCTATGAACTAGTCATATCACAAATGATCATGGTAAAATTTTAATTCTTTGATCACTATACCTATATTACTGAAATTAAGAACATGACTAGTCATCTTCATAATTATTGTATCGGTCCTAGTATAGGTGAATTTTACTATTGAAGGTTATCTTCAATTTCTCTTGAATTGATGATTATCCATTATCAACTAGCATCTCTGGAGAAATATCTTTAAAAAATAAAATACATGAGTCACAATGGAAGACTTGTAGAGAGAATATTCAAAGACTTTCCCTAATGGAAAGTAGAGGAATCAAGACTCTATGAAAATATATTTTCATTTAGTTCATAATTAATTCCATATGAGGCCCTTATATTAAATTTAAGGGCCTAAATTTCAGAAGTAATGATCAAGATTTAGGCTATTGGGATTATGACATGAGATATTTCCAATTTTGTAGGATAAATGTATTCTTCATATTAGGATCAAATGCATGCTCCATCAACAATCTATTCACACTTCTCATTGAGTATTAACTAACTTACAACATTTATAGGATTAACTACTAGAATAACTATTTTCATTGGATTATTATTTTTTACAATAAAGAATCTAATTTGTATATGTTTCGTTCATTTTTCCTTTCAATAAAATAAATAAAAATTTTATATTATCAATTAGGTATATCTTATCTCAATTTGAAATACTTTTAAAATTGATATCAATACATATTGAATCATTCAATAAATTAAATATAAATAATGATGTATGTCATAATTATTGAATTCTTGAGTCAAAATGATCTTATCCTTCACATGGACTATGGATGGGAATAGGTATAATATTCCAACACTATAATACTAGAGTTTTTCTAATTGAACAAATGATCTCATATCATATGGTTAAATTTTTTTTATGGAGGATCCAAATAAATTTCTATAAAATTGAATGGTTCCCAAAATATTTCTCAAGATAAGGGCTAAGTAAGCATAGCTTGACTATTATCAAGGTCATATAATGGTACCCACAATCCTTGTGTCTTTTGTCAATTATATAACTTTTTATTAAGTTTGGTACTAAGAATACATATCAGGAAAAATTTGGATTTTTTATAGGCCACTATTTGTGGGTTTTGGACCAATTTGTTTTGTGAATTTTTAATTTAATGTGATTTATCTTTCCTAGATCCTGAAATGTTCATATCTATAGATAAGTGACTCAACTATTACCCAAAAAACCAACTTTTAGTTTTTATTTTTTGAGTTATATGTCTCATTTACTAGGTATTTTAAGGTTTGGAATATCAGACCAATAGTTTTTCTATTAATGATTGTATAGAGTTGGATGATGATTGATTTAGTTCAAGGACACATATATTTGACTGATGGTTACTAGATTTTATTGTCTTGTAGATTTGAAAATCAGTTGGTGCAGTTTAAGGTCATATAGATACAACTGATAGTTTTTGTAGTTTAAGGTTTTATAGATTTGGTTGATGGTTTTTGTAGTTTAAGGTCTCATAGCATTGACTGATTGTTGTATTTTTTAAGGTCACATTTATTTTATCGATGGTTGTTTTAGTTTAAGGTCGTATTGTTTTTACCAATGGTTATTGTAGTTTATGTTCACAATTATTTGTTCGATATTTTTCATCTTAAAAATGAGTACAATACATAAGAGTTTGATATTGAGGGTGTAGAATTTAATAAAATAATTGGATTATATAATGTTTCAATCATAACCTATGAATGCATGAGCCAATTAGAGATGGATACTATCATAATTAGAAAGACCATTAGTAATGGAAAAAACTAGTGCTATGCTCAATCAATTAAGACCAGTGTGAGTAGGTTGTTCATTACCATATGTCATTCGTGGATAGAATATGGGGTTCAATTGGAGACTAGTGGGAGGATAATAAACATTAATAATGGTAAAAAACTAATTCCATGCTCTGTCAATGGATATTTGGGAAATTTGGTATAGCGATCCCAACCCAGGTAGTTTGAGTTTGATGTATGATTTATTACATTGGCATAGATATAAGAAATCCCATTATGAAAGAATGAAAATTTTAGCAGTTTTGGGAAACTAGATACATACATGAAACCCATGATACATTGAGAAAGATAATAAATCATAAAAAATTAAAAAACATATCATCCATGAAACTCATTCCAAGAATTAATCTTCATATCCCGGGGAAAGAAAAAAATAAGGGTGAGTTCAAAGGCTCAATAAGGGTTAAGTATAGAAGAAGATATCATGAATAGATAAGAATAATCAACATATAAAGGTAGATAAATGAACACACATGAAATTTAAATAACTTGAGTATCATGGTGAGATAAGGTAAAATCAATATGGAAATCTAAATAATTGAAAACACATACCATTTAATCAATAAAATGAGAATGAAATGCATCCATAGATAATATAACAGAGAAAATATCTTGGATAATAATAGTAACTCAATTATCATAGAATTAAATTCTTAATTATTGGATGAATTTTTTTCATGAATATGATACCTTTACCATCAAGATATATCCTTAATAAAGTTTAAAACATATTAGGTAAAAAACATCTGATTTATTTAACTGGTTCATATCATGAGACTAACGATGCATCAAGTGTATTTATATAAATTTTCCCCAACCCATGTCTTACATGTTAAAAGTATTTTTTATTTATAAATTAATTTATTTAATTCATAAACAATGTTTATTATCAACAAATATCTATATTGAGTAAGGGATAAGGAATTATCAATATTTCCCTAGTCAATCAAATAAATTTCACACCATATGTAAAAATAGTACATGATTTAGGAAATTATAATATAAATTATAAAATAATATAGATTTTTAATATAAATGTAATGTCCAATGAAAAATTATTATAAGAAAGTGATTTTTTCAAGAGAAAGTTAACAATAAAAAAAGAAAGTGTGATTGTTCAATAACATTTATCATTAATAATTTTCAAGTCAAATACCACTGGATGAAATAATTCCAAGTGAAACTTAAGATACCATGAATTATTAAGTAATCATGATATTACATCACAAGGGGAAGTATATACACCATATAAATTTTATTTCACGTGTAATAAAAAATAAGACTCAATGAGATTTAAATTGATAAAAAATCCCTTACATTATATTTCTTTTTGGATGGACATGATTTAACCTCTTGTATATTGGTTTTAAACATGTTATTAATTTAAACAAGAAACATATTAACATTTATACTATCAAATAAAATATTTTTATAATATCTTATTACCTATTCATTACTAATATCTCATCATCTTCATTGTTTTGGGTGTTAATTGCCTTGTTTTCTCACTTGTGTTTTGTAATGAATTATCTTATTATATCACATATTATATAGTTATATATTTTACAAAATAATAATAAAGACATAATTATCATATTTATAAATATTTTTTGCTTTTAAAACTAATCATTAATTATGGTTATGAAAAATGAAGTACGTTACGATCATTTAGATGGTAAACTATACATATGCTTGAGTAATGTTTCCATATTTCAATGATCATTATAGAAAGGATATAAGTAATATTTTACCTTTAAATAATTATTATAATATAACTGATACTATATTATGTAATTATATATATCATCCATGTGGTTTGGTTATGGAAATAGAGTCACATCGATTCTTGAAGGTGGTAGTCCATACGTACACGAATGATGTTATCATCTTAACATGAGATAAAATGAAAGAAATAAAATGATATATATTATCTTTATAGAATGATAAATATTTCATTAAAATCATAATACTTTCATTTCTATCAAATATTATCATCAACATTATCTTTATCACCTTCCATGTGAAGTGTTAGTGATTGAGGAATCACATCGCTTCGTGAGGAGATAGTTCTCCGTACACACGAGCAACGTTAGCATATATCCTAAAAAGTAGAATTTAAAAATATTTAAATATAATATAATGAATAAATAATAATAAATATTATATAAATATAATATATATACTTTTTATACATCATCGTACCCAACCTTTAGAAGTGGAAATGGAAAAATTAATGACATCATTTCGTGAGGTGGTAGTCTGTCGTACACATGAATGATGATTTTGTAATCCATTTTATGGAAGTAGAGATGGTTTTAGGTAATGAAATTATTATAAAAAAATAAATTTATATGTAATATAATTATTATATTATATAATAATGGATTAATAAAAATTTAAGAAGGTGGAGAAATAAGTAAAATAAAGACGCTCGTTAAAGAACATTTCCACTTCTTTGGGTATCCTCTGGTTTGTACTAAAGGCTTAAAAGGTTAAATTTATGTCCAAATTAAGGATTATAGGATTAGGGGAGGGTTTTTAGAATGTTATTTTTTTTTCATTTATTGGCCGAACCAAAAGGGGGTGAAGGTGTGAAGAGTAGAGGAGAGTGGGAAGACTTTTATAAGTGGGATAGTGGACATATTTGGTATTTTTTAAAAGAATTAAGTGATCCCACATTTCTCATATGTAAAAAGGGTATAAAATGGTCCATTATATTACCATATAGGTTCAATGGTCGAAATATTTCCATCCAATAGTTTTTATACAAGTTTATATACTATTTGTGCCCTTATTTGTTTAGTTTAACCCTTAGAAAACCCATTTTTAACTTAACCACATTAATTAATTTTTACTGCATTCATGATTCATTTTGGTAGAAAAATAATTTTAAATTAATAAAAATTATAAATTATTTGGATTAAAAATATGGAATCCATTTTTTCAAATTCAATTTAGATTATTGAAAATTTTTTATTTAAAATTAATATCGCAGATGTGACAAGAAAGTGGGCTTTTAAAGTGAAAATGTTCAAAAGTTTACAAAGTTTTTTATATCTAAATTAAATATAAAAATGATTCCATTAACATAAATTAGATTAATTGAAGAAAAATTGAACTATTTAAATTTAAAACTAATTGAAAATACACTTTAACATTATTAATTTATGAAAACAAAAAAAAGTTTTCAATTAAAATCAAGAACATTTCACTATTCATCAAAAAATGAAACTTTATAGAAAAATAAAAAAAAATAACCCTAATATAATTATTTCATTCCAATTTAAAAATTTAAGTTTATTTTATAGAATAAGTTTTCTAAAATTGTTAAAAAATAATATTAAATTATGTTCACAAAGCACGACTAATCCGTCCTTTAGAAAAAATAGATTTTCAGAAAACATTTCTTTTTCTTCTAAATGATTCTTATTTTATTAATAATTAATAGATAACCATAATTTTCATAATTTAGTTATTACTATTCATACCATCCAATTTTATGGCTAGGTTATAAATATTATATTAAATAATAATTTTTTAATAATATTTCATGTTTCCTTTAAACTCAGTGTTATGTATGACACAATATATATTGAGTGTTATGTATATCACAAGCTAAAATAAGCATTGTGAGTATTGCAAGATAAACTCATCATTGTGTTTAATTGAAGATATTAAATAAATTTAATTTATTTAAAAATAAATATATCTTAAATTCTCTGGGTGTTATATTTTCTTTTACACTTGGTGTTGCATGTCACATATGTTATCAAATATAATGTTATTATTTAAAAATCTTGGGGTGTTACATTCTCACCACCTTAAATATATTTCATCCTCACAATTTAAACTTGATATATCTAATCCAGGATTTTAGATCTGAAAATTCAATTATTGAAAAACCCGTATCATAAAAGGGTTAATAAAACATCTTATTAATAAGAGAGAAAGGGAAGTACCAATTTCATAATGAGTAACACAAAAATAAGTTTCTGCGTAGGAGAACATAAGTGGAAAGTGATCCTATGGATATGAAATAAAAGTGTAAAAATTATAGATAATGATAAGGGTAATTAATTACCATAATTATAATGATCAATGGAAAGTTAAGGGCCTGAAACCCATAAATTATTAATGATTAAAAAGAATATTTTATTCATCAAATATGTAGGTAATACGATACCATTTTTTTATGATTATTTTCATAAAGTTGAAGTATTTTTTTTACAATATAAGAATATAAGGAATTATACTTAATTTATAAATTTATATTTCATAAGAATAATTTCATCCTTCAGTTGTTATTTGGTAAATTTTTAATTTATCGATTATTACAAGAAATAAATATCCAAAAATGTTTTTTTATTCATGAAGCACTAAGATTCAATTTTAACGAATCATAAGATCCCTAAAAGAGTGAAAAATATTTTCATTAGGATATAAAAATATTCCAAAACCAATATGGTTATAAAAAGATATCCAATATAATAAATAAATATTTAGACCTCAAAAATAATACCCCTGGTCCATAATTAATATTTATTCACCAAACTTTTTAACTAAAAATAATGAAATATTAACTAGGACTTCACATAGGCTAGTGGTTGGAGCTAAATACTTATCACCCTTTAGTCATGGGTTCTAACCCCATGGCCTTACTGGATGATATGGGTTGTCATATAGAATATGAGTGTTAATTTTTATAATTTATATTAATATAATTTTTATAAAATTTACAAAACAATATGATGGAAATTATTGAAATAAAATTATTCACTAAAGAATATTTTTTTTAATATGGATTTCAATACAATTTAATTATTTTTTAGAATTTTTAATAATAATTTTTGAATATTATTACAATTTTATTAATGGTCATATAAACTCTAATGATTGTCAATAACTTTAAACTTTTGTATATAAAATTTAAATAAATTAGTACTCAAATAAATTTTCCATTAAAACATATAATTTCCATTAATTTTTCGAATTTGTTTTAATATTATAACATTACTATGATTTTTTTCTTCTAAAAATGGGTCTTTAATAATTTTATCTTATTATAAATCTTAAACTCATTAAACCATGATGGTGTCTATAACTCTTATGTAAATTAATACACATGTGATTCTAAAATTTAACACAATCTTTAGATATTTCATGATTCTTTTAAGAAAAAAAATCATTAGTAAAATACTTATAAACAAATACTTCATCTATTTTATTTCAACATATGTTATTCATTAGTATATGGATTATACTTTAGAATAATCCATTAACTCAAATAATTCCTAGGTTCTCCACATTTAAAACAATAAAAAATAAATGGATCCTTAGGATGAAATTTATTTCCTTATATCATACTCTTAATCCCCCCTTAGAAACTATTTTCTTTATGACCTTATTTTCTATATATAATGCATTTTTTAATAAATTTGAGATACAAATTTTTTCAATCTAAAACACCTTAAGTTTAACCTTGGCCATTCACTGTCATTATCTATTGAAATACTTCATAGTGTTTTGTAAAGAAAATTTGAATTATCATAAGAATATCTACCAAAAGTGTAAGAAAAGGTGTACAGTAAGGTCTATTGTGATGTAACAGGTTATTATCAAGTCAATACCAACACACTCATGATAGTTTAAAAAAAATAATGGGTAGAAAGGAATATGATTTGGCCAATTGATTCATCTAATGAGACTACCGATGCATCAAGGTAATTTCTATAAATGGTCCCCAACCCATGTATTTAATGTCCAAAGTATTTTTCATATATCAAATAACTGATTTAATTCATAAAAAATGTGCCTTATCATGAAATATCTATATTGAGTAAAGAAAAATGATTTATTAATATTTCCCCAGTTAATCGTATAACATTAAAAGTAAAAGACATATATAAAAATGATATAAGGTTTATGAAATAATCATATAAATCATTCAAGTATATGTATATTTAAGTTGAATTTAATTTCCAATTAAAAATGATTATAAGAAAGTGATTGTTTAAAGATAATATAACAACCACAAAATAAAGTGAGATTGTTAAATAATATTTACCACTTGGTAATTTTCAAGTAAAATATGTTTGGATGAGATGATTCAAATTGAAACTTCAAATAATCTGAATTATTAAGGTGTCATGATATTAATTATCAAGGGGTATTATATACACTATATAAATGTTAATTGGTGTGTAATAACAAATATTTATCAATGGGATGAAAATTTTAGATAAAATCCCTTACCTTACACTAACTTTTGGTTGAAACTCATTTAACCTCTTATATAGTGTTTTTAACCATGTTATTAACTTATAAAATAACAATATTAATATTTATACTATCATATACAATCCTTTTATTTCATTATATTACTTATTCATTAATAACCATTCATTATCTTCGTTGTTTTATGTGTTAATTACATTGTTTTCTCTCACATGTTTTGTCATGAAATATACAGTTCTTAAACATATTATATAGTTATATCATATCCAAATAATAATCATGAAATAATTATCAAATTTTTACATCAAATTTACTTTTAAAACCAATACATAGTGGTGGTTATGAAAAATGAAGTACGTTATGATCATGGAGATGGTAGGTTGTACATATGCATTAGTAATGTTTTCATTTTTCAACGATCATTATGAAATGAAGACAAGTAATATATTAAATGTACATATTAATAATAATATAAATAATTCCATATTATATACTTATATATATATATATATCATCCATGTGGTGTGGGGATGAAAATAGAGTCACATCGCTTTGTGAAGGCAACAACCTACATGTACATGAATGATGTAATCATATTTTTGCGAGTGAAAAGGAAAGAAAGAAAATGATATATATATTATATTTTTGGAATGATAAATATGTCATTAATATCATAATTATGTCATTTATATCATATATAATTATTAAATTTATCTTTATTATCTTCCATGTGAAGGGTTAGTGAAAGAAGAATAACATAGCTTCATGAGGTGGTAGTCTACTGTACACACGAGCGACGTTATCGTATCTCCTACAGAATGTAAGTTATATATATATATATATGATATAGTGAATATAGAGGTATAAATATGTTATAAATATCATATATATATATATATATAATATCCATCATCAAACCCAACCATGAGAGGTGGAAATGGAAAAGTGAATGATATTGTTTCATGAGACGATAGTCCACCGTACACATGGATAATGATCTCATAGACAATTTGATAGAAGTGGATATGGTTTTAGGTAATTGAAATATTATAACAACATCTAATTATATATAATATTATGAGGTTATCATATCATCTGGGTCTAATAGAAAATGAAGGAGTTGTAGAAATAAGTAATATAAAGATGCTCATTGAAGAACATTACCTATTCCTCGTGTATCCTCATTAGGTTTACAGTAAAGCCTTAAAAGATTGAATTTATGACCAAAATAAGGATTCTAGGACGAGGTAATGGAATTTGGGATTTTAGTTTTTTAGGTATTGAATGAAAAAAATGGAATGAATGTGTGAAAAAGATAGTATAGGGGGTGACATTTTATAAGTGAGGGAGAGGACACACTAGGTATTTTTTTAAAATAATTGAGTGCTCCCATTTTTTTTCATTTTTCATAGGGTTAAAAAATGGAAAATTATATAACCATAGAGGTTTAATGTTCAAAGTATGTATAGGTAATAGTTTTTTATACAATTTTGTAAGACATTTACCCATATCTTTTTTTCTAACCCCTGGTAAACCCATTTTACCATAACCTTGATAATTAATTTTTACTATATCCACTATTAATTTCGGTAAGGAAATAATTTAAACTAATTTTATATTTAAAATTATTCTGATTAAAAATATGGAATCCATTTTACCAAATTCAATTTACATAATTAGATAAATTTAGTTTAAAATTTATCTCACAGACATGATAAGAAAGAGAGTTTTTTAAGTGAAAATGTTCAAATGTTTATAATGTTTTTATATCAAATTGAATATTAAAATGAATATAATTACCTTAATTGGATTAATTTATATAAAATTTAATTAATTTTACTTTAAAACCAATTCAAAATATAATTTATCATTATAATTTATTTAAATTAAAATATAGTTTTCAATTAAAATCTTGAAATTTTTAAAATTTACCAAAAAATAAAACCTTTAAAAAACATCCCAAACAATTTACCCTAAGAAAATTTTGGTATTCTAATTTCAAAAATGAAGTTTATTGTTTGAAATAAATTTTTTAAAAGTGTAACAAATTTATTTTAAACTATGTGTGAAAAGTGAGACTAATCTTTCCTTTAGAAAAAACATTTTGTTAGAAAACACATCCTTGGTTGGAGGATTCTATATAAAACCAAACCCATTAAAGTGTTCACACATTTTATTGTAATAATTTTTGTACTATTAAAATGGGAATAATTAACCAAAGTTGACCAATCATTGAAGTATGATCTGATACCTTTTGAACATGGGGGAGAGGAATTATAAGACATAGCATCATGGCTCTCAGATATGAGGTGGTGACATGAGACAATTGTTTATGGAATGGACACAAATCAAGTATGAAAGTGGGTTTTGTTATGATAATTTTATATTTTAATGAGATAAATTGATTTTCACCTAGGAAATGAATATTGAAACACTCCAATGGGGACTATACTGGGTAAGTGATTCTAATAATCTTAGCCTTGTTTTCAAGGATTCTATAATTTACCTATGTGTTGAATTCCCTACAACTTTGGATTTTATTAGTTTCCCAATTTTTCCTTTAAATTTATTTTGAATAAAATTTTTACTTTCGGTTAGTCAAAACATAAGATTCAATTGGAGACAAATACTCTTATCATTTATAATTGAAGGAGATTTATGGGGATCCATGTTTCTTAAGATATGAAGTTTGGTTTATGAAAGGAATTAATTAAAAAAATGAGGGGAAAATTTAGGACTAATAATTTACATGATTGATTAATTATGATCTTTCAAGATTCTTATAATAAACTTTATGTGGCACTTATAAGGGTTTCCCATCATAGACATAGATTAATTTCAAGGTAAATGAGGTTTTTTTTAATTCATAGTTGGGCCTGGGGTAAGGGATACTGGTGTCACTACATATCTCATTAGAATGAGAATTGTGCCAAAATAGATCTGGGGAAGAAGTGATATCTTGTAATAATCTAATTCACATACAGGGAAAGGGTGAATTTTATTTTGAGCATGGGTCTATAAATGGGAGAACCATTGTTGTAATCTTCTATGAAAATCTAATTTTTATGTACAAGAGGGTGCACTTTTTTTATTTTTTTATTCATCCTATAATAAGAGATATTGGAATTACTATATACCTCATTGGAATAAGAATAAAGCCACAAATAGTTATTTTTAGGTAACTCCCCATATATATCTAGTTTATATTCAAGGAAGGAACTATTTTTGAATTCATTCCTAGGACTAGGATATGATATACTAGTGTCACTACACTTCTCATTGGGATAGATATCAAGACAAACTTAGTTTTATGGAATTTAATTTCATAGATCTAGATCACATGAAAGGAATCAAATGCATTAATATTCTAAGGCATGAACAAACTATTCACGGAATACTTCTAAATAAATTGAGAATTATATATTAATAAAGCGACAAAAAATTTATGGTCCACATTAAATAGTTTATTTACATGTTGAGTGTACTTACAACTTTAATTTTATGAGAAAAAACATTTGTTTTGTATAGTTTATCATAATGCTGTCCAGACTTTGAAATTTGGTTTCACATGGTTTTGGTTCATAAGTGAAATATAATACCTTATTTCTATATAATGTGGTAAATGTACAAAAAAACTTACTATGAAAATGGTGATAGAATTTTAAATTTTGGTTTGAGGTTAGGAAAATGATAAAAGATATGGGAATCTCTTCGAATCTCATTAGAATGGGGATAAGGACATGTATTTCTAAAAGGTGGTGTGGTAGTAGACCAACAACGAAAGAGGAGGTCATATCAGGTGAGGGGAAATGTAACATATAGTTTTACATCATACAATAATGATGGTAACCATGTAGTTTAATGTATTTTCAAAAGGATAGTTACCTTTCTGTTTAATGTATTATGGTAAGGATAATGATTTCAATAGTTTAAGGCCACATAGATTTGACCAATGTTTGTGATTTTTATGTTTTTTCATCTAGGACAATTAGGGGTGTCACACCCTGACTTTCTAATTTATTTTTATTTTATTATTTATGGGATCCGTGTTCTCACATTAAGGATTGGGCTGGGACCCGTTTTAAAAATTTCTGATGTGTAATGTTTTTGGTGGGTTTAAGACCCATGCATGGGCACTGCGTGGTTATCAGTGATGGTGCGGTCACCCCAGGTGCTTGTGCAGGTGCCCAAGTGGACTGCGTTAAGGCGCACAATTTGCGTGCAAGTTTTTTTAGTCGTGCAATGAGCGTGCGTGTACCTGGTTTCCAGAATTTGATAATTAATTGGATTATGATTTAAAAATAATGGTTGTTAATAATAATAATAATATTATTCTGTTGTTATTATTATAATAATAGTAATTATTATTATTTATATTACTATTATTATTAGTTTTATTATTATAACTATTGTTATTTTATTAAAATGAAAAAAATCTAAACCCTAATCTACCCTTGGGCCACCCCCCCTTTTCCCTTTCCCTGTCTGTGCGCACCAGGCCCCTACCCCACCCGGTCCTCTCCTTCGTGCCACCTCCCTCGTCCGACCACCTCCACTTCCCAGCGGTACCCCACTAGCCTCACTCCGCATTGCACCTGACCCCCAGCCTTGCCGCGCTCTGCCACCCTCATCCCTCGCCCTCCGCCTGCTGACCGCCACCCTCCCGCCTCTACCCGGCCTCGGTCCTATTCCAACACTGTCTCACTCTGGCTACCACGCCTCTAGACTGGCCAGCGATGCCCCGACCTTAAGCCTTGCAGGTCCGCACTCCCCCCTCCGGTTTCCCTGTCGGCGCACCAGGCTCCCCAGCGGCCTCCTCATGTGTCCGGCCACCACCAGCACTCTCGATCCACACGTCTTGTTCTACTCAGCCCCACCCTGCCACCCCGACCCATCCACACTTGCCCCGACCTCCTCGCCACACCCCTTTGCTCTGGGGAACAGCAATGAAAAACCCGAACCCCATGCGTGACTTACTTTTGGAATCCCGAACCCCTTTCACGCCTTGTTTCCGGTGGCCTTAACCCCTTGCGTGCCTTTTTTTTGGTAGCACGGACCCCCGTGCACCACCCATCCAAGCGCAGACTCCTCTCTTACAATATATTTTTATTACAATTTTTCTACTTTCTTTAATTTAATTGAACTTTGATGTTTTAGTTTTTGTTTCATGATTTTTTCACCGTGTCTAGAGTATGTAGTCAATATATTGGGACCCGTTGGTCCATGTTCTGGCATTCACAGCCAAGGGTGAGGCGAATGGGCTTGTTTCACTATGTTTCCAATGTTTCAGGTAAGAATCTAAACCCTCTTTTTGGCATCACACCTTTATTTAAGGGTGGTAAAGTGTTTATGGTTTCTTAATAATTTTGTTGGGTGTGCATTGATCCTTGTCTCTGAGTTTTTGTGGTATTTCTACTGGTTATAGTGAGTTTTGGCCAACATTGAAGGTGTGCGCACACATATATTAAGGTATGTATGTATATAATATTTATATTCACTCAATCTATGTATTCCCTCATGGAGTGGGGAATACATGATTTGGGTTATGGACATATATATATACATGTAGGTGCGTGTGAGTGAGGGCCGGTTAAGAGTGGTCTCCACCTTTTTCATCAGGTTCCGAGTGTTCAGCATGATCTGGTTCCCCTTTGAGGCAGGCGAATCCACATTTTTCCTTTCCGAATAAATCCATTTAATGCTTGTGTGTTTTAATTGGTTATTTTTCTTCAGTTTCACCTCATAAAAACAGTTTATTTGTTTGTGAACTCATTTATATGTTGTTTGGCCTATTTATGAAAATTGTTAGAAACTAGTTACTTGTGTATAAAAATGTTTGTAAACTAATTGAGTTGTATGTATAAATGTTTATAAATTATTCGGCCTGTTAATTAAATAGATTATGAATTGTCTCAATTGTTCATGAATATTTTTAATTAATTGTTTGGTTCATTATAAATTTTCAAAGGGGGAGTTTAACTATTTTTCTTGAAGTCTTGGTTCGTTGGTCTTGAAAAAGTGCTTTTGGTTTTGTGCATGGTGTGGGTTAAGTTTTAAAAGGCGTGAGATTAGTTTTTCAAAGGGTTTGGTTATGCAATGGTTTATAAAATGGCGTTCTCTTGTGAGTTGGTGAAATTGAGAGGCAATCCTCGGTTTTGTCCTTTGAAAAGTTTTACCAAATGAATAAATAATTTATTTAATGATGCTTGGAATTAAAATCATGGGTGAAAATTGTTTCGGCGTGTGTCTAGTTTTTCAAGAGGGTTTTGGGGTGTGTGTCAAAATTGGAGCTTGAAGGGGTACTTAAGTGGTTTTTAAATGTGTTTTGACGTGAGTTTGAAAATGGATAAGGCTCATTTTGTAGCAGTAAAATGATTTGGTGTGCGTTTTGGAACCTAAGGGTCTGTTTGGATTTTTAAATACAAAAGTGGTGTTTAGGGTTGTTTTAGAAGATCTTGTGCAATTTTTTGTAAAGGCATTTTATTATGTAAAACTAAAGGTTTGATTTATAACATCAAGCATTTAATAAAGTTGTTTTGATAACCAAATGATTTGATGGCCCATTTGGAACCTTTGATGATATGATATACTTATATGTATATATATATTGGGGAACCTCTATAAGGGGGATATCCCTTATGGGTTATCTTATGGAGTGTTCATGTTTATTGTAGGCAAGTATGGTGATATGAGTCACACGTGCGGGGTCCTCTTACATACATAGTATTATTGTGACAACCATGGTTTCCTGGGAATCTTTTAGAGATCGAGTGATGGTTATTGATCAACCCTGATTAGACGGGTTGGTACCCCCTGTATTTTTTGTTAGGCAAGGCTGGCATTGCCACTGGATTGGTCAGTTAGGGTGGCCAGTGGGTTATACACTTAGGAGCTTCACCATACACCGGTAGGTGGTTCCGAAACCGTGTACGTTCAGGGGTCTTCTATGGATGTTTAGGATCACCCATGGTTACTCTTTACTTATACTGCTTGTTTACTTTCTATCGTACTAGTTTGTTTCCAGTCTACCTTATTTACCTATATTATTTTAGCCCTGTCTTGGTATCTTTTGTTTTGGGTTTTGCTTATAAATTGAAAAGAAAGTTTTATAGAAATTTCATGTTGAGTCTGCAGGATTTTTTAATGGGAAAAACCATGTTGCTTATTTGAAAATGTGAAAACCCTACTTTTATAATTGTATTTAAAACATGTGTTAACATATTGTTTCGGGAAAGGAGATGTTGGATTCTATGATTAATTTTGGAATCCCTATTGAGAATATTTATGCTCACACCAATTCTATCTTTTCAGTTACAGGTTCCCTTTTCTCTGGTTCTTTTGGCTGGATTTCTCATTATTTGAGCAAGATCGGCCTTTGGTTGGGTGGTGACCTGGAAGGTCATGTGGAGGTATGTTCGGTTTTACTTACTTTCTACTGATTGTTTTATTTTTATCATCAGTTTTATTTATCTGTCTTTCTTTTTTTCATGGGACAAATCATTCCCAAAAATTAAATTTTGATGCTCGACACTAGTTTCTAGCTCATGGGGACCGAGAATGCCCTTTGGGCCATGTCGTGGACCAGCTTGGGTGACCGATTCAGGGTCGAACCAATTTAATTTGTGACAAGATGGTATAAAAGGGGGCCCTTATTATTTGGGGTGTCCGGTATATTAAAATTAGGATTGTCGGGACTTGAGAGGTAGGTTTGGGAAGAACTCCATGAACCCTCGCTCGTTCCAAACCTCGAGTCGCCAAGAATATTTTGTGAATTGAGTTATGGTATCGTTCTGTTTTGTCTTAGATTGAGGGATGAAAAAGGAGGCAAGTCGATGTTACAACTTGATTTCACATGGAGTAGTGACCCATGTGGAGTCTGAGCACATGGTTTAAGTTCCTCCTAGTCATTGATGCTTACTTGGGGCATGGCCCACTACCATGTCGTCAGTTTAAGAATGAATACTAGTCCCCCCATTCATTGATTTGATGAAAGTTTAGTGTCATCTTGGTTCTGATGGTTGTAAGTGTATTCATGAAAAAAGGGGTTTTAAATGATAATTATTTCTTTTAAATGTATTTAAATTTGTGAAATGGATTTTTAAAACTGAAATATCTTGTTCTAAAAATGTGGTGTTTTTTTGGAACTGCTAGAGATATGGTTTTGGTGCAATCTCAGTACTCTTTATGGACATTTTCACATGTGATAGAATGAATGGGATGTTCATATTGGCGTGTATGGATGGAAGCTGATGAAGACACGTGTAACAGTTCATGAGATTATTGGGGTGTGCACTTGGAATTAAAGGTTTGGCATTGATTTTTCTAAAGTGATTTAAAAAAAGAAAAATGATTTTTGGAAATTGAATTTGGGTTGAAAAGTGGACTTGGTATTTAGAAATTTTCCTTGAAAGAATGTGGTTTTGAAATATCAAAAGGAAAGGGTATTTTGAAAAAGGAATTTCTGGGTTGTGTTTGTATTTTCTTATTTCCTTTGAGCTGGTTGTTTTGGATGAAGGCTCTTTCTTTGATGTTTCTTCGGTATGATATTAGTTTTAGATCTATGTTTTATATGTTGTTCAGAAAATTCCACTCAAAATGGTCGCCAAGGTTTTGGATAAGTCATGACCAGTTTTTTTGTCCTTCTCGGACATTGCCTATCCTTCATGGTGATCGGGGTCCGTTAGAAGTAGCAGAATGGCTTGAAGGGGTCGAGCATGTCTTTAGAGTTTTGGGAACTCATGAAGCTGTTAGAGTACGTGCTGGTTTTGGTATGTTTGAAGGTCCGACTTTGGACGAATGAGAGTTCTTCAACCCACCATCACTGCAAGTTGGGATGATGTGGGATGTATTTAATTCCGTCTTCGCCCGATGGTTTATACCTGAAGAGGTGAAGATGAAGAAAAGGGAGGAGCTCATCTATATTCAACATGGCCAACGAACCATGAAGTCATATGTTGAACATTTCAAGGATCTTGTGTACTTTTTTTCAGAGGTAACCTCACAGGATTTGATTAAGACTTCTCTCTTTATCGGGGGTCTTCTTCTAGAGATCACGGAGTGGGTGCTCCTTTCAAAAGACCATCGTTTCGAGAAGCTGGTGGATAAGGCATTCCTAGCTGAGTTGGTCTCTAGAGAATAGGTTCTTGTCAATCCAGTGAATCTAGTTGCTCATGAAGGTGCCCCATCTGTAGACCAGGGTGTGCCAGAGGGACCTGTTTCTAAAGAGTCATCAGTAGTGGTTCTGGAATCTAGTTCATCAGACCGTTAAGTGGTGTGCCACCAGTGTGGCCGGTTCGAGCACGTAAAGCCATCATGTCACATCCATTCGAAGAAGTGTCATCATTGTGGGTGTCTGGGTCATCTAGATATGTTGTGTAGGAAGCATCGCCTGAGGAAGATGTTATGACTGAAGGATTTCAGTGCCTGACTGTGAGGTAGGAGATGCTTCAGCCACCAGAACCCCAGCCATAGGTCTTGGGGAGAAGCTCGTGTGCAGTTATGAGTTTCTAGGGGTGCAAAGCCTTGATCCGGGTCATGTGTTCCATGTTGGAATTTGAACATTTGAAGTCTGTTCGTTCTCATTTTTTTGCAGTTAAAGTTTTGACATCATCGTAAGTTCATTGTTTTATCATGGGGTTATGACAGACATGTTCTATTGTAACCTAAACGATTTTGTTTGTATGATTATGGTTTTATGAATCATGCATTTTTTCTTAAAATTGTGTTTGACCTTGATATGGGTTTGTCTTGGTTTGGCGGTGTTTGTTTGGAGATGTAAGTGTCTGTTGATGAATCGATGTTTCTGGTTATGCTCAGAATCACTATTTGGGTTAAGCTTTTCTTAGAATTTTTTCTCTAGTGTTGGGTGTTTTTGGTCCACATCAAGAGATTCAAGTTTCAGCAGAGGTGTTGTTTCACTCGTCCTATAGAAGATAGTTTGGATCAGTTGGGAATTCCCATGTCACCGCCCCTCTTTCTGGGGTGGTGTGTTTGGGTGTTAATTTTTCCGTTCTAGTTGAGTTCTTGTGGTGGGGAGAACCCCTATCATGTTCTCCATTTCTCTTTAATTATGGTTTCTTTCGATTTCGATCGGGCTTGGATTCTTTTTTGGCCTATTGTTCAGCTGGGTGACTTCTTGGGGGCAGAAAGTGTCTGTGGTGGGGAGAATTATCACACCCCGACTTTCTAATTTATTTTTATTTTATTATTTCTAGGCTCCGCGTTCTTGCGTTAAGGATCAGGCTGGGACCCGGTTTAAAAATTTCGGAAGTGTAATTTTTTTAGTGGGTTTTAGACCCTTTCACGGGCACTGTGTGGTTAGCAGTGATGGTGTGGCTGCCCTAGGTGCTTGTGCGGGTTCCCAAGCAGACTGTGTTGAGGCATACAATTTGCATGCGTTTTTTTAGTCGTGCGATGAGCACACGGGTACCTGGTTTCCAGAATATGATAATTAATTGGATTATGTTTTAAAAATAATGGTTGTTAATAATAATAATATTATGTTTTTATTATTATTATTATTAAAATAATTATTATTCTTTATATTATTATTATTAGTAGTAGTTTTATTATTATATATATTGTTATTTTATAAAAATTTAAAAAAATATAAACCCTAATCTACCCACAGGCCGCCCCCTTTATCCCCTTCCTTATATGTGTGAACCAGGCCCTTCCCCCACCCAATCCTCTCGTCCACACCGCCTCCCCCATCTGGCCGCCTCTTCCTCCCGACGGCACCCCGCCAGCCTCGCTCTGTGCTCCAACCGACCCCCAGCCTCACTATACACCGCCACCCTCATCCCTCAACCTTCGCCTATGGACCATAACCCTCCGGCCTGCACCCGGCCCTGGTCCTACGTCGACCCTCTCCCACTCCGGTCACCATTCCTCCAGACCAGCCAGCAACGCCCTGACCTCACGCCCCGCAGGTCCGCACTCCCCCCTTCAGTTTCCCTATCGGCCCACCAGGCTCCCCAGCGTCCGGCCACCTCTAGTGCTCCCGATCCACATGCCTGGTCCTGGCCGGCCTCGCCCTATCACCCTGACCCGTCCGCACTCTCCTTGACCTCCTCGCCACATCGCTTTGATCCGGCGACCAACAGTGGAAAACCTGAACCCCTTTCGCAACTTACATCCTGCAGCCCTAACTCCTTGCACACCTTGTTTATGGTGGTCTTAACCCCTTTCACACCTGGTTTTTGGCAGCCCAGACCCCCTACACCACCCCTTATAGTTCATACTCCTATTTGGTATATTTTTATTACAATTTTTATGGTTTCTTCAATCTAATCAAACTTTGATATTTCAGTTTGTGTTTCATGATTTTTTCACCATGTCTAGAGTATTCAATCGATATATTGGGACCCCTTGGTCCATGTTCCGGAATTTTTAGCCAATGGCGAGGCAGATGGGCTCGTTTATCTATGTAACCAATGTTTTAGGTAAGGTTCTAAACCCTATTTTTGGTGTCACACCTTTATTTAAGGGTGGTATGGGGTTTATGGTTTCTTTATAATTTAGTTGGGTGTGCATTGATCCTTGTCTCAAAGTTTTTGTGGTATTTGTACAGGTTATAGTGAGTTTCGACCAACTTTGAATGTGTTCACATGCATATATTAAGGTATGTATGTATATAATATATATATATATATATATATATTCCATCCATGTACATATTCCCTCAGGGCATGGGGAATAGGTGCATTTGGTTATGGACATATGTATATATATACAGGTATGTGCGTGTGAGTATGGGCTGGTTACGAGTGCTCACCCCCTTTTTCATCAGGTTCCAAGTGTTTGACATGATCTGGTTTCCCTTTGAGGTAGGTGAATCTGCATTTTTCCTTTATGAATAAATCCATTTGATGATTATGTGTTTTAATTAGTTCTTTTACTTGATTTGAACCTCTGCAAAATAATTGACTTTTTTGTGAAATCATTTATACATTGTTTGGCCTGTTTATGGAAATTGTTAGAAACTGGTTACTTTTTTATAAAAGTGTTTGTAAACTAGTTGAGTTTTCTATATAAATGTTTATAAATTATTTGGCCTGTTAATTAAATTGTTTATGAATTGTCTCGATTGTTCATAAATATTTTTAATTATTAAATTGGTTCATAATAAATTTTCAAAGGGGGAGTGTAATTGTTTTTCTTGAAGTCAGGGTCTATTGGTCTTGGAAAAGTGCTTTTGGTTGTGTGTGTGGTGTGGGTTATGTTTTAAAAGGTGTGAGAGTAGTTTTTCAAAGGGTTTGTTTATGTAATGGTTTATAAAATGGCGTTCTTCTGTGAGTTGGTGATATTGAGAGGCAACCCTTTGTTTTTTCCTTTAAATGGTTTTACCAAATGAATAATTGATTTATTTAATGATGCTTAGAATTCAAATCATGCGTGAAAAGTGTTTCAGCATGTGTTTGGTTTTTCAAGAGGTTTTTGGGGTGTGTGTCAACATTGAAGCTTCAATGGGTACTTGGAGTGGTTTTGAAATTTGTTTTAACGTGAATTTGAAAATGGAAAAGGCTCGTTTGGTAGAAGTAAAATGATTTGGTGTGCATTTTTGAACCTAAGGTCCTGTTTGGATTTTTAAATACAAAAGTTGTGTTTAGGGTTATTATATAAGATCTTGTGCAATGTTTTCATAAAGGCATTTGATTATGTAAAACTAGAGGTCTGATTTATAACTTCAAGCATTTAATAAAGTGGTTTTGATAACCGAATGATTTGAAAGCCCGGTTGTCACCTTTGATGATATGATATACTTATATGTATATATATATTGGGTCACCTATATAGGTGGGATATCACTTATGGGTTATCATATGGAGAGTCCTTGTTTGGGGTAGGAAAGTGTGGGGAGATGAGTCATGCGTGCGAGGGACTCTTACTTACACAATATTTTTTAACCACCATGGGTTCCTGGGCATCTTTTAGAAATCGAGTGACGGTTTCAGATCAACCCCGATTAGACAGTTTAGTACCCCTAGATTTGTTGTTAGGCCAGGCGGGCTTTTCCACTGGATTGGTCAGTTAGAGAAGCCAGTTGGTTATAGACATAGTAGCTTCACCATACACTGGAAGGTGGTTCTGAAACCAAGTACATCTAGGGGTCTTCTAGGGATGTTTAAGATCACCTCTAGTTACTCTTTACTTATATTTCTTGTTTACTTTATGTCATACTAGTTTGTTTCCAGTCTGCCTTATTTACCTGTATTATTTTAGCCCAATCTTGGTATCTTTGGTTTTGGGTATTGTTTATAAAATGAAAAGAATGTTTTATAGAAATTTCATATAGCGTCTGCTAGATTTTTGAATGGTAAAAATCATGTTGCTTATTTTAAAATGTGAAAACCCTACTTTTATAATTGTATTTAAAACTTTTGTTAATGGATTGTTTCGAGAAAGGAGATGTTGGATTCTATGGTTTATTTTGGCATCCCTACTGAGAATCTTTATGCTCAAGCCTAATCTATCTTTTCAGTTGTAGGTTCCATTTTCTCAGATTCTTTTGGATGGATTGCTCATTATTTGAGAAATATCTTCCTTTGGTTTGGTGGTGACCTTGAAGGTCATGTGGAGGTATGTTCGGTTTTACTTTCATTCTGTTGCTAGTTTTATTTTTATCATCAGTTTTATTTATTTGTTTGTCTTATGTTCATGGGACAAATCATTCCCAATGATTAAATTTTGATGCCTGATAGTAGTTGCCAGCCCGTAGGGATCAGGAACACCCTTCGGGCCATGTCGCGGACCGGATCGGGTGACCGGTTCATGGTTGACCCAGGTTGGTTCATGACAAGGGGAATTATGGTTTAGTTTCATGCAACTAAAACTATGGGGTGTTGATATTTATGGTAATTCAGCTTGTATCAAGAATAGGTGAGACTTTTGGAAAAGTAAAAAACTCTTTGTGAATAGAGGTACCTAATTGTATCCAATGTATGTATAATAAACTTCACATATAAGAGATAAGTTTATGGGTAGGCCAAGGATAAGAGGTCTGGGAATCACTATGTATCTCATGAATGAGAATAAATAACAAAATAGTTCTTAAATTTGGTATACTAGGAGACCTATACTGGATATGGATTTCCTCTAAGAATAGTTCCATATTAAGACATGGTTTTATTTTATATGATATTGATATTAAACATAATGTTTAATTTCTTTTGGTAAGGATGATGACAGATATAGTTTATGGTAATGTGGATTTGAATAATTGTTGTCCCAATTAAGGTCTAACATACCATTTAGGGAATGTTGGTTTAGTGTTGTGTGGCTATGACAATGGAATGATAAGATTTAATATCATACAAATTAGACCATGAATGGGTGATAATACTAGATGACGAAAAATAATCCTGACATGAATAAAAGGAAAAAATTGGGTCTAATGTTTGTACAAGTGACCTCACAGATGGTAGTGAAGTTCATGAATATGACAAAAATAGGAATTATGGGTTCCAATATGTATCTCATTGATTATAATCAGGGAACAAAAAATTATTAATGTTAGTGTGGTAGAAGATTGACACTGGAAGGGGAGGTTCTTTTAGTTTAGGGAAAAAGTAACATATAGTATTTGGTCATATGATAAGAATTTTAACCATTATTTTTAATGTATTGTGGTAAAGATGATTATAGATACAGTTTAAGGTCACATAGATTTGACCAATGGTTGTTCCTTTTGAGGCCTTACATCCAAGACAATTAGAGGTTCAATTACACAAAGTATTTTTTGAGAAACCTTTCATTGTTAGGGGGTATGATGCACTCCCCATACTTAGTGGTCAATGAGTATGCACTATTAGAGTAGGAAATGTGTATAACATAAGGCCTTTACCATTGTGGTTCATGTTTGGTGGTTTCTTCCCAATTATCATATGGGTCTTGAGAACCAATACCAATTCCCATTGAATGACTTAACAAAGGTGAATCCTATTGTTAAAATATCACATTACTAAATATTAGAAAATCTTCAAATGGTTAAAAGTACACAACCATTTCTAATTGATCCATTTCAACTTGTCTAATAGATTTTGTGATTTCACAGAAATGAATAAATAATAACAAATGAAAATTAGGATTTAAGTTAATTTGTCCTAGATGGGTAGAATTTCCTCTGTTCAATATATGATTGAACATAGGTTTTCTTGTGTGGCAATGTAGGTTGGGGTATGATGGGACCATAGTGCCTGTAAAAGATTTCCAGACCAAGAGTTTTTGTCTTTTATACCCTCTTTTGGTGAATATTTTATAGAGTTTTATCAGAAGCCTCTATCTATCCATATCCTACTATATGGAAGTAGGATAAGTGGGTAGACTGAATACCATATTGATGAAACAATATTTTAGGTCCAAAAGAGTAGAAATTGGTGCCATTATCAATTAGTATTATATGTGGGACACTAAATCTAGAAATGATGTCTATCTTTAATAAAGTGATGATAGTATTTTTCCCAACTTCCTCAATGAATAAATCCCTGATCCAATTACAGAATAATTATTTTACATTAAAGATGTACTTGAACTGCTTGCTTGTTGTGGGGGGGGGGGTGAGGCCCCATTAAATCAATCCCAAGATAGTCATTATCCCAACTTCCCAGATTAATATAGCCCTGATCCAACTATATAAGAATTATTTGACATTAACGATGTACTTTAAATGATTTCTACTGATATTTAACATATTCTATTAGTTATTATTGAAAAAACCTCTAGATTGGTAGGACATTCATAGTGCTATTGAGATTTTACTAGCATATCATTGAAATAACATTCAAAAATCTTCCCCAAGAATAGTTAAAAATATAGTACAGGATGCATTGATATGTGGCTGCAAAATTTTTCAAACTAAAAGGAATCACCTGATAGTAATATATTCATTAGAGTTCCATGAAAGTAGTGGCCTTTTGAAATTTAGCATAAATTTGATTTTTTTTTATCTTGAATATACATGTCTAAAGGAAAGGTCATTACAGTTGGTATTTTCATTCATTATAAGCTATCTAATTCGAATTGGGAAATAATCCTTTTGATATTCTTGTTGATATCTTAAAATTTGATGAAATCCAATATTTTTACGTTCTTCTTTATAAGGATAATTTTGGCAAGAAATTTCGAGTATTGAGCCTCTTGAGTAAATTTGTGTGTTGTAATTTTTTCATCTTTGGGTTTAACCTTGGAAGCATGAGTTAGATGCATTATTTTGGCTTCCTATTATAAACATGGTCACCCAAACCAATTATTTTGGAAGATCTAATGATTTTTGTGAAACTATTTGGTTATCCAAGACAAGTGGGTATACCAGATCAACCCATTACATTAGTGATAAAAATTTGTTTGATATCTAGTTAAACAGAAGATCAATAAATTTCGAACAATTTATCTCATATGGTGACCGCTAAAGGGATACACCACATTGGGAAGCACATACCTCTAGATATAAAATATGACATATTGAAACAATTGGTCATATTATTATAAAAAACATTAAGTCCTAGATGCTCTCAATTTATCAAAAGATCTCTAAGAACCACCTATGTTGGACCAATTAAACCCTCAAGATTTCAAATATGAGGTCACTGATAATGATCTATATCATACAGATACTATTTCTATATAATTTCATGAAATAATCTCTTTTTATAATGTCAAACATGTACACTTATATATAGAGAAACATCATACCCTTATATGTGTTGAGTCAATAAGGTTTTCCTTATGACTTTTCCATTCCTTCATACTTGGGGGATATTGTTAAGTCATTAAGGTTTGCTTATGAATTTACCATTCCTTCTTGTTTTTAAAATCATAAACACCTTATCTAAAGGAAAATCCCACTTTACCCTATGTTTTACTTCTATAAGGAAAAATTTCTTTCCCGAAGGAAATTTATCCTTACCATGTTCATTGTTCATATCATAATTTTTCCTAACTATAAAATTTGGTTTGTAACCAAAACCTTGGAATTATATAAACACCTAGAAATAAAGCATTCTATTTTTTGGATCTGAATTCTCAGAATTTTGGTTACAAACTCTTCTAAGTTCTAAATCTGAATTCTGAATATGAATTTTGGTTACGAACTCTTTTGAGTTCTGACTCCGAATTCTAAATACAAATTCTGGTTACGAACTCTTCTGAGTTCTGACTCCAAATTCTGAATACAAATTCTGGTTACAAATTCTTCTAAGTTTTGACTCCGAATTCTGAATACGAATTCTAGTTATGATCTTTTTTGAGTTCTAACTCTAAGTTCTCTTAATTCAGACTCCGAACTCTTATGAGTTTTGACTCCAAGTTCTCTGAATTTAGACTCCAAATTGTCTAAGTTTTGACTCTGAATTCTCATGAATTCTGACTCCAAACTTTGTAAATCTAGGTTTTGAATTCCTTAGAAAAACAAAATCTGAATATCCTTGTATTATAGACTTCTAATTCATTTTTGGTTAGACTCCTAACTTTCATTTTCTTACATTACAAATATTGGTCATTGGTTATCTAACCACATTTTTCTTTAAACTTGTTTTTGTTATAAAACGATGTCATGCTTTTAGTTACTAACTAACCATTGTTTGAGTGACACATGTACAGGTCCCTCTGAAATTCAAGGAAAATATGACCGTTGGAAGAGGGAGCTGATCATTGGTGGTGTGACTATAAATAAGAGCCCATTTAAAAGAACTCAAAACTGTTCTATGAATCGAGAGATTAAATGATGTTGAAGTGATTTCTAGAGAGAGACTCTTAGGATTCATGCAAAAAGTTTGAAAATATTGTTTAAACATTGCTTCATACAGATTTTCTTTGTGTAGAGGTGCGATTTCCTTGAAATCAGAGACTTCGGGTTGTAAAGTCAGAGGTGCCGATTTCCTTTCAAATCGAGGGCTTGTGGGGGTAGAAAGATAGATACCAATCTTCGAATTGAGGGCTTACCTAGGTTTGGGTAAGATAGACTTTATTGAAACTATAAATCAAGGTAACTTTATCCAGGGTTATTGGATACCCTTCCCTTTGGGTTAAAAGAGTTACTACTTGTTTCTTGTAGTTTTGTTTTCCGCTGTAATTTTGGTTGTTAATGAAAGTATAACATTCTTATACTTCCTTAAACGTGTACTATTATTATATATGATTCTATACGCTTTAAGGTAGAATCTTAGTTGTCGTAAACTTTTATTAAGTTTCATTTCGGGTATCACTTTTCCGGAATCAAGAAAGTTATTATAATCTAGAGGTTTTTTGAATTACCTTGTTTAACCTTGTTAAACATAATCATCTTTAAATGTTCCAAAGGAATTTTTAAAAGTATACAATTCACCCCTCTTGTATTTGAGTATCTGCATCATAGTTTGATACTACAATCAGTATCATATCTATCGTATCTATTGATCCTACAATTGGTATCAGAGTAGGAATCTGAAATACTTATATTCACATCTATGTTTTCCTTTCTCTGGAAGAAAAATCTTCTTTTTCATTTTTCCGGAATCAGTTTTTCAGATAAACATTTTCGGATTCACATTTTCAGATTCATAAGTTCAGATTCAATTTTTCTTAGAGATAATCTAGTTCTATATTTTTCCTTTCTTGGGATATATATTTTTCTTATTTACAAACTTATATTACTAACAAGTTTGTGTGTCAAGTTTATTTTCCTTAAGATGACGGTTTTGAATGTTGGTTCTATCGAAAATCTAAATCCTACCAGACCTCCTGTTTTTGATGGAAATGATTATGAGTATTGGAGAGATATGATGAGCACCTTTGTTATTAACACTGGAGTTGATAACTACCTGATGCTGATAGGAGATTATAAAATTCCTGATAAGAAATTGAGAACTTTTACTAATCAGAAGAAATCTGAATATCATGAGAATTTCAGAGTCAGAAATACTTTGTTATGTTCTATGACTAGGAACATATATAGTCAATTATCTTCATGTGAAGCTATAAATAGTATCTAGAAGAAACTTGATGTTACACATTTTGGTACATCTAAAGTTATAGAGTAATGAAGAGTTATACTGAGAGCTTAATATTATAGTTTTAACATTCCTTATGGATAACCTATAATCAAAGTCCAGCAAAGGTTTATGACTATCGTGAATAGGTTACAATCTATGGGAGAAAAATGTTTGGATGATGAAGATATTGTAGATAAAATCATAGAAATCATGCCTAAAGAGTGGGACTCCAAGAGTACAATAATTGATGAGAATGGGAAAGTTACCCAGATTTACTTAGATGAATTTATTGGAACCCTTATTCATTATGCGACTAGAATTATGAGAGATGCTGATAATGTCAAAAAGAATAACAAGAATAAAGGAGTTTCTTTTACAACCACTTCTAAGCATATTAAATCCAAGACTCCAGAAAGAGTTACTAGATCTAAGTCAAAGAAAGTTACTATTCAGTCAGAATCTAGTGATATAGAAAAGTCTGAAAATGAATTAGCTAATCTTTCTTGGAGAATGAACAAGATAGTAGCTAAAAAGAACTATCAGAATAAGTTCATGAAGAGAGACTACAAAGAGAAGAAAGATGGGGAAGTTACTTGTTATGAGTGTAGAAGAACAGGTCATATCAGACATGATTTTCCTCTTTTGAAAAAGAAGGAAAATAAGGAAAGAAATTCAAAAAGGAGCAAGAGGAAGTTCTATCGTTCAAAGCACAATAAAAGTCTTAAAGAAAACGATACATGGAGTGCTAGCTGTGGAGACTCTTCAGAAAGTCAATCTTCTGAATATGAATCACCAGCACCGAAAAATATCGGATTCATGGCTACTACATCTTTCCCTAATACATGTCTTATGGACAAGATACGCTCTGCTGAGGCTTTAACAAATTTTTCTCTTGATAAGATTTACTATTCTAGAGATACTACTTCTAATTAAGATACATCATCTTTAGATAATGAAGAAATACCTTCATATGAAGAAGTATCTAGATTTTCCAAGTTGTTAGAAGCAAAAAATTGTAAAATTTAAAAGAAATTGGATAAGGAAAATACTAGAGAATAAGTTCTTACAAAAGATATTTCAGATCTTTTTAGAGATCTTAAATGTAAGGATGAACTTTTAGAAAAACTTTCTAAAGACCTTAAGGAAGCAAATTCTGAAAAGGAAAAACTTTTAAAAGATCTTAAGAATGCTATTTCAAAATTAAATGTTTTTGAAGAAAAGTCTAACTTTGAGGAAATATTTTTTGGAGGATAGGAATTTAGTCATTAGACTAAAATTTGAAATATATTCCCTTAAAAACTTTTTGAAAACTTTAATTCTGGTAAGGAAAATTTTTACAAGATGTATTCTCAAATCAAACGTCAAAAAAATACTACTGGAGTAGGTTATACTCACCGAAAAACTATTTTTAAAAAAATTTATTTTATTTCTTCCAGAGCCCCTTTTTGTACTAAATGTTAATGTGGTGGGCATTGGAAGAAAAATTTCTCATTGAATAAAGTTCAATATCTTGGGTTTCAAAAAGCATATTTTTCTAAACAAATGTGGATACCCAAAATTTTGTTGTCTAAAAATCCCAGATCAACGAATGTTTGGATTCTGAAGGTCTAACTTTATTATTTTCAGGAAAATAAAGAAGGCACCAATAACAATACTTGGTACATGGATAGTAGAAGTTCCTTTCATATGTCTGGTAACAAAAACATCTTTGAAAATATTATCATGAAAAAAGGAGGAAAAGTAACTTTCAGAGATTATTCTCAGGGAGAAATTATTGGTATAGGTAACATTGTTCTTCTTGAAAAAACATTGATTTCAAATGTTTTATTTATTAAGGGTATTAAGAACAACCTCATTAGTATAATCCAATTATGTGATGAAGGATACCTTGTGAATTTTAGGAATTATAAGTTCTTAGTACACAATTCCAAGGAAGAGTTTACTTTTTCTGCCAATAGGTAAGAGAATGTTTACACCCTAAACTTAGAAGACCTTAGTTTCCAAGAATTACCTTGCCTTAGTGAAATGGAAGATCATTATTGGTTGTGGCATAGAAGGTTAGGTCACTGTAATATTAGGAACCTATGTAAACTTTCTAATAAAGGACTAGTTAAGGATCCACCGGAGCTTATATTTGATTCTTCAAAAGTTTGTGATCCTTGTAAATATGGAAAGAAACATAAATCATGTTTTAAATCAGTTGGTGAAGTCTCAACCACTGATGCATTACAGTTGGTGCATATAGATCTTTTTGGTCCAAAACAAACTGGAATCATTGGAGGAAAATAATATTTATTTGTTTTAGTTGATGATTACACTAGATTTACGTGGGTCTATTTCTTAGAAAAGAAATATGAAGATTTTTGGTATTTCAAAAGTTTTAGAACTCAAGTCAAAAATGAGAAAAAAATTCCTTTGATAACTATTCACAATGAACATGGAGGAGAATTTCAAAATTCTGATTTTGAAACTTTTTGTTTTAGAAAAGGCATTACTCATAACTTCTCATCACCTAGAACACGTCAACAGAATGGTGTTGTTGAAAGAAGAAATAGAATTTTTCAAGAGATAACAACGACCATGTTGAGTGTGTATTCTATAGCCAAACATTTTTTGTTTGAAGCTGTAAGTACTGCTTGTTATACTATAAATCGAGTTTTGATTAGACCTTTTCATAATGAAACACTTTATGAGTTATGGAATGGTAGAAAACCTAGACTTTCCTACTTTAAGGTTTTTTGTTGCAAGGTATTCATTCTAAATACTAAAGACGATCTACACAAATTCACACCAAAATATGATGTAGGAATTTTCTTAGGCTACTCCACAACTTTTAAGGATTATAGAGATTTTAATAAAAACACTTGTATTGTTGAAGAGACAATGCATGCTAAATTTGATGAAACTGATCCTTTTGTTTTTAAAAAACCCCAACCTACATCTTCAGATGTTTTTTCAAAAAATAATTATCAACCTTTGTTAGAAGATCCATCTGATAAGGAAAATGTCCAAGAATATAATTTTGAAACATTTACCCCATAGGATTTCTTAACCTATATTGTTGAACAGGTTTTAAAAAACCCAAATCAGTTGCTTCTAAAGAATCATACCAGTGATAGTATCATTGGTGATGTGAATCAACCTGTAAGGACTAGAAGTTCCTTAAGGAATGAAGTAGAAAATCTAGCATTTCTTTCCTAATTAGAACCAAAAAGAACAAATTAATATTTAGGTGATAATGATTGGATAAAAGCTATACAAGATGAACTAAATGAATTTGAAAGGAATAAAGTCTGGACCTTGGTTGAAAGACCTAAGGAAACTTCTGTAATTGGTTTAAATGGGTTTTCAGAAATAAGTGTGATGAAAATGGAATCATAGTTAGAAATAAAGCTAGATTGTTTACTAAAGTCTATAATCAACAAGAGGGAATAGACTATGAATAAACATATGCTCCAGTAGCTAGACTGGAATCTGTTCAAATTTTACTTGACTTTGTAACATTCTTCAATTTTAAAGTTTTTCAAATGGATGTGAAATGTGATTTCCTTAATGGTTATGTTCAAGAGGATGTTTTTGTTGAACAACCTCTTGGTTTTTATGATATAAAACATCTTGATCACGTTTTTAGACTAAAAATAGCTTTTTATGGACTTAAGCAAGCCCCTTGAGCTTGGTATGATAGACTTACAATATTTTTTCTTCAAAACAATTATGTTAAAGGAAATATAGATCCAACCCTTTTTATAAAGAAATATAAGAAAAATGTTTTGATTGTTCAAATTTATGTTGATGACATTATTTTTGGTTCAACTCCGCAATCATTAACTGATTCCTTTGTGGATCTAATGAAATATGAGTGTGAAATGAGTATGATGGGTGAGTTAACATTTTTACTTGGTTTTAAAATTTCTCAAAAAACAGAAGGAATCTATATATCCCAACATAAGTATATTATAGATATTCTGAAAAAGTATGGATATGAAAACACTAAGAGTATTAATACTTCTATTGGTACCTCAAACACTCTTGATCTTGATGAAGTAGGGAAAACAATAGATTAAACATATTTTAGAGGTATGATAGGATATTTAATTTACTTAATAGCTACTCATCCAGACTTAATGTTTTCAATATGCCTATGTGCAAGATATAAATCCAATCCTAAGGAATCCCATTTAAAAGTAGTGAAAAGAATTTTTCGCTGCATAAAGGGAACCATGGATTTAGGACTCTTTTACACTTCTGGAAATTATTTTATTCTAAAAAGTTTTTCAGATGCTGAATTTGGTGGATGTAAAATTGATAGAAAGAGTACATCCAAAACTTGTCATTTCTTATGAGATTTATTAGTTTCTTGTTTATGAAATAAGCAACATTCAGTATCACTTTACACTGCTGAAGCTGAATATGTAGCAGTTGGAAGTTGTTGTTCTCAATTATTGTGGATGCAACACACACTCACAGACTATGGTATGATTTTTACCAAAACACAAATTTTGTGTGATAATACAAGTTCCATTGCCCTTAGTAAAAACCCTACACATTACTCTCATTCAAAACACGTAGATATTAAACATCACTTTCCTAGGGATCTCAAACTTAAAGGAGATATCATTCTTCAATTTATCAGAACGCAAGATCAACTTTCTGATATTTTCACAAAATCTTTACCCTCCGATAGGTTTGAATACATTAAATAGAAGTAAGGAATGATAAACATAAGGTAATATTCCTTGTTAACTATTTGTTTAATCAATCTCCTTACAGTAATAAACTCTTTTTCATAGGGGGGTATATTTGATTGTATGTTTTGTTTAATTTTTCGTAAGGAAGTTTTCAAAAAATTTAGTAATGAAGTTTTCAAAAATTTTCATAATGACGCTTTTTATATTTTTTGTAATGATGTTTTCCATATTTTTCATAATGAAGTTTTTCATATTTTTTGTAATGAAGTTTTCTATATTTTTCGTAATGAAGTTTTTTATATTTTTCGTAATGAAGTTTTTCATATTTTTCATAATGAAGTTTTTCATATTTTTTGTAATGAAGTTTTTCATGTTTTTCATAATGAAGATTTTCGTAATGAAGTTTTTTCATATTTTCATAATGATGTTTTCATGTTTTTCGTAATGAAGATTTTCGTAATGAAGTTTTTCAAATTTTTCGTAATGAAGTTTTTTCATATTTTTCATAATGAAGTTTTTTTTTCATATTTTGCGTAATGGAGGTTTTTGTAGTCGTTTTTAAAGTTCTTCAAGAGGAATATTACCTATTACGAATAATCGTTCTAGAAATATGAAAGGTATGATTCTTTCTTGATTTTTTATAATCACCTTTTACTTGTTGGTAGTTTCATTTGTATTTTTAAAATCTCTCGGATTCTAGTTTCCTTAAATTTGAATGTTTTCTTTTTAAAATCCTCAAAAGATCAGATCCTACCAAATTTTACTTACGACCATCTTTTCAACCATTAGATCTGATAAGAATAATTATCAGCCATTAGATTGAAATGTGTAGATGAACCGTCACATCAACACCTATAAAAGGGGACCCTGATGGGTTTCCCACATCGGTTTTCAAGCTTTTGCGTGTCGAAGATCTGCCCCACTTCAAAATCCCATTCCAGATTTTCAAAGGTTTCTCAATTACGAATGTCTGGTGAAGTTCCTTCTCAAGATATGTCTTCTGTCATGCTGATTTTGGAGTGGAAATTATATAGGGAGAGGTTGGTGCATCCAAATTTCTTCAATAATTATGATTCCATTATCTCCAAAAACATCATTCTAAATGGATGGGAAAGTGTTTACATATCAAATCCTAGAGCTCAAGACCTGGTGTATCCATATCTACTCATTGAGTTTTATGAGTCAGTTTTTTTCTTTAAGGAAGAAGGGAGAGATAATATTTCATTCAAGAGTTATGTAAAAACCTATGCTCTTTCATACACCAAGGCTGATAGCTTAGGGGGTTGTATTATGAAGGGGAAGCCGAGTTCTATTCCCAAAAGCTGCCATATTTTCAAGGAAGTTTTGTAAAGGTGAAGGCTATTGAGTGTATTAGAATTATAGATGTCAAGACCACAAAGATTGCTCATTTGTCTATAAATAATCAGATCCTTGAGTTATGGGTTCAGAGTTTTATCATACAGAGAAAGGGTGATAAGGACACCCTGAAGAAAAGTGATATGTATATCTTGGTTTTTTTGGTAAATCTAAGGAAGATCAATCTGATGAAGCATATTCTCATTATGATAGAGAATATCAATAATTGGAATTTGAGAGCATAGATAATCATGTATCCTGACTTACTCTCCAAGTTGATTGTTTGATGTCGAGTCCTTCAAGATTCCTTGCAGTTCCAAGACGAGGAATTGAAAAGTCATGTTAGTAAGAGATGACAGTCTAAAGAGAATGAATATTGGGTTTTATAAAGAGTCCGGAGAATTATATGACCTACCGGAAGAAGAAGAAAAAGTCGTTCCAAAGAATTCAGAAGAGGCTAAACCACCGAAGAAGGATGGAAAGAAAAGAAAATTGAAAGAATAAGAAGTTGAAGGTGAAAACCCTAAGGCCAAATAAACTCAAACTGCACCTCCAAATCCCAAGAAGTATAAAGCCTATCTGGATGAGGTGGTTTTCAAATGGAGAGAAGACAAAAAGAATCAGAATGAAGGGGAGCCATAGTTTGGTCTAGATCCTATTGAGGACAAGGCTTTAAAAGAAAACATTGTTGATGAGCCTGAGAAGAATTCCAAAGAGAAGAAGCTTAAGAAGAAAATTTCTGAGGCCGAAATTGTCCAATCTCTTTTGAGGGACACTGAAATAGCATCTGAGAACATTTCTGTACCTAAATCTTTCTTGGTGGAACCCTTACCTGAAACTCCAAGGAAGAAGTACATGATTTTGGAAAAATCCCAAGAGAAAGTTTTTGAAGAGAAGGAAGCAGTAGAAGAAGTGAAAGAACAGGAAAGCAGTGCTGACACATAATACATCATATAACAAGTTGAAGAATTTCAGGAAAAGAAATGTTCTTCTAAGAAATTATCAATCCAGACTTCTCAAGATGGATCATCAAGGCTTGCTACTCCTGGAATTGATGAGAAGGCTGAAGAGGAAGTGAATAATCCCTCTAAGGAGTAGAGTCAAAATAATGATTTCATTCATCCTGAAGATATTGAGTTAGGAGATGAGAAAGAAAAAATTGATGAAGATAGAATTGTTTAGTTTTCTGGAAGTGAGCATGATTCTCCAGATGAGGAAGCTGTTCTTAAAACTGAAAAGGGAAAAAAAGTAGTTTTTGACACAACAACCAATGTTGTTATAAAGAAGAAGGAAGCCGGTGGGTCTTCTAAGAGGAATCTTGTTGATCTAGAGGAAGAAAAATCACCAAGCAAAGTGACAGATTCAGAATCATCTTCACTAGGACATGATTTTGTCATTCAATCTTTGAAGAAGCTTGTTGACACCACTCTGATCTTTCCAACCATTGACTCCAGATGTCATATGCTCCAACATAGCTTGAATCAAAAATAGGATTCTGTATCCATGGTGATGGATTGGTGTGTAAAGATTGAGGCTAATTACAAGAACTTCCTTATCAACTATGATGACCACTGAAAATCTTGTAAGAAAGGGGTCAGTTGGTCAAAGAATACAGTTGATGATTTGAGAGAGATTGATAAGTTTCAAGATGATGTTAAGAAAGCTTTTGATTATGAAGATAGAAAATTCAAGTATCTAACAACTAGCTTTGAGAAAAATCTAAACCTTGAATAGAATACTCAGATTGAGAAGGTCAAGGATCTGAATGTGAAGTTGTAATCTGTTGCTCAGAGTTGGAAAAGAGAAAGGGATCTCCGGATCGAGATTGAAGAGAAGCTAGTAAAGCAAGATGACTTACTGAAGGTTTAGGTAGAGTCTCTAAAGGATCAATAAGAGAGGATCAAAGCCTTAGAGAAGCAAGAATAGGAAGATCAGAAAGAGCTAAAGAAGCTAAAATCCATTTTGAATAAATTGATACCCAAGGAGAAGAAAGGAAAATAGATCCCACCTGATATTTTGTTGTATTTTCTTTCCTTGTACAAATTCTTACAATCATAATGAAATTCTGGTTTCTTGTTTTTGTCTGGATGTTTGTAATAATATTTCAAGTACCATATTTCTTTTCCATTCCCTCAAATTCGTTTTGAAAATCACAAAGGGGGAGAAAGGAAAAATAATGCTAAGTAAAGAAGAAATATCCCTAAGTAAGGGGGAGTTTATCTAAGGGGGAGTTTTCATTACAGAGATTTCCGTACTCAAGCTAATGAAAAATATCATTCAAGAAATCTATAATATGATCCTTAGTGTTCCAAAGCCTAAGGGGGGGAGTTAGTCATATTCACTTTTTCCAATATAAAAAGGGAGATAAGTTTTATTTGTAAAGAATAGAAAAATATTTTCTAAGTCATTTTTATTCTTTTTCGTAAGGATGTTTGTGCTTTCCAAAAAGGGGGAGATTGTTGAGTCAATAAGTTTTCCTTATGAATTTTCCATTCCTTCATACTTGGGGGAGATTGTTAAGTCGATAAGGTTTCCTTATGAATTTACTATTCCTTCTTGTTTTGAAAATCACAATCATCTTATCTCAAGGAAAATCCCATTTTACCCTGTGTTTTACTTCTAAAAGGAAAAATTTCCTTCCCCAAGGAAATTTATCCTTACCATGTTCATTGTTCATATCATAATTTTTCCTAAGTATAAAATTTGGTTTGTAACCAAAACTTTTGAATTCTATAAACACCTAGATATGAAGCATTCTATTTTTGGATCTGAATTCTCAGAATTATGGTTACAAACTCTTCTGAGTTTTGACTCCAAATCCAGAATATGAATTCTGGTTATGAACTCTTATGAGTTTTGACTCCAAATTATGAATACGAATTCCGGTTACGAACTCTTCTGAGTTCTGACTCTGAATTATGAATATGAATTCTGGTTACGAATCCTTCTGAGTTTTGACTCTAAATTCTGAATAAAAATTCTGGTTATGAACTTTTTCGAGTTATGATTATGAGTTCTCTGAATTCAGACTCCGAACTCTTTTGAGTTACGACTCTGAGTTCTCTGAATTCAGAATCCGAACTTTCTATGTTTTGACTCCTAATTATCATGAATTTTGACTCCAAAATTTGTAAATCCAGGTTCTAAATTACTTAGAAAAACAGAATCTAAATATCCTTTTATTATAGACTCCGAATTCATTTTTGGTTAGACTCTGAACTTTCATTTGCTTACATTCAGAATATTGGTCTTTGGTTATGTAACCACAATTTTTCTTACATTTTTTTTGTTATAAAACGATGTCGTGCTTTCAGTTACTAATTAACCTTTGTTTGAGTGACATGTGTACAGGTCCCTCTGAAATTCAAGGAAAATATGACTGTTGGAGGAGGGAGCTGACTGTTGGTGTTGTGCCTATAAATAAGAGCTCATTTGAAAGAGCTCAACACTGTTCTATGACTCTATAGATTACATTATGTTGAATTGATTTCTAGAGAGAGACTCTTAGGCTTCATGCAGAAAGTTTGAACAGCTTGTTCAAACTTTGCTTCGTGCAGATTTTCTTTGTGCAGAGGTGTGATTTCGTTGAAATCAGAGACTTCAGGTTGTGAAGTCAGGGGTGGAAATTTCCTTACATATCGAGGGCTTTTGGGGATAGCAAGACAGATACCAATATTCGGATTGAGGGATTAACTAGGTTTGGGTTCAACATAATCTCTTGGAAGTATAAATCAAGGGACCTTTATCTAGGGTTGTTGGATACCCTTCTCTTTGGTTTAAAATAGTTACTACTTGTTTCTTGTAGTTTTGTCTTCTGCTGTAATTTTGGTTGTTAAGGAAAGTATAACTTTCTTATACTTTCTTAAAATTGCACTATGATTATATATGATTCTATATGCTTTAAGGTAGAATCTTAGTTGTCGTAAACTTTTATTATGTTTCATTTACGGTATCACTTTTCTGGAATCAAGAAAGTTATTAAAATCTAGAGGTTTTGTGAATTACCTTGTTTAACCTTGTTAAACATAATCATCCTTAAAAGTTCCAAAGGAATTTATAAAAGTATACAATTAACCCCTCTCTTGTATTTGAGTATCTGAATCATATTTTGATACTACAATCAATATCATATCTATCATATCTATCAATCCTATAATATTTATATAGTAAATTATATAATATTAGAATCTGATGAGCCTTTTTTGATAATGGATCAAGAATCAACCTCATTCTAGTTTAGAAGCTAATTCGATTGGGCTATAGTAAAACTGATTTATCCCACTCTATGTTAAAAATTTAGGGTTATAATAATAGTGTGCATAAACCTCTTGGACGAATCAAGATTAGATCTAAATTCTGAGATATTTCATCTGACTTTAATTTTTTGGCTTTTTGACAGGAAAAATATTTCAATACCCTAATAAATCTATTAATATCAAGAATAAAACTGATTCCTTGTGGGGTGACCCTAGGAAGTCCAGTTGTTTCATGCATACAACTAATTTCTAGAGAAATGACCCTATATATTCATATATACCTAAAGGTCAAATATCATTTTCCTAGAAATTCCATAGAGACATGGAGGTTGAATCCAAGGGGATTGGCCAAGGTATTCATATTGTATCATGTATAATAACTTGAATCTAAGATCATATCCTAGGAATAAAATTGCATCAGAATCAAGGGAAAAGTCCTAAGAGAATATAATGGTTATCCAAAATTAATTGAGGGATTTTTCTCTCCTTAATATCACATTGAAACAAAAATAGATCAAATAATTAACCCTATATGACAAGCCTTCGACATTATATTTATTCCATATTTCTAAATCTCATATTATCACCAAGGAATTTCACTTAATGTCTATAGGGTCATGTATAACTCATGTAATATCTTGTACAATACATCCCAGAAGATTTGACCATACACCCTATCTTGTATCATATAAATAAGGCCATCTGTTCAAATACATGACCTACCATAATATTTATAAACATATTAGATTCAAATCATCAATTAATGTACTAAGACAACACTCACCATTACTTATACTCATTATAACATAAAAACTCTCTAGGTTCAGAATCATACTGGGACTCCATCCTAGGTTCCCTAGGTTACATCATAACAATAGATCCCCACTTGGGATCTTAAATATCAATCTTTTAAATCTTTTTCCATGTCAGTAACTAAGAGTGAATAACATCCCTCAACATCCTCGTGATCACATCATAGCCTTATTATCCTCATAAACAAAGGCTCACCAACATAGGTCTCAATATATTCTACAATTATTATCTCTCCTTCCTAGTCATCTCAAGTCAGTCCTCTCACTCAACCTCCCCATAGTCTACCCAGGGCATACCCAGTTAGTACTCATATACAAGTCAGGGAGGAATAAATGACAAATAATCATTTCAACTAGGCCAACGTGTCTAAACAACATCACAATCATATCATGAATTACTTGAAAAAACCATCACAATTTATCAAATCCATCTACATTGAGATTACTAATGATATAATAAGGGAAATCATGTTTAGTTACTTCATTTAAACCCCTATAGGGTCAATGATCATCAAGGTTTATAATTACAATTAATACCTCGACCATCGATGATCGAGGGGAAATGCTAAAGATCAAGAGTCTATTGGGAACCTAAAAACTCCATTCATTCATTAATAATAATTTAATTTTAATTATTTTTTTAAAATTAAAATTTATGTCACCCTATATAGTAATACCACATATCACATGTCATATTTAAACATAAACCAAAAGGAGTATTCCCAAGGGACTACTTGTGACCATAATTTAATACATACTTTCTATAATCACTACCTGGTTACTCTTGTTGATGTTCATATAAGACCAATCATCCTTTTTACATCATAATGAGGCCCTAACTCACACTAAAACATCCATATTAATTAATTATAATAATTTAAAATTAATAAAACAATTTATAACTAAATTGATAATTTAATTTTGATATGTATAAATACTTAATAATACACAAGTAGATATTATTACCTAGAAACAGAGACCAACTACTCATAGAAGTTTTATGGCATACTCTTGACAACATCTTATGAAAAATCCTTAAAATATAGATTGAATTTGATTATAAATATCATTTAAATTAGATCATATCCCAAAAAATTAACTTGTTGATATACCTTCAATGAAATGACATGTGCCTTTTCTCTTGGGACATCCTCTATAAGCATCACATAATAGATTAATTTAATTAGATGATAATACCCTAGTCCCTATGTTGTTTCTCCACTTCATCGGGCCCGACCACCATGGGGACTAGGGGAGCACCATAGTGAGGTTTCTCATCACTGTTTCACATAGGGGATCTATTCCTTACACAACAAAAAGATCAACAACATAGATATCACTATGGTCTATAAAAAATAGATAAATCACCACAATAGGGGAAAACATGGGGAATATCCACACAACTAATTATTATTCACCGTGTCACGATCAAAGAAGATGGTGTTTTTCCCATTCCCATTACAAATGGAGGATCCCCTAGTGCCGTATTCACCAAATAAACCAATTCCTCCATCAATATTTCAATGCCTTCCCATCATGGTAGATAGAGATCCCTCTAATGAACCATATCCATGATCCAAACTATAGGGGAGCCTCTCTCACCATTTCATAGGATCCATGGGTACCACCATATGCCTTTTAATATCCTATTTACTATAGAAATCTATCCTATCCACCATAAAAATCCATGCCTTCATGACTTCCAAAATACCTTCACCATTGTGACCCAAGCCTCTATCATGATATAGTGTGATCCTCCCAATAGTATGGAACTTATTGTAAAAATAGTTGTGGTTCCACCCATCCCCTATACGCCTCCCACTCAAGCTCCCAAATCACCTTCGAGGCCTCAATAAATTTCTAAAAAACATCTACTTAATATGTTATAAATCTTGTAATCCTAATCCAAATCCAAATTTTCAAAATAAACACCTTACATACATCAAAAGTTTAAATTTATCTTAAATTTCACTGTTTTAACCCCAACTTATCATATATAAATATGGAACATTTTAGATTAATATGTGATATATTTCATAAATACACACGTGATGAACATAAAAGTTTTGTGTATTTGGAGTCTAGATACATAATATAATTTTTTCGTTAAAAGATCATCAACATCTCCTACAAAAATCTTCTATTTTAGTAATCTTTATATACATACCCCACTTAAAACTTTTTCTCATAACCTGGGGAAAGGAATCATAAGAAAGGGTGAGATCATATTCTTATTAAGGTTAAACATGAGAGATATCAATTGATTTTCATATGAAATCATAAGTTAAGCATATGGGTATGAGATAATGACTATAAATTTCTAATTTCATACCTGATCTTTCAAAGATATTAAAAATTATTAATTGCCTAAATATTAATAATTTTAAATGAAATGAATCATAAGAGTGATAAACCATTATTAATCAACCACAAACCATAATTTCTTGACATAAAAGTGTTTCACCATCATATTATTGAAATCATTTCATATTTCAAGGTTAAATATCAATACAATAAAATAATATTAGATCAAGTATCCCCACAAGTTTCCCACATCTTAACGAATTAGTCATCATAACCAACATCACAGGAATCAAGAACAATGACTTGTTTCCCATAGTGGATCAAGTACATTGACTTTAATCCCATAGTTATATCATGAAATATAAATATTTATCCAATTAATTGAAAGGATATATAATTATTCACCGACTTATCACATATTTAAAACCATATATATGTTTACCACAATATCATAAAACATTCATCATATTATATCATGTTAAAAATAAATGAATTTAATAAACATTTTGTCATGGAATAACATGTGAAAAATAAAGGGGTTTCATAAACTCCTAGTAATAAAAATCATAACCAATCCATTGAAATAATTAGTATGTAATTCTAGGATCATATTTCTAGTAGATCATATATAAGGTCATGTGTTGTTGTTGATGAATTATAATACTATTAAAAGATCATTAAATTATTATTTAGGAAAATAAACTTTCCACATTAAAAATAACATTCGAAAAACTAAAAATTCACTAAATATTGTGAATATATTTTTTATTTGAAAATAACCTTAGAAAATTATAATGTAATCTTAAAATCATTGAGTAGTGTTGACGGCTGAAAATTTCATTCATGTAGTATACATTAATATAAAGATTCATTTCACATTTTTGATAAAAAGTAAAAAGTATCTAATTAATAAATTACCAAAATATTTCTTTAAAACCATTTTACAAAAATTAAAATAAGAGTAGAAATTAAATTAAAAAATAATTTAGGGATAGTAAAAATATTCTTGAAATAATATTAATAGAAAATGGATATATAAGAGACATATTCTAAATAGAATAGTAAAATATAGTCAGTTCTCCTTCAAATAATTCTTTAGATATCGTGAGTACTTAAAATGAAAAAAATTAATAAATAAAGCATATTATATAGAAATAACCAATGTAAAAAAATATTTAAATTGGCTTACCAGATAAGGATCATATTATTTTATCAACAGATATTCAAGCAAAAACAAACCTGATTAAAAATTAGATTGAAAGAAAAATCCATTACAACTTTGGAAACTTTTGAATCATAAGAACCGTGAAAGAAATACTTTTAGATGGATATGTAAGTACACATAATTATCATAATATTAATTATAAAATTCATTAATTAAAATTATATACACCACATAAAATAAACAAGTTGGTGATATGACATAAGTCTCACAACAATAAAATTGAGAGGAAAATCCTTACCTCAGGTCAGAATTCCTTTTTACTTGTTCAAACCTGATATATAATAAATATATATATATAATATAAATATATTATTTAACTATAATAATATTGATAATACCAAAAATGATTTACTTATAACTTTTTATCAATAATTTATTCATAATTATTTATTAAAATTACTATTTTGGGTGATAACTACTTCATTTTTCATATATGTCTTGGTTTGGCAGTTCTGTTCCTTTATTTTGGCATATAGGTTATTTGGATACTCTATATGGTTTTAATAATCATTAATCATGTAAATTTATTATTTATTATCTTATTAATCATATTAAATATGTCTAAGTTATAGTTATCCATAATCATGCTCAGGCTTAATGAATTCTAGTAGTATCTGTGTTGACAGACAGTTGAAACATGCATGTGTTCTAAGTATGTGAACATGAAACTGATAGAATCAAGGAATCACTGTTGAAATGAGTCACCATAATATCAAATGTCTCACCGAGAAAAGCAAGGACTCACCGTTGGAAGGATTTGCTGTTGAAATAAGTCACCATTTAAATGAGTCACCATTGGAAGGAGTCGACATTAGAAGGAGTCATAGTTGGAAAGAGTCATCGCTGGAAGGAGTCACCGTTAGAAGGACTCACCATTGGAAGGACTCTCCATTTGAAGGACTCACTGTTAAAAAGAGTCACTAATGCACCACCTACCGAACAACTATTTAAATTTATTTAAATTACAATTATTTTCTAAAAATCATATTTGTGTTATTTAATGACTTTGACATAATTAATTTCTATTTTCAGACTTGACAGTAGACAGTATGATGTATGAGGTACACCCACATGCACATTGTTGGTCTATAATTTTTAAAAATGAAAAATGCATGTGAGCTAGAAAATGACGAGAATAATATAAAAACAAAGAGAGAACACATATTTTTACACCTTAGAAGAAGAGAAATATACTTACGGAACTCTTATTATTGTTTTGTTTCTATGAACTATGAATATGGTGTGGATAAAGTTGTTTTCATATTTACATCATTCAACCAAACTTAAGGAGAGGAATATCCCATTCACTTGGAAGGAAAAACCCAATGATTCATGACCCTCTATTTTGGTGTATGTTTCTAGAAGAGGACTCTAGCATCTATTCCAACAAATTAAAGAGTCCTGAGCTGATCTTCATAACAATCATAGAATCCTAAACCATTTCCAATAATTATTTCTTTATTGTGTATCATTTTACTACGTTTTGAGTAGTGTGTGTGTCTATTTATAAAACATAAATTTTCTTCTGCACCTAACCAAAGGATACTTGATATCATCACTTAAAAATCTCTTTACATATTGTTTTCCCACATATAACTATGGAAGTGGTTGTGTGACCTAGTAGTTTGTACCCACCAAGAACTGTGGTAGAGGTCTTGTGACCTGGACAGCCTGTGTGCTGTTGTGGACCCCGATCTTAGGTGTGGATCAAACTATTTGTTAATTTAAACTACTTGGTGGAATGTGATCACCAAGTGGAGAGAAATAAGTGTCAACTTGAGAGTAAACCTCTTTTTTTATTTACGCTGTGTTTTTATAGTTAGTTTTACTCTATTTCATAACATATTTCATAAAACTAGAATATAATCTAATAGTTAGTATTATAAATTGTTTATAATAGTATTGACTTATAATATTTGTTTCAAAAGTTGAATTAATTATCAAACATATAAAACTGAGAACTAATCAATATTTTGAGAAATTAATCAAAAAATCATGATCTTATAAATTCACTACTAGCTAACTGGTAAATTGAAATTTAAATTTGGGGAATTTCAAATAATACCTTTTAACAGAAATTTTTATAGGAACTCAATTCACCCCCTCTTGAGTGTCCTACTCTGAACAACATTTTGTATCATAGAATTTTATCTTTATGTTTCCAAATCTTCTTCAAACTTTATCAACTATGATTTTAGTGGAATTTAAAAGATCTTAAATTTTTTTTAATATAAATTTTTATCTCTTTAAAATATTATTCTAAAATTTTATTATGGAAAATAGGATGGAAGGTGTTGCTACCTACATACCTTCATTATTTAATAGAACTAACTTTGATCAATGGAAAATTAAGATGAAGATGCACATAGAAAGTATGGGATTTGAAATTTGGTCTTCAATTGTAGATGAATATAAGATTCCTGCTACTACTAAAACTACTTGGGATGACCCAACTAAGACTTCTTATAAAAATAATTTCGAAGCCACGAATTTCATATACTGTTCTTTATGATATGAAGAATTTAATAGAATTTTTTCATGTAAATAATCCCAATGAATTTGGGATACTTTTTCTATTTTACATGAAGGAACCTATAATGTTAGGGAAAGGAGACTTAGCACATATAATATTAAATATGAAAACTTTAAAATGAATCCTAATGAACCTATTTCTAACATGTATCTCAGGTTTAATGAAATTGTGAACAATATGGTCTCTATGGGAAAGATGTTATAACTCCCCAACCCTAGTTACATAGAGTGAGTGCATTATTACATAACATTGGCATGATCAGAAAAGATCAAGTCTCGAAAGACTGATTTGTTTAGTAGACTTGGAAGTAATAGATACATTCCTAAGGTTTACATTACATCATAAAATGGAAAACTACAACAACATTGTTTCCATAGAAAACACTGAGATCCCATAGAATATCCCCACAGGCCAGTCACAATATACTTCTTCGCATCCTAGGAAAAATAAAACATAAAAAGGGGTGAGCTCAGATGATTAGTAAGGATAACAATATAGCCGAAACTTTCATAAATAAGTATAAACATTTAACGCAATGTATAGAACTAAAACAAAATCCTTTTCAACATAAACTTTATCATAATATGGAAAATATAAATCAAAATAATTCTATTTACTTACTCACATGGATATTCTACTCGTCAAATAATCACATGAAATATCAATAGCCACTTTCATAATGATGGAATGCATAATGCCAGACTTTCATAACCACATAGTCAAGGCCTTGTTCCAAGACTACAAATAAGATTTTTTCAAGGCCTTGTTCCAAGACACTAGTTTTTCTCATGAGACCTACTTATGCATCTAGGAGCTATAGCGGGCTCCACCTGTCACTTACTATGTTCAATTAATTCCTCATATGAAAAGGATTAAGCATAACATAAACATTCGTATTAAAACTGGTATAAGAAATGTCAATACTTTATCTATAAACCATGAATGGTATGAAATAACACATCCACAGTCAAACATATCACAAAACCTTCAATATAATATTGAAGTTTTGTATCAACTTCAAATAAACTTAAAATCCATCAAAGGATGTTGACATAGATGAAATCAAAACCTTTTTTAGAGAAATATCTCTTTCAATTTTGAAATAATTTAAGAGTCACATAATTATAAAGAAAACATTTATTTTGAAAATATTTTTATAAGCTTTCAAGGTAAGTTTCAATGAGATTATAATGGCAGAAAATAGCTGCATCTGCTGAAAATGTTAAAAAAACATTCTAACCTTAATTTTGTTGAAAAGTTCATAAAGTACCTTGTTTGGGAAACGACGAAAAGATTCATTTCAAAACATATAAGGTAAAATAAGGGTATAAATGAATTTAACCCATAGTTTAGTAAATATTAAAAATGTTTTGGAATACATTTTTAAGAAACATGGATGTGGATGATAAAGAGGTCTCAGTAGATACTTACGTAAAAACAACCTCAGATAATAAAGAGATTGTAAAATTAACCCTTACCTTGTACTTTTCCTTGGTCAAGGGTAGGTTAACCTCCTGTATAATGGTAAAATAATTTTTATTAAATTATAAAAGAATCATATATATTAATATGATATCATATATGATCTTTTAACATTGATTTGTTAATAATATCTTTGTATTATCGTCGTTTTTGGTGTTAACTGATTAATTTTATTTTAAATGATTTGTTACATAAGTAATGTTTGTTTTGGATAGGATGTATGTTATTCATATTCAGAATTATATTAAGTCTTTAAACATTATTTTTTATTATCTAATGAAAATTTTTCTTGAATGGATACGATGGGGAATGAATCTCATCGCGTTTGTGGAGACGGTAATCCGTACGTACGCATGAGTGACAATATCATTATTATGATATTAAAATAATATATAATTGGGTGGTATACCTTATATACAGAGTAATTATCATGTTATGTTTATTATTTACATCAATTAAACATCATTATTATACCCATCCAAATAATAATCTATTGAATAACAATTACACCATGACGTGGAGATGGTAAGTCGTACGCACGTATGGTGACATGTTATTCAATAGATGGATATAATAATGAATATGGTTGTACCATATTTATAATAAAATCATATCATATATAATATATTTGAGTTATTATTTTATAATGGAAACAAAAAGGAAAGAAGAAGTGGAAGAAGAAAAAACATGAAAGAGGTGGTGAGATATTTACCTCTTCTTCGGGTTCTTCCTTTTGATTTGATCAAAAGGGATCCTTATGTTAGCTTTATGACTAAAGGAAGGCCTCTAGGATGATGGCAGGAAAGTTGATATGGTATTTGGGCAGGGGTTGGCCGATCCAAATGGCTTTGAAGGTGTGAATTAGAGAGAAGGTGGAGTGCCCTTTTATAAGAGGGGTGAGGTGCACCTCAGAAATAAGCTTGAAATATTATTTTATAATAAATTTATTTTCTGTTTCTAATGGATTAAAAATAAATTATTTACTGGATAAGGTGGTTTTGGGTCGAAAACCACTCAACCAATAGGTTTTAGATAAGTTTGGGTCACTATATTAACTTTATTTTTTAGATTTAACTCTTAGTTAAATAGTTTGACATTTACCATGTCTCTTTGAATTTTTATATTATATGGTTAATATAATTACAATAAACATTCAATCCAACCCCAAGTGGTTCATTAATGATACAACTATCATTATATAAGTCTTTTTATTGAACCTTATATTTTTAGGAATAGAATATCAATTAATAATATAATATTTGTTTTAAAAACTCTTCTATGTCAATTTTGACACTATTTGGTATTTTGTTTTTTCTAAATTCATAACAGCATTATTACTTAGAATACAATTCTTCAAAACAACCCTAACATGTCATATTAACCTAGAAAATTAGTTTAATTTATAAACAGTTTCAAATTACATTGATTGGGATATTTATAATATCAATTATATTAATATTTTATTAATTAAGTAATTACTGCATCATCATTGTGTCATAAATAAATTAAATTATATAATGTATAAAAAATATAAATTAAATATAATTATGTAGGAAATATTTTTAGCTTTCTAATTAATATTTATAGGCGAATTTATCTTATGTGTGACCCTATATTAAAAATGGTTTAGTTATTAAACTTTGAATTTAACACTTTTAACTATTATTTGAATTAAATAATAATAAATGTCCTAATCTAATCTAAGTGGACCAAAGAGGTTCATATTTTATTCCTAAGGTTGTTTTTGGTCGAATTATACTTATACAATAGAATTAGGACATGTTTTAGGTTAATAATAATATCATTTTTACCCTTAATTACCCTATTTACTTTTAACCGTGGTAAATAAAAGTAAAAAGTTACTATTCACCAAAAATTATTTTCATCTTATTGAACCAAATTTTACTTACTGATATCAACCGTGTCTCTCATATTTTAAAAGTTCAACTCACAGAAGCAGTAAAATTATGTTTTATGTAAATTTGCAATTGCTCCTAGGAGGTGGGTAAAAGACGGTAAAAAGTTCAATAAAATTTTATATATCTAATATTATTACAAAATGACTCCAATGAATTACATTGAACATATATAGGTATTATGTATCTATTTTGACCTAAAATAAATTTAAACAAAATAGTTAATTATTTAAATAAAAATTTGTTTTTAAACTATAACTTAGTGTTTTTCACTATTAGTCAAAAATTGAAAGTTTTCAGAAAAAATACCAAAAATCCACGCTAAGCTAATTTCGATATTAAAAATTCAAAAATGATGTCCATTTTGATAGATAAAATTTATAAAATTTCAAAAAAGTTGTTATTACTATTCATAACGGCTAGTTTTATTGGTTATGGTGTGTTAGAACATGAAGTTGCGTATAACACACGCTACTGTATTATTCAAAGAGAAGCGTACCATGGAAGATTTTGGTGTTACAGATGTTACTACCAAAGAAAAAACCATGGGGATTATCATATGTTTATAAGAGAGATAGAGAAAAACTTCTATATCTATTATACAATCGTGTGACATTATCAAACTACCTATCAAAGAACTCATTTGAAAACAGATGATGTATGAAGAAGAGGTAAAAGTCCACAAGGAAGAGGATGAACCTAAGAGAAAATAAATAGTCTTTAATACTACTACCTATAAGAAGAAGGAAAAAGAGCAGGTGAAAGCCTCTGTTGAAATATCTAGTAATAATGAAACAACATCATATAGTGATGAAGAGATGGATCAGCTAGCCAAAAAATTCAAGAAATTATATAAGAAGAATAAGTTCTTCAGGATAACCAATTATAAATAAAGATATGATAATAAGAGAAACTAAATAAAAGGACTAGAAAATAAATGAAAAATTAGATGATATTTTCTACGATGAATATAATAGTAGAGGGAATCTCAAAGATGTCTGTCCAAAATTAAAATATAAAAAGAAGTACTAAAAAAATACAAGAAGTATAAAAAAGATATGAAGGCCACCTGAAGTGCCTCTGAAGATAGATCCAATGAATCAACATCATCTCATGATGAGAAATATTAAATGAAAAATATATGTTTTATGGAAAACAAATTTGAGGTAACCATATATTATCCTACACACAATTCTTACTATTCTGGAGATGAAAGTGATTCTGAAAATATGACTATTGAAGAATTATTTGAATATTGTAATTTGCTGGAAGATACATGAAATGGAATAAAAGATAAATATAAATCAATAAATAAATAACATGTTCTTACTATAACTATTAACTCTGAACTTACTACTAAAAATAAAAAGAATTCTCAACTTCTCAAAGAAAACAATGAATTAAAAATGACTAATGAGTAATTGAATAAAGGTACGGAAAAGTATAACGATGGGAAAAATACTCTTACTCAAATGATCGGTAAACAGATAGATCCAAAGTACACTTATAGTAATGGATATCATCCTAGATAGTGAAGCCTATCTAAAAAAAATTTGTAACTAAATATGGAAAATCCATTCTTCTACTTAAAAATCCAAAATCTACTACTAGTTCCAATTCTTAAAAATATTTTACTCCCTATAGTTTTTAGGACCAAATAGAGTCTATTTCTCAAATATGTTATATAATGATTATAAGAAATCCATGAAGCAAATGTGGATACCTAAAGCATTGATTACTAATGCCACTGGTCTCAAACAATTATGGGTACCGAAATTTGTTTTTGTTTGATTATTTTTTAGGAAAGCTGTTTGAAGAGATCCTATAAGAGTCAGTTATATTTGGATAGTGGATGATCAAGATATATGACGAGATATTATTCAATCTTCAAGAACCTAATCAAGATTGATGGTGGATATGTCACCTTTAATGAAAATTCTAAAGGAAAAATAATTTTCCTAGGCCAGATTGGTAACCCTAACCATGTTTTAATTTCTAAAGTACTTTTTTATGTATTTAAATATAATCTGCTCAGTATTTCACAATTATGTGATGATGGATTTCAAGTTAAATTTGAAAATGATTCTTGAAATTTTTTTAACTCTAAAAATGAATTAATATTTTCTCTTTTTAGAAACTAAAATATATATTATCTTAACTTAGATTCTTTAGTTTTCCAAAAAAAAAGGTTTAAGTTCCTTACATAACGAGTCTTGATTTTGACATAGGAGATTAGGACACTGTAATGTACACTCTCTTAGAAATATTACTAGAAAAGGACAAGTCAAGGATCTACCCAAACTTGAGTTTTCAATTGAAAAATTCTTTAATACTATTCAAAAGGGTAAATAAAACAAGATATATTTCAAATCAAATAAAGAAGTTTCAACTTCTCAAACTTTAGAGTTGGTTCACATGGACTTGTTCGAACCATCTTGAGTTTCTAGTTTAAATGGGAAGCACGATGTCTATGTTCTTGTAGATGACTATTCTGGGTATACTTGGACTTATTTCATAGCACACAAAAGTGAATCATACACTTACTTAACCAATTATTCTAAAATAGTTTAAAAACTAAGCAGACTTAGAATAAAATCCTTATGAAGTGATCATGTATGTGAGTTTGAAAATAAAGACTTTGAATCTTTTTGCTAACACAATGGCTATAGTCATAACTTATCTTACCCTAAGACACATAAACAAAATTGAGTTATGGAAAGATGAAATATAACCTTATAAGAGATAGCTCGTACAATGCTTAATGAATATGATCTACCTGTTTACTTTCGGACTGAGGCTATAAATACAGATTGCTGGATAATTAAGAGATTCTTAATTAGAACTACCCTCAAAAAGACTTATTATGAATTATGGAATAATAGAAAACACAAAGTTAGTTTCTTCAAAGTTTTTAGTTGAAAATTCTATATCCTTAATACAATGAATAATCTTAAGAAATTCACATCCAAGAGTGATGAAGGAATCTTTCTTGGTCACTCAACCTCTAGTAAATTCTATAGAGTATTTAGTAAAATAACCAAGTGTATGGAAGAATATATGCATATCAAGGTTGATGAAATATATCCACATAAACCTAATACCTCCTTATATAACCTTGAATATGATATGTTAAACCTTTACATAAATGATAAATCATCTAATCCTCTTTTCAAGTAATCTATTAAATCAAATCGTTCTGGAAGTTTTTCAGAATCTAAACATGATGAACCCAAACCTGTAGATGAACCTGAAATTACTAGCCCCTCTTTTCTATACAAATTAGAACCCTCAAGAATCATCCTTTAGATGATTTTGTTGGATAATTATATAAAGGGACACAAAATAGAGATTCTCTTATAAATCAGGTTGAACATCAAGCTTTCTTGGCGCAACTTGAACTTAAAAACATACATGATTCAATTAAAGAAGAATTTTGGGTGATGACTATGGTAGAAGAATTTAATAAATTTTAAGGAAATAACGTTTGGAAACTTGTGTATAAACCCAAATACACCTTTACCATCAACACTATGTGGGTGTTTAAGAACAAAGTAGATGAATATGTTAATATTGTTAGAAATAAAACCAGACTAGTTTTCCAATGTTATAGTCAAGAATAAGGCATTAACTATGAAGAAACCTTTTCACCTATTTCTAGACTTGAGGCCATCATAATCCTGCTTTCTTATGTTTCCCATATTAATTTCCAACTTTATCAAATGAATGTTAAAAGTGAATTTCTAAAATGGTATATAGTTGAGGATGTTTTTATTTAACAACCTCTGGTTTTACAAACCCTCATTTTCGAAATCATGTTTTCAAATTAACAAAATATTTATATAGTTTAAAACAAGATCCAAGAGCTTGGTATGATAGACTAAGTACTTTTCTCATTACAAAAGATTTTACAAAATGAATTTCTGATCCTACTCTTTTTATAAAACTAATTTCCAAAGATGTTTTAGTAATTAAAATCTATGTGGATGATATTATTTTTGGATCTTCAAGAAATTCTATATGTATTGATTTTTCTAAAATGATGTAAAATGAATTTGAAATGATTTTGATGGGTGAAATTAAATTCTTTCTTGGATTTAAAAAGTTTCAAAATAAAGAAGTTATCATCTTAAATCAATGTAAATACACAAAATATCTTTTAATTTTTTTGGCTTTGATATCATTAAAATAAGTGACACTCCAATGAGTACTACATGTAAGTTGGATCTTAATGAAGATGGTAAATATGTTCATCCAACCACTTATAGGGGAATGATTTTAAGTTTTATATACTTCATTTCTAGTAGTCTAGATATATTATTTAGTGTGTGTATGTGTGCCCATTTTCAAGCTAATCCCAAAGAATCTCACTTAAATAATGTTAAATGAATTTTCAAATACCTCAAACATACAATCAATTTATGTTTTTTTACCCTAAAGGACAATCATTTGATATAGTGAGTTATTATGATGATTATTTTTGTGGATGAAAGTTAGATAGAAAAATATCCTATGGGTCATGTCACTTTTTAGGAAAGTGTTTCATTCCATGGTGTAGTAAGAAATAAAATTTTGTTTCACTATCAACTACTAAAGCTGAATACATAGCTGCTGGTAGCTGTTGTGATTAGATTTTTTTGGATGAAACACACTCTTCTAGACAATGGATACCAATTTAGACATGTACCTATAAATTTTGACAATAAAAGTTCTATTAACATTTCTAAGAACCTAGATCCTCATTCTAGAATAAAACATATTGATGTAATATATCACTTTTTGAGAGATCATTATCAAAAGGGTGATATCTCTATAAAATTTATTGGAACTGAATATCATCTTGATGACATATTCACTAATCCATTGAACTCTAAAAGAATAAATTACATCATACATGATTTAGGAAAGATCAATCAGTAAGGCCTTTTATTTCTATTAATTTGGTATTTTTAAGTGAAGTTGCCATGCCGACATAGTTTTCATGTCGACACCGACATAATTTTCATGCCAACACCAACATAGATGTCATGCCAACAACAATGCTATTTCATGACGACACTAACACCATGTCATTCTGAAACCGATGTTATGTCATGCTGACACCGACTCTATGTCATGCCGACACCAACTCCATGTTATTTCGACACCAATTCTATGTCATGCTGACATTGACACTATGTCATGCCAAAACTAATTCTTTGTCATTCGGACACCATTAGTGTTATGAAAAATCTATCATGCGACACTAATGACTCACTATTTTTATATGCTTTATGTTTTTTATCAAAACAACATTGTTTTATTAATTTTGTTGTAACCGATTCAAGATTTCACGATTGCATAATTTCAAAAATCCCTAAATGATATAAATTTAAATCGATCCACTCTACTCCATTACATCTACACTCTCTTAGTCATAGCTCCCTCTCTTTACCCCATACCATTCACCTTCTGACCTCTATACTGAACTGATTGGAATGGCTTGTGTGAAGTGAGACCTTGATGAATTTGAGTCCCATGCTTCTAAGAAACAGAAAGGTGAATCAAGTAAATCTTTTGATCCTATAAATCCTGGTTTGGAAAACCGTGTTGTAAATTTAGAGAAGGAAGTACAAGAGGAATGGATCTTAGAGAGCAAGTAATTGTTGTTAAAGGTGCTGAAATATCAAGGGTGGATTTATTGGTTCGCAAACAATGACAAAATCTTTTACCCAAAGCTAGTACATGAATTTTACATGATTTTTGAACTTCTGTTGTGAAGAAGTGATGTCTCCAAGATCATATTGATAGTAAAAGGGAAGAAAATATCTTTCTCTTCAAGACTTTGGGATGGATGTATTAAGTTTATTCACGAAGGAATATTTGATGATTATTAAGGAACTTCTCCACTTGAAAGTGAATTATTTTGTTATGAGACAGCTATGAAAGATCTAACCAAAAATGAGGAACATAGGAGACCCATTGAATCATAGTTAAATGGTGAGTGCAGAATTTAATTTATGTTTATTCAGCACTAGATTTTTCCCATTAAAGGGGACTTTGATTATATCAAATATTAGGATGTATAGTTGGTGTATTTTCTATAAAAATTATTTAAATGGAATCTGTGAAAATATTTGATTGTGAAAATAAATGAGACGATAAAACCCCGTTGTAAGTCAAATTATCTTTTTTATTGCAGAATTATTTCAGCAACGCTAAAGAAGAAATTCCGTGTAAGTGAAGTTGATGATGTAGTAGTTACTAATTGTAGAGGAATCTACTTAAGTTCCGACATCTGTAAAAGAAGAAGAAGAACTAGAATCCATGGAGGAAGGAATGGGTTGGTGATGAATATAGACTGTATGAAAAGTTCTATCCTATGTAATATCTAGTTAGACCAAGGAATCTAGTGGATCCTAGTATCGGTCCAGATGATCAACTAATCTATTCTTTAGATGATGATGAAGAGCCTGATACTCCTTCCAGAGATGGGGGATCACAAATTGTTGATAGAAGTGACCCAGACACAATTGGACCAATAAAAAAAGTTTCTATTGGACCTCCAAGTGAACCTATGGACTTACCTTCTCATGAACCTATTCTCCAATCTTCTAGAGGTGAAAAAAAAAAATTTGAAGGAAGTGTAGAATATTTCAGTGAATCTAGTGAAGAATAACATGAAGAAGAGGAAGTTGGTAGTGGTAAAAGTGTGTCAGAATCAAGTAGAGAAGAGGAAGATGAGGAAGATGATAATGAAAATGGTGGTGAAAGGAATGAATATAGTGATAATGAAGAAATTAGTGAAAGTGGCAGTGATAGAGAATCTGATAATCCTAATGGGAATCCAGATGATGTTAGTATATAGATTTTTGATATTAATGATGGTGTATTTGTTGAGGGTGATGTTCAAGAAGAAAATGTTTCTCAAACAGATCTAGTTTCTCAAGCTGTATATACTAGAAAAATAATTCTACATAAAAAGAAGAAACCTAGAAAGGAAGTATTAAGTAAAGGGGATCCTCAAGAAAAAATGATCAAAATAGATACAATAACTCTTGTGTATACATCTATTTCATCCAAATGGGAATAGAATCCAAGGTATGATTTTTTTGGATAAGATTGTGATTCTGATAAGATCAGTGATGCTGCTCCAAGGAAATCCGTAGTGGATGAGGAGAACTTATATGAAAAATTTATTAAACAATACCATCTACATATATCACTGAGCCTCATACCATTTCAATTTCCAGTGACTATGTCACTAAGGCCGAGTTGAAAAAAATTCAATCAAGACATATCTTCCTCAGTAAGACACTCAGTACAGTCTCAGATGAGGTTTGAGATTGATGAAGCCAAAAGAGAGAACTCTAATCTGAATGAAAACATAAAAGCTATCAAGTCTATGACTGAAGGTTTAAGGAAAACTAGAACATATAGTTATACTGTTTCATCAACAAGTTCATTTCAAGTTGATGTTGGTCTAGTATCAGAAATGGTGATAAAGAAAATTTAGCCAAATTTTAATACAACTGCTGAAACCATTATGGAAAACAACACCGAGCTTGGGAATGATATGAAAATATTAACTACTTACATCAATGATTTAAACTCTGAATATAGGACTTTAATGAAGAGTTTCATGAAAGGAATTAAAGACCTTATTTCTCATCTTAAAGCTATTTATTTTTTCTCATTGAGAAATGATGTTAAGGAACATTCCTCTTATGCTCTTTCTTCAACCTCTGCTCCACCTATTCAGTATTCACAATCTGTAGATCTTGCTACTGTCGGTTCAATTTTGAATGAAGAGTTGCAGGAACTAATTGCCAGTGTTTCCAAGGTTAAGGACAATTAAGATAAAGTTCATGACCATGTTAAGTATTAAACAAGGGATACTTCACAGACTTAGGAAGAGATGACCAAAAGGATTAATGAGTTTTTCTCCAAAATCATTACAAAGCATCAAATGCATATTCTATTTAAGTATTTGGACACCAATCTTACTCTTCCTCTAGTGATGAAAATTATTTTTTATTGAGATAAAACCCATTTTAAAGGAGAAGGGGGAAACTAACATGACATCAAAGACATAAACAGAACAAAAAATCCAACGATCCAAAAGTCCAAGACCAAACTACCCACACTACATGTTTAAATCCCCTCCCAGCATCAAAATACATAAAATCCAACTTCCACCTTCTATCGCTGATCGAAAAGCTATACTTTACAATAATGCACAGGCCTGGTACCGATGGCCGGAGCCATACCCTCTCAAACATCCAATTTCGAAAAGTGATGTTAAAATGGAAACTCATTTCCCTAAACCTAATTTGAAGCAGCCTTATGTAGATGATGTGATTGTAGAATCTCCTGAACCCCCAACCACCGAGGCCAAAGTATATCCAACCACCGCGAGCAGCCACAAACTGACAACGTGATCTCAAGAAATTCAAAGAACAATTTACACCATGCTAAAAAACCATGAGCAGCAAATACATTACCAAAAATAGAGTTCTTTAACCATATTCATATTCATATTCACTCCCTTTTTAGAAAATTTCATAGAAAACAAATATGATTTAGAAAAGGAAATGAAATATGGTGGTGAAATCAGTGAAGAGTTAATCAAGATGTCAAAACCATATCTCCATGTCCAAAGTGAATCCATCGTGGTGCCTGCTAATGTACCGCTTGACCCTATTTGTTCAGTTCCATCTCAATCTCAGATTTTAGTTTCTCATTCTTTATCTTAGATAATACCCATATTTATAGACTCTTTTCAGCCTCGACTTATTTATCAGTAAATACATTCCCTATATTCTATAGTTATAAAAGGAGTTCCTATACGTCCTCTGAAAATCCATTTAGACCCTCCTGCTTCTCAGCCTAACCCTTATGCTGAGATATCCATTCATCCCTTTGAGAAAGGAAAGGCACCTCAACTGTAGTGTGAATCATTCTCTGATGGGGCTACTTACTTGCTTTATGTTCTTGTTTGGATCCTTATAATACTTTTTTACTTTCCTCTTTAATGGATTTTTTTCATCTTTCATTTCCATCTTATCTATTTTATCTCTTACTTTGTTCTATTCCTTTTGTGATCCCTGTTAGCTTTTTGATAATCCCAAAAGGGAGTGAACCATTAGGCATTATCATTTTTTACTATTATCATTTTATATTTTTTACTTATGTTACTTCTCTTATTGATATCATTACTCTTTACTTTGATCATTCATAATGGGAAATGATAAGTAGGTTGTTTTCATTCAACATCTAATGATTATATTGTATAATTCCAAGATTTGTGATCATAAAAGCCTGGGATTGTTGGCCCATAGGTTGTTTGTATATGTTGGTCGGAGTAGTTCACTCAAGAGGGGAGGGGTGAATTGAGTAACTATAAAAATTTCAGTTAAAAAATTATTAGTTTAAAGGAAATGCTTTTCCCCAATAAATAGATACAACCTATTTAATCAAGGTTATATTGTTATAAGAGTTTGACTTTTGAAATAACTTCTCAAAATATTTATTATTTCTCAGTAGTCTTAATATGTATTATTAATATTACTTTTGACATTGTCCAACTAAGACAAATCAGTTATAACTTCTTTCCAAGACTAACTATCAAAGTGAAATTAGTGTTTTCAGGATTATGTAGTAAAACAGTAAAACAGAGAAGACTAAAATTAAATAGCACAACAGATATGAAACAAGTGGTTGAGTCTCAAGAGGAGACCTAATCCAATCCACCTGGAGATCACCTACCACCAAACAGTTTATATAAATAAACATTGATCCACACCCTAGATCGGGGTTAACAAGAGTACACAGACTGTCCATGTCACAGAGGGACCTCTTCCAAAATTTTTGTGGGTAAACAAAAATAATAACCAGGCCACACATGGACATCTTCCACATTTGTCATGGGTAAAAAACAATATAAATAGTTTGGTGTAAGGATTTTGAAACCCTTCAGTTTAGCACAGGAGTCAGTGTGTTTATGGAATATACAGAGTACACACACTCATCAAAAGTTAGTAAAAGAATCACTAAGAGAGAGTAGATGTGAGTTTAGAATGCTCTAGTGATTTGTAGTGTAGCTCTGGTCTCCTTTGATTAAATAGAAATGATTCTAAATCCTTCTCTGGTTTTTGTCATGAAAAACAGAGTGTCATAATTCATCTTGTGTTCTTCACGAGATTTGGTAATGTAAAGGTGTTCTATGTATTCCAATGTACTTCATATGTTCTTCAGTAGAGAGTGGGATTGCATGTATGAGACAATTATTTCTTTGAAAGTCTTGCAATGCGTTCTTTGCGATCGTGCTCATAGACTTGTTTTTCGTTCAGTATCACATGCTATGGTTGTTGGGAACTCTCTACTATTTATCTTTGAATGCATGTGTTTTAGCCGACGGTTCCATGTGTTTTGTACCTCATACCTCGTACTATATCTACAAAGAAACATTAATTATTTCAGTGCATTAAAGGCATCAAATATGACCGTTAAACATTAAAGTGAAAGATGACAAAATAGTTTAAGAAATTTTGTCACAGTATATTATAAAAACGGTGTCTCCTTCACACAGTGTCTGAGTGTCACAGTTTGAGTGTCACGGTGTCTGAGTGTCACGGTGTTTGAGTGTTATGGTGTTTTCTTTACGGTGTCTTGCTCACTGTATCTGGCTCATGGTGTCTTGTTCATGGTGTCTTTCTTCATGGTGTCTGAGTGTCACGGTGTCTTGTTCACGGTGTCTTTCTTCATGGTGTCTTGCGTCACCGTGTCTTGCTTCATGGTGTCTGGCTTATTGTGTCTTATACTTAGGTAAATATCTATATTAAAATTCAAACAGTAATATGCATGAAATGGATTGAGCTTAACCATTATAAAGCATGAGGTAACTTGAAACATAAATACACATGATTGGATATAATTTACGAGTTAACTAGGTTGAATGAGATTCATGATCATTAATGTGATTTGTGATCATTTATGAGATTTGTGATCATTAAAACATGATTAATACATGAGGAGTCCAAAAATATCCCCCTTTTGATGATCACAAATCATGCATAGTTAAAGTGTCAATTAGATGCAACTATAAAGAAAATAACATATAGAAACTTCTCCCACTTTTGGGATTATCAAAAAGATGAAAGAAAGAGAGGGTAAATAGTGCCCATTCCATTAAGAGTAAACAATTCAGTACAAAAGAAAAGATGAAATACAAAAACAATGACATCCCCATCAAAAAGGAGTAAGAACTGGTCTTCTTCAAGGATTGGCCTTATCTTTTCCTTTAGCAACAGCAGAAGAGGAAGCCATAGGGGAAGTGGTTGATGTAGAAGAAGGTAGAGACGTGGTAGATAGAGAGGGTAAAGGGAGACCTTCAAAGACTGAGGGAGCCAAGGTAGGAGCAGTAGAATATCTAGGCAGTTTCTGATCAATAATCACAGGCCTGATCTAACTGAGAGCATGGCCAACAGACATGGTAGTTGAGGCTAAGGTAGAGGTGAAGGTAGGCAGCCTAGGTCTAAGAGGTGCAGCTACTGGAGAAAAATTTGCTGTACTCTGAACATGAATATAGGGTCTCAAGAGTTTGATGAAGTCTGTAACAATCTCTCCACCCTACTTCATGGCTTTTTCATAGTAATTTTTGTTTTCCATGAACTTGTCCAATAATCGGGTAAACTCGGTTAGCTTCTGGAATTGGTTTTTGAAGTCTTGAGTTACAGGAGGAATTCATAGATTCTCTACAATGTATTTGAAGTGGTTGGTCATATTAGTCTTGGATAAAATTTGGATGAAATAGAAATCCACTTTCTTAGAAATCTCCTACTGGGCATCATTTGCAATCTTGGAGTGAATTTTCACAAGGTCAAGAACTCTATCACTGTTCTTGATAACATCAGAGAAAGAAGCTACATTAAAGACACTTAAAGCGTTCTAAAGCTCTTCTTTGAAAATATATCTGAAAAAGTATTGTCCAAGGAAGGTTTAGAGGATTGACCAGAGGTATTAGAAGCTTTGATAGCTGTGGTTAGAGATTTGAGCTGATTTAGTACCTTTTTAAGACAACCAATGTACTCATCAGTGAGTTTATTAAGGTTCACCACAAGATATCTCATTTCCTTCAACACCTGTTTGTGCCTTTTCAAAATCTTTTCATCGAAGGATAACAGATAAGGGTGAATCTGAGACACAACATCTCGAGAGATTTGAGAAAAATTAGGTTTTAGAGGAGCAGTAGCAGGCTCTGATCTCGAGTGCATCTCTTTCTGCATGTCTCCCACTATGCTTCTTAGGGTTGTGACTTCATTACGGAGTAACTTATTTTCAACCCGTACTTCTTGAATTTCATGGAGCATTTTAGGTTGTATCTACCAAATGATCTTTTCCAAAATTATTGAGGCATCTCTCTCACTCAGATTTGTCACAACACGAGGTTGGGAGTTCATAATCGTCTCAAATCTAGATAATATAGTATCTCCAGAATCCTTCAAATCATCCTTATTCACAAAGGGCACCAGTTCAGGTAAAGGTTTTGGTGAATATTTAGGTGAAGGTTCAGGTTCTAGTTCCTTCTCAAGGGAAAAGATAGAAACTGACTTCAACTGAAACAAGGAAGAGAGATTAATCCCGGTTGCAGTAATCTTCCGAGACTCAATCACATCATAAAAACTAGGAAATTTGTACTAAGTTTCCATATGACTTGACTTAGTTTGATGTGAGGCTTCATCGGACTCAATATTTTAGGTTTCCTCCTCCTCAACAGGTGCTTCCTTTTCAGGATTGAGAGGCTTAAGAGCTTCGTCTAAATCCACAGTTTCATTTCTAAGTTCCTCATTCATTTATTTTCTAGCTAGCTAAAAGGCTATCTCCATCCTCTCTTCAGTAGAGGGTATTATTTCAGGAATAGATTTTTCCACAAGGAGTTCATCTAGATTCTCTTCTTGCACAACAGGGAGTTCTTCTACTATAGGCTCTTCCAATGCTTGATGCTCAGATTCTTTCACCACTGATTCTTTTTCAGCTTCGGGTTGGAGTTCCAAATTAACATCTTCACTATGGGTAGGAACTTTTTCTTCAATAACAACTACTTCCCTATGAGTTAATTCATCCTCTTCATCCTCTTCTTCTGAATACTCAACAAGTTCATCCGGTTCCAAACCAGGATCAGAAAAGTCCTTCGGCCTTGATAGATAATCCACAGGATTAAAATTCTCATAAACCTTATCATTGTATTCCACCCATTCCTTTTTCCAAGGATTCTATTTTATCTTCATTATCCTGATGATGGATTTAGAGAGATAGTAATCACAGTCCATAAGCACTTATTCATTAGGGCCAACTATGCCTTTTACAACAAGCATGGATGATATCAGCCGAGATTAGAACAGAGAGGTGGATTTGGATGTAACATTGATCATCTCACACATATGGTGAATGATGTACTTGCACAGGTTGATCTTGTGTCCATTCTTCATAACATGAATTAAAAATACATCTTGATATTTTAACACTGAAAAATCACATTTTCTTGGACTAACCAGATTTTGAACAAACTTAAACAGTAGCCTTGTTTCTCCATCAAGTTCAGCAGCGATGGCCCTTCTTTTGGTTCCATTTCCGGTTATGGTCTTCAAAGAATCTTCAAGATCAAAGAAATCAGTGGTAGGTGTAGGTTCTCTATGATAGTCATCACATATACCATCATGAGGTATCCTAAGGCATGATACCCATAACCTTGACAAGAAGGATCATCTTTGGCCATTAATCCAGCTCCTCACAACATAACTTTCACCAGAGTCAAAAGAAAACTGTGCGTATTAGTAGAACTGAGCTACTACCTAGGATCGATGGGTCTATTCTCCCTTGAGAACCATTCTAACCAGCCTTGATCTTTTAACAGTTTCAAAACTAAGGATTTTCTAGACAAAATCCATTCAGGGAAGATTTCTTTCTCAGGTACAACACTGTGATTTACCAGATTCGGATTTAGAGGTCCTTCAGGCGTCAGCTTAGGTGGAATCTTCTTCTTCTTCTGGCGGTGCTTCTCAGGTGTGGATGACGACAACCGTTTCATTCGTGGAACCCACTGAAGGTTCAAGAGAGAGAGAGAGAAGGGGTTTCAAGGTTGAAAGGGTTCGAAACGAGAGAATTTCCAAATGAATAACCGAGTGAAACTTTTTGTTTTAATATTTGGGAATGTCAATAGTCACAAAAATAAAAATGTGGGAAAGTAAAAGAGGTGAAATAAAAATTACCACGATACGGGTTTAAAGAAAATAATAAATAATTTTCATGGTGAGACCGTGAATGGTCATTACGGTGAGACGGTGAGCGGTCGTCATGGTACGACAGTAAGTGGTCGTGATAGTGAGACAGTAAGTGGTCATCATGGTGAGACAGTGAGTGAACGTCAGTGTGCATTATGGCGAGACAGTAAATGTAAGACCGTAAGTAAAAAGTGCTCACGGTGAGATCATAATCATGAGAGATAGTAACTGAGAAACCGTAATCATGAAATAGTAAAGTAAAACATAGTAAAATTTCGAACAGTAAGACAAGTAAGATATCTATTTGATATTTATCATGCCAAGATCATGTATGATGTAGTCTATTCTCTCAGAATTTAATGGTTTAGTGAATATATCAGCATGTTGATATTCAGTACCAATGAATTCCAAGGTGATATAACCTTTCTAGTAATGATCTCTCAAATAGTGATGTCTTACATCAATATGTTTTGTCCAAGAATGTGGAACATGATTTCTTGAGATTTTAATAGCACTTGTGTTGTCACAATTTATTGGTACATGTCTGAATTGATATCCATAATCTAGTAATATATGTTTCATCCACAAAATTTGTGCACAACAACTGCGAGAAGCTATGTATTCAGCTTCTGCAATAGATAATGCAATAGAATTTTGTTTCTTACTACACCATGATACTAGTGACTTGCCTAAAAGGTGACATGTTCCAGAGGTGCTCTTTCAATATAACTTATAGCCACTAACGTCAACATACGAATAACTAACTAGTTAAAATGATTTTCTTTTAGGTTAGAATAGTCCTAGATTGGATGTATGCTTGAGATATTTGAAAATTCGTTTTACAGCATTTAAATGAGATTCTGCAGGATTTTCTTGAAAGCGAGCACACATACACACACTAAACATAATGACCGGATGTATAGCAATTAAGTAGAGTAAACTTCCAATAATTCCTCTATAAGTGGTTTGATCAACAGATTTTCCATCTTCATTAAGATTCAACATACAGGTGGAACTCATGGGAGTGTCACTACTTTTAGTGCTATCCAATACAAAATGTTTTAGAAGATCTCTAGTGTATTTAATTTGAGTTAAAACAATTCCATCATTATTTTGAAAGATTTGAAATCCAAGGAAGAATTTTAGTTCACCCATTAAACTCATTTCAAATTCATTTTTCATCATTTTAGAAAAGTCTATACATAATAAATTTTCTGAAGATCCCAAAATAATATAATCTACATAGATTTTAACAACCAAAACATCATTATAAATTCGTTTTATAAAGAGGGTAGGATTAGCTATTCCTTTTGTAAAACCTTTGGAAATGAGAAAAGTACTCAATCTATCATACCAAGCTCTTGGAGCTTGCTTTAAACCATATAAATATTTTGATAGTTTGAAAATATGATTAGAAAAATGAGGATTTGTAAATACAGGGGGTTGTTCAACAAAGACATCCTCAGCTATATACCCATTTAATAATGCACTTTTGACATCCATTTGATGTAGTTTGAAATTTAGATGTACAACATAAGAAATCAAGATTCTGATGGCTTCAAGTCTGGATACTGGAGAAAAGGTCTCCTCATAGTCAATTCCTTCTTCTTGAATGTAGCCTTATACAAATAATCTAGCCTTGTTCCTAACTATATTTCCAGCTTCATCTACCTTATTTCTAAACACCCATTTATTTCCTATGATGAAAGTTTCCTTGGGTCTTTCAACAAGTTTCCAAAATTTGTTTCTTTCAAACTGATTAAGTTCTTCTTGCTTAGCCATTACCAAAAATTTATCATTTATGGAATCATCAATGTTTTTAGGTTTATGTTGTGACAAGAAGACTTGATGTTCAACCTGATTTCTAAGAGAAGCTCTAGTTTGTGTTCCTTTCTCTAAGTCTCCTACAACAACATCTAAGGGATGGTTTCTAAGGGTTATAACCTTTCTAGAAAAAGGGGGACTTGTGATTTCAGGTTCATCAAAAGATTCTAGTTCATTATGACTGGATTGAAGTGAATTTACAGAATTAGAAGTTTTCACAGATTCCTTCACAGAGGAATTTGAGGATTTTGGGTTGAAGCTAAGATTTGATACATCATCCTCTAGATTTTCTAGGATGGTTCTAGGGTCATGTGGATCTGTTTCATCAAACTTTATATGAACAGATTCTTCCACAAATTTAGTTCTCTTATTGAATACTCTATAAGATTTACTTAATATTGGGTATCCTAGGAAAATTCCTTCATCACTTTTGGATCCAAATTTTTCAAGATTATCCTTGGTGTTGAGAATAAAGACTTTGCAACCAAAAACTCTAAAGTAATTTACCTTAGGATTCCTATTGTTCCAGAGTTCATATGGGGTCTTTTTGAAGAATTGGTCTAATCAAGACTCTATTGATTATGTAGCATGCTATATTGATAGCTTCAGCCAAAAAGTAAATAGGTAAGTCATATTCACTAAGAATTGTTCTAGCAATTTCTTATAGGATTAAATTTCTTCTTTCTACAACACCATTCTGCTGAGGTGTTCTAGGGGCAGAGAAATTGTGACTATAACCATTTTGTGAGAAACAAGATTCAAACTCTTGATTTTCAAACTCACAGCCATGATCACTTCTTAATGAATTAATTTTAATGCCACTATGATTTCCTAAAGATTTGGCATACTTAGTAAAATAAGAGCATGCTTCACTTTTTTAAGCCACGAAGAAGGTCTTGGTATATCTTGAAAAATCATCTACTAAAACATAAACATAGTTCTTCCCATTTAAACTAGAAAATCTAGATGGTCCAAAAAAATCCATGTGGACCACCTCGAGAAGTTGAGAAGTAGAAACTTATTTCTTTGATTTGAAAGATACTTTGTGTTGTTTTCCCGTTTGACAAGGATTGCATACTTTGTCATGTGGAAACTCAAGTTTGGGTAAGTCCTTAATTAGACCTTTTCTAGTTAGCTTTCTAAGGGAGTGAACATTATAGTGTCCTAGTCTCCTATGTTGGAGCCAAGATTCTTTATGAAATATGCTTAATCAAGAAACATTTTGAGAGGCTAAGGAATCTAAATTAATAGAATAAATGTTATCATTCCTTAATGTAGAAAATACAAATTCGTCTTTAGAATTAAATACATTACAGGAATTATTTTCAAATTTAACATGATATCCATCATCACATAATTGTGAGATACTAAGCAGATTATATTTTAAGCTATTATAAAAAATTACTTTAGAAACTAAAATCAAATTAAAGTTACCAATATGGCCTAATAAAATGATATTCCCTTTGGCATTGTCACCAAATGTGACATGTCCTCCATATAATTTTATCCGGTTCTTGAAGCATGAGTAGTCTCCTGTCATGTGACTTGAACACCCACTATCCAAGTACAATATATTCTTGTAGGATCTCTTTAAGCAGCTTTTCTATAACATGATCATGCAAAGACAGATTTTGGTACCCATACTTGTTTGGGTCCAGTAACATTAGTAATAAGTGCTTTAGGAACCCATATTTGTATCATAGGTTTCCTATAAGCATTATGTAATGTATTTGAAAAATAAACTGTATTTGGTCCACAAAAATTTGAAATAGTTGGATATGTATCATGACTTGAGCTAGTTGAGTTAGGTCCAGAACTGGGAACAAAACTATATGTCCTAGACTTGGAAACAAAATTCATTCTACCAAAGTTTCTTTTACAAGGTTGATAACCAATGCCAGTATTGTATTTATGGGCAATTTTTTTTTTCTTAGCATTTGGGTAAGGGTATTTTTAACATTAGTAAACTTTTCTAAGTCACTTTTTAATTGCTCATTAAACATTTTTAATTCATTGTTTTCTTTGAGCAGTTGGGAATTTTTCTCCTTTTTAGTAGTAAGTTCAGACTTAACATTTACAGTGAGAGCATGCTGTTTCTTCAATGATTTATATCTATCTTTTAATTCAATGATTGTCTCTTTGAGAATGTTGCAATATTCAAACATTTCATCATTAGTCATATTTTCAGAGTCACATTCCTCTTTAGAATAGTACGAATTATGTGCATAAGAGTTTAGTGTTACCTCATATGTGTTTTTCATAAAACACATATTGGCTTTGTTAGCCTGTTCATAATGTGATGTCTCTAATTCACTTTAAATATCCTTAGAGGCACTCCAGGTTGCTTTCATTGCCTTTTTGTACTTATTGTCATTGTCCTCATATTTCTTCTCATACATAATATTTGGACAGTCATCCTTTATATGTCTTTTGTGCTTACATTCATAGCATACAATTTCATCAGTTTTTTCACTTCTTTTCCAGTCCTTTTTTCAGTTTCCTTTTAGATCATACTTTCCCTTAAATTTAGGCTTTCATAAAAAGTTCTTCTTCTTGTAAAATCATTTGAATCTCTTGGACAGTTGAGCCATATCCTCATGACTATCAGGTGATGATTGTTCGGTGGTGGAACTTTCAATAGAAGCTTCTAGTTTCCCTTTGTATTTGTGCTTCGAAAAGGTGGTCTTGAATGCTACAGATTTCCTCTTTAGTTCATCCTCCTCTTCTTTGTTGACTTTCAACTCTACCTCATACATCATCAGTTTCCCAATGAGTTCTTTTACAGGAATCTTGCTGATGTTACATGATTATCTAATTGAGACAGAGGTTCCCCTCCATATTTTAGGTAGAAATCTAAGGATTCACATGATCTGTTCTTTGGTAGTTACTTCTCTTCCAAGATAAATCATTGTGTTGAAAATGTCATTGAAACTAATATACATGTCAGAAATGGGCTCATCAGGTTTCATTTTAAAAGTATCATATTTTATAGTATAAGTATTAAGTCTCATTTCCTTTACACTAGATGTGACTTCATGTGAGACATACAAGGTATCCCAAATTTCATGGGCAGTTTTACAAACAGAAATCCTATTAAATTATTCATCTCCTAAGGAAAAATACAGAGCATTCATGGCCATGAAATTATTATTATATGAAAATTTGGTAGGTTCATCCCATGTAATTCTATCAATTACAAGAAGTTAATATTCATCTATAATGGATGACCAAATTTCAAAGATTATACTCTATAGATGCATTTTCATTTTAATTTTTTATTGAGCATAGTTAGTTCCATTAAAGAATGGTGGTATGTTGTTTATAGCACCTTCCAATCTATTGTTCATAATAACAAATTACTTTAAAAGAGATAGAAATTTAGAATTAATAGAAATTTACAGATCCTTAAAGTACAAATACAATCACAGTTGAGTAAGATTATACAGTGTCCTAATAGATCATCCTCTGATACCAAATGTCGGTCATAGTTGTTTACTCAAGAGGGGAGGGGTGAATTGAGTAACTATGAAAATTTCTGTTACAAAATTATTAGTTTAAGAGAAATTTTTTTCCCCAGTAAATAGATACAGCATAGTTAATCAAGGTTATATTGTTATAAGAGTTTGACATTTGGAATAACTTCTCATAAGATTGATTATTTCTTAGTAGTCTTAATATGTATTATTAATATTACTTTTAAAGTTGTCCTATTAAGACAAATCAGTTAAAACTTCTTTCCAAGACTAAATATCAGAGTGAAATTAGTGTTTTATAGATTATGTAGTAAAGCATTAAAACAGAGAAGACTAAAATTAAATAGCACAATGGATATGAAAAAAGTGGTTTAGTCTCAAGCTAAGACCTAATCCACTCCACCTGGTGATCACCTACCACCAAGCAGTTTATATAAGTAAACTTTGATCCACACCCTGTATCGAGGTTTATAACAGTACACAGACTGTCCAGGTCACACAGGGACCTCTTCCACAATTTTCGTGGTTAAACAAAACTAATAACCAAGTCACACAGGGACCTCTTCCACAGTTATCATGGGTAAACATCAAGATAAAGAGTTTGGTGTAAAGATTTAAAAACCCTTCAGTTTAGCACAGGAGTCAGTGTGTGTATGGAATATACAGAGTACACACACTTCTCAAAAGTAAGTAAAAGAATCACTAAGAGAGAGTAGATGTGAGTTTAGAATGCTCACGTGATTGAAGTGCATCTCTGGACTCCTTTGATTAAACAAAAATGCTTTTGAGTCCTTCTCTGTTTTTTGTCTTGAAAAATAGAGTGTTGTAATTTAGCTTGTGTTCTTCACGAGATTTGATAATTTAAAGATGTTATATGGATTCTAGTGTACTTAGTATGTTCTCTAGTAGAGAGTGGGATTGCATGTATGAGACAATGCTTTCTTTCAAAATCTTGCAAAGCATTCTTTGCGGTCGTGCTCATAGACCTGTTTTTAATTCAGTATCGTATGTTGTGGTTGTTGGGAACTCTCTACTCTTTATCTTCGAATGCATGTTTTTTAGCTGATAGGTTCCATGTGTTTCGTACCTTGTACCTCGTACTATGTCTACAAATAAAAATTTATTATTTCAGTGCATTAAAGGAATCAAATATGAATGTTAAACATTAAATTGAAAGACTGAAAAATAGTTTTTGAAACGGTTTCACAGTATGTTATGAAAATAGTGTCTCCTTCAGATGGTGTCTGAGTGTCACAGTCTGAGTGTCACGATGTCTAAGTGTCATAGTGTCTGAGTGTCACAGTGTCTTGTTTACGGTGTCTTGATCATAGTGTCTGGCTCATGGTGTCTTGCTCACGGTGTCTTTCTTCACGGTGTCTGAGTGTCACAGTGTCTTGTTCACGATGTCTAGATTACTGTGTCTTATACTTAGGCAAATAACTATATTCATATTTAAACAGTAATATGCATGAAATGGATTTAGCTTAAGCATTATAAATCATGAGATAACTTGAAACATAAATACACATGATTGGATATAATTTATGAGTTAACTAGGTTGAATGAGATTCATGATCATTAATGATATTTGTGATCGTTGACGTGATTTGTGATCATTAAAACAAGATTAATACGTGAGGATTCCAACAGTATAATCTATCTAGTTTTAATAATAAAAAATCATGTCAATTTATTATCGATAATCTTATTAATAATATTAAATACGTGTAAGTTATTGTTATCTATAATAGTGAAAAGGCTTAATGAATTGTAACATTATATGTGTTAAAAAAAAGTTTAAACATGAATATGTTCTAAGTATGTGAAGCTGACATTGGAAAAAGAAAGGGATCACCATTCAAATGAGTCACCGTCAGATTAACTGTCTCATTAATAGAAGCAAGGAATCACTTCTGGAAGAAGTCACAATTGGAAGGAGTCACCATTGAAATAAGTCACCATTTAAATGAGTTACCATTGGAATGTGTCACCTTTGGAAGGATTCACCATTGGAAGGAGTCACTATTGGAAGGAGTCACCATTAGAAGGAATCACCGTTGGAAGGAATCGCCATTGGGAGGACTCACCGTTGAAAAGAGTCTCTGATGCACCACCTACCGATAACTTGTTTAAATTTATTTAAATTACTATTATTTACTATTGGTCATATTTGTGTTTTTCAATGATTCTAAAATAACTAATGTCTATTTGAATACTTGAAAGCAGATTGTATGAGGTAGAAGGTACCCCCACATGCACATTTTCAGGCTATAAATTTTTAAAAGGAAAAAATCTTATGAGCTAGAAAAAGATGAGAAGAGTAGAAAAGTGAATAGAGAACACATATGCTCACATATGAGAAGAAGAGAAATATACTTAAGTAACTCTTATTATTGTTTTTTGCTGTGAACCAATAAAATGGTGTGGATCAAGTGGTTTTCATCTTTATAGCATTTAACCAAACTGAAGGAGAGGAACATCTCATCCACTTGGAAGGCAGAACCCCGTGCTTCACAACCCTATGTTATGGTGTTTGTTTCTAGAAGAGGATGCTAACATATATTACAACACATTAAAGAGTCCATAGCTAATCTTCATAACACTAAGATAATACTAAATCTTTTCCGATAATTATTTTTTTGTTGTGTATCATTTTACTACATTTCGAGCAGTGTGTGTGTTTGTTTATAAAACACACACTGTCTTTTACACCTAACTGGAGGATACTTGATATAATCACTTAAAACTCATTCTACATATTTTTCCCCATATATAACTATGGAAGTGGTTGTGTAACCTGGTAGTTTGTACCCACAAAGAACTGTGGTAGAGGTCTTGTGACCTAGACAACCTCTGTGTTATTGCGAACTCCGATCTAGGGTGTGGATCAAAATATTTATTAATTTAAACTACTTTGTGGTAGGTGATCACCAAGTGGAGAAGACTATGTCTCGTCTTGAGACTGAACCTCTTGTTTTATTTTTGCTGTTTTTTTACTGTTATTTTTACTCTATTTCATCTCATATTTCAGAAAACTATATTGTACTATGATAATTAGTCTTATCAAGTATTTATAACAGTATTGACTTATTAGATTAGTTTCAAAAGTTGTATTAATTATCAAATTTATACAGTTGAGAACTAATAAATATTTTTGAGAAATTAATTGAACAATCATGCTCTTATAAATTCACTACTGGATAACTGGTCAATTGACCTTTAAATTTGGGGAATTTCAAATAATACTTATTAACAATTTTTATAGGAACTCAATTCACCCACCTCTTGAGTGTCCTACTCTAACCAAAACATTACATATATCATGGTTACATTTTCTCCATAATAATTATATAAATATTATATATATTCATTACATAAATATTTAGAGTCATCCATTAAATATGTATAATTAAAAATGAATTACACCATTCATGGATTTGATTGGTCGTAGGTACATATGAATGTCGTTTTCATTATTTGATGAATGGAATAAATGAAATATAAATAATAAATAACATTTACTAAATCATTATATATTATAAATATTATATATTCATCAATTCCATTCTTATTACTATCCAAGTTAAACAAAAAACAAAAAATGATTCACATTACTTTGTGGAGGTGGTAGTCCACACTTACAAAAGAGAGACATTATTATTTTCCAATGGATTATAAAGTAAGAAGTTAAGTGATATATTATAATTAAATAATTTTAATCATTTAATATATATATTAAATAAATCATTACATAAATTCCTAAGAGGTAGTGATGGAAAACAAATTACATTGTTTACCGAGGCGGTAGTCCGCAATACACATGATCGATGATTTTGTTTCCCATTTTATGGAAGATGCGATGGATATAGGTCCTGAAATTTAAAAACAAATATATGTACATGGACGATACTATTTTTTTATTTCATAATAATTGGATAATTTTTGAAGGAGGTAGAAAAATAATTAAAATAAAAGCGCATATTTAAGAACTATACCTCTTCTTCAGATAATCTCGTTAGTATTATACCTAATTCATTACTAGAATGGTTTAAGAAAAAAGGTAGGACTCTAGTTGTTTGTTAGGAATTTAAGGAATGGATTTAGATAGGTATTATCTGAAAAAATTGATCTTGAAGTTTTAACAAGAGAGGATAAGGGGTTCCCTTTTTTAATTATAGTGAGTGGCACATTTGTAATTTTTCAATGTTTTGAAATAATGTAAAGTTACATTCTTGAAAAAAAGAATATTAAATAGATAATATTCAGATTTTATAAGTATAAGGTAGAAATAAAACCAATAAATTAGGTTTCATAAAGTTTTTAAGTATTTTTAACTCTTATCATTTTAGTTTAACCCCCAATTAACCTGTTTTAACCTTAATCATGGTAACCGTTTTTTACTATTTTCAATATTAATTATGAGAAAAGTATAAGTTTAAACTATTAACTTATATTTATTATTATAATTATGAATATTGAATCAATTTTATCAAATTAAATTCACAAAATTGGAATTATTTAATTTAAAATTAAACCCCTAAATGCATCGAAAAAAGTGTTTCCAAAGAAGATAAAAAGTTTTTACATCAAGATTCAACATAAAATTAATTAAAATGATATATATATTTCATCAATAATAAAATAATTGAACTAATTATACTTTTAAAACCATTATAAAACAATTTGGAACTTTTTAAATTATTTAAATAAGAATATAAGTTTTAATAAAAACAGTATTTACAATATTCATCGTAAAATAAATATTTCCAACAAATTCTGAAAAAATTTATGTAAGATAATTTTGGAAATATTATTTAAGAAATTAAGTTCATTATTTCAATAAAAATTTATAATAATGTAAAAAATTAATTTTAAAAATAACTACTTTAAATTTGATAAACCCGCTTTAAAAAAAATACGTTTTAAGAATAACACTAGATTTATTCTTATCCCACAACTAAAAAAATATTAGATGAAATTTAATATTTTTTATTTAAAATATAATATATAATTTTGATTAAAATAATTTACCAATAGCTATAAATTTATTTAGTTAAGATAAACATTCATTACGTTCATAAAACCATTTTTCTTGAAAAATATCTTCTTTATTGTCAATTGATATTTAATTTAATTTATAATTAATTGATAACCAATGAATTAATTTTAAAATATGAAAAATATATTATTTTTATAATTTTATTTTTCCTATTCATACCCACCAATAAAATAGCCAGATGATAAATGTGTTATCTCGACCTGGGTTCCACTCAAAGGTTCTCTGAAGCCTGTGGGCCAAATGGACTCAAGCATGCCTCCCTATACCCCAGAGGTTTCCAACTAGGAATGAGGGACTAGGGTGTCTCGGTGGGGATACTATTTCCTCATGTTAGAGTGGATAACATTAGATAATTAATAATAAATAACTATATGATATTTCCACTATTGTTGTCAATTATAACTTCATTACTCTGGCTAACATTCTCATCTGTAAAGGCTCATCGAATAGGGTTATTGACTCGAAGAGCCTCTACAATCACTTTATTCAAAGAGAGAAGGAATGGTTTGGTATCCTCAACAAAAACTGGATTTCTACATCCAGTTTCAACTTAATTTGAAGACTCTACTACAAGAAGGTTCCAGTAGATAATAATCTTTAAAGGATTGGTATTTTCTTGTGCTCATAATGTGTCTTATGTCACCAGCATAGAGACGAAATTGACCACTTGTTTTTATACAGAAACACTTCTTCCTCATGGTGGAATTATGTTGTTAGCACTTTTGAAATTATGCCCCCTCAAACAGTTCGATCTTGATTTTTTTTGAAATCTTCTATTTAGAACTATTCTGACTGAATATCTCACTACACTATTTAAAGAATCATGTGATGAGCTAGTCCACTACATTTGGAGTTCTAACAACAACACTCATCATAGTAGGAGGTGATATGTGGTTTCCTCGAAAGTTGGTTCCATCCAAATATATATCCAGGCCATGACTGGCTTGATCAAGGGGTGTTGTGACACCTATATGAGGGAATTCATGGTGCTCAGGCACCTGAATATTAAATGTAATTTTTTGAAGACCCGAAACTAGATAGAATATTCTTATTCCACTCCTTTCCCCAGGAGGATTAAATGAAACATGAATGGAGATTGGTGTGGTAATCTAGGTCTAGCTGGCTTTGGGGTGGTCTTCAGAAATCATAATAGGTAAGTGATGGAATGAGTTTATGGACCGTGTGGTCACACTAATGCTTTGGAATATAAAATGTTTGGAGTCATAAGAGAGGTTGACATGGTTTACCAAAAGAATTGGAACAAAATTTGGTTGGAATGAGACTCAATGACAATTGTTCAAGCCATAAGAATGATCCAGATACATCTCTCATATAATCTCATAGGAAAATGATTTAAATGTTTAGAATGACTCTCCACTATGAATTATATCATTACTCCCACTTACCGGGAAGAGAAATAAATTGCTGATATCGTTTCAAAAAAAGGATTCACTAAAGTGGAAGACATTTATAGGTGAAATGTGCCTGATGATAAACTTATTCTTATTGATCGTGACCAATGTAACATACCTTCATATCGTCTGGTGTAACTTTCTTTCATATTAATCCAAGATCCTTAGAGCTCACTTTTCAAAAAAAAAACCATATGTAAACAGATGGAACAATGAGAAAAAACACTATATTAATTGGACCAATAACCCAAAATAGTGGAATCATACATAAAAAACCATGAAATAAATAATAATAAAAATATATAAACTAAGTCATATGAAGATGATAATGATAATGTAATTCATGTTTGTAGAAAACTGGAAAACAAGTATACATGGAAGCAAGAAATACCTGCTATACAATAGAATATAAAAGAATCCCAAAACTATCCATCATCCCAAGAATTGGCTCGATCATCTACTATGAAGATCCATCCTATGAAAGTAATCAATATCAACTGTCTAATGTGAAACACTTCCCCTTTTCAACACTAGTATATATATAATCTTTTTTGGTACCAATGGATGCCTAGATTGGGTGTGATATAAATATTAGTAGGCTACCACTAATGAAATCTATAACATCCATTCTATGAATATAGACTAAAAATAATGTAAAGGTATATATATGAAATTAAAGATAGTACAAAAAACGAAATACTCTAATTCCTTACTCATCCTCATATGTTGTCTCAACATGAAATCATTTAATTATTTATTTTTCTTTTTAAAATAAGTGATGTAAAAGGATATGAGGTATGACCAAGGAATCCTATAATAACAATAATAATAATTATACTAGAGGATCTAAGGTAATAACCAATCCATCCCTGATTATGATAATAATTAAAGAGGATCCATGGTAATAAACTAAGAATCCTTTACCTCAAGGGTCGAGAAAACTCAGTAATAACATGCATCCTAGATACAAGGGGTATGAGTGTAATCCAAGGGGCATTGACCAAATAACTCCTCTATAATAGGTTCTAACCAAGTATAAGGATCTCTTACAAGATAAAATGGTCAAATAACATCTTGGACGAAAGGGGTGAATCCATGAATCCACATGTCTAAAGACATCACATTGGATCCATGGTAGGTATGTCCCTTAGAAACCAGCTCCTTGAATCAGAATGATGTCTTCTAAATGATCAAGTAATTTCTTTAGGAATCCAAGGTTGGATCAAGTATAATTGATCTTATAAAGATGAAGAGGTCCATATGAAATAGTCACCTTATATATAATTAATTAATTATTTTAGACCATGTATTACTCAATCCATTTGATAAGTCAATTGGTTCATTCCATTGCCTTTAATACTAAGTGACAAGGCTAAAGAGAACATGAAATAATTTATTACTTTTATTCCATATTCACTTATTATTTTCATTCCTTTAAATTTCCTAATCATGACATGGAGGGATAAGGACATGAAACTAATTACAATTCAATTAGAATTGACTTGGCCAAGTGATATGTTTATAAATATAATTTTTGTTTAATAAATTGAGGTTTATTAATTAATTTGAAACACATAAATTAGAATATTCAAGTGATTATTATAAATTTATAATCCATTTACAATTAATTCATTTGATTAAAATACTTTACTTTATAAGGCTAACTCAATGTACACCGAATGGTGGCACAAATAGTTATAACAAAGATACTAAAAACATATGTAAGGAAGAACCCTACTTGGGGTGGTCATCATAGAGGTTACAACTTCTAATGACATAATGATCATTTATGAACAAGGATCTAGAATATGAGCATGATGATTATAAGAAAGGAATATGAATTTAATAGGCAACTCTTGATGAAATAACATGCGAAAAATAAGAAAAGTTTATAAAATGGAGAGACCTGAGGGGTGACTCATAGACCACCTACCTCAAGCCTATAACACTCTCCTTTTCTAGTATCAACGTTTAGTTTTTTCTAGATCAAAATAAAAATGAAGAAAATATCAATGCTTTAAAAATAGGGCATATGAGACTGCATCAAAATAGATTTGTCGAGGGGAATAAAAATAAAAAATAGCTCAAGATGAATATATTACTTACCGATGTGCATATAAAAAGACAAATGAGGATCAAATAAAACTTTAGAAGATTTAAATAGATCAAAAGATGAGTTGAGGAGGCTCTGGAGCTTCCATGGGTGAAAAAGGGGTATCCTTCCCAATGGAGGAGAAAATGATACAAGGGTTGAGTTTAATTAGATTTAAGGAAAAAATGGTTATTTTACACAAAATATATGGGACACATGGTTTGGATCCATGGTTGGAAAAAATTGCTGCCAACCAGGCACATGACATTTCCTCAAGGGGGATCTCGCATGGTTAGGACACATAGTTTTAGAAACTATGTGCTAAATGTGTTGTATGGATCATCTAAGAACTATCGACCATATTCATGGGTGTACACCCCTAGATATATAGTTTTATCAATAATTTTAGTATCCTTTATCCCATTTTATATCCCTCACATGATTATAGAAACCATATAGAATGGATCGCAATGTTTCTACAAATCGTGAGGACTGGCCCATTTTCTCCACCAACTGGGGTTTCGAGCACCGAACAAGTCCCAAACACCCTCAAAACAACCATGTACTAATTAGAAATAGATATTAGGTACAAAATATAAAATTAGAATAAAAATAAAAGAATTTATACCACATAGAAAAATGGGTTCTTACAGTCTCCCCCCTTAAAAGAACCCTTCTTCAAATTCACCTCCTAAGGATGGAGAAACACTGTCTGAGAAAAAATCCAGCCACTGAGCATGTATGTTGCCCTCCTTCTCCCAAGTCCCAACCTACACATGGTTTTGCTTTTATATAACCCATACTAATGGATTTATTAAACTCAGGGAGCCTTCATTCTCCATTTAATGATGTGTCTGCGATACTCCTCAAATGAAGCATCAACATCATACTCAACCAACTTAGGATAAAAAGTGTGGGATGGGTCAGAATAGTAATAGCAAAGTCGTAAAACATAGAAGATTTCATGCATGGAAAGATACATATGAGGTAGTATACACTTATATTATACCATTATAACTCTATCAAAAATCTCAAACAGCCTCAGATAACATGGTGACAACTACCCTTTCATCCATTTCCATCTATGCCCAAGACTGGGTGATACCCACAGGAAATCATGATCTTTGAACTAAAACTCCAGGCATTAGAGAAAATGATTGATATAGGATTTTTATCTAGACTGAGTAGAAGAAATACACTTCTTGAATAACCGAACCTACTTAGAAGTCTACTGAATGAGATAAGGACCTAGTAGCATTGCCTCTCCTGTATCTAACCAGCATGGGGATGACCAACATGACCTACCATACAAGGCCTCATAAAGAACCATCAGAATCATCACCTGAAATCGATTATTGTAGGAAAAAGTTATGGTATGGATATTATTCTCCCAAGAACCATTGAAATCAAGGATTCATGCCCAAATTTTGTCCTCTAACACCTGTATCATATGTTCGAATTAACTATCAGTATAAGGGTGAAAGGCTATGCTCAGGAGCACTAGTGTACCCATAGCTCTATATAGACCCAACCAGAACCTCGATGTGAAACAAGAATCTCTATATTAAATGATAGTATGAGGGAACTTATATAGGTATATGATCAGATGAACGTACATTCTTTTTAATTAATCAACTGAGAAAGTCTCATGAACATGAAGTAAGTGGGATACATTTATTAGTAAATCCAAAACTACCCAAATTGAATCACTACCATAAGGAGGAATCGTTAAGATGACTAAAAAATCCATAGAAACATATTTCTATTTCCTTTTTGGGACTATAAATGGATTTAACAAGTTTTAAGGTCACTGATGATATGAATTCACATGCTGATAGGTGGAACAACTAGTGGTATAACCTGCTATCAGATGTTTCATCACAGGCCACCAATACCAGCGTCGTATTTATAGATATATCTTGCATATTCTTGGATAACCTTCCCACTGATAACCGTGGGACTCTCACATCATTTACCCTCTGATATTTGTAGGAACCCATACACACACAAATATATGTAGTATGTAATTTCCATCCACAAACATACCTAGAGGTGGGTCCTCGCCAGAAAATACTCTCCCATAGAATCAAGCATCCAGGATCTAAAAACTACCTTCTCTTTACCCTATCAAGGAGTGAAGATGTAATTTTTAACAATGTAAGATAATATTGATCACGACTCTCATGAAATTCCAGATGTAGCTTAAAGAATAGGGCCATCAATTTCTATTCATTACTAGCTTCTTTTACAACCTGTTCCTGAGTATTCTTACTCAGCATATACGCTACCACACTTCCCTTTCTAGGCATATAAGAATTATAAAAATTGAAGGAATAATAGTATTCGAACCATATCCACTATCCAATATTCATGTCATGCTATGGAAATATATATTTGAGGATCTTGTGGTCTGTATACACCAAAAAAGTGATCAACCATGAGACAGTGTCTCTAGTAGTGTAATGATTTAACAATTGCCTCGAGCTCATGGTTGTGCACCAGGTAGTTTATCGTATGATGCCTCAACTACCAATATACGTACAAAATGACTATATCCTCCTATATTAGTACTGCACCCCGGACAATGGATGATGCATAATAGAGCACTATATAGCCTCTTCTAGGCTTTATCACAATCAGAATAGGTGTTAAGGTAAGCATCCGTTTCAGCTCTTGAAAGGCCTTATCACACACTTTTGACTACAAAAACTTCATAACCTTATTTTTAATACTATTAAGAGGTATATTAAGTCATGTGAAGTCCTGTATGAAATTACTATAATATCCATATATCCCCAAAATCATCGTACATCAAATGAATTCTTGGAATTCTATTATGAAACCATAACACACACCTTCTATGGGTCAATAGATACTCCTAATTCTAAGATAATATAAAAAAATAAGTTAAATTTTCCAATCTAGAGTTAGAACTTAGTAATATTGGCATAAATTTGATGCTCTCTCAGTTTATTCAAAACAATATCAAGATTTCTATCATGGTAATTACAAGTATGAAAATACACCAAGATGTTTTCCATAAATACCACATAAAAAGAATCCCGATAGGGGTGGAAGACCCTTTTAATCAAAGCCATGAAAATGGAGGGTGCATTTGTAAGATGAAAATACATAATGAGATACTCATAATAACAATAACTAAAACAAAAAAAACCATATGAAGCATGTATGAAGGCCTTAATCACATATGATGATAGCCCAATCTCAGTTCGATCGTAGAAAACACCCTATCTCCTTAGAGCTGGTCAAAGGGATCAACTATCCAAGGAAGTGAATATTATTTATTAACCATAATGTGGTTCAACTATCAATAATCCATTCATAAATGAGGGGTCCCATATGAATTCTTAGAAAGCAGAATGGTTGAACCCCAGGAAGAAGCCATGGGTCGAATAAAAACCTTGGCCTCCAGATCCCTCTAACTCGCTATTCTACTTTTATAGATCACTATGTACCATTCTATATAGGGGAATAAACACTGGAAATGATCATGGAATGAGATTGATTATAAAATATACCTCTCTCTGGAGGTTATCCATAAACATCATCGAAGACTTCCCATAACTGATGTACAATAAGAAGAGAATATGTTAAAGGAAAACCGTGCTCCTATGTGAAACGACTAGAATACTATGAGGTCACACAACCTATCCCATGATTCTATAGACCATATCTACCAGAATGGACATCCCAATCACCCTTTTGAAGATAACTGCTGACCTATGGTGATGTAAATGAAAATCTATGATGACAGCAATATACATAGGTTCGATATGGAACCAACGAATCCATTATAAGGATGAAATAAAATCACGTCGTCTCAGTTATGAAGTGGTACCGTAAGAAGAGATAACTTCCTACCTCAAAGGGGTAATCCCTACATTAGTGTATGCCTTCTAAACTCATTCCCAATGGTGTATCCATGGTCATCATACCACAATAGTACTGAATTTCTATCCTAAGAACTTCCATAGTCGATAAATAGATGAATGATTGTGAAGAACCTATATTGAATAAATTTGATACGATAGTAAATTCTACTTGAATAATACCTCTAACTATAAATAGTCCTTCACTTTGACCATTGGGAATTGGATGTAAATCAAGCAACTAACCTGATCCATGAACTTGTGCTATAACTGGACTACCCTGAAAAAGTCTACTATGCTAGTGCTTATAATCATAAGTTTTTCTACCATGAACACAACCTCATATTTGTCAAGTCCTACTAGTGCTACTTCAATTCCCTACCTGATGTGGTGTAAAAGATCCCACCCTTAAAAATGAGTTGGTGGGGAGACTCTCCCACTATTGGAAAATTAAATGTTCTAACACAATATTTGAAGATTTCCCATACAACCACAATCACAACACTCTATCGAGTATCTATCACATTGAGAATTCAGATGCCCCTACGATCCATATTTATGGCATATAATGGAGCATCCAGTGTAGATACTCTGGTTTCCACTACTCTAATGAGAAACATCAAGGCTATGATTCTTGTTACTGGAAGAACCACTAACCTATCTCAAAACTAAACCTATGTTCCCAAAACTATCACATTACCTCAGGTTATACTCAATAATAAGGTTCTAGTTCATGATCTCATAAAAGGTACATAGGAAAATGTCATTCACCAGAGTATGGTTGGAATACATAATCTAATCCTCAAGTCATTTAGTACATGATATATCATCACTGGCTATAAGCAGTGAGAAACATTAGAATTCAATGAAATACACTAAATAGTCCATACCTAAATTAAAACCATGTTTGAGGTGCATGAACTCAATGGCTTGGTCAGTTATCAGCATCTGAGGAAAGAAGTAATCACATAAGGAAGTATGAAAGTCAGTCGATAACATTCTATGATGATAACCAACCTAGGTAATCATGCCCCACCAACTCTTGTCTAAATATATAATCATTTAGGTGGAAATAATGACCCTCAAATCTGGAAGAATCTCCGAATGCTCAAATATAGATAAGGTGGCCTCCATCCAAGACTCATCGACCTGTGGACCATTATCCCCCAAGAAAGAGGGAGGGTGTTGCTACTAAAACACACAAGTCAAATCAAACATAGTAGGTGTAGGTCATGGATCACCATACATAGACAACATCATATGTAGGAAACTATCATGAAGATGAGAGTTAGTGACCATATTAGGTATAGTAGACGGTTCCTCAAGTGTCACTCCTAGCGGTAAGACTGGGGACTTAGGGCCCACCATCCTTGAAGCATGGTTGTCACACCCTCCTGGTGAACAACATGAGGTTGTTGTGGTGTCATATCTCTAAAAATTCAAATAACATGGATCAAAATAATATTTGGAAGAAGTTAGTATCACTAGAAGAAATAGATCATAAGAATAATGGATCACTACCCAAGTTACTACCACAACTACCCGCTTATAAGGCCTAGGTATTGGTAAGTGTTCATGTTTAATTTATAGGGGTTATAGTAGATAAAGGGTCAACTATACCTTGCCTATCCATTTACTAGAAAAAATTTATTTTGTAGTTAAGATTTAAATTTTTTGTTTTCATTATCTTATATACATATATCAAGATTTTATTAAATGAATCACCTTTCTTATTGAATAAGGAACCATACTCCTTATCACTGAAATCTACACCCATTTAATTTCTATTTAACCCCATATAAATTTAGTCTCAAAATGTAATGGGTAATATAAGATGATTTGACTTGTTAAATTATCCATTTCAATCCATGAGGGCCTAAACACCTCATGAATTGAAATTTAAAACCACTAAATCATAGCAAAAAAGAAGCTCATGTATCAAGAGTTACATAGCTTACATGGGTAAAAAATAGCTATTTAAGATGACACCATCAACATATAAATGAAAAAACTACTTAGATTGTTTCTAACACATTAAAAAACCAATTACATACACTTTAGAAAATGAAGTTGGTAGCACAAGCATATATAACAATCATGGCTCACTCAATAATCACAAGAAATCCAGAAAAATTCAAGCAGTAAAATACACCTATATGGCATGGAATATGCATGGTATGTGGGTCCTAGGTTCTTATAATGATTTATATAACAATGATCCTTTCCCTAATCACATCATTAAAAGGATAATAATAAAATCCTCAATAATAATAATAATAACCATCACATAGGATGTGTTTTACCCAATGGTGAAAGTTTATCAGCTTTAGTAATAAAAATACAGAACAAAAATGCTTATTTCAAGAAACTCAACATTTACCCCGGACATGGGTTAGACACACCCAGTATTATAACCAAGTTCCAAATAATTCCTAGTATTCTATATATTATCTCAAAATTAAGGTAATAAAATAACACCTATAATAGCACTTTGTGACATCTCGATCCAGGTTCCACTCAATGGTTCCCCGAAGCGAGTGGGCCTTGCTGAATCAACCATGAATCCCCATATACTATAGTTTATTTGACAATAATAAAATTCTTAGGGTGTTTATAGGGGGATAATATTCCCTCAAATTAGAGTGAATCACAATTCATAAGTAATAATAGATAAAATGAAAAAGTATATGTAAACGAATGCCACAACGAAAAAAGTGACTATAAACATTAGACCAATAACCTGCTATAGGAGAAGAAACCATAAACAACCAAGAAATTGATAATTATCAAAATATAGAAATTGAGCCATATAAAAAATATGATGATAATTTATTTCATGTCTCTACAAAACTGGAAAAAATTATACATTATAGCAGGTAGTTCATGCTATAAAAAATAAAAAAATAAACAAAAAACTATCTAGTATCCTGAGTGCTAGCTCGGTCATCTGTTACCAAGATCCATCCTATGAAAGTAATAAATATCAGGTTTCAAAAGTAGTATGCTTCCCATTTTCAACATCTATATACATATAATATGCCCAAGTACCAATGACATCATGAATAGGGTGTGAGATAAATCTTAGTAGGCCACCACTAATGATTTCTATACCATCAATCCTATGAGTATAATCTAAAATAGCATGAAGGTATATATATGATAGTAAAGAAAATATAAAAATGTAATACTCTGATACCTTCTTCAGCCTCAGCTAGTGTTCGAACAAGTAATCAGTTAATTAATTATGTTCCAATTTATAATAAGTGAAGTAATAGGATTTGAGGTATGAAAAAGGAATCATATAATAATAATAATAATAATAATAACAACAACAAAAAATTATCCAAGGTAATAGCCAAGTCATAATTGATAATGATAACAATGAAATAGGATCCATAGTAATAACCAAGGCATGCTTTACCTTAGGGGTCGATCCAACTCATTAATAAAAAGAAGACTAGATATAAGGGGTGGGACTGTAATCGACATGGCATCAACCAAGAAATTCCACTATAATAGGTACTAACATAGTCCAAGGATCTCATCCAAGTTCAAATAGGACAATAATGACTATGCCTAATGGGGTAAATCCATGGCGCCACATGTCCAAAAGTATCACACTTGATCAAATGAGTGTATATGAGGCATCCTAATATCTAAAAGATAGTGAAGGGGTCTTACAATTTCATTTTTTCCATCCAATATTAGAAAATGAATTTGTTCCTAGGTGGATATCTAACTTGGAAACCAACTACTTGAATCAGAATGGCATTCACTGAGTGATTAAGGCATTCCCTTGAGAATCCATGGTGGGATCAATTATGACCACTCCTATAAATACTAAAATGTCCATAGATAATAATAACCCTGTAAACAATTCAATATTTATTCAAGGCCATGTAATACCCATTCCATTTGATAATTCAATTGATTAATTCCATTTCCTTTCATAATAAGTGAAAATGATAAATAGGTATGAAAACCATTTATTACTTTAATTCTATATTCAATTATTAGGTTCATTACTTAACCTTTCACAATCATGACAAGGCAATCTAAGGACATGAAACCAACTACTATTCTATTAGAATTGACTAGGCTAAGTGATATATATAAATATACCTTTCCATTTAACAAATTGAGATTTATTGATTAATTTGAAATAATTAAATTAAAAGTTTTAAGTGATAACTATACATGTACAAGCCATTAACAATTCATTCATGTGATTAAAACACTTACCACTATAAGTCCAAGTCAAATAACACCTTAACAATGGTATAGGTAGTCATAAAAACCCACTAAAGGAATAATAAATCAATCACCCTACTTGGGGTAGTTTTCATTGAGGTTAAAACCTCTAACAAAACAATGATCATTTACAAACAAGGATCTACAATATAAGAATGATTTAATACAGTCAAAGAATATGAATTTAATAGGAAATTCCCAATGAAATTGGCATGCACACATATAAGGTAGTTTATAAAATAGATTTATTTAACGGATGAGTTATAAACCCCTACCTCAAGCCTATAACACTTTCCTCATCCAATACCATCCTTTAGTATGATCTATATCAAAAGAAATTGAAGAATGGATCAACACCTTGAAAATATGGCATATGAACAGGAATCAAAATAGCATCATCGAGGGGAAGATAAATGATTAATGACTTAAGATGAATAAAGAACTTATCAATGAAAATCCAATGATATTAAAATGGGTCAAATTGGACTCTAGACAATGGAAAAAAATCTAAAATCTAGGTTGGAGGAGGCTTTGGATATCCCAAGGGTGAAAAAGGAGTCCTCCAATCTGTTGGATGAGAAAATTAGAGGCGAGGTGAGTTTAATTAGACTTAAGAGAAAAACAACCATTTTTCCAAAATATAAGAGTTGCATGTTTTGGATGCACGATTGGAAAAACCATGATCCAATCGTGTGCATGGAAATGCCTTAAGGGGGACCCCTCATGGTGAGGCTATGCGTTTTGAGAAACCATGCACCAACCATTTTTTATAGCTCTACTAAAAACTTTGTACCATCTGCATGGGTGTGCACCCAAGCGACATATTTTTATCAAAATGTTTTCCCTCCTTGAAACTACTATCCAACACTCTCAAGGTTAGGGAAACCGTGCAGATTGGATCACACTATTTCTACTAACCATGAGGCCCAGTCCTTTTTCTCCACCAGCCAGGGTTTCAATCTATGAACAAACCCTAGACACCCCCTAAAGAGCCATAAACTCATTAGGAATCCATATTATGTCCAAAAAAATTATTAGACATAAATTTATAGGATCCATACCTCATTGAAAAACTGTATTCTTAGAATAAATTTTATGTTAAATTATAATATTTTAATAGTATACCATAGTTCATTTAAATATAGTGTTGTGTGTAATACATGAAATAGAATAAATTAAATTGTTTTTATAAAAATGTATTTCATAAAATTTTGTGGTGTTACATTCTACCCTATTTAAAACTAATTCCACCCCCAATATTCTATTACTATAATATAAACAACATAGGATCTTTCTGCCTTATCATATCTGCATGTTTCTACATACCTTCCTCAAATTAGTGTTTTTAACACAAAACATTGACTAGGTGATTAGTATTGTTCTGAATAAATTTCTATCTTTGACAAAAAATCTACACTGGTAGTTCCTTATAAGATAAATCTTATTCATGTGGTACAACCTTTTAGTTTTATAAAAATGAATGGTTATGTTAATATTTACTTAGGAGAGATTTGTGGAACACATCATGAATATGAGATCTGTTCAGTTGAAATACAAAACAATAATATTCCATCATGACTTGACCAAAAATATTGAATGGGCCAATATAACTATGGCTAAAATTTTCTTTCCTTATTAATCTAAAAACCTTCTATTATAGATAAATTTATATAAATAACTTATCACCAATATTAAACTTCAGATCTCATCGATGATATTCAGCAAAATTTATGTTTCTGTAGAATTTGTGCAACCCCTACATGTTACTAAAAGGATTTAACATTATTTTCCATTTCTTTATCTAGATTAGTTCCAAATTTATTTATTTCTCTAAATTAATTACATCATATTGGAGTTCTACACTTCTATGTATATATAGATTCATAATAAGACATCTAAATGTTAGAGTGAAAACCATTGTTGTAAGAAAACCTGACTAGAGGAAGGTTTTGATCCCAACTACATTTGAATTATTTAGAACTATATATCATCATATCCCTTTAGTTTTAAATTATTCTATCAGACCATACATCTATCTGAGGATGATAAACCATGCTGAAATGTATCTCTATATCCAGAACCTATTGATGACTTCACCAAACCTTTGCGGTAAACCTGAGATCCCAATTAGATATAATAGAATGTGGTACTACGTATGACCTTAACACTTCATTAATGTATATTCTATAAATATAATCAATAGATAAGTATTATCTAATAGTAATGAAGTGTGTTGAATCCATAAGGAAATTTACTACAAACAAAATAGTATTATGGAATTTACATTTTGGGGGGATTCTGGTGATGGAATCCATGGTGATGTTTTCCCATTTCCATTATGGAAAAGGTAGTGGCTAAAATATACCATTAGAATTTTTTCTCTCAGCCTTAACCTTCGGATGTACCCTGAATCAAGATACATATTCTCCAATATCTATTTTCATGTTTGTCATGACCCCCTCCTGAAAAAGATGCCGCAAGGAGTAGAGAGAGATAATGATCCCTAATTCCCACCTCTGGTAGGCCCTGGGTTGGGAACTAGCACTTAGGGAATAAAAATATCATAAATGGGAGAAATTTACCTCTATAATAATATATTACTAAGAGATAAAATGAAGAATGCACAAGAAAACATGTCATTATATAAAAAAGATATATAACCATCCCATAATGCATGTATAAATAAAACTGATACAGATACAAGTATAAAAAAGTAAGTACCCCAAAGCAATGATAAAGAAGAAACATAGAAATTGTCTAAAAAGGTCTAAGATAGTACTGTTCATCATGATCCATGTAATCCTCCTAGAAAGATAAAAATTAGTATTTTATACACAGAGTGATCATACAAGTATACTGAGTAGAAAACAAGTCTCTTGTGCACATGTGAAAGCACCATACTAATGCACCTATGAGAAAACTATAAAACCAGAGGTACCAAAACTATCAAATATCCATCTCAACCTCGCCAATGTATGCTCAATAAATTACACAAGAAAAATATAATAACATAATAAGAAGAATATCGATAAATGGTACCCTACACCTATTTCCCACTAGTTTCAACTATATCACCATAATATCATATTTATTGGTGCTCTAATATCTTTTGAAAAACATATATAAACACCCTATAGCATAGTCGCATCAAATAATTCTCACATACTCATGGGCTACTGCCCCACAATACCACCACATCTCATATCGCCCAAAGACACTTGGGACATCACATCATAACCACTTCCATAATCAGAGTAGTAGGGTATCATGAATATGAAGGACATCAACATCATTACCACCTCCTACCATGCATGACCCTCACCATAATCCACCCTAAAGTATGGTCACATCAAATATCACCCAAAGACACTTGGTATATCACCTGGTGCACTAACAGACTTCTATAACTCATAGCCTATTCATATCTTATCACTTGAAAGAGAGAGTGGGAAATAGAAGGTAGCTACCCATATATCCGCACCACCATGATATTGGGAAAACACTTTCTCCTCTTATGTGAATATAAGGGTGTCACCACATAGTTATTAACAAGGGCGGGGTGTGTATAGAAACCAAAAGGAATATAAAAGTATATAAATAATCCACACACAAGACCAACATATGGGTTCACAACAAAACACTAACAAACTCGCAACATTGCCAATTTCACTACCACCTCTTATTACATAACACCAGACAAACCCTAAGTCACATATCACACCATTAGACAATTCCATTATTCTTTCTATTTATTTAATTATTTACCAAACACTGTATTTAACCAGAAAACCCATCATTTATTTTTTTCATTAGTAATTTCTATCCCATTAACAAAGAAAAACCAAATCCATTTTAATCATTATTAATTACTTATTCAATCACTACCCTAGATTCTATCACAACACAACCACACATTGTTTGTATCTCACAATTCACATCGAACCATTTATTTGCTACCCCACAAGCCCAGACAAATAAACCATCACCATGCTTCCCCAAAAGTACAAAAAAACATCACCTCACCACCCCAATATCATGGAAAAAAAACCATCACATAACCACCCCAAAAGGATGACCAATCAAACCATCACCTCACCACCCAAAAAGAACCTCTAAAAAACCACCAGATCACCATCCTAAAAGCATGGCCAAATAAACATTACCCCACCGCCACAAAATCATTCCTAAATAAACCACATGCCACACCACACCACATCTCAACCAAACATCACAACACATCAATTATCATCTTACATATTTACAAATGGGATTTTATCACATTACACTTATTTATTTTAGGGTCATTATCAAACAATCCATAATCATGAGGAAACTATCTCATTATCGAAATATAAGTGATTAGAAAGTTTCTATTTTATGGTGATATCACATCAACCACTCACCAAGGTCTCCAAAATCCATATCAAACTAGTGTAAAATAAGGCCCTAATGGGAACAAATTTTAGCAGGTCATTCATCCCATTTAATCACCATATCATAATAATGTCAAAGATATAAAAACATGCAAATAATTTCCCTTCACCATCCAATTTTAAATAGTCAAGTAATCATCTTTAATTAATTGATAAAAACCATCCCATATAGATAAAAAATAAAACTCCCCTCACATGATAAAAAAATGAGAAGTGAATTAATTCCCTACCTCAAAAAAGATTTACCTTGCTACGTACCACATAGTGAAGAAGAAATTCCCACAAACCAGAACTACATGAAAAACCCACAAATCAACCTATAACAAATCAAGGGTTATAAAAAAATAGCATAAATCACAACCAAAACCGGAACTTCACAACTGTAGAGGATTCTCCGGAGAAGAATGAAAGAAAAATAACCAAGAAGAAGATGAGGTATTATAACCAATTTCCAACCACCATCCAATGAAACCAATAGATCAAATCAAGAGGAAGGGGGATAAAAATCCTCTAAGAATTTTTTAGGGTTTGAAAAAAATTAGATAGAAAAGAGTTATGGATGAATGATAATGGGTTCAGTAGTATGACCAATTTAAAACCTCGAAAAAAATACTTTCATATTGTGTAACCCATTCATGATGTGAATTTCACAATATGTTAACAAAATTAACTTAAAAAATTTAAATCATGTTGACCAGATTTAAATACATGTTATTAGTTAATTTCATGATGTGAATCTACTTTTTAGATTCTTCCATCACCATACACAGTCCAAGAATTCATCTAACTACAAAATCTGCGAATCAATAGTTCACATCATGTAAATAATTCATGATGTGAATATATGGAAGAATCCCTGATATACCTCTAACCACCATGAACCTTTTCAAGACTCCTCTAAAACACCTCCATGACCCAAAAATAACAATGTAATGGGACATGAAGGCATGCCATATTACATCAAGTGCCTCTCAAATGATTCTCAACCTTGAGAATCTAAAAAAATTATAGAAAGAAAGGGGTATGAAGGACCACCCCATGAGATACCTCTCAAGGATCTAGTTACATCTAAATACTACCAACAACCAGAAATGCCAACTAAAACACCCAGGAAACACACTTCATACAAAAATAAAACCTCCTTTCAAACAACCACACCATAATAAAACTATATCAACCTCCATGCAACCCAAACCAATAATTGCAAAAACCAAAAAACCTCATCACCCAAAACAACTGAATCAGGTAATTCGATCCTCAATGTCAAGATACTACCTAATTTGGGTAGCACTAAATCACTTTCATGGGTTTAATCACATCGTATTATAATTTGTATCAATTAGGAATATGGACCTCCCATTTTCATATTCCAAAACATTATCACATATCTTACATCAAGAGAAAAATAAATATCATAACACAATAATATCCAAACATCACATCAAAATAAAATTTAGAGTAAGAAAAAACTCAAAACAACCCTAGGTACTAGGAACACATATTCATCTCTCCCTCCTATGTACTCTCCTTTAAGACACTATTCCTCCACGACACACAAACTAAGGGAATGGTCCATCCATACAGTGCCTTATCTTAGTGATCTTGGATCTATACTAACCTATCCATAAACATCACATCATCCATAATATCCAACTATCTCTAGTCAATGACATGTGATTCATCATTAATATATTGAATAAGCTGAGTTATGGGGAAGAAATCATAGATCATATCCTACTGTACTTGTAATGATAACCAATGTGCCACCTCACCAACTCACTCTAGCACATAAAAGGGACTAAAAAACCTAGGATAAAGCTTACTCCCACTAAAAATCTCAACTACCCACATAGAGCGGGAACCTTCATGAACATGTAGTCCCCATCCTCGAACTCCTAGAGACTCCTCTTAGGATTGGTATAAGACTTATTACAGTCTTACATTTCTTTCATCCTCTCTCAAACCAACATAAACTTTTCTTTCCTCCTCTTCACCACAATGGGACTAATAATTGATTCTGCCCCAACCTACATCCAGTACAATTGATAATGACATGATTGCCCATAAAAATCCTCAAATAGAGCCATCTTTATGGTTGATTGATAACTATTAATATATGAAAACTCAAACAAGGTCAATTTTTTTCTTTAAAATCCACTGAATTCTAATATTAATTCCCTTAATATATCCTCTAATGTCTGGATGTTCCATTTCATATTCCCATTTGTCTAAGGAAGGAAAACAGTGCTGATGCATAACTATGTGAAAAATGAATATTGGAATCACCTCTAGACTCATGTAGTAAAATTCATGTCCAATTCTGAGATAATGGGCCTTAGATGTCACACCCCGACCATGAACACTCATGTCTTTATTCCTTTCTCGGTCCCGCAACTTTGGGCAGAGTTGCGTTGGGTCCAGGTTTGAATTGTCATTGAAGCGTTGATGTTTGATGTTTTGGTGGGCTTCGGGCCGGTGTGCAGTCACCGCACTGCTAGTGGTGATCATGCATTTGGTTGTAGTGAATGCATTGTTGCTCAGTTGTTCGAATAAATAGTAAAATTAGTTTAATAAATAAAAATTGACCGAAAAACAAAGCTAAATAAAATTTTATAATGACAAAACATGGTTAATGTTTAACCCGTAATAGAAATAATATTATTACGCAGATGATAATTTTTATTATTATTTAATTTGGTAATAATACTATGATCATTAAATTGTTATAAATATAATTAATATTTAAAATAAAACGTAATAAAATTATCATTTTAGTTATCTTTTAATTTTTTTTCCTTTCGTTGTTATTAATATTATTATGATCATTTTGCGATTAATATTATTACTATTATTATTTTTGTATCATTCATATTTGGTTATTATATATATATATATATATATATATATATTTAAGACCCTAAATCTACCATTTCCCACACCCCCTCCTAACCCTAGCCACATCCCCTCTTTCTTCTTCGCTGCACCCCAACTCTCTGCTGCTCAGCTCCCGTCGCCTCCCCTCCTTACCGTTGCAGGACCACCCAGCCGCGTGCTAGCCACCCGCCAGCAGCCTACGCCCTTCCCCACACAGCCGCCCGCGTATGCCCCTGCTCTCTCGTGCTCCCCTTGCAGCGCGTAGCCCTGGTTTTCCCTATTGCGGTGCCCAACACCTCATGCCTTCTCTGCTTCCATCGTCCAGCACCTCCACCCACATCCTGACCTGTCGACAACCTAGCAGCGCTACCTTACTGCATCCCAACCTCACCGAGTCCCTCAACCCACCTTCTGCGCTCCTGCTACCCGGCCTCTGCTAGCCACACCCTCCTCCCGTAGGGCCTTCTGCAGCTCCGCGCCTCCCTCATCCATCGGCTCTCCCTCACAAGACAACCATCAGCCCCCCTACTCGACCTCCTCTCTATCCACCAGCACTAGTCGAGCCCTCCTACTCCCCTTGACCCAGCGCCGCCACCTTCCTCCCACGTTGCACCCGTTTCCCCCTGCCTCAGCCCTCCTCTAGCTCCGGATTTCCCTCAAACTCCTCCTACAGTGGTCGTTTTTCTCTTCTTTGGGGTGCGATGATGGTGTGAAGTAGGTTCTGCTCAGGGTTCTCGGATGTTTCTCCAACCTGAAGGTAGTAACACCATTGCTTTTACTTTTAAATTAAATTTAATTTGTTTTCTTGTTCTTCTCACCATTTTTAATCATTTATTAGACAATTAATGTTTGTAAATTTAATTGTATCTTGTGAAATTGATTGGTTTCGATCCGTTGGTTTCATCTCAGGGTATGTTTTATGTCTGTTGCTTGGTTTTTCACCTGCTGAATTACGGTATTTTTGTGTTTTAATGTTTATAGTAATTATCTTTTAATGTGTCGGTCTCTTCCCTGTGTTTTTGGTCCATCTCGATTGGTCAATAACTTTTTGAGGTGCAGTTGGTTTTAAAGTGGTGACTTTATGTGAAATGGTGTTTGTTTTATATGGAAATAATTTAGTCGAGTCACTGCTTATAATTTTATAAATCATGCATGTGGTTTATTAAATCATATGTAGGATTGAAATTGTTTTTTGATATGGTTTTGGTATACAATTGTTTTTTTGAGGGTTTGGGTTCTCTTCGGGTTTAAAATATTTTGGGGGTGTTACTGAGGTTGTTTTATAAGTTATTTTAATGGTGTTTTTATTTGTGTAAAAGGTGAAAACTGTGTTGGGAAAATGTTTCGAGGTGCGTTTGACCATAAAGAGAAGAAATGGAGTATGTTTTTAGGGTAAATCCCTGTTGTGCATTTTATAAAAGTTGTATTATTTATTAAAATGATTTATTTAATGGTGAGTGTGATGCGAATGATATTTTGGGAAGGTTTTGATGTGCGCTTGGTTTTTCTTTTGGTTTATGAGAGTTCCAGATACCATTTTGGTCGTGCTTTGGTCCTTCCACATTAATTGTTTATGGGCATAGTTTAATTGTTGTAGGGTGTTGCTCTAACGTGGCTGCGAATCCCCTCGATGGGTTCACAAAGGGTGTCTCGGGTCACGTCGGACCGTGCTCCGTCCACCGCTGCCGAAGGCAAAGCGATTCAGATTGCTTCAGATTGTTCACCTTTATATGCAGGGCACACCTTGTTTTACCGCATGTTTTGGGTTTATTACATTTCTTCTGCACCGGTTTCAAGGTGGGTTTTAATCTTTTTATTCATTTGGATTATTTTTAAGACAATGTTTCTATGTTTTTAGTTACTTTTCATTGTTGCAACGCATTGTAAAGGTTTTTATGTGATATTACAGTCGTCGGTAAGTGGCGCGTGCTTGTGCGCAAGTTGGGACGTACCGCATCTTTGTCGTAACCGAGTTGCGAGTTGAGGTAGGTCCCCCACTGCACTTACCTTTAGATTTAGAAATTTTTAATTTATTTATGTTTTATTAATTTAAATAAAATGGAAATAATATAATATAATTAATTTTTATATGATTATTTGGTGTGAAAAGAGTCGTTTATTCTATACCTAACACTTGAAACATTTTCTTGACGAGCGGACACCTAGTATTGAAAGAATTACTATTTTTACTTTAAACATAATTCACTAAGATTCAAATTTACTTCTATTTTTAAAGATAAATGATTTTTTCTAAACACGTGTTTTGGGTTTTCTAGAGAAATGTGGTTTTACTTTAAAATTGGTGAAGGTCTGTTTGAGACTTTAATAAAATAAATTATTTTGGAAAACCCATTCAAGGGTGACATTTGGTGTGCGTCGATTGCGTGAGCTATATGTGATGTCTATTCATCGTGACTAATTGATTTACATTGTGGACGCACCCATTTTTATTGCATGTGTTGACATGGGAATCTGGTATAGTGAGTGAATCTTCTGAGAACGATTGTGGCACTAGTTTAGATTATGCTCTGGCTAGTGGCCCCATAGCAGGGGAATACTGATTTATTACTGCTCTGGGGATTGGGCACCTCGGTTAGGCCATGTAGGGCTATGCCGAGCGTTAGGGTGTTATGATGTCATCGAGTTACGGAATGCCTTCAGGATGAGTTAGATGTATAGTATGTTTTGGATTGTTCACAATCTCTTAGGTTCGACCCATGTTTCTTTTAGTGTTTATTTGTATGTGGCGGATGATTGAGAGGTCTAGTTCGGTATCTGGCCCCTATGTGCCACTTTTTTTTCCATTTCCTCTGGTGTGTGTTTTGTTTTATGTGTAGTTTTCCTTTTTGGCTAATAAATAAATTTCAGTTTCTAAATTGCACACAGAAATGTTTTAAAATTCTATACACCTCTTCCATACAAACATTAAACTTGTTTTAAATTAAAAAGGGCAATGGGATAATACTTGTTTTAGAAATGAAAGTGTGTGTGGAAAATAATATTTTATATAATTTAGTTCAAACCTAAAATTGGTAGATTATTTATTTAAAGGTAGTGCATTGGGAATAGATATCAAGCTAGCCCACCGAGTTTTAATACTCACACCTATATTTATTTTCTGTTTTAGTGTTTTTACAGGCTACAGATTGGGTACGTTCTCCTTGGGCGATGTTTGGTCATGATTTGGGGAGTGACCCGCGAGGTCACATAGAGATAGTGGTTGTCTCTTTCAGTAAGTTTTATTTTCTCTTGTTCTTGTTTAGTTACCTTACTCTGTTTATTTATTTTGTGTTGCTCTGTTTAATTTCTGCTGGTTTATTTATTTTTACTGGGAGAAATCATTCCCACAGCCTCTGTTGATGCCCTGGCACTTGTTGCCATCCCGGGAGGATCGGGACCGCCTCTCGGGCCATGTCGCGGACCGGCTCGGGTGACTGGTTTAGGGTCGACCCGGGATGGTTTGTGAAAAAATGGTATCAAAGGAGGTTGGCTCCAGATCTCGATTTTCAGAATGCCCTTTGTTATTTGGGATGTCAAGTATATGAATATTAGGACAGTCGGGGCTCAGGAGGTTGGTTACGGGTCGGTGCCTAATCACCATCGCTCGTGACGAGACCTGAGTTGCCAGGGTTAGTCTGAGATTTGAATCTTTTATCATTGGTTGTTTTGGATTGAGGAAAGAAAATGGGGGTGAATCGGTTCACTTTGCGGCCTCACATAGGGCAGTGACCCATGTGGAGTCCAAGTGCCCAGTTTGAGGTCCTCTTAGTGTTTTTTTACTTGGGGCATTGCTCACCAGTATGTTGCTGGGTCAGACATGCACTAGTTCCTCATTCCAGTGGGTTATTACTGCCTGTGTTTTGTTTTAATCTCATTTTATTTGAGTGTGCATTAAAATTGAAATTGGTTTTGAAATGGAAAATTATTTCTTCCAAGTTTTTTTTGAAATTACTAAAGTGACGTTTTAAAGAGAAGGTGTATTTGTTTGGAGAAAAAACATGGTATGTGTTTGGATTTGGTAAGTAAAAGAAGTGTTTGAAACTTGAAACTCCTTATGGAGGGTCACACGTGTGTGGGTATGTATGAAGAGTGCGTGGGGGCACTTGTTCACAGATGATGTGAGGGAGATTGAATGAACACACGTGTGACAGTTCATAAAGTGCCATAGGTGAGTTTTTTTTAATTTTTTTTAAAGAGATAATGGTTTTCGAAAAGTTTTTTCTCCTTGTGTTGTATATATTTGGATTATGGGCATATTTACCTTATCTTGTGTTGTTTCTTTGATTGAGTTTTGTCTTGATGCCGGTTTCGATGGTGTTTTTTGTGTTGTTATGAGTATGCCACCCAGAAAGCCTCCAAAAGTTGTTAATGAGTTATGCTCAGTTCGCAGTTCCTTTTGTGTGTTTCTTGCTTTTCTAGGTAATCGAAGTCTGTTAGAGGTAGTCATATCTTTCTGAAAGATAGTGTGTCTTCGGGTTGTTGGGAACTCCCAGGATAGTTAAGGTTCGTACCGCCCTAGAGTTATTTGAGGGTTTAGCTTTGGACTAGTAAAGATGAGATGTCTTATCGTCATTGGAGTTTTGGGTGTGATTAACGGTGGTCGACTTCCACAAAGGTTCCACACCTAGAAAATAGTGCAGACTGGTGGAACCTGTTTCCAAGAAACCATCCTCGTCGGTACCAGCTCCTAGTTCGTCGGACCGCTCTCTTGTGCGCCACCGGTATGGCCAGTCTGGACATTCTAAGCCATCATGTTGCATCCCTTTAAAAATGTATGACCATCTTGGTTGTTTGAATCATCGAATGGAAGGAGTTAGATACCAGAAGATGAAAATGCCTGACTGTGAGGTAGGAGATGCTTCAGCTATCAGGGCCCCAGCCACAGGTCTCGAGGTGAAGCTCGCGCACAGTCAGGAGTTGCCGAGGGTGTGTGGAACCTCGGTCAAGATAATGTCTTCGAATTTGGAATGGAAATATCAAAAATTTCCCTTGTTCTATTATAATCACTGTCGTAAGATCATCATTGTTGTGGTGGTATGATGAGCTCGTTCCCCCATGATCCAGGCGGTGTTATCTGCTCTCAGTGTGGTTCTTATGTTGTTTGGTCTCTCTAAATGGTGTGGGCCTGTGAATAAATGGACCTGTTCTGTTTTTGAGTTGGTCTTAGTTGTGTTCAATAGGGTAATGTTCATTTCTTGATGTTGATGGGAGTTTTTGAGTTAATTTCTCATCCTCTAGTTGCTAGATTGTCCCGTCACAAGCTTTTCATCACGTCTCAGGTATGTTGTTCGGTACATGTGGGGAAAATGAATGAGTTATGTTTGCGAGTTTCCGTGTTGGCCCCCCATGGGATGGTTTGTTCAGGTTTCAAGGGTTTTTGTATTAGTGAATTCTTTTGGTGGGGAGAACCCTCTCATGTTCTCCCCTCAATCTCAGGTAGTGGTTTTTCTTGAATTGGTCGGGTGTGATGTTTGTTGGGAATGGTTACCTCGAAACTCTCGGTTCTCTATGATTTTGTCTAGGAAGAAACTCAAGTTGTGTCAACAGCTGGCTTGGCGACTTTATGGGGGAAGAATGTGTATGTGGTGGGGAGAATTGTCACACCTCGACCACACACACCCATGTCTTTATTCTTTTCTCGGTCCCACAACTTTGGGCAGAGTTGCGTTGGGTCCAGGATTGAATTTTCTTTGAAGCGTTGATGTTTGATGTTTTGGTGGGCCTCGGGCTGGTGCGTGGTCACCACACTATTAGCAGTGATCGTGCATTTGGTCTTAGTGAATGCGTTGTCGCCCAGTCATTCGAATAAATAGTAAAATTAGATGAATAAATTAAAATTGACCATAAAACAAAGCTAAATAAAATTTTATAATGAAAAAACATGGTTAATGTTTAACCCGTAATCGAAATAATATTATTGCGCAGATGATAATTTTTTTTATTATAATTTAATTTGGTAATAATAATACGATCATTAAATTTTTATAAATATAATTAATATTTAAAATAAAATGTAATAAAATTATCATTTTAGTTATCTTTTAAATTTTTTTCCTTTCGTTGTTATTAATATTATTATTATTATTTTGCGATGAATATTATTACTATTATTATTTTTGTATCATATATATATATATATTTAAGAACTTAAATCTACCATTTCCCGCTCCCCCTCCTAACCCTAGCCGCCTCCCCTCTTTCTTCTTCGCTGCACCCTGACTCTTTGCTGCTCGACTCCCATCGCCTCCCCTCTTTGCCGCAGCAGGACCGCCCAGTCGCGTGCTAGCCACCTTCCAGCAGCCTGCGCCCTTCCTCGTACAGCCGCCCGCGTAGGCCCCTGCTCCCTCCTGCTCCCCTTGCAGTGCACAACCCTGGTTTTCCTTGTTGCGGCGCCCAACACCTCATGCCTTCTCCGCTGACATCGTCTGACACCTCCGCCCACGTCCCGACCTACCGACAGCCCAACGGCACTACCTTGCTACGTCCAGCCGTCGCCGAGTCCCTCAACCCACCTCCTACGCTACTGTGGTCCAGCCTCTGCCATCCACTCCTTCCTCCCGTAATGCCTTCTACAACGCCACGCCTCCCTCAGCCATCAGCTCTCCCTCACAAGATAGCCATCATCCCTCCTCTACTCGGACTCCTCTCTGTCCTCCATCACCAGCCAAGCCCTCATAATCCCCTTGACCCAGTGCCTCCACCTACCTCCCATGTTGCACCCGTCGCCCCCTACCTCAGCCCTCCTTCATGCCTCCGCTAGCTCTGGCTTTCCCTCAAACTCCCCCTACAATGGTCGTTTTTCTCTTCTTTGGGGTGTAGTGATGGTGTGGAGTAGGTTCTGCTCCGAGTTCTCGGATGTTTCTCCAACCTGGAGGTAGTAACCCCATTTCTTTTACTTTTAAATTAAGTTTACTTTGTTTTCTTGTTCTTTCCACTATTTTTAATCATTAATTAGACAATTAATGTTTATAAATTTAGCTATATTTTGTGAAATTGATTGGTTTCGATCCGTTGGTTTCGTCTCGGGTTAAGTTTTATGTCTGTTTCTTGGTTTCACACCTTCTGAATTAGGTTATTTTTTTGTTTTAATGTTTATAGTAATTTTATTTTAGTGCATCAGTTTATTCCTTATGTTTTTGGTCCATCTCATTTGGTGAGTCACATTTTGAGGTGGATTTGGTTTTAAAGTGGTGACTTTATGTGAAATGGTGTTTGTTTTATGTGGAAATAATTTAGTTGAGTCACTGCTTATAATTTTATAAATCATGCATGTGGTTTATTAAATCATTTGTAGGATTGAAATTGTATTTAGATATGGTTTTGGTATGCAGTTTTTTTGAGGGTTTGGGTTCTCTTCAGGTTTAAAATATTTTGGGGGTGTTACTGAGGTTGTTTTATAAGTTATTTTAATGGTGTTTTTATTTGTGTAAAAGGTGCAAACCATGTTGGGAAAATGTTTCGAGGTGTGATTGACCTTAAAGAGAAGAAATGGAGTATGTTTTTAGGGTAATGCATTGTTGTGCATTTTAGAAAAGTTGTATTATTTATTGAAATGATTTATTTGTTGGTGAGTGTGATGCGAATGATACTTTGGGAAGTTTTTGGTGTGCGCTTGGTTTTGATTTTGGTTTATGTGAGTCCCAGATACCTTTTTGGTCCTGCTTTGGTCATTCTTCATTAATTGTTTGTGTGTATTGTTTAATTTTTTTATGGTGTTGCTCTGAAGTGGCGGCGAATCCCCTCGCTGGGTTCGCAAAGGGTGTCTCAGGTCACGTCAGAGCACGCTCCGTCCACCGCCACTGAAGGCGAATTGATTTAGATTGCTTTAGATTGTTCGCCTTTATTTGTGGGGCACACCTTGTTTTACCGCATGTTTTGGGTTCGTTTCGTTTCATCTACATGGGTTTCAAGGTGGGTTTTACTCTGTTTATTTATTTGGATTATTTTTAAGACAATTTATCTTTGTTTTTAGTTACTTTTAATTATTGCAGTGCATTGGCAAGGTTTTTCTGTGATATTATGGTCGTCGGCAAGTGGCGCATGCTTGTGCGCAAGTTGGGACGTACCACATCGTCGTCGTAACACATCTGAGAGTCGAGGTAGGTCCCCCACTGCACTTACCTTTAGATTTAGAATTTATTAATTTCTTGTTGTTTTAATAATTTTAATAAATTGGAAATAATATAATTTAATTAATTTTTATATGAATATTTGGTGTGAAAAGAACCGTTTATTTTATAACGAACACTTGAAACATTTTCTTGATGAGTGGACACCTAGTACTAAAAGAATTACCATTTGGCCTTTAAACACAATTAACAGAGTTACAAATTTACTTATATTTTTAAAGATAAATGATTTCTTCTGAACAAGTGTTTTGGGTTTTCTCAAGAAATGTGGTTTCACTTTAAAATTGGTGAAGGGCCGTTGGGCACTTTAATAAAATAAATTATTTTGTAAAACCCATTCAGGGGTGATTTTGGTGTGCGTTGATTGTGTGATCTATATGTGATGTTTGTGCATCATGACTGATTGATTTAAATTGTGGATGCTCCCCTTTTTTATTGCATGTGTTGACATGAGAACCTGTCATAGTGAGTGAATCTTTTGAGAATGATTTCTGCACTAGTTTAGATTATGCACTGGCTAGTGACCACATAACAGGGGAATACTGAGTTATTGTAGCTATGGGGATTGGGCCCCTCGGTTAGGCCATGTAGGGATATGCTGAGTATTAGGGCTTTATAACATCATCGAGTTAGGGCATGCCTTCATGTTGAGTCAGATGTATAGTATGTTATGGATTGTTCATGATCTCTTAGGTTCGACCCATGTTTCATTTAGTGTTTATTTGTATATGGCTGATGATTGAGAGGTCTAGTCGGTAGCTGGCCCCTGTGTGACACTTTTTTTTTCCATTGCCCTTGGAGTGTATTGTGTGTTATGTATAGTTTTCCTTTTTGGCTAATAACTAAAGTTCAGTTTCTAAATTGCACACATAAATGTTTTAAAATGCTATACACCTGTTCCATACAAACATTAAACTTATTTAAAATTAAAAAGGTCAATGGGCTGATACTTGTTCTAGAAATGAAAGTATGTGTGGAAACTAATATTTTATATAATTTAGTTCAAACCTGAAATTAGTAGATTCTTTATTTAATGGTAGTGCATTGGGAATAGATATTTGGATAGCCTACTGAGTTTTAATACTCACGCCTATAGTTCTTTTCTATTTTAGTGTTTGTGAATGCTACAGCTTGGGTGTGTTTGCCTTGGGTGACGTTTGGTCATGAGTTGGGGAGTGACCCACGAGGTCACATGGAGATAGTGGTTGTCTCTTTCGGTTAGTTTTATTTTCTGTTGTTCTTGTTTAGTTACCTTACTCAGTTTATTTATTTTGCACTGTTGAGTTTAATTTATGCTTCTTTTTTTATTTTTAATGAGTGAAATCATTCCCACAGTCTCTGTTGATGCCCTGGTGCTTGTCGCCAACCCGAGAGGATCGGGAACGCCTCTCGAGGACATGTCACAGACTGGCTTGGGTGACTGGTTTAGGGTCAACCCGGGATGGTTCGTGACATTAGAACTCCATTAAATTGCACTACCTCATCAACATTCCTCAAATCCAAAGCATCCATTGCACCCAAATCCTTGATCGCTAAGAAGTGGGAAGATTTCATCAAATAATTCATGATCACATAGATAACATCACAACCTCCATAAGCTCAAGGTAGTCCTATGATTAAATCCATCAATATGTCTACCCATTTCCACTTGAGGACATCCAGAGGCATCAAAAAATTCTAGCAATATGATTCTCATCCTTTACCTGCTGGAAAACCAAACACCTATCCATGAATTCTACCACCACCAATTTTATCCCAAGCCACCTAAACTGTATCCTCAATCCATGTTACATCTTGGATACTCTTAGGTTTACCTCAATGATACTCATGAAGGATGAAATCATACATAACTATTAGAAAAAGCAACCTCTTAAGAAACAATATAAGATTTTGACCATCCTCTACCCATCCCTATAGAGAATCACTATAGACAACATGATCATGCGACACCTCTAAATCCAAGTCTCCCTATTGAAACTCATCCAACCACTACATTATATATGTCTACACCATCATGTGACATAAGAAAACTCCACAATTAACCACCCTTAATTCAAAGTGTAAGGCTGGAAACTCCTCCATTCCTTTCAACACACCCCAAGAATCCTAAAAGCATCCTTTCATGACATCATACTCAATTAATCATCCAAAAAATTCCATTTTCCTAAGGTGTAGTAAATTTTAAAATCATAATCTTGAAGAAAATCCATGAACCACCATTTTTGGATATTTATATCACGCTGAGAAAATATATACCTCAAAATATAATGATTCTTAAAGACCAAAAAGTGATCCCAAATGATGTAATTACACCAAAACATCAACCTAAACAGAACCACTAATAGATCTAGATCTTGAGTGGAATAGTTTCATGCATGGTGATTCAAATTTATAGAACATTAAGATATCACTAACCACAGTTTCATAAAAAAAATACCAAGACTAAACAAGAAGCATCAAAAAGAACCTCAAACATCACACCCTCCCACTAAAACTAATGTAATGGTGCATTGAAAAAATTAACCTTTAGGTAACCAAAAACTTCCTAGAACTGATAATTCCTCAAAGATCCTGGTCATTCTTGGTCAGTGATTCGTGTGGGGCTGTAACTCAAGAGAAATCATTCACAAAACCCTAATAATATTCCATAAGACTAAGAAAGATATGAACCTATACCATGTTATTGGGTGATTACCAATAAATATTGCCTCTAATTTTGATGGGTCTACTACCAAACCCTGATGAGACACCACATTCTAAATTAAATGAACCTATCATGTCCACACAATACACTTGGAAAACATTACATATAGCTGGTGGCATTGAAGAACCTTCAAGATAGATATGAGATGATCAGAATACCAGAAATTTGTACAATGAAGAATGAGTACAAAAAAAATTCAAACCCCTACCTCAAGTTCGGTGATCATTGACTGAGTTACGAAAAAGTGGTGTCGTTTCATCAACATCGGAGGAGAAGATGAAGAAGTCGAAGAGGAAGGATTCGGGGAAGAAGAGTTGAGATGACGTCATAGTCATTCTTCGTGGACGACGGTGTTTCCTATAGTTTCCCCGGTTGAAGAGGGAGAAGATGGTGCTCGTCGTTCTTCAGTGGTGAAATGCATTCTTCGTGTTCTTCATTGAGAGGATGAAGTCCTCCCAATTCTCCCAAAGGATCTTCCTCTCCTTAATTCTCCCAAAGGCTCTTCCTCTCCTTAATTCTCCCAACAAGGATAATGCCAACACCCCACCATAAAAATATATCACATATTATAATGTTGGCATAATGAATTCAAAGAATTCAAAATGATTACAAATTAATTAAGTTACTTTACTTAATTAAATTAGAGGAGTTGGTTCATTAAATGAAGGGATAAGGTGAAGAGTTTCACCAAATTAATTAGGGGTTTAGAGGAGGTTTAAATCTCGTGTGGGCCTCACATAATAATCCTTCGAAGGGAGGTTATGTGTGGCTGGGCCCCACCACCATAACCTCTCATGGGAGGTTATGGTGTGGTGGCCCCCACCACTAACCTCCCCTTAGAGGTTTCAACCACCAAAATAAAATAAAGTTAAAACATTAACTTTATTCAATTTAATTAAAACCCCCCAAAACTATCTTCCACTCTCGATAAAACGCAACTGTAGTGAAGGTATCACTAAGAAATCACCGACTGTGTGAGCTCAATGGTTCCCTCAGATTTCAATTCCAAGCACCAGTTCAAAAGATAGAAAATATCACTCACACGTTTACTGAACGTACCCGAACAAAACTTTAGAAATTGAATCCAGGAACACTAGGCCTCAGAATCTAGCACCGTCAGAAACTGCAGACTCGAAAATTCCCATGTATTTACGAAAAAAAATTTCCATAGAAATTATGGGTCTTTACATTCTCCCCACCCCAGGGATTTACGTTCCCGTAATCTACAACTCTAACTAAAGGAACAAATGGGGGTACTGAGCACGCATCTGAGCATCCCGCTCCCTTGTGCTCTCCTGGATGTTCTCGTGCTACCAACGAATGTGCACCAGAGGTATCGAATGTCCATGTTGGACCTACTATTGTCGATCCTCAATATCCACTAGAACCTCTGTGAAAGTCACCCCGTCATCAATATCCATCTCCTCGTGATCGTTGATGTGGGATGGGCCGTGCACGTATCTCCTCAACTGAGATACGTGGAAGACATCGTGCACCCGGTGTAACTGAGGTGGAAGAGCTAAGCGGTAAGCCACATTTCCTACTCTATTGAGGACCTAGAAAGGTCCTATGAACCACGGAGATAACTTGCCACCTAGGACAAATCTCTATAAGACTAGTCGAGGTGAGACCCATAGTAAGATGTGGTTGCCATCCTCGAACTCCAAAGGTATCCATCTTCTATCAGCATACGACTTCTATCTGCTCTGTGCAGTCTTCATCCGCTCTTGGATGATATTCTCTTTATCCATGGTAGCCCGCACCATCTCAGGTACTTCTGAGAAAAGATATACGTGAGACTCTTTTGATCAGAGTACATGGTAAAACGTTCACCCATCAGATAGTGTCACCACATCTTCAAGGCAAAGTCCACTGCTGCTAACTCCAGGTCATGGGTAGCGTAGTTTTGCTCATGCTATCTCAGCTGCTGAGAACCATAATCGATCACAACTCGCTCCTGCATCAGGACACACCCGAGTCCGGTCTCTAATGCATTGAAGTAGACTACGTACACTATGACTTCCTCTAGAAGCCTCAATATGGGGGCGCTAGTCAGCCTCTACCTCAGCTTTTGAAAGCTCTGCTGGCATCTCTCTGACCACATGAAGGGTTTCCCCTTCTTCTTAAAGGATAATAGTGGTGATGAGACTCTAGAGAAGTTAGGGACGAATCTCTGATAGTATCCAGCTAAGCCCAGGAAACTCTGTACCTCCATCACACTTCTGGGTGGCTCCCAAGCAAGCACTGCCTCGATCTTTGCTGGATCCAATGCAACTCTAGCCTTCGAGATGACATGTCCCAAAAATTGAACCTCTCGAATCCAGAAGTGGCACTTCGAGAACTTACCATAAAGCTGGTGCTCTTGGAGTGTATCCAGTACTACCTGTAAGTGGTAGGCATGCTCCTCCTCAGTAGTCGAGTAAATCAGAATGTCATCGATGAAGAATACAAAAAAGCGATCGAGGTAAGGCTAGAAGATCCTATTCATGAGGCCCATGAACACTACTAGAGCATTGGTTACACTGAAGGGAATAACTAAGAACATGTAGTGGCCATACTGACACTTGAAGGCCGTCTTCTGTACATCCTCGTCTCGAACTCTGAGTTGGTGATAGCCTAATATGAGGTCTATCATCGAGAACCATCGATCTCTCTTGAGAAGATCAAAGAGACCATCTATCCTCGAAAGTGGGTACTTGTTTTATATGGTCACCAAGTTCAGGTGAAGTTAGTAAACACAGAGCCTCAAGCTCCCATTCTCCTTCTTGGCGAATAGAATCAAAGCTGCCCAAGGAGAAACACTGGGCTGGATGAATCCCTTCCCCTGCAAGTACTGAAGCTGTACCCTCAGCTCGCGAAGCTTAGCAAGAGCCATCTGATATGATGGAGTAGATATCAGTGACATCCTAGGGTATAGGTCAATGTAGAAGTCCACCTCTCTGTGAGGAGGTAGTCCTAGGACATCGTCAGGGAAAACATCCACGTACTAGTCCACCACTACAAGATAAGTCAGACTCTCTACATTAGCTACTTCGAGGGTAATGAAAGCCAACTGGTGGGTGATCGGCTGCACCCTCATCTGAGTAAGTCCGTCCTGTGCCACGAAGGTTCCCTTCTCGCCGGTGAAGGTGAACCTGCTCCCATCCGTGCAGACACACTGCACTATTTACCTAATAAAGTCGATCTGATCATTGACTATAGATAAATAATTTATACCCAAGATGACGTCGTAAGGCCTCGACGCCGCTACTAGGAGATCCCAGCCGAAGCTCTTTCCTCCTAGAGTAATCTCACACTGCCGACACCAGTGCGTAATCATCGAATCAGCTCCTGTAGTAGTCTCTAGCCATAAGGATCGATCCAATGACTCCATCTGAATCTATGAGATCCAAACAAGGGCAGTCACTATGAAAGAGTGACTGACACCTGTGTCTATAAGAACTACAACTAAGCTGGAGTAGACACAGATCGTAGCTCGAATCATCTCTAGAGCGCCAAGGTCATTTTCCTATGCTTCCTGAAGATGAGCTATCGCCTCTCCACCCACTCCCTATGGTCGGGGTGGACCTCCTAGTGATTGTGGTGGTAGCACCTCGTAACGTCGACCACCACCAGCTGCTCGACCATCTCCTCTACCATGTCTGCCTGCACCCTGTGGACCACCTCACTCGAAACCCTGCCTCTGCCTGGGAGGTCCCCCAACTATCTGATGATCGTCAGAACGATGGGTCAGACAGTCAAAAGCCATGTGACCAAGCATGCTGCATGAGTAACACTGCCCGATCCGACAGGTCTGTATCTGTCTCCACTCCGGGTACCCTGCAAAATTGATCCTGAGTCATGCAGTCGACCACATATGGGTCTGGTCCTCTTGGACCTCTGTGTCATGAGTCTACTACCAGTTGCATAAGACTCCGCTGCATGTAGACTAGTGGTGGGTCTCACTGTTGGAGACTGCTCATGAAGGAAACTCTCCACTATGATGGCTCGCTCCAACACCCTCGTCTGCATCGGGATGATATAGGAGATAAATAAAGCTATGATCTCTCACCTGAGTCCCTGCTCAATGGTCTGGGCCCTGAAGAATGGGCCCCGTACCATATCAGTGGAATAGCGTGAGAGGTCAGTGGACCTTACTTAGTACTGAGCTATACTCATGTTGTCCGGCTGCAGATGTAGTATCTCCTATATCCGCACCACTTGACGGGTGGCTGGTATAAACTCTACACGAAACATGCCCTCAAAGTATATCCAGAGTAACTTCACCTTGTCGTGGACCTGAAGCATCAGGCTTCGCCATCTTCCTGCTGCTGCCTGAAGGAGGCTGACATTAAGGATCACCATGTAGTCTGATTATGTCCCAACTAGCATGAAGACTATCACCGCAGCCTCTAGCAAATCATCAGCTCCCAACGGGTCTGTCTCTCCCCTGAACCTGGGTACCCTCTAGCACTGGAACTCGTGTAGCGCGCTCATGCAGCGTGCACTCTCTACATCTAGGGCAGGTGGCATCGATGGAACAACGGAAATTGGTACCGCTGGTGCCTCCGCTGGTGCCTCAACTAGAAGAGGTCCCTGTACTGAGGCCTCGTCACTCAACAATCTATCAGTATGTATGACTCCTGGGGCTCTAACTGGTCATCTGTCGGGAGAAATCCTAAAATAAATAGATGCGACATGGTCAAACGATTAAACTTGGTGAGATGACCTGGTTTGAGATGACTTAAAGACAACTTTTGAAAACACACACGCAATTAGTGTTTTCGTGTACTAAGTCAAAAAATCAGTAGTCAGGGTCCTGGTGTATGGATACGTCGGCCGCTGCACCAACACTGGACTCCCTAAACTAAAAACCACACTCAGTACCCTTAACACTATTTCTTCACAGAAAAGAAATATTAGAGTCCTAAGTTCTGCGGCAGAACTGACTCCTCTGATACCAATTGGTCACGACCTATCCTCGGCGCCTATGCCTTGACTACCCCAAGCCTACCTTCCATATGCCAGGGGATGGCTACTAGCACTAAAGGCAAAAATCTCTAATCTGGGAAGTCATTTCCTTTATAAAAAGTAAACAGACACAATCAAAGTACACAATTGGAAGCAAAAAACTAAGCAAAACTATATACAAAAGATGTGTTGGAAAGAGAAAGGGGGGCCAAAAATAAAAGCTCGTCTGCTGTGGGTCTGCCTCCAAATACATGGTGCTCCCCCTAATAGCCTGTAGAGGTACTCCTCCTGTCGAGTACCACGGGTCTGCCGCCAAATACCGGGCGCTCCTCCGCCATGGGTCTGCTGCCAACTACCATGCGGTCCCCACTGAGATAGTCGAATCACTCCGAGTCGAATTTGTCAAGCAATTTTCAGGTCTGTCAGCTACTAGGTCTCCGCACTCTGTATGCTCATCTCTGGGAGGATCCCCTCCACAAGCTACAATACGATACTCCAAGTTTCATGAAGTCTTACTTGGAAGTATCTCAAAAGACCTCCACGTTAATCGGATCTCAACGCAACAGACGACGCGTTAATCGGATGCCCGGTCTGTAAGTTTTTAGCATTTTAGTCACGTGGGCCCGGTTGGTTTTGTGCAGGAATCAACTTGACTGCATATCAACTATACCTCGAAATATTGTGGGTTATTCTCAATTGGAAGTCTTCGTTCCATGAATATCGACACCACTGACGGTTCGTCAAACGGACACCCGTAGCCCGAGTTATGGGCGAATAGGTGTATTCGGGTCTGGGTTCGGTCCGACCAAGTCGGACTGACCTGACCTGGACCGGGTCCAGACCAGGGTCCGACTCGGTCTGTGAATTCGACCTGGTTTGAAGGGGCGGCCTGGCCCTAAGGCGCAGTCTGGCCCAAAGGCGCGGCCCGACCCGACCCGAAGGTGCGACCCGGCCAGAAGGCGCGGCCCGACCCGAAGGTGCGGCCCGACCGGAAGGCACGGCCCGACCCATGGGGGCGGCCCAGCTGACTAGTCACATTCTGGATGGCTGTGTGGCCCCGCTGGCGAGCCGGGCACAGGCTGGTCGTGTGGCCCGGCTGGCTGGTCCCGTGCTGGTTGGCCACGTGGCCCGACTGGCCACGCTATCGAGGGGGGGGGGGGGGTGCCACACCCCCCTGTTGTCCGAAACGGCCGGGGCGAGGCGTTGACCCCTGGTAACCATGGGACCCGAAGGGTCCTTCCTGTAGCGCACTCCGGTGGCCCGCTCAGCCGGCCACCCTCTCTTACCTGCCGCGGCCTAAGGCTGCGGTCCTGAACCACAAGCGCAGCGCGATGACACCATGCCCCTCCGCCATGGCCCACCCTAGCCACAGCTCCCTGCTGCTCCACACGATGTGACGACACCGCGCCTCTTCGGCACCGCCACGACCCACCTGGCCATGGCTCGGTTCAATACGTGGAACTGCGCTGCCATGTTCTTGTGGCGACCTGGCGGCCATGCTCCTGTGGCTTTCTTCACAGCCGGCTCATTGTCAGTCACCGCATGTACCACCTCCGTCATCATCAAACAAGAACCAACAAAAGGGGAGGTTCGGGCTGTGTTCATGCGGTCCGAACCCTCCTCATTACGGTGAAATAATTCGGTTCTCATACCATAAATTTGTACAACGAAGAACGAGTAAAAAACAATTCAAACCCTCTACCTCGAGTTCGGTGATCGTTGACGGAGTCGCGAAAAAGTGGCGTCATTTCGTTAACGTTAGAGGAGAAGACGAAGAAGTCGAGGAGGAATGATTCGAGGAAGATAAGTCGAGATGACTTCATTGGCATTCTTCGTGGACGACGGTGTTTCTTCTACTTGCCCTGGTTGAAGAGGGAGAAGATGGTGCTCATCGTTCTTTGGTGGTGACAGGCTTTTTTCGTGTTCTTCATTGAGAGGATGAAGTCCTCTCAATTCTCCCAAAGGCTCTTCCTCTATTTAATTCCCCCAAAGGATCTTCCTCTCCTTAATTCTCCCGACAAGGATTATGCCAACCCCCACCATAATAATACATCACATATTATAATGTTGGAAACATGAATTCAAAGAATTCAAAATGACTCCAAATTAATTAAGTTACTTTACTTAATTAAATTGGAGGAGTTAGCTCATTAAATGAAGGGGGAAGGTGAAGAGTTTAACCAAATTTATTGGGGGTTTAGAGGAGGTTTAAAGCTCATGTGGGCCCCACATATAAAAATCCCAATGGAGGTTATGTGCGGGTGGGCCCGACCACCATATCCTCTCATGGGAGGTTAAGGTGTGGTGGCCCCCACTACTAACCTCCCCTTGGAGGTTTCAACCACCAAAATAAAATAATGTTAGAACTTTAACTTTATTCAATTAAATTAAAAACCCCCAAACACTATCTTCCACTCTTGATAAAACGCAACTACGGTGAATTTATCACTAAGAAATAACCAACCCTACAAGCTCAACGGTGCCCTCGAATTTCAATTATGAGCACCGGTTAAAAAGATATAAAATCCCGCTCACACGTTTATTGAACACACCTGAACAAAACTTCAGAAATTGATTCCAGGCACACCGGTTCTTAGAATCAAGTGCCGTCAAAAACCGCTGACTCATAAAATTCCCATGTATTTAAGAAAAAAAATTGGATAGAAATTTTGTGTCTTTACATAATCATTTTACTTCAATTTTAATATTTATAGTATCATTTATTTTAGTTAATTATTAACTACATAATCATAACACTGATGTTTATTAAGAATTTTAAGCAACTAAAGCTTATCTAAAAATTATTGATAAATTATTATGGTAAAAATATTCCATTTATATTTTAAAAGGATATGTATAATAATAAATATGATTTTTTTTACATATATCAATGTTTTTTAATTGTTAAAGTTAAGGAAAGTTACTTTTTTTTTGTATTTTTCCATACCTAACCTTTTATATGAGAAAATTACATTGAATAATATCCAATAACCCAAATAATTATAACCACATGAGTATATGGTCAAATTATTTTCATTCAATGGATTTAAGACAATTTTCCATGTCATTTTGGTCCCTAAGATTAAGGTTTAATCTCTCATTAAGCCTAAATTTACCTTAATCACTGTAATTTATTTTAACAACCTTCACTATTTTTTGGTAAAAATTAAATTGATGTTATTAAACCAAAAATACTATACTTATTACAATCTTATATATATATTTTTCAATATTTAAATCACAAAAGTGGGAAAATAAATATTAATGCTAACCCCACAGATGTGGCAAGATTGAGGGTTTTAAAGTAAAAGTGTCCAAAAGTTCAATAAGTGTTTATGTATAATTTATATATAAAAATTATTCTAATGACTTACATTGGATTAATATATGTATAATTGATCTATTTTGACTTTAATAACCAATTTAAAATATAATTTAATACTAATTTTTATTTAAAATAAAAGACCATTTTTAATTAAAACTCAATATTTTTTCCATTCATAAAAAATGAAAATTATCAGAAAATACAAAATGTCACCCTAATATAATTTTAATAATAAAAATAAAAAAATTATGTTAATTTGGAAAAGTAATTTTTTTAAAATTTTCAATATTTAGTTTTAATATAGGCATGCCATTAAAAGGATGTAAAACTATATCTTTTGTGTAACACAAGCTAATTCAATGTTGTGTGTAGAGTAAGTTTAACTTTGTGTATAAAGCATGCTAAAAAAATTATGTTTATTATAAAAGTAAACTATTATAATATCTTGGAATGTTACATTATCCCCACGTTAATTAAATTTTATCCTCAAAATTTAATCATGGTCTTAGTAATAAAGGAATTGATATTTCAATGTTTTATTATTAAAAAATCAACATTTTAAATAAGGTAACTAACACCTATTCTTATTAATAGGGTAAATGAAATAAAATTTTACTGAAAAACTATGATTTTAGATAGTAGAACATTAGTGAAAATATGGATATGGAACATAAATATAACTATCATTTTTTGATGGAAAGTGATATAGAATATTTTTAGCTAAATATTGTAGACCAAAAACCCATAAACCATAGGTGTGAATAAAGGTCATTGATATCATAAAATAACTATGACAGTAGGACAAAATTTTTGTGTTAAGATAATTTTTAAAATTTATAGTAATTCTTTAAATCTATAAAAATTTTAGTAAATTTATTTCTTGGTACATTTCTATAAGAATAATCTTATTCTTTGGCCATGCCTTGAACTATTTATAGTTAATATCTTAGAACAAGATTCATTGGATAGTGATGAAATATGTAATTCTCTAAAACCAGATCCAAAGATCAACATAAACCATTCATAAATGTTTAGTCTTTACAAAATATTATAACCCAACACTTAGATATAAGGTCACTGAATTTCCAAGATTATCTCATCATTAGCCTTTAATCCATACAAAGAAGCTCTAAATTTTCACATTCCAAACATGTGAATAACTTCATCATGTATCCTATTGAATTATAGTAATAACTAGAATTACCATAAAACATTATTGGAAACAAACATTATTCCTTATTCCTTATGCAATAAACATGTTACTGGATATATTCCTTAACTATTAAATTGTTTTAAAATCTATTAATGATAGCATAGACCACTTTTGGACAAGTTATTAGTCAGTCAAAAGGTAGTAAAAAATTATCCAAATTAGTCATTTATTCATCATTATCTCAGCATTAGAAACATATTTATGGGTTTCTTTCCCCTATTCATTTTCATTTAGAATTTTTTAACTTTCTACTGAATAATTTTTCTTGGTACCACTCATCATATAATCAAAAATCCTTAACAAAAAATCACTGTAGTATATTCCTTATATGTTTCATAATTTTTATAACCAATACACCACTGGTAAAATATTCAAATGACATAGTTTTGAATCCATGTACATAAACACATTGATTATTCCACTTTATTCTCAATCCATTAATAAGGATACCTTATCCTATTACTTAAAACATGTTTCCTTTCTAATTTTACTGGTAGTCTCATCATCATCCACAATATAACCAATACTTGTACCACCTTGTTGATTATCTTCACGAGTTTCCACTTGGAATATCGATTTTAATAATGACCATTAATTAAAAACATAAATAATTTTAATATAAATTATGTCTTAGGGAGGCCAATATTCCCATCCATTTAATAAAAAAATCTTCATTTTTCTTTTACGGTTACTTTATTTGTGTTTATTATTTTCTATAGTCAAAACATTTTCTTGGACCTCTAATAAGTTCACACAAGTGATTCATTTCACATTCCTAACATAGATGAAGCTTAATATTCTATCCTCCAAGTTTTCCATTACCCAAAAACTCAATGAAATATTTCTTTCTCTTCCGTGGTGAGACTGAGAGTTGGTTAAGGTAGACATTGTTAATCATGTTTTGTGAAAGTAAAGTAGGAATGGTCACAACCTAGTTCACTCCAGTGATCATTCCATTTAATTTCTCATAGTAAATTGTCCATCATATTCAATGTTTACTGAGTTATTTCTGGTTGCCTCCATTAACTACAACTAGAAAGAATAGTGTGGTAAAAAATTATCAAAGAAGACAACCACATTTTAATGAAAAATTACTTATTTGATTCCTAAACCAGGGCTCCTACTTCTTTAATATATGACACCATAGGTTTGTCCTTGGTAATTTATAGTCGTCTTCTACTTAAATCCGTATTGATATTTTGTAAGGAAAATGTGAATTATCCTAAGCATATCCCATGGGAGTATCAAACCAGGTGCATAGTAAGGCCCAATATCATGTACCAGGATACCCCAAGTTAGGAACAATACACCTTGTTAGAGTTTTTACCCCTTGGTAGATCTGTTCCAGAACCACACCAACATTTAGTATCCAGATATGGATGTATTTCTTGGAATACCCACATAATAAATACATTACCAAAATTATAGGATATTTTTGTAAACTTATAATAAATGTATATCTTAGGGTTATGCTCTCAAATATATGTTCTCTCAATCTAGTTTTCAAATCTGCTACTAAACTTTCACTAATACTAACTGTAATGCCCCGATCCTAGAATCCTGACCTGATGCGTTATTTCATTACATTGGCATGATTATAATGAATAAAATCATGAATAAATAATCAGTTTAGAAGTCTTGAAAATATATATTACATAAATTATACCCAAGACACATTGGGAAAACAAAATAAAACATGCTACACAAAAAAATTGAATAAATTGCATTCAGGAATGCATATTCAAAAATTTCATCTTCATAACCTAGGGAAAGAACATAATAAGGGCGATCTCAAATTCTTAGTAAGGGTAAGTAAATATGAATCAATAATAAAGAAATATGATTAAATTAACATGTAAAGGAAAATAATTGATAACACTTTCCATTAAAATAACTTGATAAGGAAAATTCAACATGAAAAGGTATGAAATAGATACACATTCCATTTAATCAATGAAAAGAAATGAAATGTATACATAATTATGATAATGAAAAATATCATGGATAAATAATAACTAAAATAGGTATAAAGTAAAGGATTAATTATTGGAAGTCATTTCATAGGCACTTGAGGACCTATACTGTCAAGATCCACCCTCCAGACATTTTAAAACTACAGGTAGAAACCGGTTTAATTTGGCTAACTTAATCGTCTCACGAGAACCTATCGATGCATCAAGGTTCTATATAAATTCCATTCTCCACATATCATTACATGTCCGAATAATTTCTAATATCTAATAATTAATTTAATAAATATACAATATTCCTTATAAAATATACATATTGAATAGAAGATTCATATTTATCAAAAATTTCCCATTAAATCAAATAACTGTCAAAGTGAACATCGTCTATAAAATAATATAAAATTTAGGAAATAATAATATAAATAGTATTAAAATATGGATATTCAAGGAAATTTACAATGATATATGATTAAAATAATTTTTTTTCAATATAAAGTTTACAATCACATATGTAAGTGATATTACAAAGATAATCATTAAGAACATTCTCTAATATAATAATCATTAAAAATCTCAAAGTGTCACATACCTATTTAAAACATTTGAATCATAATATCAGAAAATGTATGATATTAAATGAAACTTATAATACCTTTAGAATAATTATATTCATTATATAACATGAAAAATGTAGTATATAAACCAAATAAAATGGAATTGGTGCATAATAACTAATAAATCTAAATGGAATGTAAATTGAGATAAAAGTACCTTACGTTAAACATCCTTTTGTTGTATGGTATTTATCATACAATATAGTGGTTTAAAATATGTAACTAAATTATACTAGAACCATACTCAGGTTTAAAACATCATATATTTATTTCCTATAATATTTTATTAACTGTTTGTTAGTACTCTTTCATTAATTTCAATATTTTAAGTGTTAATTGTGTAGTTTTCTTGAGTAAATTTTAACTTGTTATTGGTTGTTATCATTAATTATATAATTATTTAATAATATAATTAGTGTAAAACATGACTTAATTAGTATATATAATTAGTATATTTGTATTTATAACAATCTATTATATTTGGAGATTAGAAATGAAGTGCACCGTTCATGGAGACGATAGGCCGTACGTACACATGAATAATAATTTAATATTCATTAAAATAATGAAAACTAAATGATAAATATTTGTATTATAATTAAATTATTATATATATTTTATATATGTTACAGATTTTTATTAAATTCATCCTTTATATGTTCCATGTATGGTATGAATGAGTCATATCTCTTTGAGGGGGCAGTAGTCCACACTTCCTCAGACGAAATTATTATATTTAGATATGATGAAAAGAAGAAATTTATGTTTTAAATATAAATTAAAGGATCATAAAGAAATTATAAATATCAGATATAACATATATAAATAGAGTTTCCAGAATAATGTCCACCATTAGAGGAGGAAAATTGAACAATCATCGCTTCGTGAGGCAGTAGTTCTCCGTACACAGAAACAATATGTTCGTTACCTATTAGATATAAGTGTGTGTAATTATAGGTTTTACTTTTAGAATAAAATAATACTATTATATTGAGTAAACTGGTGTTTTTATACAATCATGAAAAAATAATATTTTAGGGATTGGAGAATGGAAATAAAACTAAATTCTTAAAGAAGTTTGTTACCTCTTAATCAAGTAAATCCATTTGTTTTGAATCAAAGGGATTCTTTGTATTGATTATTTAGAAATGGTAGGATTATATTATGAGGTTATGAATTTTTGGAAACTATTTTATCAGATTTTGGTCAATTAAAGTGGCTTTATTGGTGTGAGTATGTGGTAGAGTGGTTGTCTTTTTAGTTTGGAGGGGGAGTGACACTCATATAATTACCAAAATGTAGTCATTAATGAGAGGTATATCTTATCTAAAGTGCCTCCAAAATGGAAAAATAATAGATTAAATAGGAATAATGGTCTATTAAAACCTCTACCACACACAAATATGATCATTTTAATAATCTGGTTCCTTAACTTATAAGATTCCCAAATTATATTATTTTGGTTTTTATTAAAGGATACAATATTCCATCCTAAGTAATTTAACCATTAATACTACAAGAAAGTGATATTTATTAGAAAATATAGATAAAATTAATTATTAATATGATAATAATGTATACAATTAAAATCCTATATTTTTTGGATATTAATTTTAAAACAAGTTCTTGTGGCGCGCTAAAACACTCCTTAAACCCAGACCATGTTACAACATTTTTACAAAATATAGGTCTATATGTTAATTATAAAAGATAAATTGTTCCTTTAATAGAACATATTTAATATTTATTAATACTTAAAAATAATTTTTTATAATATAATAATTTTTATTAATTTTAAATCATTTAATAAAATGTCAATTTTTTTTAAATACCAATAATGTAAATTTTGACATTATTTATTAAATTTTAATTTTAAAATATAAAATAAATATTATAATTAAATATACAAAGTTTACATATATATAATATGATATATTCATTTTAAAAAATAATGACAATAATTCAATCAATTCATTTCATTTTTAATATTTGCAGTATCGTTTATTTTAGTTAATTATCAACTACATAATCACTACATCGACGTTTCTTAAGCAATTTAAGTAACTAAATATTATCTATAAGTTATTTGATAAATTATAATGATAAAAATATACCATTTATATTTAAAAATTATATGTATAACCTAAAATATAATTTTTTACATATCTCAATGTTTTATAATTGTTAAATGTAAGGAAAGTTCCCTTTTTGTCTTTTTTCCTTACTTAACCTTTTATATTGGGCACTAAAATTTAATAATACACCAATAACCAATAAAATCTAAAAATATTGGTTATATGGTATAATTATTGGTATCCAATGTCTTTTGGAAAAGTTCCCAGGTCATTTATGTCACTGAGATTAAGGTTTAATCCCTTATTAATCTTAATTTTACCTTAATCACCGTAATTAATTTTAATCACTTTCACTAATATTTTTAGTCAAAAATTAAGTTTATATTATTAGTATAGAGATATTATAATGATTATTACCATGTTTATATATTTTTAAAATTCAAATCACCGAAGTGGGAAAATTAAGATTAACGATAATCCTGAATACGTGACGAGATAACACGTTTTTAAAGTACAAATGTCCAAAAGTTTAGTAAGTTTTTATATCTAATTTCAATATAAAAATTATTCTAGTGGCCTAAATTTGATTAATATATGTATAATTTATCTATTGTGACTTTAAGAACCAATTTAAAATATAATTAAACTGAATAATTATTTAAATGAAAATACCATTTTTAATTAAAACACAATATTTTTACTATTCATCCAAAAATGAAAATTGTCAAACAAATACCAAAAATTCACCCTAAGATAATTTTTCAATTCCAAATATAAAAATTAATTTTATTTTGAAAAATAAAATTTATAAAAATTTTAAATTTTATTTTTAAAATAGGTACGCCATTAAAGGTGGTAAAATTTGGTCTTGTGTGTAACACAATCTAACTTAGTGTTTTATATATTATAAGTTTTACATTTTTTAGAAAGCATGATGAAAAAATTATGTTTATTCTAAAAGGAAAATATTATAAATCCCTTGGGTGTTACAATGAAATTTTTATGATCTTGTGGAACAATTATGTATGATTTTAATTAAGTGATGGTGATTATGTTATAACCAAAGATGGGTGGGACCTATATCTCCCTCTAATAAATTTGGAAAGGGTTTAAATATTATGAGATTGATAGGATTGTAGTGGGAGTGAGCCAATTTCAGTAATGGTTTTTTTCTGTATAATTATCTTGGGAGTGAACCTCAACTACTATGACGGTTGGGGGGGGGGGGGTGAATCCACTCCTCTATAAGGAAAGGGCTACCCCAAGGGATGGTGGTATTTCCCGAACATGAGGTGTAACTACCCATGGAGTGCCCTGATATGTTTTGGAAATGATACTTGACCACTATGGAATTAATTATATATTCTTATGTGTATTTCAAAATTTGAAGTCTTAAGAAAATGTTATTATCTCAGAGATAATGCTATTTTATTTCTTTATGATTCATTTCCTAAAAACTAAAAATATTTATTCCTTAAATCAAGATTATGATCATTTATTTGTAGGGAATGGTTTTTAGATGTTATATTGATGTACTAATTCCATTATTCTCATTTTATTATATCTTTATTATTTAACCTTAATGAGAATATCATCTCACAATTTCTCATTTTTTCATTCCCAAGTTTATGAATAATGGTTTTAAGTATGTGTACTAAAGGGGAAGATCATTATGGGGAAAATTGAAGATATTTAATGAATTAAGAATTTGATGTTCCATGTTTCCAAATTCACTAAATTATTATGGTCCTCAAGTGTATGTTTATGTAATATAATGAATATTCCTAAAAAATAGTAATATCTTTGTATGATAATCCTAGGTCTCTATATAATGAGTTCAAAAATATATATCTATAATGCTTATGGATTTATTTCTCATTTATATGTCTAAGGTGGCAATTTCTGTAGTAGGTGTGATGAGAATCAACCCTGAACTTATTACTCTAAATTTAAAAGATAGAATTATTTATATCTTGAATTCATAAAACAATTACCATATTACCAATTATATAAAAAATTTCATTCTAATATGTAAAACACATACCTTTCTCTCTAAAAATATATAGAAAAAAAATTTCTATTTATAACATGAATATAATAATAGTTCTATAATTTTAGAACTAATCCCCTTTGTATACTTAGATCATAAGTGTTGAATTATAATGTATAAAATCTTGATATATTAATGACATGAAGATCCACCTATCCCTACTTAAATTCCTTCAAATATTTGAGTTTAATTATTTTAGAAAAAATATATGATTCATACCAATTATCCAATAACCATGATTTATATTAAATGAATTTGATTTCTATAACATTCACATATAGATGCTAAGAATTTTTTTAAGAATAATTCAAAACATTTGATACCAATTATAAAAAAAATTATAGGTATTTCAAATCAGAGAACTCAAAATAATTATCATAATGTTACCAATAATCTAAAGAAATACATATATATGGATCAATATCATGTTTTATATCCTTTAATCAAGTAATTTTAATAAATTCACTCCCACTAAAAATGATGACTATATAAATCATTCCCATTTAATGGGACATAATCCATACTTCACTAAGGAATATTATATGTTTTCTCTATCTACCACTTAGTTATTTATATGGGTAATCATCCAAATCATAATATTTTTACACTGTTAAATATTTTATTTAACAAATATTTTCCCCAATCCATCAAATGGATTCACTCAACTGTATTCCTTTGGTAAAATAATCTTATTAGGGTATTCGACATAGTGAAACCAAAAGAAAACACCAATATTAGGTTTCAAATAATATTAGGATTTCCTAGTACATTTTTTCCATACATAAATAATATAGGGGCACACAACTATATAATGATATAACTAGTTAGACGATTTAGGTCCTTATAAGTAAAATTTTGTAAGGAATCTCACACTTAATAGTTGAGGTTTTTTTATTTAAATATCTCACCACATTAATATATATCATAAACATATTAAATTCCAGATTATTTTATTATATTTAGTAATTATTATTTAATGTTTTAGTATATTTTTCATGTATATTCTAATTATTATTTTTTGGAATCCATGTTATATACACCAAATTAATATTTTTTGACACCCTATTAATGTCTAACTCTTTTCACATCCGAAAATTTATGTTACTCACCCAAATATATAAGGCAAACCTAATCATATTTATTAAAATGTATTTTATTCATACGTTACATGAACTCTTCTTGTAAATATTTATAATTACATGAGACACATGAGTAATAACTGATCCATAGATAACCAACCAACAACTTTTTAGAAAAATTCAAATGCCTCTAAGCTTGTGAGATGTCATACCACAAGTCTCTCAATATAGGTATGATTTACTCAATCAAAATTACAATTCTTCTTAACTATAAAACCTAAAATGAACTGAATATATTTATAAATTTAATTCAAAATGGTAACTTCAATTATAAATGCAGTTTATGGTATATGAAAAGTAAATATTATGTGGCCATACCTAGAACGTAATTCATGGATTGATAATAGATAAGAATAAATTCATCAAATAATTAAAGAATAGAAAATATCCTTTATTTAAAAAATTGTTAACATAATATTCTAAAGAAATTACAAAATAAATTAACACTATAATTGTTTTTGAATTCAAGAGATACAAATATGAGTTTTTAATATTAAATTAGGTATAAATATATTATTTTATATGGCCTAACAATTAATATTTATAAACATTTTACATACCACAATAAGATAAATAAATAAATAAATATATTTAAAATTTAAACCTATATCATATTTTAATACTGATAATAGCATTGTCAAAAAAAATCTATATAATAGCTTGATATTTTATACAAAAACAATATATCTATTTAGATAAATATTTAATGAAATAAAAGCCTGAACCATCAAGGTTTAGAGTCTTTTGAGATTAGATATAAAATATTTTTATTTTAGGAAATATATTCCACACCACCCATAAATATTTTACCAATAGTACTCTTAATAGGTATACCCTACTAAAACCGTTATTGATAACCTAGGGAATGGAAACATAATAAAAGGGAGAACTCAAATGCTCAGTAATTATACAAATTGAAGATATTAATTTATGACCACATGAAATTAAATGATAACAATAAGGTTATGTGATGTTGATCATACCATACAAGGTTCATACCCTACCTAAAAAAGATCATAAATTTGAGTTATGGTATAAAACAATAACATTTAAAAAGTCACGAATCATAAGAATGATAATTCATAATAATTAAATCATGAACCATAAGTTCATGTCATAAATGTGTGTGGTATAATATTATGTTTAGAAATTATTTAATATGTCATGTTTAATTACCAAGACCCTCAGATCAAGAATCACCACCTGTTTCCCATAGTGGATTAAGAACACTGTCTTGTTTCCTATAACAGATCAAGTACATTGACTTATTTCCCATAATGGATTAAGCACATTGACTTGTTTCCCATAACTATATCATGTGATATAATAATTTACCAATTTCAACGAAGGTAGATATATGTCCCACTAATCATGATGGGAAAACCATATGTATGAGTTCCATGTGATCATAAATCATTCATCATATTAGAACCCATAAAAAGAAATGGGGTTCATAAACATTTCATCATAGCATAACCCTTGAAAATTAAATGGTCTTTAAAGAAATTTATTAATTTAATCATTAACATAAAACATCTATATAAATAATAAAGATTTTATCATTAGATCATATTCCTAGTGAAGATTATGTAACATTAATGGAAGTCCTCTTAGATGGAAAATGATTTTGAAAGACCACTTGGTATAGTTCTTGAGAAAAATAACCATTCCATTTTGAAATCACTTTTTTTAAATAATTCATGCACTTAAAAATGAGAAATTTTATTTTAAATAAAAATTTATAATTAAAAAGTAAGAATCAAAACATTTATGCATCATGATCCCATGAAAATTAGATCATGGCGTATAATGTATAAAGACAATCCTTCCATATTTTTTTTGGAAAAGTCACTAGGTACCTCATTCGGAAAAAAATTCTTTCAAACCATTTTTTAAAAACTAAAAAATGATAAACAATATTTTAAATGATTATATAAGAATAGAAAAACCAAATATGATTTTTTTATAAAAGATAGACCTGGAAGAGATATATTCCCAAAGAGAGATTTAAATATAAATAATCATGAATAATGATGTAATTGTGAAATAAACCCTTTCCTCAGGTATCATCCTTAAATTGTCATGTTAAATAATAGAATGTAATATATATTTATTGACTATAAATATATTAAATAACTATATATTAATCATACCATGTATGATTTATTTATAAAATCTTATCACCCATTTATTAATAATTTATTATTAAAATAATTGTTCTGGGTGATAACTACTTTGTTTTCTAAGCATATTTCAGTTCAGCAGTTCGAGTTCCTATAAATTGATCATAGTAAAAAAAATTAAAAAATAATTATAATAGTATAAAGATAACATATATCCATTATATATATATATATATTTATAATCGTTTTTAAAAATTATAGATTTAACAATGAATTAAACCATTTACAAAGACGATATGCCCTAGGTACGCATAAACACTATTTTCATTTTTCAATTGATGGAATGAACTAAAGATAAATAATAATTCACCTTTATAAGATAATTCATTTATCATATATATCATATATATGAATAAAATATATTCTTATTACCATCTATGTGAAATATAAATGAAAAATGTATCCCATCACATCATGGACATGGCAGTCCTTATGTAACATCCCATGCAAATAAAGAATAAAGAATTATCATATTAATTAATATTTATGAATTAAATATTAATTTTAATTAAAATGGGTTTCTACATTCGATAGCGTACTCGATACACAACGATGAGTTTCTTTGAAAACTTTCGTTGCACACTAGAAATAAAATAATATTATTTTAAATGTTAGTTTACACATAGCCGTTGTACTGACGGGAATGGATAGAAATAACTAAAATATGATTATATATGTTTTTAAATGTTTTTACATTTATCCAATAAAGGATAAAGGCTTAAAATACGAAAAGAATTCAATTTTAGGCATATATACTCTAATTTTCACTAAAGGTTTACTTATCACCTTTTGATGGTGAACCGTCATTAAATATAGTTTTGATCACTCTTATACATTATTTTGGACCAAATATAACTCTTCTTTAGAATTGGGACATCAAAATTTACTTTGTGTTAATTTTTTGGTATCTTTCCGATAAAGTTCATTTTTTTAAATGAATAGTGAAAATTGTTGTATTTTAATTCAAAACCTCTTTTTAATCTAATTTTTAATATGATTAGATTATCTTTTGAATTGGTTTTAAAGATAAATTAGAAAATATTTTTACCATTAAATCCAATAGTGGTCGTTGGAATTAATTTCACTTTGAAATCGGACTTAAACTAGTGTCAATCTTTTGATACTTATTGTTTCACAAAAACAAACTATTTGTCATGACAGCAGGAATTAATTATTAAATTAATTAATTTGAATTATATGTTTCGAATTTTGTAAAATTGACTTCATTTTTGAATTCGGAATATCAAATATAGCTTAGGGTGAATTTTTGGAATTTTTCTGAAAAACTTCAATTTTTGATGAATAGTGAAATCACTAAGTGGTACTTATAAAAACTGATTTTCCATTTAAATGAAATTTTGCCACCTTTGTGTCTTGAATTTAAAAAATCCGACATAAATGGTTGTCACAAAGAAGTAAAATGCGGTTCAATGAGATTAAAATAATTTTTTGGTGAATAGTAACTTATTAAGTTTTTAATCGCGATTTGTGGTAATTAGTTTAGTTTAAGGTAAAAATAATGTTTTAATAATATGAGATGACCTAGACACACATCCTACCCTCATTTGGATGTGTCATGGCCGACCAAGACAAGCCATGGGTTAACTTGGGGACCCCATGGAGCCACTTTGGTTGGAAAATGACATAAATACCTTTTCTTTAATGTTAATGTAAAAAATGGCACAAACATGATATGTTTTACTAAAACAATTTTTAAATGGGGTTACACAAGTCATATTTTTGATTATAAATAGTCATTGGAAAGATAATAATATTTCCTACATCATAGTAGTTTTTTTTATAATTTATAGACATTAAATAAATCAAATTATTTATGACATAATAATGATGCAGCGATGACATCATTATTTGACGATTTAAATAAAATGGAAAGATAATGTAAACTCTATGAACTACACATGTCCAAAACTTATTTGATGGGTGGATTTAGAACCCTTATCACCTTATCCACGAAGTATATCAATTTGGGACCTTTTAAAACAGGAAACCATTTTCAAATAAAGTAATATTTCTTTACTTTCCAAAAGTGCCCCTCCTCTCCTCTTATAAAAGGGCCCCACCTCTACCACCTCACCCACACTCCCAAAGCCTTTGGCTCGGCCAAACCCTACTCCTGTTGTCTATCCACTTCCCTCTCTTACTCCTTGAAGCCTCACTTTGGGCAGAATTCTTCCCAAGGAAGCCTTTGAGCTCAAACCAAAGGGTGTTACCCGATTTTAAGGTAATGTCTTCTTTTGAGTCCTTTTGTTTTATTTTACTTCTCCAACCCCTTAAAATCTTTTTTTTATATTATTTTGTAACAACTAAAGTATCCTCAATATACTAGGATATTGTTATAATAAGGATTAAAGATACACCAACACACACCTACATCTAATGGTTAAAGAACATACGGTTTCCGTGGATGGTGAATTTATGCCTCCCGAAACGATGATTGTTCAACATTCCTTTAACACCTTCAAAGGTGGCCATTAAGATGTAACTATATTTATATATGATATATAATATGTTTATGTTTTATTTAAGCTTCTTTATTTTTCATTTTGGGAATACCTTTATGGTTTCCATTATGGGTAAACACGATATCTTCATTTAAGGAAGTGCGGACTACCGCCCCCTCAAAGTGATGTGATTCCTTAATGCCATATGTAGGACGTGTAAAGGATGGATTTAAAGTTATTATATATGATGTTATACTGGAATTATAATATACCTCTATATCATTATTATTTCTTTACATTAAAGTATGAGATAGAAATGAAAGTAGCATTCATGCGTACGTACGGCTTACCGTCTCCATGAACGGTGCATTTCATTTCTTATCCCCAAATGTAATGTACTATTAAAAGTACATGTATATAATGGATATATATAATTAATGATATATCTAAATGATGAATATAATTCTGGAATTAAAATATACATACCTCTCATTTAGTTTTAATTCCATTAATATGACAAAGAAATGAAAGTAGCGTTCATGCGTACGTACGGCTTACCGTCTCTATGAACGGTGCATTTCATTTCTTACATCTAAATGATTATGTAATATTATAAATACATGTATATGCTGGATATATATGATATATATGATATCCAAATCAGGAATGTCATTTTGGATATAAAGAACCTTTGACCACACGAACAACATGTAATTGTAAGAAGTCCACTTTCGACTTAAGAACCAAATATCGACAAAACAAACATTATTAACTTAAATGGTTACATAATGTTTATAACATGGAAATAAGTGATATAAAAGGAATAATGAACTTTAAAAAGGTTCTTAATCAAGTAGAAATTAACTCATGTTTATTATTCAGGACGTTAAAGAACGATCGAGTCAAGTCGGACCCAAGGTAAGGGACTTCGTCTCAATCTCCTTTCATTGAGGCATATTTTGTTTTATACACAACATTATTTTATACGGTGTATAAACTCCTTTGACTTTTACTTTTATACAAAAGGAATCTTTTTCTACGAAGTGTTTTACTAAACAACAAAAAGGATTGTTTTTTTTAACGTACGCGGTGACAACGACCTTTTTCGCCGCCGCGAGTATTATTTGGTCTTTGGCTTCCTCAACAAGCCGTAATGTTTTTAAAATAAAATAAATACCATATACTCATTTATGTATTTTGGTATTGAAAATGGTTTTGATAAAGGATTCTATTATGATATATTGTGATTGAAATGTGGAAATGTTATCATTCCTTTATATTGGTTTTATGTTTTGTGATTTTATATTGGTACTTGGATATTTTAACGGGTGGTTATGTTATAAACCATACGACGGGTGGTGCCGTGAATACCAGGATGGGTGGTTACGTTATAACCTCTAATGCATTGGGTATGGAAGTCGGCCGTATGGCTATTCCATTAAGTATGTATGCAAATTGGCCGTATGGATATTCCATTAAGTGATATGTGTGGAAGTTGGCCGTATGGTTATTCCACTTAAGTATGTTTATTTCCCAAGTTACCTTTATATATGCTATGTGTTCTTTATATGGGTTTTATGGTAATCCTTTGGTTACAAAAAGGTATGTAATGATACTTTATTCAGTGAAGAGTTTTTACAACTTCATGATGGTGAAGGTATTACTTTGTTAGAGTATACATGGTTTACTTGATGTTTGAAAAAGTAACAGTTTTCATTCTTTGTGTATCCCTTACTGAGCTTTTTATGCTCACCCCAAGTTTTTTTCGAAATGTTTTTCACAGGACTTAAAGTGGAATAAGGTCAAGGATGGGATCAAGGGAATGTCATGCTATATAAGACATGGAACTAGACATGTTTCTTTTTAAGAGTTTTTTTTATTATGGAAACTTAGTAGAAGTGTCTACTTTGTAATCTTTTGAGATGTAATAGTTATGTTCTAATTCTCTAAAACTCTAAACCTGAAAAGATCCTCAATGTGAATTATTTATTTAATTCAATATTAAGTAAGGTTTAAGGCTGGGGCCTTATAGTTGGTATCAATGGTCGGTTTAGACAACTTTAGGAGTTAGAAAATTGTTAAATTATAAGTTAATTTATGATATGATTGAAATGATATAGCATTTACAGATTACCATGTTGCTTCGCCTAAGATATTTTTGTGTTCAGAATGGTTTTCCGCAGAGGAAACAAATCAGCTATGTTGGGACGACATAAGGAGGAATACAACCTTCCAAATCAGCGACCTGAGATGGTCGGAATCAGAACTGAACAGTTTGTTGCAGTGATGGCACAGGTGAATCAGGCTATAAATGGTGGTAGTATCCATGCACGAGATCAGCCAGATCAACCACAAAGGAACATGTCAGTGGTGGAACACTTCATGAGGCAACATCCCTCATCATTCAGAGGATCATCTGACCCTGTGCAAGCTGAAGGGTGGATTAAAGCACTGGAGAAGATTTTTGATGTCATGGGGTGTTCAGAACATCAAAAGGTTAGTCTTGCTGTATGACAACCCTGCTTTTTATTACAACTTAAGCATGCTTTATTACATAAAACTTCACTTGATACAACAAAGAAGATTGAGAGGTTTAGTGTCTTTGGGGATTAGGATCATTACATAAAAACTTTAAACTTGAAATACAACATCTTTATTGAAAACTTCCTTTACATGACCACTACATTCCTTCGTACTTAGCATTGCATGGGATAACCTGAGGACATGCATAAGAAAAAGGGTGAGCTATAAAGCCCAGTAAGGGAGTACACAATGAATAACATGAGGAGTACAATAAATTTTAGGCAATAGGAAAATCAATAGAGCATTGGAGTAACATGAACATAAAGGCATGATAAATCATGATAACCATAACTTGGAAATGTGGCAACAACACTTAACATTGAATTAGCATGAGCCAAGGCTCATTGCACATGGAGCATGAGTAAACCCTCATTGCACTTGAAGCACGAGTAAACCCTCGTTGCACTTGAATTAGCATGAGTAAACACTCATTTCACATGACTTATCATGATACTATACTTTACCCAATGCATTGGAGCGCTATAAAGGGCGCACCCTTCTTAAAGATTTCATTTCATGCATAAGTGTGCCACATGGATCATAAAAAACATGGATTCATAAAACATAATAACTTATTCGACGATAAAAGGAATTTGGAATTCATACATGAAACATTATAATCAATAAGTAAATGTGCATAAAGGCGAATACCCTTGATGGAGAAATGGGCATGGTATTCCCTATACAATGATATTGGCTTAGAAAATCGGTGTGATTTCGGCAGCGTAACGGCGTGACATAAGAGTTCATAAAAAATGGTTGATGAGAGAGAAAGTGGTTCCTCATAATATTTACATGTAATGGATAGTAAGGAGGTCATATAGATACATGTCCCAACAATTGAAAAGGAATTTAGATTCATGATACAAAAGTATTGCTTGAATATAAAAGAGGAGAAAAAAGTTTCTTTCGGAATTTCGGCATAGTAACGGGTGTACATTGGAGGCTTTTAATGAGAGAGAAAGGGGTATCCCATCATTCAAACAATAAGAGGGCAGTATGGGAGAGGTGAAAACCCATACCCCAACATTCATAATTGAAATTAAAAGGGTAATACAACTTAATGAAAATTTACAAAAATGAGAAAGGAAGAAAAAACCCTTACCTGGAAGTGTGCTTCCAAAGGCTAGAGAGAGGCTTGTGAGAGGCTTCTTGGGAGCTTGGGGCACCTTGGGAGGATTCTAGAGAGAGTAGGGCAGAGGTTTGACGAACTCCAAGGGATTTTAGTGAGGAGGAAGTGGGAGCTTGGGTGGATTTATATAGGAAAGGTGAGAGAATTCTTTATTATTTAGGTTTGGGACCCCTTATATTAAAATAATCCAAACCACACACCATCCCATGGTATTTGACCAAGGTTTATGGAAAAGGAAAGAAGAAAACAATATTTTACAAGGCCAAGGTCCGAACTTATTAAAACATTATGGTTGCTTATGTGGAGGTGAGTCACACTCCCATGGAAATTAATTTAAAAAGGCAAAGTGTTGAATAAGTCTTGAGGGCTCTATTAATGCTTTGAAAAGTAAGTCAAACAAACCCAAAACTTCATTATTTTAATGATAAAACACATATTGGCCGAACATAAGGATTATGTTATTTTATTACATCACCATTGGGTAATTATGATGTCATAAAACACATTATATATTTAAATGGTATTTAATTTTTACCCAAAAATTTGACTGTCTCAGAAAATTATGAAAAATTCACTGTTGGATAATTTCGACGTCCTGATTCCAAAAATAATATTTATTTTATCTAAATAATTTTCTAAATATGTGAATTTTCACTTTTAAAATAAAAACCGACATTTATAAAAAAATTCACGGGGTTTGACAGAAATGGCTTTCAAACCTTAATAAAAATTTTAATTGCATTCATAAAATTATAAGATAATTTATTATTAATAAAAAATTAATTTAATATTAATAATAATATTTTATTAAAATATTATTTAATTCAAAAATCCTTTAATTTAATAAAATATAATTCTTAATTAAATAATAACTAAAAACACCATTTGTACTTTAAAAACTAATTACAATATATCAAAAATTACTAGAAATTATATTCATTATTATATACAAAAATAATGTACATGAACATGGTCCTACTTATTTGTTACATAACCCCTTAAAATAGCCGCATAATACCTAAGGGTAAGGTGTGCGATGGTGACCGACTCTTGGGGCGGCTCGGATAACATCACTCGAGTGGTAATTTCAATCAACTTCCACTTTTTCCGTAGATGATCATGTTCGAGCATGACTTGATGAATCTCAGCTTGGGCTTGGTCAAGGGCAAAGCCCAAAGATGCCACCTTTTTTCCGAGCTCTGACAAATGGGCTTCGTAAGGGGAAATTCTACTGGATGAGGCCATCACTTCCTTTGTCTGAGTAGAAATGGGTTCATTAAACCCTTATATTTATACTACTCAGATGATCACTGTTCAACGGCTATAAAAGTAACGGTCACAAATCTTAACGTAAAACTAAAGAAGTTGACATTTTATAAAAACATTTTTCATAAAGAAACATTTAACTGGATCAAGAGGGATTTTCTATTCATGAAACTTTGGGTCGTTACAATATTCCCCCCTTAAGAAATTTCATCCTCAAAATTTTCCTTTTCCCACACTAAAAGAAATGTGGGTAACTTAGCTTCATCATATCCTCCGACTCCCAAGTTTCTTCTTCAAACTTGTGGTTTCTCCACAACACCTTGACGAGGGGCATTTCTTATTTCGTAGAACTTTTTCTCTACGATCTAAGATCTTCACTGGTTTCTCCTCATAAGAAAGATCGTCTTCTAATTGTACCACCTCGAAAGAGAGTACATGTGAAGGGTCTGGTATGTACTTCCTTAAGAGGGATACATGGAAGACATCATGCACCTTGGCCATAGTAGGTGGAAGTGCTAGTCAATAGGCCACAACCCCAACACGATCAAGAATCTCGAAGGGGATGATGTACCTTGGACTTAACTTCCCTTTCTTTCCAAACCTCATGACCTTCTTCCACGGAGATATGCATAAAAACACCATGTATCCGACTTTAAACTCAAGGTCTCGTCGACGATTATCTGCATAACTCTTCTATCGACTTTGGGCTGCCTTGATATGCTACTGAATGGTTTTCACCTTCTCCACCATTTCTTCGACCATTTCTGGTCAAAGCAGCTTACGTTCACCGACCTCATCCCAACATGCTGGTGTTCTACACCTTTTCCCATACATGGCTTCATATGGTGCCATTTGGATGCTCGAGTGGAAACTATTATTATAAGAGAACTCAACTAGAGGAAGATGTTGATCCCATCCTCCTTTAAAGTCCATTGAGCACGCTCTCAACATATCCTCAAGTGTTTGGATAGTCCGCTCGGATTGGCCATCAGTTTGAGGATGATAGGCCGTACTGAAGTTCAGTTTAGTATTCAGAGCTTGTTGAAGACTCTTCAAAACTTAGAGGTGAATCTTGGATCTCGGTCAGAAATAATAGATAGTGGTACTCCATGAAACTGTACCACATCCCTGATATATATCCGTGCCAGTTGATCCAAAGAGAAATCCTCTCGAATAGCAATGAAGTGTGCAGTCTTTGTAAGACGATCCACAACAACCCAGATTGAATTGTTGCCTTTGGATGTCCTTGGAAGTCCAGTGACAAAGTCCATGGTGATGTTCTCCCATTTCCATTCTAGTATGGGCAATGGTTGCATCATCCCCTTAGACTTCTGCCTCTCTGCCTTCACTTGCTAACACACCAGGCACTTTGATGTATATTCAGCGATCTCCTTCTTCATATTATCCCACCAAAAGTTTTCTCGGAGATCTCAATACATCTTTGTGCTCCCTGGGTGAATAGAGAAATTTGAACTATGTGCATCATCCAAAAGTTCCTTCTTCATCTCTGAACTTGACGGAACACATAGTCTTTTCCCAAACCACACAATTCCTTCTTCATTAACATTAAACTCTGAGGATTTTCCCTTTTTGATAGCTTCCACTTTTTCTTGGATTCCCGCATCATCCTTTTGAGCATCCATTAACCTTTCCAAAAGAGATGGTTGAGCAATAATTTGTGAAAGGATTGATGATGTTCCCTTCTTTATGATTCCCACGTCCATCTTCATCAAGTCTAAGAAGATTGGATCCTTTTCAATTCTCATCATTTATAGAATCGCTGGATCCTTTCTACTTAGGGAATCCGCCACCTTGTTCACCTTCCCAGGGTGGTAATGTATTGAACAGTCATATTCCTTGATGAGCTCTATCCGTCTTCTCTGGCGCATATTAAGATCTTTCTGTGTGAATATATATTTAAGACTCTTGTGGTCAGTATATATCTCACATTTCTCTCCATAGAGATAATACCGCCAGATTTTCAAGGCAATGATCACCACCGCCAACTCCAGATCTTGCGTTGGATAGTTTCGCTCATGGATTTTCAACTACCTTGAGGAATAGGATATCACTTTATCATTCTGCATCAACACACATCCTAAGCCCTTCTTTGAAGCATCACTAAATACCACAAAAAGATCCCCACTTGTGGGTAAAGTGAGCACGAGTGCAGTGATAAGCCTCCTTTTCAACTCCTTGAATCTTTCTTCACATTCATCACTCCAAGAAAACTTTACTCCCTTTCGAGTTAGCTTGGTAAGAGGGTTGGACAATCGTGAGAAATTTCTCACAAATCGTCGATAATATCCAGCTAACCCCAAGAAGCTACGGATATCAGTTACCGATGTTGGCCTCGGCCATCCCTCAATTGCATCTATTTTGGAGGGGTCCACAGATATCCCATTTCTTGTGATGATATGGCCCAAGAATGAGACTTCCTTCAACCAAAACTCACACTTGCTGTACTTTGCATAGAGCTTCTCCTTGCGCAAAGTCTCTAGTACAGTTTTTAAATGCTCCTCATGGTCCTCCTTGGTTTTGGAGTATATTAGAATATCATCTATAAAGACTACCACAAATTTGTCAAGGTAAACCCTAAAGACTCTATTCATCAAGTCCATGAATATTGCAGGAGAATTGGTGAGTCCAAAAGGCATTACTATGAATTCATAGTGCCCGTACCTTGTACGAAAAGCAGTCTTGGGGATATCTTCCTTCTTCACCCTTACTTGATAATATCCCGACCGCAAGTCCACCTTGGAGAAGTATTGTGCTCCACCCAGCTGATCAAACAAGTCATCGATTCTTGGGAGATGATACTTGTTCTTTATCGTGATTTTGTTAAGTTCAAGATAATCGATGCAAAGATGCATTGACCCATCCTTCTTCCCGACGAAGAGGACTTGTGCACCCCATGGTGATGCACTTGGGCGTATAAACCCTTTATCCAGATTCTCCTGTAGTTGTTTATTCAGCTCTTCAAGCTCAACAACAGCCATTCTATATGGAGTCTTGGATATTGGTAGCGCCCCAGGTATAAGTTCAATTGAGAACTCAACATCTCTTCTTGGAGGAAGACCAGGAAGTTCCTCGGGAAATACTTCAGCGAATTCCCTCACAATAGGCATTTCGTCAAGGGTGGTTTCTTCCTTGGACTCAATCATCTGAGCCAGATATGCGTGATCATAAGGCAGTAATATCCATGATTGAGATGATGGAGCTAAAGGAGATTCATCTTCCTCATAACACTTGTAAAGAATTGGGGGTCGATTCTCCATATGGAGTGTGATTTCCCTCTCCCGACAATTTATGTTGTCTCTATATAAGAAAAGCCAATCCATGCCAAGAATTGCATCAAATTCCACCAAAGGGAGTATGATGAGGTTCGCCGGGAAATTCAATCCACAGATTATAACAGGGGAGGACTTATATTCATGGGATGCAATGATTGCCCCATTTTCCGTACTCACCGACATCTTTACTTCCAGGATTTGTGGTGGTGCTGGGATTGTTCTACTAAACATTCGAGATATAAAATAATGCGTAGAACCTGAATCAAAAAGTACGTTCGCTATTCTTGAATGAATAACTAGCGTACCTGTCACCACTTCGTTGTCGGGGTTCACTTCGGCAGAAGTGATGGAAAAATCTCTTCCTTGCTGTCTTGGAGGTTGTTGGTTGCCTCTGATAACCCTTAGATTAGGGCACTGATTCGCAAAATGACCCAGTTCTTTTCATTTGTAGCATTGAACAATGCGTTGAGGTTCGAACGGAGCGTTCCTATCCTCTGTCGCAGCCGTGGGTCCTTCTTGCCGACAGTTAATAGCTAGGTTCCCTTCTCTTCCACACCTAAAGCATTTTCTCGTCCCCCTAAGGCAATTTCTAGGGTGCTTCTTTCTGCACTTTTGGCAAGTGGGGTGCTGGAACTTCTTAGCACCATTGGATTTATCCATCGGACCACCAGTATTGAAGTCTACCTTCTGCTTCTTGTCCCCATGATACCCCTGTGATTCTCCGATCTCCATTTCAACCTTGAGGGCACATCGGACAATTTCCTCATAGCTGTCGAAGTCACGAATCGCTAATGCTTTCTGCAATCTAGGATTCAGCCTTCCAAAGAAGCGGTCAACCTTGCATTCGGGGGTAACGACAAAACCGGATGAATATCATGCAAGCCTTGTGAAGTTTTCCTCGTATGCTCCCACAGATTCTTCATCTTTCTGCTTGAGGGAAAGGAAGTCCCTTTCCATCTTAAGACGGAGGGTGCGCAAAAAATATTTATCGAAAAACATCTTCTGGAATTCCTTCCATTCCAAATCCACGATCTCCTCCTCAGGCTTTGTATTTTTGATCAACGTCCACCATTGATCAGCTTCACCCTCCATACGATAAGCTGCCAGGAGAACCTTCTTTTGTTCAGAACATTGAAGGATAGAGAATATCTTTTCAATGGAGTTGATCCATTGCTCAACGATCGTGGGATCAGATGATCCACTAAAAGTAGGAGGCCTTTGTCTCATGAAGCTCCCGATAGAGACTTGTTCTTTCTTAGGGGGGGTTGAACATTCCTCTTGACCCGTGTTTCTATTCAAAACTTGAGTTAGCTGAGAGAGAAGCGTGACAAAGTTCTCGATTCCTGCTCCCATTGGATTGGGCATCTCATTAGTACAATCATCACACTGATCTTCACAACGGTTGTTAGCCCGAGTTCTCCTATTACCGGCCATTGGCTGGAATAAAAGGAAATTTAGGGGTAACACATAAAGGGTAATCCAAAGACAAAAGTTGATGACTTATAAATAAACATTAATCTCTTTAACTCATGAGTCTATAGGATTCAATCCAGGATTTTCATGATCTTCCTTCGAACATATATTCTTAGGGGCATTTTTCCCTTAATAAGGGATCATACTAAGATTGTGAATTTATGAAAACATATCCCCCAGGAGTGTCGTAACCAAGAGTGCAGCAAGGCCCGTTGTCGTGAACCAGTTCCTATTCGAGTCTAGCTCAAAGCAGTGTTTTCGGGTTTTACCCCTAGGATACATCTGTGCCAGAGCCACCTCTACCTGCTCGTATCTAGACAGGGATGTATTTGTTTGATAAACCACTTACTTAGTATTTAACAAAACTTAGGGATGATTTTATTATACTTAGTCTTGTATCTAAGGCTTTACTAGGGTTTCCTAATCCGAAAAATAACTAAACCTATCCTCTGATACCAACTATGACAACCCTGCTTTTTATTACAACTTAAGCATGCCTTATTACATAAAACTTCACCCGATACAACAAAGAAGATCAAGAGGTTTAGTGTCTTTGGGGATTAGGATAATTACATAAAAACTTTAAACTTCAAATACAACATCTTTATTGAAATATTCCTTTACATGACCACTACATTCCATCCTACTTAGCATTGCATGGGATAACCTGAGGACATGCATAAGAAAAGGGTGAGCTATAAAGCCCAGTAAGGGAGTACACAATGAATAACATGAGGAGTACAATACATGTTAGGAAATAGGAACATCAATTGAGAATTAGAGTAACATGAACATAAAGGCATGATAAAGCATGATAACCATAACATGGAAATGTGGCAACAACACTTAACATTGAATTAGCATGAGCCAAGGCTCATTGCACATGGAGCATGAGTAAACCCTCATTGCACTTGAAGCACGAGTAAACCCTCATTGCACTTGAATTAGCATGAGTCAACACTCATTTCACATGACGTATCATGATACTATACTTTACCCAATGCATTGGAGCGCTATAAAGGGCGCACCCTTCTTAAACATTTCATTTCATGCATAAGTGTTCCACATGGATCATAAAAAACATGGATTCATAAAACATAATCACTTATTCTACGATAAAAGGAATATGGAATTCATACATGAAAAATTATAATGAATAAGTAAATGTGCATAAAGGTGAATACCCTTGATGGAGAAATGGGCATGGTATTCACTATACAATGATATTGGCTTAGAAAATCGGTGTGATTTCGGCAGCGTAACGGCGTGACATAAGAGTTCATAAAAAAAGGTTGATGAGAGAGAAAGGGGTTCCTCATCATATTTACATGTAATGGACAGTAAGGAGGTCATATAGAAACATGTCCCAACAATTGAAAAGGAATTTAGATTCATGATACAAAAGTATTGCTTGAATATAAAAGAGGAGAAAAAGGTTTCTTTCGGAATTTCGGCATAGTAACGGGTGTACATGGGAGGCTTTTAATGAGAGAGAAAGGGGTCTACCATCATTAAAAAAATAAGAGGGCAGTATGGTAGAGGTGCAAAACCATACCCCAACATTCATAATTGAAATTAAAAGGGCAATACAACTTAAAGAAAATTGACAAAAATGAGAAAGGAAGAAAAAACCCTTACTTGGAAGTGTGCTTCAAAAGGCTAGAGAGAGGCTTGTGAGAGACTTATTGGGAGCTTAGGGCACCTTAGGAGTATTCTAGAGAGAGTAGGGCAGAGGTTGGACGAACTCCAAGGGATTTTAATCAGGAGGAAGTGGGAGCTTGGGTGGGTTTATATAGGAAAGGTGAGAGAATTCTTTATTATTTAGGTTTGGGACCCCTTATATTAAAATAATCCAAACCACAAACCATCCCATGGTATTTGTCCATGGTTTCTGGAAAAGGAAAGAGGAAAAAAATATTTTACAAGGCCAAGGTCCTAACTTATTAAAAAATTAGGGTTGCTTATGTGGAGGTGAGTCACACTCCCATGGAAATTAATTTAAAAAGGCAAAGTGTTGAATAAGTCTTGAGGGCTCCATTAATGCTTTGAAAAGTAAGTCAAAAAAACCCAAAACTTCATTATTTTAATGATAAAACAAATATTGGCCGAACATAAGGATTATGTTATTTTATTACATCACTATTGGGTCATTATGATGTCATAAAACACATTATTTATTTAAATGGTATTTAAATTTTACCCAACAATTTGACTGTCTCAGAAAATTATGAAAAATTCACCGTTGGATAATTTCGACGTCCTGATTCAAAAAATAATATTTATTTTGTCTAAATAATTTTCAAAATAAGTTAATTTTCACTTTTAAAATAAAAACCGACATTTATAAAAAAATTCACGGGTTTTGACAGAAATGGCTTTCAAACCTTAATAAAAATTTTAATTGCATTCATAAAATTATAAGATCATTTATACTTAATAAAAAATCAATTTAATATTAATAATAATATTTTATTAAAATATTATTTAATTCAAAAATCCTTTAATTTAATAAAATATAATTCTTAATTAAATAATAACTAAAAACACCATTTGTACTTTAAAAACTAATTACAATATATCAAAAATGACTAGAAATTATATTCATTATTATATACAAAAATAATGTACATGAAAATGGTTCTACTTATTTGTTACATAACCCCTTAAAATAGCCGCATAAGACCTAAGGGTAAGGTGTGCGATGGTGACCGACTCTTGGGGCGGCTCGGATAACATCGCTCGAGTGGTAATTTCAATAAACTTCCACTTTTCTCGTAGACGATCACGTTCGAGCTTGACTTGATGAAGCTCAGCTTGGGCTTGGTCAAGGGCAAAGCCCAAAGATGCCACCTCTTTTCCGAGCTCTGACAAATGGGCTTCGTAAGGGGCAATTCTACTGGATGAGGCCATCACTTCCTTTGTCTGAATAGAAATGGGTTCGTTAAAGCCTTATATTTATACTACTCAGATGATCACTGTTCAACGACTATAAAAGTAACGGTCACAAATCATAACGTAAAACTAAAGAAGTTGACATCTTATAAAAACATTTTTCATAAAGAAACATTTAACTGGATCAAGAGGTATCTTCTATTAATGAAACTTTGGGTCGTTACATGCTGTTTACCGTTTTGAAGGTGAAGCTGATCAGTGGTGGTCGATGGTGAAAAATATCCGGGATAGTGATGAGATTGAGGATCTTCACTAGGACGAATTCAAAGGTATGTTTCTTGAGAAATATTTTCCTAAGGTGGTTGGTCTTAGGATGGAAAAACAATTCCTAGAATTGAGGAAGGAGGATGATTCAGTGGCTGCTTATAAAGCAAAGTTCACTCGATTGGCAAGGTATGCTCTGAACTTCATACGAGATCTTGATAGTAAAATAAACTGTCTTTACTCAGGGTTAAAGCCAAAGTATCGAAGGGCATTAGCTTCTCGTGAGTTCAAAAGTTATGAAAAACTTGTTCGATGTGCGGAGAAGGTGGAAATGGAGCTTGTCGATGATCGGGTGTTCTATGACAAACAACAGAATAAGAGGTCTAGTTGGCAGGCAAAGGGGAAGAATTCATCAAAGAAGCAAGAGGTAAGAAAACCAAATATCCATCCTGTGAGAAGTGTGGTAAAATGCATCCTGGAGAATGTTTATCCAAGTCTGGTAAGTGCTTTTGGTGTGGTAAGTCTGATCATATTGCTCGTAACTTTAAGGAAGATGATAAAACAGGCAATGAAAAGCCAACGGTAAGATGTTTTAAGTGTAATGAAATGGGTCATTATGCAAACAAGTGTCCAACGAAGAACTCAACTGGGGGAATGCAGCCAGACTACAAGCAGAAAGGGGTGGTGAAATCCTTTGCAATAACTTCAGCAGATGTTGGGACATCAAATGAAGTGGTATCAGGTACACTGTTTGTTTGTTCAGATTATGCCAATGTGTTGTTTGATTCAGGGTCTACACACTCTTTCATTTCAGAGAAGTTTTCTAGTAAATTGAAAATTCCATCTCAAGATATGAACCCTGAACTTATGGTAAAAACACCCGGAGGGAACGTTGAGGCAAAAAGGTATTATAAGAACCTTCATATCCTTGTGTGTGGAAAGAATCTACCAACAAACCTTATTGTTTTGCCTCTAGTAGAGTTTGATGTTATTTTGGGCATGGATTGGCTTTCTGTTTATCATGCTATGATTGACTGCAGAGCTAAAATTGTTTCTTTTCAGAAATATTTTCAGTTTGTGTACAAGAATGAACCCTTGATTTTGATAACGTACCAGGAAGTTGAGAAACTAGTAAAAGATGGAAATGAATGTTACCTTGCACATATTGTTGAAAATAAAGGAACTGTTTATATTAATGATGTGCCAGTGGTAAATGAGTATCTTGATGTTTTTCCTTATGAGTTGCCTGGTATTATTCATGATCGGGAAGTTTAATTTACTGTTGACTTAGTTCCTAATTCTAAGCCAATTTCAAAACCCCCTTATCGAATGGATCAAGTTGAACTTTTAGAGTTAAAGAAACAATTGTAGGAGTTATTAGATAAAGGTTTCATTCGACCTAGCACATCACCATGGGGTGCCCCTGTCTTGTTTGTTAAAAATAAAGATGGATCAATGAGACATTGAATTGATTATAGAGCCTTGAATAATATTACTATTAAGAATAAGTATCCTTTGCCTCATATCGATGATTTGTTTGATCAGCTCCAGGGAGCTCAGTATTTTTCGAAGATTGACTTGAGGTCGGGGTACCATCAGTTGAAAGTAAAAGAAGCAGATGTTACGAAGATTGTGTTCCGTACTAGATATGGCCATTATGAATTTGTAGTTATGCCTTTTGGGTTAACCAATGCACCTACTGTATTCATGGACCTTATGAATAGAATTTTCCATGAGTTCTTGGATAAGTTTGTGGTTGTTTTCATTGATGATATTTTGGTGTTTTCTAAAAGTAAAGAGGAGGATGAAAGTCATTTAAGGGTAATCTTGCAAACCATAAAAGAAAAGAAACTATATGGAAAATTCAGAAAGTGTGAGTTTTGGTTACAACAAATTTCTTTCCTGGGTCACATTATTTCAAAAGATGGCATAACTGTTGATCCTACTAAAACAAAAGTTGTTGAAGAATGGCCGAGACCCACAAATCTAACCGAGATCCGTAGTTTTCTTGGTTTGGCACGTTACTACCGAAGTTTTGTTGAAATTTTTTCACGGTTATCTAGTCCAATGACTAAGATAACTCATAAGGGTGTTAAGTTCATCTGGACAAAAGAATGTGATGATTGTTTTCAGGAGTTGAAAAGAAGATTGGTGAATGCTCCAGTTTTGGCACTTCCTTCTAGGAATGGTGAGTTTCTTATATACAGTGATGCTTCGTTGAAGGGACTTGGTTGTGTCTTAATGCAGAATGATCAGGTAATTGCTTATGCTTCACATCAGTTGAAAACTCATGAGGTAAATTACCCTACACATGATTTGGAATTAGCTGCTGTTGTCTTTGCTTTAAAAATTTGAAGGCATCATTTGTATGGAGTAAAGTGTGGAATATATACTGATCACAAAAGTTTAAAGTATATATTCACTCAGAAAGAATTGAACATGAGACAGAGGAGATGTCTGGAATTAATCAATGATTATGATTGTACAATCCACTACCATCCAGGAAAAGAAAATAAAGTGGCCGATGCTTTGAGTCGAAAAAGTAATGCTTCATTAACCATGCTACGTTTGCAATGAGATAATTTGGTTTTTGATTTAATGAACTTTGGCATAGAAGTTATTGGTCCAGGAAGTCCTTCTGTTTTGTTTTAGGTATCAGTGAAATCTTCTCTATCAGACAGAATGAAGCAAGCACAGAAGCAAGACAGCGAGTTGCAAAAAAAGGTAGAGCTGGTTCAGAAAGGTAAGTTTCCTAAATTCAACATTGACAATGATTGTGTTTTGAGGTTTGGGAAGAGATTATGTGTGCCTTGTGATTCACAGTTGAAGAATGAGTTGTTATGTGAGGCTCATAGTTCTCCGTTTTCAGTTGATCCTGGCAGTACTAAGATGTATAGAGTTCTGCGGGAGTATTACTGGTGGGATGGAATGAAAAGAGATATTGACGATTTTACTGTGAAGTGTTTTACTTGTCAGCAGGTTAAAGAAGAGCGGAAGTTACCTAAAGGGATGCTTCAGCCTTTACCAGTGCCAGAGTGGAAATGGGAAAACATATCCATGGACTTTGTTGTGGGATTACCGAGGACATCTCGAGGTAATAATGCAATCTGGGTTATTGTTGATCGCTTGACCAAATCGGCTCATTTCCTTGCTATACGAGATACTTTATCTCAAGATCAACTTTCCCATTTGTATCTTAAAGAGATAGTCAGGTTACATGGAGTTCCTCTCTCCATTGTATCTGACCGTGATCCCAGGTTCACTTCTAACTTCTGGAAAGGCCTTCAGAAGTCGTTGGGTACAGAATTAAATTTTAGTACAACTTTTCATCCTCAATCAGATGGGCAGCTAGAACGAACAATTCATACATTGGAGGATATGCTACGAGCTTGTTCGATGGATTATCATGGAAGTTGGGACCAACATCTTTCTTTGGTTTAATTTTCATATAATAACAATTTTCATTCTAGTATACAGATGGCACCATTTCAGGCATTATATGGGAAGTGGTGTCGAACTCCAGCTTTCTGGGATGAAGTGGATGAAAGGAAGTTGATGGGACCAGAATTGGTAGAAGAGATGGCAGAAAAAGTTCAGATGATTCAGAATCACATGAGAACAGCTCAGAGCAGGTAGAAGAGTTATGCGGATAACCGGAGGAAGGATCTATCTTTTGAGTTAGGTGATCATGTTTTTCTCAAAGTATCACCGTGGAAAAGTGTGATGAGATTTGGTAAGAAAGGAAAGTTGAGTCCAAGGTTCATTGGATCATATGAAATTATGGATAAAGTTGGATCAGTTTCTTACCGAGTGGCTTTACCTCCGAGTTTATCACAATGTTTTTCATGTTTCAATGTTGAGGAAGTATAGGCCAGATCCATCTCATGTTTTGAGCCCAAAGGTAGTTCAGCTGGAAGAGAACCTATCTTATGAAGAACAACCAGTCCAGATTCTTGACCACAAGGAGCAGGTGTTACGGAATAAGGTGATTCATCAGGTAAAGGTTTTGTGGAAAAACCCTGTGATTGAAGAGGCAACGTGAGAATCTGAAAATGCTATGAGGGATAAATACCCCCACTTATTTTGATAAGTGAATAAAATTGCGAGGACGCAATTTCCAAAAGGGGGGAAGGATGTAACATCCCAGGTAAATAAAGAATAAAGAATCCTCATATTAATTAATATTTACAAATTAAATATTAATTTTAATTATAAGGGGTTTCTACATTCGATAGCGTACTCGATACGCAACGATGAGTTTCTTTGAAAACTTACGTTGCACACTAGTAATAAAATAATATTATTTTAAATGTTAGTTTACACGTAGCCGTTGTACTGGTGGGAATGGATAGAAATAACTAAAATATGATTATATATGTTTTTAAATGTTTTTACATTTATCCAATAAAGGATAAAGGCTTAAAATACGAAAAGAATTCAATTTTAGTCATATATACTCTAATTTTCACGAAAGGTTCACTTATCACTTTTTGATGGCGAACCGTCATTATATATAGTTTTGATCACTCTTATACATTATTTTGGACTAAATATAACTCTTCTTTAGAATCGGGACATCAAAATTTACTTTGTGTAAATTTTTTGTATCTTTCTGATAAAGTTCATTTTTTTAAATGAATAGTGAAAATTGTTGTATTTTAATTCAAAACCTCTTTTTAATATAATTTTTAATATGATTAGATTATCTTTAGAGTTTTTTTTAAAGTGAAATTAGAAAATATTTTTACCATTAAATCCAATAGTGGTCGTTGGAATTAATTTCCCTTTGAAATCGGACTTAAACTAGTGTCAATCTTTTGATACTTATTGTTTCACAAAAACACGCTATTTGTAATGACAGCGGGAATTAATTATTAAATTAATTAATTTGACTTATATGTTTTTAATTTTGTAAAATGGACTTCATTTTTGAATTCGGAATATCAAATATATCTTAGGGTGAATTTTTGGAATTTTTCTGAAAAACTTCAATTTTTGATGAATAGTGAAATCACAAAGTGGTACTTATAAAAACTGATTTTCCATTTAAATGAAATTTTTCCACTTTTGTGTATTGAATTTCAAAAATCAGAAATACATGGTTGTCACTAAGAAGTAAAATGTGGTTCAATGAGATTAAAATATTTTTTTTGTGAATAGTAACTTATTAAGTTTTTAATCGCGATTAGTGGTAATTAGTGTAGTTTAAGGTAAAAATAATGTTTTAATAATATGAGATGCCCTAGAAACATGTCCTACCCATATTGGATGTGTCATGGCCGGCCAAGAAAAGCCATGTGTCAACTTGGGGTCCCCATGGAGCCACTTTGGTTGGAAAATGACATAAATACCTTTTCTTTAATGTTAATGTAAAAAATGGCACAAACATGATATGTTTTACTAAAACAATTTTTAAATGGGGTTATACAAGTAATATTTTTGATTATAAATAATCATTGGAAATTTAAAAATATTTCCTACATCATAGTAGTTTTTATATAATTTTTAGACATTAAATAAATTAAATTATTTATGACATAATAATGATGGAGTGATGACATCATTATTTGACGATTTAAATAAAATGGAAAGATAATGTAAAATCTATGAACTACACATGTCCAAAACTTATTGGATGGGTGGATTTAGAACCCTTATCACCTTATACACGATTTATATCAATGTGGGACCTTTTAAAACCGAAAAAACATTTTCAAATAATGTAATATTTCTTTACTTTCCAAAAATGCCCCTCCTCTCCTCTTATAAAAGGCCCCCACCTCTACCACCTTACCCACACTCCCAAAGCCTTTGGCTCGACCAAAACCTGCTCATTTTGTCTCTACACTTCCCTCTATTACACCTTGAATCCTAACATTTGGAAGAAGTCTTCCCAAGTAATTCTTTGAGCTCAAACCAAAGGGATTTACCCGATTTTAAGGTAATGTCTTCTTTTGAGTCCTTTTGTTTTATTTTACTTTTCCAACCCCATAAAATATTTTTATTCTATTATTTTTTAACAACTCCAATATCCTCAGTATACTAGGATGTTGTTATAAGAGGGATTCAAGCTACACCAACACACACCTACATCTAATGGTTAAAGAACATATGGTTTCCGTGGATGGTGAATTTATGCCTCCCGAAACGATGATTGTTCAACATTTATTTAACACCTTCAAAGTTGGACATTAAGATGTCACTATATTTATATATGATATATAATATGTTTATGTTTTCTTTAAGCTTCTGTATTTTTCATTTTGGGCATATCTTTATGGTTTCCATTATGGGTAAACACGATATCTTCATTTAAGGAAGTGCGGACTACCGCCCCCTCAAAGTAATGTGATTCGTTAATGCCATATGTGGGACATGTAAAGGATGGATTTAAAGTTATTATATATAATGTTATACTGGAATTATAATATAACTCTATATAATTATTATTTCTTTCCATTAAAGTATGAGATAGAAATGAAAGTAGCGTTCATGCGTACGTACGACTTACCGTCTCCATGAACGATGCATTTCATTTCTTATCCCCAAATGTAATGTACTATTAAAAGTACATGTATATAAGGGATATATATAATGAATGATATATCTAAATGATGAAAATAATTCTAGAATTAAAATATACATACCTCTCTTTTAGTTTTAATTCCATAAATATGACAAAGAAATGAAAGTAGCGTTCATGCGTACGTACGGCTTACCGTCTCCATGAATGGTGCATTTCATTTCTTACCTCTAAATGATTATGTAATATTATAAATACATGTATATGCTGGATATATATGATATATATGATATCCAAATCAGGAATGTCATTCTGGATACAAAGAACCTTTGACCACACGAACACCATGTAATTGTAAGAAGTCCACTTTCGACTTAAGAACCAAATATCGACAAAACAAACATTATTAACTTAAATGGTTACATAATGTTTATAACATGGCAATAAGTGATATAAAAGGAATAATGAACTTTAAAAAGGTTCTTAATCAAGTAGAAATTAACTCAAGTTTATTATTCAGGACGTTAAAGAACGATCGAGTCAAGTCGGACCCAAGGTAAGGGACTTCGTCTCAATCTCCTTTCATTGAGGCATATTTCGTTTTATACACAACATTCTTTTATACGGTGTATAAACCCCTTTTACTTTTACTTTTATACAAAAGGAATATTTTTCTATGAAGCGTTTTACTAAATGACAAAAAGGAATGTTTTTTTAACATACGCGGTGACAACGACCTTTTCCGCCGCCGCGAGTATTATTTGGTCTTTGGCTTCCTCAACAAGCCGTAATGTTTTTAAAATAAAATAAATACCATATACTCTTTTATGTATTTTGGTATTGAAAATGGTTTTGATAAAGGATTCTATTATGATATATTGTGATTGAAATGTGGAAATGTTATCATTCCTTTATATTGGTTTTATGTTTTATGATTTTATATTGGTACTTGGAAATTTTAACGGGTGGTTATGTTATAAACCATATGATGGGTGGTTCCGTGAATACCTGGACGGGTGGTTACGTTATAACCTCCAATGCATTGGGTATGGAAGTCAGCCGTATGGGTATTCCATTAAGTATGTATGGAAATTGGCCGTATGGCTATTCCATTATGTGATATGTGTGGAAGTCGACCGTATGGTTATTCCACTTAAGTATGTTTATGTCCCAAGTTACCTTTATATATGCTATGTGTTCTTTATATGGGTTTTATGGTAATCCTTTGGTTACAAAAAGGTAAGTAATGATACTTTATTTAGTGAAGAGTTTTTACTACTTCATGATGGTGAAGGTATTACTTTGTTAGAGTATACATGGTTTACTTGATGTTTGAAAAAGTAACAGTTTTCATTCTTTGTGTATCCCATACTGAGATTTTTATGCTCACCCCATGTTTTTTTCAAAATGTTTTTCACAGGACTTAAAGTGGAATATGGTCAAGGATGGGATCAAGGGAATGTCATGCTATATAAGACATGGAACTAGACATGTTTCTTTTTAAGAGTTTTTTTTATTATGGAAACTTAGTAGAAGTGTATACTTTGTAATCTTTTGAGATGTAATAGTTATGTTCTAATTCTCTAAAACTCTAAACCTGAAAAGATCCTAAATGTGAATTATTCATTTAATTCAATATTAAGTAAGGTTTAAGGCTGGGGCCTTATACCTTATGTAAGCACGATTGATCTTAACATTTATCAATAGATTTAAGGGTAGGAAGCTATAAATTATATTATCATTAATTAAATATAATTACATATTAAATATTCTATATAAAAATTAAAACAATAATAACATCCATCAATAAAATATTGTGATGAAAAATGAATTTTAATGCTATGTGGAGACAGTAAGTTGTACTATTGCACCAACGATACATTAACTTATTATCTAATGGGAAATAGGGTTTATAATGGAGTTTTAATGAGAATAATAACATTAATGAATATTTAAGATACTTAATTTATTAGTTTATGATAAATATCACATATCTTAAAGTGTTAAAGAAGAGTAGACCAAGAAAGTGATTAGTTAGAGAGATTACATCTTCTTCAAAACGGCTCATTTATATCTCTCCTAAAGGGATATAGGGTTATTATTTTGTAATACCAGCACCTCTATAATTTATAAAAGGAATTTATAAAGATAAATTTTATGATTAAGGTTGATATATAAGGATACATGTGGTGCAAAAAAGTGAGGGATGAGGTTTCCTTTTATAATTGAGGTGAGTTGCACTTTTGGAATCTCAAAAAATATAATACAATAAAACTATTCTAGAGTAAACTATTTTAAAATTATAATTAATTATAAAATATGGTAGTAAATTATTAAAAAATATTCTTCCAATAAATTTTTTACAGGTTCATATTTTATTGTAAAATTTATCTTTTGTCTTAACCTCTTAAATAACCTATTTTAACATTAACTATTGTAACACAATTTTCACTCTAAAAAGGTTATAGTTTTATATAAAAGATGAAAATGGACTCATAAATAGATAATGTATAACATTTTTGACCATATATTATTCCCTTTTCCCTTAATTATTATTTTAATTATTTTTTAATAGTTTAATAATTTTTTTATAAAATATTATTATTGTTAAATTTGACTCTATTAATTACTTTAACATTAATAAAATCATGAAAAAACATAAAATTTAAATCAACTATTTTCCCACATCAAAACAATTTCATGGTCATCTATAAAATTATTTTTTCACTTTAATTATCTCAAATTATTACACTTTTAATATTTTTAATATCATTTATTTTATTTTTCATCAACTGAATAATTTCTACATAGACACTGTCTATGTATTTATGGTAATTATATAATTCCTAAAATATATTAATAAATTATAATAATAAATATAATTTCATTAAAAAAATTATTATTAATATTTGTTAATAACTAATTTTTCCCATTTTTAACAAATAAATAATATTTAAAACTAAGATAATGACATTTTGTCACTTATTTAGATTAAATAATATATAATTCATTTTCATTGGAAAGTATCTATTAAATAACTAAATTTAGAATATTAGTTTTTAAGGGTCGAATTTAATTTATCCAATAATAATTAGAATGAATAATTATGGCCATATAATTTAATTTTGACCTAGATTAATCTGATTTACGCTTTACTGTGGTGATAAATTTTACAATGGATACAATTAATATTGACAAAAAATGAAAGGGGTTAATTACAAAATTAGGTACTCATGATTATAAATATGTAATTTATTTTATCTAATTCAAAACATATAAATAGAGGAAATTAATTTTAATGTTAGTGTGTAAAATATGAAAAACCAATTTTTAAAGAAACTGCATTTTAAGCATAAACTGTATTTTTTATTATCCTATGATTAGAAATTCTTTTAAATGTATAAAAAAATTTATCATGTAAATAATATATGAATTTCATTAAAATAATTCATTTTTTTTAATTTAAGATATTTATATACAATTCATTGTACGCATAAAATAATTTTTACAAAAAAGAATCACTTTTATTATAAAATAAGTTTGTTTTTGTTTTTAATTCCTGTCATGAATTTATTTAATAAATATATAGAATGTATATTTTTCAAAATTATTTCATTACTATTCATACCCACCAATCTAATAGCTAGGATATGATGTACAAATAGTATTTTAATAAGGTTACATTGTTCCTTTAAACATGCTATTGCATGGAAAGTAAGATATATAACAAATAATATTATTTAAAGAGAAATATTTTGTAAAAATATCAAGGAATTAAATTATATCCCACTTATAATTAATTTCACCCTAGAAATTCATGACTCAGTGCATTACATTCTACCCCATCAATAATATATTTTCAAAATAATGGATACTTGTATGAATTTTTTGATCCCTCAAATCGCAAGACTTATTCTGTTGAGTCCTCTGAATTTTATAGTGCATGAGACTATTACACAAAAGATGGTTGTCTATTGTTGTACAGAACAAGGACACACTGCATGTACTTCTTCAATACCCTCACTCAAGAGTTGATAAAATTCATAATATTTGAGGAGACTTACCAAATTGTTTCCTTCGCTTCCCTACCTATATCTTAAAGCTATGTGGTTTTCATGGTAAAGCACATAAGTCCTATAGTTTTTAATGTTATCACTTGTCATTGAAGAGAAATAGAGTGTATTATCATTAACTACCAATACTGGTTGCTTTTTGGTTATAGCATTTTAAATAAGATTGTTTTTGGAAATGGAATGTTCTACTTATTAAGAATCAATGTTTGGTTAGGTATGTTTGACCCCAAAAAGTGTATGTGGACTTTTCTTTTTGTTCCTCCACCTAGATTCCTTGTCAATGTTTTTCACAAAAAACTTGTGGAAGGGGAACTTCATGGCCGATCATGAAGGAGAAATATTGGTCACATACACATGTTGTAGTTAAAACCATATTATATTTTAACTTCACTAGGATAGTATGGTATATAATTAAATGAAAACACTTAGGGGTGTGAAACTATGTTTCAGCTTCTTTTCATCCCACTCTATAATTCATCTTCCTGGTATAATGATAAAAAATATCTATTTATCTAATGTTCATTTCTATGAAAAGTGGTGCATATCATACTCACTTGAATATTATATATACTACCCATGTAAGCATTTCTATGATTAGGGAGAAGTGGATCCATTTAAGATAATTTAGATCAAACCACCCCAAGATCTATCTTCCCCTGAAGAATGATGGTGGTAAATTTGATGGTATTTAAGATTAGGTTTGATTTGTTAATGGGAATAAAGCCCAGTTTCTCTTTCTTTTTGTGAGATTCTTAAATGATATTATGGGACTGCAATTGACTATGATATTAACTCATCTAAGAATATCAATATATCTTAAAATTCCATTCCCCTATGTTAGAAATGGCCATGACAGATGAGGTTAGTGATCCACCCATTATATTTTTAATTTCATTTTGTGTTATCAATTTTTCCATATGCTAATTGATATAAAAAAATAAATGAGGTCTTCATTGTGTGCGAATCAATCAATTAGAAAAAACTATTTGGGAATTTGATTTTAGAATTTTATTGGATCAATTATGTAGTTCCTTAGTAGAGATACCTGAAAAACATCATGAAATTTATAGAGATTCAGTGTAAGTTTAAATTAATAAGACACCATCCCATTATGATCAAGAATGTAAAATGGATTGATGTACATAGGTCTTAACTTTCCCATCTTTCCAAATCTCATAACTCTATTCTGGAGAGTTATTCATTGGATTAAATTGTAACCCACTTAAACCCCATATCTTTTTTATGATTATTAGTATAACTTTTTATTTGACTTTGATATGCTCTTATTTGGTGTTGATTAAATCTAACCTTCTCTTTCATTTGATCATCTAAATCAGGTACCAATAGCTTTATTTCTCTAAATTTATTCCATCATTTCATATTTATTCACTTATTACAATATAGGGATTTATAAAAAGCCATATGAATTCTGTATTCAATGCTATTATTATAGGAAAATTCTACCAAAAGAAGGTGTTGACCCCAACCACATTTGAAATATATAGAGAAATCTATCAACATGTAATGTAGAGTTTTAATGGTCCTTTAAGACTAAAAATATATATTATTATTTTAATAAGTGATGAAACTTAAAACTATATCCAGATCCTTCTGAATTATTCTCATGAAATTTGAGGTAAACATCAGATGTTTATCATATCCGATGGAATATGGTACTAGATGCAATTATACCACTACCTTAACAAATATTTAGAAAATATGATCAAGAGTGAAATATTCACTAATAGTAATTATGTGTTCTGAATTTTTAAAGAGACTTAATAACACCCATATAAAATTTTAAAATTTAGTTTTTTGGGAAGTTCGATGAAAAAATCTATGGCGTTTTTTCCATTTTCATTCATGTGTGTTTAATAGTTGTAGTATCTACTTAAACTTATATCTCTCAGCCTTAACTTGCTGACAAGACAAGCATTGAGAATCGTACTTTGTAATATTTCTCTTTATTCTATATCACTATAAATACTATTTCAGGTCTCTAAACATGTTTTTAATTCCCAGATAAATAGAGAATGATGATCTATCAGCCTCATCCAATTTCTCCATATTCAAATATTGTATGCGAAGGAAACATACACGGTTCATGAACAATATTATTCCATCATAATCAAGGATAAAATCATGATCATTTCTTACATTATTTTTTAGATCTATATTTTTATTTTGTTCCTATTTAATCATTATAGGAATAGATAGTTGAAAATTTATTTGAGCCATATAATATTTCTCCCCTTCCTTTTGGATTTCAAAATATATCCTTCATAAGTCCAAAAAACTGGATCTTTTTTTATCATCATCATAGATAAGCTAGTATGATTCTTTTATATTAAAGATTTGATTACCTTATTTTCATTCCGTGTGTGGTAATATTTTGACCCATTATAATCATTAATCATCTCCAAATATATTATTTAGTACATGTTAAAATATTTTTGAGTGAAAATAGACTTTATACTTTTGTGATCAGTATATATGTCACACCTTTATTGATAGAGATAATATAATAGCTCATAATCCATAAACTTGTATATAATGCTAAATTCATAAAATTACAATTTTATATTTGAAACTGAAGAAGGTGAACCAATTTTTGTCAATCAAAACTTAAAACATCAAAAAGAAATATTAGTTAACTTACACACCAAATAACCTTTTAGGCTTATAGTTTAAGATAATTAGGACCAAACCATATCAAAATGGATTAAAAAATAATAAGTTTATAAATATTAACATCATCTATCATTATACACAAATTATATTATTTTACGTTATTCCATCAATATCATCAATATAAAATCCCTTCTATACATAATTCATTCAACCAAATTCTTTATAACATTGGTAAGAGGAAAAAAATTAATATGATATCAAATTTTCAATAAGGATAAACATAAGCATTATCAATTGAATGTCATTAATAATTATAAGATTTATATAAGGGTATGATGAAAAAATCATAGTGTATGATAGAATCAAAATAGAACTCATACCTATAAATACCTAAATCATCAAATATGACAACATGATAGAGGAAAGAGTCATCAAAATTAATAATCATGAGCCACATGATATATATCTTGAGTATAAGAAACAATATAAAACCATTGTAAGAAATTAAAAACCTTTTCAGTAACTCAGATCATCACACTCATAAAAACATTCAAAACATTTTTCATTTGAATAACCATACATTCAACTTACTATATATTCATTACCCAATGCATTAGAGTGCCATCCGAGAACACCCATAATTTAATCTATAACGAGCTCATATATTCCTATCTAAGCCTACCCATCATATTAGATGTTACATGATAACGTGAAACTATCAAGGCCACCCCATTATATAATCCATAACGGGATCAACTAATTCTATATAGGCCACCCCGTCATATAATATTTCCAAGATCCAAAACATGAATAAATTACATAGATATTTCATTATAAAACTAATAGAAACAATAATTATTATTTTATAACATGATTAACCCTTGGAAAATAAATGGGATTCATCATAATATCTTAAAATATGATTAACCTATAAAAAATGAATGAGTTCCATAAAAATATATTTGAAATATGATTTTCTCATGGAAAATGAACACGTTCCACTAAAATCTCTTTAAAACATTCATAATCAACCCGAATAAATAATAAGGATGGTATCAATACCACATATACCCTATTAAGTAAGAATAAAGGGGTTTTCTCATTGATTAACAGAAACACCAATAAATGATAATTAAAAACATTTTTGAGGAAAATATATTTTATATTATGAAAATCACTTTTTAAGACATAAAACACTTTTAAAACCCATTTATTTGAAAATAACTTTTAAAAACAATAAATTTCCAGAATGTTAAGAAAAAATTTTATTTAAAAAATAATTTTGTAAACATTCAAAGAAAGAGTCAAAAACAATGATGGTAAGTCAGTAGGTAATTCCATACTTATCATAAAAAAACATTACTTTCTCACAGTATAAATGTAACACCCCAAGCTTCCACGATACTCTTCTCTTTCAATAATGTAATAGATTTCATTGTACGCAAGTTCAAGATTCTAAGGCACCACGACCAATCAAAGTAGCTGTCATGAATAGTAATACATACTTTTTGAAATTATATAAATTTTATATTTTAAAAAGGGCTTCATTTTTGGATTCTGAATATTGAAATTAGCCTATGTTGAATTTTTGGTATTTTTCTGAGAACTTCCAATTTTCGATGAATAATGAAAAATACTTAAATTTTTTTTTAATAAAAATAATTTATAGTGATAAACTATATTATTGAGTGGTTTTAAAGTATAATTAGAATATATTTTAACTGTTTTATCCAATGGTGGTCATTATAATTAATTTCACTTTGAAATTGAACATAAAAAATTGTCATTCTTTTGATATATATTGTTTCTTAAAAACACACTATTTGTTGTGAAAACAGGAATTAATTATTAAATTAATTAATTCAACTTATATGTTTTGAATTTGGTAAAATAGACATCATTTTTGAATCAGGAATATAGAATATAGCATAGGGTTAATTTTTGGTATTTTTCTGAAAAACTTCAATTTTTGAGAAATAGTGAAACCACTAAGTGGTTGTTAGAAAACTAATTTTTCGTTTAAATGAAACTTTACCACTTCTATGAATTGAATTTCAAAAATCCGAAAAAAATGGTTGTCATTAGTAATTAAAATGTGGTTCAATGGGATGAAAATAATTTTTTGTGAATAGTAACTTTTAAGTTTTATTAATCGCGATTAATGGTAATTAGTGTAATTTAAGGTAAATATAATGTTATAATAATATGAAATTACCTTTACACTTGTCCTAACATTATTGGATGAGTCATGGTCGACCAAGAAAATCCATGGGTCAACTTGGGGACCCCATGAATCCACTTGGGTAAGAAAATGACATTAATAACTTTTTATTTAAAGTAAAAATAAAATTGTCACAAACATGTGTTGTTTTACTAAAACAATTATTACATGGGGTTATATAAGTTAGCTTTCTGATTATAAATATTCATCGGAAAGATAAAAAGATTTCTTACATCATGGTAATTTTTTTATAATATTTAGACATTAAATAAATTAATTAATATATGACACTATGATGATGTAGCGATTACCACATTAATGAACGATTTAAATAAAAGGAAAAGATAAGTTAAACTCTAAGACTTACACTTGTCTAAAGCCTATTGGATGGGTGGATTTCTAACCTTTATCACCTTATCCTAGAAATATATCATTGTGGGACCATTAAAATACGAAAATCATTTCATAATAATGTAACATTTCCTAATATTCCAAGAGTTCCCCTCCTCTCCTCTTATAAAAGGACCCCACCACTACCACCTTATTCACAACTTCAAATCCATTTGGATCGGCCAAAATCTGCTAAAATACTCTCTAAACTTCCCTATCTTACTCCTATAAGCCTCAATTTGGGCAGAGGACTTCCCAAGGAAGCCTTTGGCCCAAAATCAAAAAGAGTTACCCGATTTTAAGGTAATGTCTTCCCTTATGTTCTTTTGTTTTATTTTGCTTCTCCAACCCCTTAAACTCTCTTTATTCTTTTCATTTGTAATAATACCAGTATCTTCAATATACTAGGATGTTTTTATGAGAAGTATTTTATTTACACTTACACACACCTTTGTCTAATGGTTAAAGAACATATTGTTTCCATGGGTAGCAAATTACTACCTCACGAAATGATGATTGTTCAATATTCTTTTAACACCTATCAGGGTGGCCATTACGATGTCACTATATTTATATATGATATATATTATGTTTATTTTTTCCTTATGCTTCTGTATTTTTCATTTATGACATACCTTTATGATTTCCATTAATGGTAAACACGATAATTTCATTTTAGGAAGTGCGGACTACCGCCCCTTAAAGTGATTTGAATCGTTAATTCCATATATGGGACGTATAAAGGATGAATTAAGTGATATTATATATGATATTATACTATAATTATATTATACCTTTATATCATTATTAATTCATTCCATTAAATACAAAATAGAAATGAAAGTAGCGTTCATGCATGCGTACGGCTTACCATCTCCATGAACGGTGCATTTCATTTCTTACCTCTAAATGTTATGTAATATTATAAATGAATGTATATACTAGATATATCTAATATATATGATATCAACATCATGAATCTAATTCTGGATATAATGGATATAAACAAATTTTAATTATAAGAGGTTTATTTTTGACTCAAGTACCAAAGATCGACAAAACGACCGTTATTAACTATAATAATTACATAATGTTCATAACATGGTAAGAAGTGATATAAAAGGAATAATTAACTTGAAAAACTGTTCTAAATCAAGTAGAAATTAAATCTAGTTTATTATTTAGGAGGTTAATGAATGATCTATTCATGTCGAACACGAGGTAAGGGACTTCGTCTCAATCTCCTTTCATTGAGGCATATTTTGTTTTATACACAACTTTCTTTTATACGGTGTATAAACCCCTTTGACTTTTACGTTTATTCAAAAGGAATATTTTTATACGAAGAATTTTTCTAAATGACAAAAAGTAATGTTTTTTTTGTCGGACGTATGCGGCGACAATGACTTCTCCGCCACCATAACCATTATTTGAGTTTCGGCTTCCTCTACAAGCCATAAATTTTTTTAAATGAAAAATAAATACCATGTTTTACTTTTATTTTATTTTGTTATTAAAAATGGTTTTGATATTGTTTTTATTATATCAATTTATTGTATTGATATCTTGTGATTGAAATGTGGAAATTTTATGTTTTATTTATACATGTTTTATGTGATAAAATTATGTTATGGTTTATGACATTTTTAAACCTTTTCATATATGGAATGCATTGGACTCAATAAGTGACGAGTGGAGCCCACTATAGCATTTCGATGCATCGGTAGGTATCATGAGACAAACTAGTGTCTTGGCACAAGGCCTTGGAAAAGTATTCTTTGTAGTCTTGGCACAAGGCCTTGAATATGTGGTTATGATAGTCTGGAATTATGTATTCCATCATTATGAAAGTGGTTATTGATATTTCATGTGATTATTCGACTAGTAGAATATCCATGTGAATAAGTAAATGGAATTATTTCATTTTATTTTTTCCATATTATGCTGAAGTTCAAGTTTAAAAGGCTTTTGTTTTAGTTATACATTACCTTAAATGTTTATGGTTATTTATGAATGTTTCCACTGTATTGTTATCCTTAGTGAGCATCTGAGTTCTCCCCTTTCTATATTTTATTTTCCCAGTATGTGAAGAAATATTTTATGACTGACCTATTGGGATAGTCTAAAGGGGATATGAGTGTGGACTATAAAAACTATGTTATTGTGGTTTTTCACTTTATGATGTAATGTATCATTTATGAATGTATCTTGTTTTCCAAGGCTAATAAACTAATCAGTATTTTGAGACTTGATCATTTGTGATCATGCCAATGTTACGTAATAATGCACCGGCTCTGGGTAACTGGGGATGGGGAATTATAGTTGGTATCAGATGCATTTTTGTACTAACCTTGGAAGCTAGATTTAGAAAAACTCTGATTAGACCACATCAACCTAAGATAGACTTTGAGGATTAGTATAAAATAACTTTCTAGAATTTTGGTATTATATAGATTTTGTGAGTTTTCCATGCAATACATCCCTGTCTGGATACGAGCAGGTAGAGGCAGCTCTGGGACATATGTACCTAGGGGTAAAACCTGAAAACACCGCTTTGAGCTAGACTCGAATGGGAACTGGTGCACAACAACAGGCCTTGCTGCACTATTGGTTATGACACTCCCAGGGGATATGCTTAGGATAATTCTCATTTTCTTTACAAAACATTATGAAGGGTTTATGAGTATATACTTGCTCAAAGAAAAATATTTTATGATTAAGGATTATATCCATAAACTGTTCAATTTATGTTAAGTGTTTTACAAGTATGGAATTATGTATTTTGATTAATAAACTAATCTATTTTATGACATTGTTTAGAAATGGCACTTAATGGAAGGAATGGAAACTGTATCAATGAAGACACTCTATGTAGGGATTTCCCTCCAACTAAAGATAATTATAATGGAGTTGGTGATACAACTGGTGCTGATCAGCTTATCACCATACTGGGACAACTCACTTAGGTTATGAATAATAACCTTACTCGTATGGAGCACCCTGATCCACAACATGGAGGATCAATGTTAGATCACTTCATGAAGAAAAAACCACCAACATCCAATGGGAGTACAAATCCATTAGTAGCTGAGCAATGGATAAATTCCATAGAGAAAATATTCCATGCCTTGGGGAGTAGTGAAATGGAAAAGGTTATCATGACAGTTTACCGCCTCACTGGAGATGCTGATCAATGGTGGTCATTGATTCAAAACACAGAGGAAGATGATGAGGTATAAAATATGGAATGGAGGGAGTTCAAAGAGATTTTATTAGAAAAATACTATCCTCGTGACCATGGAGCAGATATGGAAGGGCAATTTCTGTGTTTGAGACAAAAGGAAGATGAGAATGTTGAAAAGTATGAGGCCAACTTTACAAGGTTAGAGAGACATGCTACAGATTTTTATATGTAACCCAAGAAGTAAGATTGATCATTTATTTTATGGGTTAAAACCATTTCTCCGTCGAGCTTTAATATCACAATCTTTCTCATCGTATGAAGATATTGTCTCATGTGCTGTCAAGACAGAAAAGGAATTCTCTAAGTCTTATGACAACAATGTAAAGAAAGAGAATAAGAGAACGGTGGAACAAGAGATAGATAAAGGGAAAAAGGGAAAAAAGGATTTTCCATTATGCGATAATTGTGGGAAGAATCACCCCGATACTTGCCTAAATGGAATAGGAGTTTGTTACAAATGTAGAGAAAAAGGTCACCGAGTTCGTGATTGTAAGGGAAAGAATGTGGCTATCAATGTTGAGTGATATAATTGTAGAGAAATGGGGCATTATGCAAATGAATTCCCTAAGCACCAAGGAAACTTACCTCAAAAAAGGCCAAGGGAGAAAGGCCAATCTTATGTTGTTACTACAGATGAAGTTGAATAATTATTTTATTTGTGTTTTTTGACTTCAGAACAATATTATGGTTATAAGAATAATGTGATATATATAAGGATTGTACTGTAGTACTTGTTGTTTTCATCAAGGTAATAATATGATGAAGGTAATCATATTTTTAGTATGTGACAATAAGAGAAACTTTACTTTGTTTGGGGAATCTGATGTTACAATTGATTTTGGAATTTATAGACCTTTTAGAGAAAGTCTAGACAAAGGTATTTTGGATAACTATAATGTTTGGAATGGATTAAGTAGAACTCTGAATAGTATTATTTAAGGTTAAAACATTTCTTATGATTATTTTTTGAATATTATAATACTATAGTTTTTGGAAAAGGACAACCTGCAGGTCAGGCGATAACCCATAACGTCAGACAAAACTGTAGGAATCGAACCCACAACCATAGTGAGACTTGAATTTATTACCTACCACTAGCCTACATGAAGTCTCTGGTTATTACAAATTAGTTTTCCTAATCTAAATGGTGTGTTAATATTTGGAACCTTTTACGATTATGATAAATATAATATTTTTGAGTTCTATTATCTTATTGAGTGAAAGATGGGTTTTTGGTAAAAATTTATTAAAGAATAAAAATTCTATGTATATTTCCTTACGTTCGTAGTAAATCCCCTAAATAAATTCCTCAACTTTATGAAAGGTAACTTAAAAAAAAAATTTCGGTTAACTTTTTCTACTGGGGAATCAATGATCGTTTAACCAATCACAAATTTATAATTTTCTTGTAGTTAAATTTCTCCTAATCCTATTTTCTACAACTCTCTATCAGACCTTGATGGTTTGTTTCTCCTGCATATTCATGTTTTCATTGAGTCCTAGTATGGGCTATCTAAAGTTACCTTTGTACTTATCATTATTTATTTTAAAGTTATATTTTTATTAACCCTATTTTCTATATGGGTTTTCCAAAAAGGTATTTTATACTTTGATCCTTTTATTTTAGAAGAAAAATTTCAAATCACGAGGATGAAATTTATTGAAGGAGGGGAGAATGTAACACCCCAAGCTTCCACGACACACTTCTCTTTCAATAATGCAATAGCTTGCATTGTACGCAAGTTCGAGATTCTAACACACCGCGACCAATCAAAGTAGCCATTATGAATAGTAATACCATCTTTTTGAAATTCTATAAATTTTATATTTCAAAATGGACTTCATTTTTGGATTCGGAATATCGAAATTAGCCTATGTTGAATTTTTTTATTTTTCTGAGAACTTCCAATTTTCGATGAATAGTGAAAATACCTAAAAACAACTTTTTTAATAAAAATAATTTATAGTGATAAATTATACAATTGCGTGGTTTTAAAGTATAATTAGAATATATTTTAACCATTTTATCCAATGGTGGTCATTATAATTAATTTCACTTCGAAATTGGACATAAGCAATTGTCAATCTTTTGATATATATTGTTCTTAAAAACACGATCTTTGTTGTGACAACGGGAATTAATTATTAGATTAATTAATTCAACGTATATGTTTTGAATTTTTTAAAATATACATCATTTTTGAATTAGTAATATCAAATATATATTAGGGTTTATTTTTGGTATTTTTCTAAAAAACTTCAATTTTTGATGAATAGTGAAACCACTAAGTGGTAGTTAAAAAACTAATTTTTCATTTAAATGAAACTTTACCACTTCTGTGAATTGAATTTCAAAAATCCTAAATACATGGTTGTCAATATTAAGTAAAATGTGGTTCAATGGGATGAAAATATTTTTTGGTGAATAGTAACTTTTAAGTTTTATTAATCGCGATTAAAGGTAATTAGTGTAATTTATGGTAAATATAATGTTATAATAATATGAAATTACCTTTACAATTGTCCTACCCTTATTGGATGAGTCATTTCCGACCAAGACAATCCATGGGTCAACTTGGGGACCCCATGGAGCCACTTGGGTAAGATAATGACATTAATAACTTTTTATTTAAAGTAAAAATAAAATTGTCACAAACATGTGTTGTTTTACTAAAACAATTATTACATGGGGTTATATAAGTTATATTGTCAACTATAAATATTAATTACAAATATAAAAATATTTCCTACATCATGGTAATTGTTTTTATAATTTTTAGACATTAAATAAATAAATTTATTTATGACACCATGATGATCCAGCGATTACCTCATTAATGAACCATTTAAATAAAATGAAAAGATAAGGTAACATATATAACATAAACTTGTATAAAGCCTATTGAATGGGTGGATTTCGAACCATTATCACCTTATACTATAAATATATCATTGTGGGACTTTTAAAACATGAAAATAATTTCATAATAATGTAACATTTCTTGACTTTCCAAGAGTGCCCCTCCTCTCCTCTTATAAAAGCCCCCCACCACTACCACCTTATTCGCACCTTCAAAGCCATTTGGCTCGGCCAAACTCTACCAAAATACTCTCTAAACTTCCCTCTATTACTCCTAGAAGCCTCAATTTGGGCAGAGGCCTTCCCAAGGATGCATTTGGCTCAAATAAAAAACAGTTACCCGATTTTAAGGTAATGTCTTCCCTTATGTTCTTTAGTTTTATTTTGCTTCTCCAACCACTTAAACTCTTTTTATTCATTTATTTTGTAAAAAAACCAGTATATTCAATATAATAGGATGTTTTGATGAGAATTATTTTATTTACACTTACATAAACCTTCATCTAATGGTTAAAGAACATACTGTTTCTGTGGGTGGCTAATTACTGCCCCACAAAACGATGATTGTTCAATCTTTTTTTAACACCTCTAATGGTGACCATTAAGATGTCACTATATTTATATATGATATATATTATGTTTATGTTTTACTTATGATTCTGTATTTTTCATTTATGTCATGACTTTATGATTTCCATTATGGGTAAACACGATAATTTCATTTTAGGAAGTGCGGACTACCACCCCCTCAAAGTGATTTGAATCGTTAGTGCCATATGTGGGACATAAAAAGGATGGAGTAAATGATATTATATATATGATATTATAATATAATTATAATATAACATTATATCATTATGATTTCATTCCATTAAATAATAAATAGAAATGAAAGTAGCATTCATGTGTACGTACAGATTACCGTCTCCATGAACGGTGCATTTCATTTCTTACCTCAAAATGTTATGTAATATTATAAATGAATGTATATAATGGATATATCTGATATATATGATATCAACATCATGAATATAATTCTGGATATAGTGGATATTTTACCACCTGAACATCTTGTAATTATAAGAAGTTTATTTTTGACTCAAGAACCAAAGATCAACAAAACGACCGTTATTAACTTAAATAATTACATAATTTTCATAACATGGTAACAAGTGATATAAAAGGAATAATTAACTTTAAAAAGGTTCTTAATCAATTATAAATTAACTCTAGTTTATTATTCAGTAGGTTAAAGAACGATCGAGTCAAGTCGGACACAAGGCAAGGGACTTCGTCTCAATCTCCTTTTATTGAGGCATATTTTGTTTTATACACAACTTTCTTTTATACGGTGTATAAACCCCTTTGACTTTTACGTTTATTCAAAAGGAATCTTTTTATATGAAGCATTTTACTAAAAAAAATGAATGTTTTTTTGTCGTACGTATGCAGCGACAACGACTTCTCTGCCGCCGTGACCATTATTTGAGTTTTGGATTCCTCTACAAGCCATAACTTTTTTTAAATGAAAAAGAAATACCATATTTTACTTTTCTTTTATTTTGGTATTTAAAATAGTTTTGATAATGTTTTTATTATATCAATGTGTTGTATTTTTATCTTCTGATTGAAATATGGAAATGTTATGTTTCCTTTATGCATGTTTTATGTGATACGATTATGATATGGTTTGTGGTATTTTTAAACCTTTTCATATAAGGAATGCATTGGACTAAATAAGTGACAGGTGAAGCCCACTATAGCTTTTTGTGCATTGGTAGGTCTCATAAGACAAACTAGTGTCTTGGCACAAGGCCTTAACAAAATCTTATTTGTAGTGTTGGCACAAGGCCTTGACTATGTAGTTATGATAGTATGGAATTATGCATTCCATCATTATGAATGTGGTTATTGACATTTCATGTGATTGTTCGACTAGTATAATATCCTTGTGAATAAGTAAGTGTAATTATTTTATTTTATTTTTTCCATATTATGCTGATGTTCATGTTTAAAAGGCTTTTGTTTTTGTTATACATTTCCTTAAATATTATGTTTATTTATGAAAGTTTCTGCTGTATTGTTATCCTTACTGAGCATCTGAGCTCACCCCTTTCTATGTTTTATTTTCCTAAGATGTGACGAAATATTTTATGACTGACCTACATGGATAGTCTGAAGGGGATATGAGTGTGGACTATGGAGACTATATTATTGTTGTTTTTCAATTTATGATGTAATGTAACATTTATGAATGTATCTAGTGTTTCCAAGGCTAATAAAATAATCGGTCTTTCGAGACTTGATCTTTTGTGATCATGCCAAAGTTAAGTAATAATGCACCGACTCTGGTTAACTGGGATCAGGGCATCATAATAATGTTTAGAAAAGTTACTTGTTTAGAAACAAATAATATTATAACTATAATTTTTTTAAAGAAGGAAAAAAAATTTAGAAGGATAAAAAATATTTAACCAATTTTAGAAAATATCGATTTGGAGGAAAACATATTTCAAACCAAATAGAGAAATAATGTTGGAATTTCTTAAAATACATTTCAAAATAATTATAAGTAACAAAGAGTAGTAAAATGGTACTATTATAAGAAAATATCTTGAATAAATATAAGATAATATAATTCATGAGAATTATTGAGAGGTATATCTTAATATTTTATCATTGGATACTTAATCCTAAACAATCCCAATAATAGATGAGATTGTAATATCAAACTCTTACATCTTAGAAAATTTAAATCATAGGCCCCATGAATGGATAAAATTAAATTAAAATTAAAATATAAAAAGGATAAATAAATGTATTATATTACATTTCAAAGGATATATATATACACCTTATAGAAAAATATTGGTGTATATCATAACATATGCCTCAAATAAAGAAAATTGAGACAAAAAACCATCACCTCTTTGGTAAATTTGAAACTGTAAAACCAATGAAATAAAGATAATAAAAATGATATGTAAATTGATATAAATTTATGTATAATAACAATAAAATTAATTCATTTTTATTATATACACCACACAACATAAATAAGTGTTTAATATGTCATATATCTCACAAAAATAAAAGTGAGATGAGAAAACCCTTTCTTTAAGTCCGATATGTCATCTGTGTCTTTATATTTATAAATAATAAAAATATCATAAAAATTTAAATACTTTATAATTTTTTAAAGTTTATTATTAATTTTATTTCACTAATTAACATGTTATATACAATTACTTAATCAATTAAATTTTGGTCAGGTGTTTTGACCATATTCGGTCTATGTGTCAGAAACAACTTTGGTAAGTTGAATATAGTCCAAAAGATCATTATTTAAACCCAAAAAAAAATAATCATTAAATAATTATAATATTTATTCATAAATATTAATTATAAAACCAATCATGAAATAAGTTTATAGAAAATCAACAAATGTTATGACCATGGAGATAGTTGGTCATACGTATGCATGAGTAACATTTCCATTGTTTAATGATCATTATGGAAATATAGTAAGTAACAATATATATTTAAATAATTATAATTAAATAATAAATATAATATTATTTAATTATGTATACTTATATATTAAATTATTGTGATTGGGTTGTGAAAAAAGGAATCACATCGCTTCAAGGAGGCAACAGTCTATACATCCATGAATAACGTTATCATTTTTTTAGTGAGTGAAAATGTACAAAAAAAATTAAAAATTATATTCTAAGAACAATAATTATTTCATTAATATTATAAATGTTAAATTTCTAACATATATATTTATTACATTCACCCTTATGACCTTCCATGTAACATGTTTGTGAAAAATGAATCACATCGTTTTGCGAGGCGGTAGTCTACCAAACACACGGGTAACATTATCATATCCCTTATGGAATGGAATGTAGAAAAATAAATATGATATAATTAATACATAGGTATAATTATTTTATAAATATCATATATAAACTTTTTTTCCATCATAATACCCATCTTTGAGATGTGGTAATTGAAAAACGAAGGACATCATTTCATGAGATGGTAGTCCACCGTGCACACAAATAATGATTTCATAAACAATATGTTGGATGTGTGTGTAGATTAAGGTGGAAAAATTAACATAAAAACATCTCATTATATTTTATATACTGAGATTATTATATCAACATGATATAATAATAATTTTCTGGGGTGCAGAAATAAATAAAACAAAAATTCTTATTGATGAAAATCACCTCTTCTTCAGGTAACTATTTTTGGTTTTCACCAAATGACATACTTGGTTGTATTTATTTCAAAAATTAAGTATCATTGGATAATAATAGTTAATTTGGGAAGTAAATTTTCAGGTCCTAGCTTATACAAATGGTTTTACGGGTGTGAAGAGAGGATGAGAGGGGTGGCCTTTTATAAGAGAGGTGAGTTGCACACCTGATCTTTTTTGAAAGAGTGAATTCCAACCATGTTTGTTTCATGTTAACACGACCTAATGATAAAAAAACTAGATAATATAAGTTATAAATAATATATATGTACATAAAATGTGGTTTTTACAAGTTTCTTGGAAATTTAGTCAATTAGGTTTAGATTTTAACCACTAAGTAAACTCATTTTTACCATAATCACTGTAATTAATTTTAACTATTTTCACTAATAAATCTCATCAAAAATTATGTTATAATTATTAGATATTACAAATTATACAAATTAAAAATGTGTAATAAATTTTTCTAAATTAAATTCTAATAATTGGAAATTTTCAATTTAATATTAATCCCACAAACGTGACAGGACAATGAATTCTTAAGAAGAATATTTTTTTAGAAAAAGATGATTCAATATTAAATATATGAATAATAATAATCATTTTATTAAACAAAATTAATTTTTCACTGATATATAATATATAAATTTAAATAAAAAAATACCTTATTAGGGATTAATTTAATTAATTAAAATGGGGATACATTTTGCATTTTAAAGTAATTTTTAGGAAAAATAGTTCTTAATACCAAAAAAACATATTCCAGAAACAAATATAAATTTGATTTAAAATTAATTAATTGGATTAAATATAAATTATTTTATTTGAAAAAAAATTCAAAAAATATTATGAGTTTTAAATTAATTAAATTATTTAAAAGAAAATACCTTTTTACAAAAATCAATATTTTTCATTAATTACCGAAAAATAAATATTTTCTAAAAAATAAAAAAAAATCAAAAAAAGAAAGTATTGAAATTCCAACTCAAAAAACGTAGTTAATTTTTAAAAATAATGTTTTAAAAAGTTAAGAAAATAATTACTAAAATTAGTCTACCATAAAATATGATAAATTACATTTTGAAAAAAATACATGTTTAAGCATAAAATTTGATTTTTTTATTTCATGTCTAGAAAAAAAATTGGATGAATGTTAAAAATTATATTGAATATATAATATATAAATTTAATTAAATTAATCTAAAAAGTGTAATTTTTTAATTTTTTGGTTATAAAAATACTTTCGTACATTAAAATAGTTTTTGAGAAAAATATATCCTTTTATTTTAAAAATGGTTTTTTTAATTTCTAATTATTTGGTCACCAAAGTATTTGTTATATATACATGTGTAAAAAATATTTTCATAATTAAATTAATTTTTTTCATATGAACCATTGTAATGACTAGGTGATTACTATAATATTAAATAATAGAGTATTGTTGTTTGATAAAACTTGATCTTTCATGTAAAATAATCTATTGAAGAAACTCATTGATGCAAGTAATGTAAGGTAAACATTGTGTTGTTTTCCATTTACACTATCAAATATAATTTTCTTCTATTAAAAACTCAGGCTCTAACATCCTACCACCTTTAATAAATTGCATCCTCATGATTTGAAATTTATCTCTAAAATAAATGTTTGGATATTTAAAAATATGAATATTTTTGTAAACCCACATTGTAAAAAGGGTTAATAAAACATACTATTAATAATATAGAATATTAAATAAAAATTTATTATGTAATAACACATAAATAGGTTTCTAAATATGAATACATAGGTGATAATAGAGGAAAAGTGTAAATAATTATAGAGAGTGATTGAGGTCATTGATCATAAGTAAGTGAATGAGAAATGGAAAGTGAAGTGCCTCAAAAACATAAATCTATGATGATAAAAAAGAACATTAATTCATCATAATTTAAGGTACTAGGATAATACTTTTGTTTCAAGATCTTTTTCCTATATATGAGGAAATATTTCCCCATATAGATTGAAATCATAGTGAAATATACTTAATTTCCAAGTATAATTTCACTATTTATCTAATTTATTGAAGAATATCATATTTTTATCCAAACAATTAGTATTAAATATGAACACCTAAGGCAAAAAATAAATTTTTATGACCACATAACTTTAACAGGGATGATAATCTAATCATTCTATCTTTAAACATTCGTCAAAACCAAAATAGTTAGAACAAGGTAAGATAACTCAAAAAATGAATAATCCTCTATATATTAATGTAACACCCTAGGTAAATAAAGAATATGACATTTCATATTTATCCATATTTGTGAATAAAATATTTAAATGACTTTAAAGGGGACGCTATGCTCGATGGCGTACCCAACACGCAACAACGAGTTTCTTGGAAATCTTACGTTGCACTCTAATAATAAAATAATATTATTTTAAATGGTAGTTAACATGTAGCCGTTGTAATGGAGGGAATGGATAGAAATAACTAAAATATGATTATATATGTTTTTAAATGTTTTTACATTTATCCAATAAAGGATAGAGGCTTAAAACATGGAAAGAATTCAATTTTAGGCATATATGCCCTAGTTTTCACTAAAGGTTCACTTATCGCCTTTTGATGGCGAACCGTCATTAAATATAGTTTATTTCACTCTTATACATTCTATTGGACCAAATAAAACTCTTCTTAAGAATCGGGACATCAAAATTTACTTTGTGTAAATTTTTGGTATCTTTCTGATAATGTTCATTTTTTTAATGAATAGTGTAAAATGTTGTATTTTAATTAAAAACCTCTTTTTAATCTAATTTATTTATATGATTACATTATATTTTGAATTTGTTTTAAAGTGAAATTAGAAAATATTTTTACCATTAAATCCAATAGTGGTCGTTGGAATTAATTTCACTTGGAAATCGGACTTAAACTAGTGTCAATCTTTTGATACTTATTGTTCCATAAAAATACGCTATTTGCTCTGACAAAGGGAATTAATTATTAAATTAATTAATGTGACTTATATGTTTTGAATTTTGTAAAAGAGACTTCATTTTTGAATTCGTAATATCAAATATAGCTTAGGGTGAATTTTTGGTAATTTTCTGAAAAACTTCAATTTTTGATGAATAGTGAAACCACTAAGTGGTACTTATAAAGACTGATTTTCCGTTTAAATGAAATTTTGCCATCATTGTGTTTTGAATTTCAAAAATCCGACATACATGGTTGTCATTAAGAAGTAAAATGTGGTTCAATGAGATTATAATATTTTTTTGGTGAATAGTAACTTATTAAGTTCTTAATCGCGATTAGAGGTAATTAGTGTAATTTAAGGTAAAAATGATATTATAAGATTGTGAAAACACCATGACACTTGTCCTACACCTATTGGGTGAGTCATGGCCGACCAAGACAAGCCATGGGCCAACTTGGGGACCCCATGGAGACACTTTGGTTGGGAAATGACATAAATAACTTTTTATTTAATGTAAAAGTAAAAATGACACAAACAAGATATGTTTTACTAAAACAATTTTTAAGTGGGGTTATACAAGTCATATTTTTGATTATAAATAGTCATTGGAAAGATAAAAAGATTTAATACATCATAGTATTTTTTATAATTTTTAGTCATTAAATAAATTAAATTATTTATGACATAATAATGATGCAGCGATGACATCATTATTTGACGATTTAAATAAAATGGAAAGATAATGTAAAATATATGAACTACACATGTCCAAAACATATTGTATGGGTGGATTTAGAACCCTTAACACCTTATACACGAATTATATCAATGTGGGACCTTTTAAAACCGAAACACATTTTCAAATAAAGTAATATTTCTTACTTTCCAAAAGTGCCCCTCCTCTCCTCTTATAAAAGGCCCCCACCTCTACCTCATTTCACACACTCCTCAAGCCTTTGGCTCGGCCAAACCCTGACCATTTACTCTCACCACATCCCTATACTCATCCTATAAGATTCCCTTTGGGCATAATCCTTTCAAAGGAAGCCTTTAGGCTCAAATCAAAAGGAGTTACACTTTTAAAGGTAATTCATTCTCTCATGTTCATTTGTTTTATTTTGCTTCTCCAACCCCCTAAACTCTTTTTATTTATTTATTTTGTAACAACACCAGTATATTTAATATACTAGGATGTTGTTATAAGATTTATTAGAGCTACACTCTCACACAACTATATCAAATGGTTAAAGAACATACGGTTTCCGTGGATGGCGAAATTGTGCCTCCCGAAACGATGATTGTTCAATACTCATTTAACACCTTCAAATGTGGCCATTATGATGTCACTATTTTTATATATGATATATAATATGTTTATGTTTTACTTATGATTCTTTATTTTTCATTTGTGTCTTACCTTTATGGCTTCCATTATGGGTATACGCGATATCTTCATTTTAGGAAGTGCGGACTACCGCCCCCTCAAAGTGATGTGATTCGTTAATGCCATACGTGGGACGTATAAAGGATGGATTTAATGTTATTATATATGATGTTATACTGGAATTATTATTTAACTCTATATCATTATTATTTATTTCCATTAAATTATGAGATAGAAATGAAAGTAGCGTTCATGCGTACGTACGGCTTACCGTCTCCATGAACGGTGCATTTCATTTCTTATCCCCAAATGTAATGTACTATTATAAGTACATATATATAATGGATATATATGATGTATGATACATATAAATTATTAATATAATTCTGGAATTAAAATATACATACCTCTCATATAGTTTTAATTTCATTAATATGACATAGAAATGAAAGTAGCGTTCATGCGTACGTACGACTTACCGTCTCCATGAACGGTGCATTTCATTTCTTTCCTCTAAATGATTATGTGATTTTATAAATACATTTATATGATGGATATATATGATATATATGATATCCAAATCAGAAATGTCATTTTTTGGATATGAAGAACCTTTGACCACAAGAACAACATGTAATTGTAAGAAGTCCACTTTCGACTTAAGAACCAAATATCGACAAAACAAACATGATTAACTTAAATGATTAAATAATGTTTATAACATGGTAATAAGTGATATAAAAGGAATAATTAACTTTAAAAAGGTTCTTAAGTAAGTATAAATTAACTCAAGTTTATTATTCAGGAGATTAAAGAACGATCGAGTCAAGTCGGACCCGAGGTAAGGGATCCTACTCCTCTCTTTCTTTTTAAGTATACACTTTTATGTCATTCCTTTTAAAGCTCATATTTCTTGTTATTGGGATGATCTTTTATATTAAACTTACTTTAATTTTTATTTTCATGTGATGAGAGACCCTATTCTCTATCATCAATCCATTTTGGAAGTTTTGAGTGGCGCCGTTAGGCTGCCGAATTTTCGTAAGGGATTTTTCATCTCACTTTTATTCTTGTGAGATTTATGCTACATTTGCCACAAATTCCATTGAGTGGTGTATGTACTGCCCATTATTCTACTCTTTGTGTAATATAATTTCGTTTCTGAGTATTTACATCAATGATCTATTTTCCTTCTTTCATGGGGTGTATGTTTTGAAAGATACCCAAGTCGGTAAGGGAACCTTTCACCCTCCTCTTTTTTAAAAGACTTCTTTTGTTGGGTCTTTTAATTTACATATTGTTATGTTGGGATATGTTCTCAAATATCCTTATTGATGTAAATTATATGTCCAAGTGATGAGATAAACTTTTTATCTCTCATCAACTCATTTTGATGTGATGCCGTTAGGCTGTCAAGGGAACTTTTTTACCCAATTTCGATTTCTTTGGGTTGAACATGTAGTCATTGAATATGTCATCCATTGAAAATGTGTGAATGGACTTCTATTGTTTTAAACTTAATATCCACTTATATTGGGTGTATTTATATTTTTCACACATATTTTCGAGATTGATTTGTCCTTAATTTAAGGATACCTTCTTTATAAGGGATTTCATCACATTTGACATTTCTATTGAGGGTTCATTGTTGTTATGCACCAATTCACTCTTATATGGTGTATATACTATCCTTTGGAGTATTATATCATTAATACATTTATTCTCATGATATTATATAGTTCTGACTAAATGTTATTCCTCAATTATTGTATTCAAGTGTCTCTAATTTTGGTAAAACCCCTTTATCCAAAATGTCATTTTAAATGTTTTAATTATTTGTTCTTATTAATATCCATGTTTTCAAAATGGTTTTAAGGATTTATTTATATGGATATTAATGGTTTAAAATTTTAAGCTTCAAGGTGGTATGGGACACTTTGATTCAAAATCTATTTATTAAATGTTTTAAATGGTTTTGAAAATGGTTTTGATAAAGGATTCTATTATGATATATTGTGATGTGGAAATGTTATCATTCCTTTATATTGGTTTTATGTTTTATGATTTTAAATTGGTACTTGGACATTTTAACGGGTGGTTACGTTATAAACCATATGAAGGGTGGTGCCGTGAATACCAGGACGGGTGGTTACGTTATAACCTCCAATGCATTGGGTATGGAAGTCGGCCGTATGGCTATTCCATTAAGTATGTATGGAAATTGGCTATATGGATATTCCATTAAGTGATATGTGTGGAAGTCGACCGTATGGTTATTCCACTTAAGTATGTTTATGTCCCAAGTTACCTTTATATATGTTATGTGTTCTTTATATGGGTTTTATGGTAATCCTTTGGTTACAAAAAGGTAAGTAATGATACTTTTTATTTCAGTGAAAAGTTTTTACTACTTCATGAAGGTGAAAAGTATTACATTGATAAAGTATTCATGGTTTACTGGTTGTTTTGAAAATCTAATAGTTTTCATTCTTTGTGTATCCCTTACTGAGCTTTTTATGCTCATCCCAAGTTTTTGAAATGTTTTTCACAGGACATAGCGTGGAATAGGGTCAAGGATAGGATCAAGGGAAAGTCATGCTACCTAAAACATGGAACTATACATGTTTCTTTTAAAGAGTTTTTATTTTATGGAAATTTAGTAGAAGCGACTACTTTGTAATCTTTTGAGATGTAATAGTTATGTCCTAATTCTATAAAACTCTAAACCTGAAAATATCCTCAATGTGAATTACTCATTTAATTCAATATTAAGTAAGGTTTAATGCTGGGGCCTTATAGTTGGTATCAGAGGTCGGTTTAGATAACTTTATAGGTTAGGGTATTCTTTAAGCATAAGTGACATTACCATAATGGTTAGGATTTCAGAAAGAGTCCTTGTTTTAGATAAAGTGAATGAGTAAGTGTATCTTAGTGTTTACCTTCCTCATTAGTACATGATGGTTTTGTTGATATACTCACATTGACATTTCTATTTTTAGTGAATGGAAGGATCTAGAAGGCACCAAAGAGACAACAGGTTTGAAGGAAACTGTGGTGGTTCTCTGATTAAGATACTAGATAAAATGGAGGATTCAATGAGGAAACTCGTGGTTGTTCTAAACCAAATATCAAGGAGTCATGATCAACCACTTCAACCTTGGTGAGTTCTCTAATGCATCATGTACGAGATGGCCAACCCGATGTGGAAATTCAGGTAATAATTATTAAGGTAACCATTAGGGTTTATATGATACTTAATTTTTAGGTAATTATGGGTTACTCTATGATATGATGGAAAATGAAAGGAATGAGATAAACTTGAGGTTAAAATATGTTATGATTATTCTTGAAGATTTTATCTCATTTTGGGGAATGTTTTAAGAATTATATAGTTTTGGAAAAAAGACAACACGTAGACCGTGTGACATCCCGTCGCGTCGGACAAAGCTGCGGGAATCGAACCCACAACCAATGTGCGACTGGTATTTATCGCCTACCACTGGACTACGTGAAGTCCCTGGTTAGTTTGACTGATTCATTCTAGTTATATGATTTTATGAATTAAGAGTAAGTTAATTTTGGGTTATTTATGAAAATGATTAACCTATCATGGAGAATATATGATTAGGTTAATTACTTTTTAATACGAGACTTTAGGAGCAACTGATGTTGTTTGGAGATAAATGTTACGATTTATCTTGGAAGAATATGTGACTAAATCCTTAAAATATTTTGGTTTCAATCTTATATTGGTTTACATTGAAGAATTTTATGGACAAATTGATTATAGAATGGTCCTCATTGAACTGTGGGTTTTGTTGGACAAATTTTGGAGATTAAGAATAGATTTTCTTTTTATAAAGGGTTATCCTTTTCTGGATTATCTAATCTTGTACTAGCCTTTTTGGTTTTGGTTTTGGTTAAAGTATAAAGACATGGGAAGTATATAGTTCTATTTTGTGGATTAGGTGATTCTCTAGAAGTTGATTATAGTACTCTTAATGTGAACAAGTCTTCCTAAATACTCGTCTTTTGGAGAAAATATGAGTTTGTGTAAGGAATCTAATAAAAGTTGAAAGTAAATATGATAAGTGATTATGTTTCCTTATGAATAAATTCCTCAAATAAAAAGTAACTTAAAACAAAAATGTTGTCTATTAACTTTTCCTACTGGGGAATCGAATACCGTTTAACCCATCACAAGTTTGTGATTTTCTCGTGGTTAACTTTCTCCTAAACATGTTTTCTATCACTCTCCATCAGAACATGACCCTTTGTTTTTTCCTCCATGTCCATATTTTCATACTTGGAATCCTAGTATGGCTTAAATCGGGTGACCTTTGTACTTATCCCTCTTTATTTTAATGTGTTTGTTTTACCGACTTTTGTTCCGATGTGGGACTTTCAAGGATGTTTCCAAGCGCAATTTTAAAATTGCGAGAATGCAATCCTCAAAAGGGGGGAAGGATGTAACACCCCAGGTAAATAAAGAATATGACATTTCATATTTATCCATATTTGTGAATAAAATATTTAAATGAATTTAAAGGGGACACTATGCTCGATGGCGTACCCAACACGCAACAACGAGTTTCTTGGGAATCTTACGTTGCACTCTAATAATAAAATAATATTATTTTAAATGGTAGTTAACATGTAGCCGTTGTAATGGCGGGAATGGATATAAATAACTAAAATATTATTATATATGTTTTTAAATGTTTTTACATTTATCCAATAAAGGATAGAAGCCTAAAATATGGAAAGAATTCAATTTTAGGCATATATGCCATAGTTTTCACTAAAGGTTCACTTATCGCCTTTTGATGGCGAACCGTCATTAAATATAGTTTTTTTTTCACTCTTATACATTCTATTGGACCAAATAAAACTCTTCTTAAGAATCGGGACATCAAAATTTACTTTGTGTAAATTTTTGGTATCTTTCTGATAATGTTCATTTTTTTAATGAATAGTATAAAATGTTGTATTTTAATTCAAAACCTCTTTTTAATCTAATTTATTTATATGATTAGATTATCTTTTGAATTGGTTTTAAAGTGAAATTAGAAAATATTTTTACCATTAAATCCAATAGTGGTCGTTGGAATTAATTTCACTTTGAAATCGGACTTAAACTAGTGTCAATCTTTTGATACTTATTGTTCCATAAAAATACGCTATTTGCTCTGAAATCGGGAATTAATTATTAAATTAATTAATGTGACTTATATGTTTTGAATTTTGTAAAATATACTTCATTTTTGAATTCGTAATATCAAATATAGCTTAGGGTGAATTTTTGGTAATTTTCTGAAAAACTTCAATTTTTGATGAATAGTGAAACCACTAAGTGGTACTTATAAAGACTGATTTTCCGTTTAAATGAAATTTTTCCATCATTGTGTTTTGAATTTCAAAAATCCGACATACATGGTTGTCATTAAGAATTAAAATGTGGTTCAATGAGATTATAATATTTTTTTGGTGAATAGTAACTTATTAAGTTCTTAATCGCGATTAGAGGTAATTAGTGTAATTTAAGGTAAAAATGATATAATAAGAATGTGAAAACACCATGACACTTGTCCTACACCTATTGGGTGAGTCATGGCCGACCAAGACAAGCCATGGGCCAACTTGGGGACCCCATGGAGACACTTTGGTTGGGAAATGACATAAATAACTTTTTATTTAATGTAAAAGTAAAAATGACACAAACATGATATGTTTTACTAAAACACTTTTTAAGTGGGGTTATACAAGTAATATTTTTTATTATAAATAGTAATTGGAAAGATAAAAAGATTTCCTACATCATAGTATTTTTTTTATAATTTTTAGACATTAAATAAATTAAATTATTTATGACATAATAATGATGCAGCGATGACATCATTATTTGACGATTTAAATAAAATGGAAAGATAATGTAACATCTATGAACTACACATGTCCAAAACATATTGGATGGGTGGATTTAGAACCCTTAACACCTTATACACGAATTATATCAATGTGGGACCTTTTAAAACCGAAACACATTTTCAAATAAAGTAATATTTCTTACTTTCCAAAAGTGCCCCTCCTCTCCTCTTATAAAAGGCCCCCACCTCTACCTCATTTCACACACTCCTCAAGCCTTTGGCTCGGCCAAACCCTGACCATTTGCTCTCACCACATCCCTCTACTCATCCTATAAGATTCCCTTTGGGCATAATCCTTTCAAAGGAAGCCTTTAGGCTCAAATCAAAAGGAGTTACACTTTTAAAGGTAATTCATTCTCTCATGTTCATTTGTTTTATTTTGCTTCTCCAACCCCCTAAACTCTTTTTATTTATTTATTTTGTAACAACACCAGTATATTTAATATACTAGGATGTTGTTATAAGATTTATTAGAGCTACACTCTCACACAACTATATCAAATGGTTAAATAACATACGGTTTCCGTGGATGGAGAAATTGTGCCTCCCGAAACGATGATTGTTCAATACTCATTTAACACCTTCAAATGTGGCCATTATGATGTCACTATTTTTATATATGATATATAATATGTTTATGTTTTACTTATGCTTCTTTATTTTTCATTTGTGTCTTACCTTTATGGCTTCCATTATGGGTATACGCGATATCTTCACTTTAGGAAGTGCGGACTACCGCCCCCTCAAAGTGATGTGATTCGTTAATGCCATAAATGGGACGTATAAAGGATGGATTTAATGTTATTATATATGATGTTATACTGGAATTATTATTTAACTCTATATCATTATTATTTATTTCCATTAAATTATGAGATAGAAATGAAAGTAGCGTTCATGCGTACGTACGGCTTACCGTCTCCATGAACGGTGCATTTCATTTCTTATCCCCAAATGTAATGTACTATTATAAGTACATATATATAATGTATATATATGATGTATGATACATCTAAATGATTAATATAATTCTGGAATTAAAATATACATACCTCTCATATAGTTTTAATTCCATTAATATGACATAGTAATGAAAGTAGCGTTCATGCGTACGTACGGCTTACCGTCTCCATGAACGGTGCATTTCATTTCTTTCCTCTAAATGATTATGTGATTTTATAAATACATGTATATTCTGGATATATATGATATATATGATATCCAAATCAGAAATGTCATTTTTGGATATGAAGAACCTTTGACCACACGAACAACATGTAATTGTAAGAAGTCCACTTTCGACTTAAGAACCAAATATCGACAAAAAAAACATGATTAACTTAAATGATTAAATAATGTTTATAACATGGTAATAAGTAATATAAAAGGAATAATGAACTTTAAAAAGGTTCTTAAGGAAGTATAAATTAAATCAAGTTTATTATTCAGGAGATTAAAGAACGATCGAGTCAAGTCGGACCCGAGGTAAGGGATCCTACTCCTCTCTTTCTTTTTATGTATACACTTTTATGTCATTCCTTTTAAAGCTCATATTTCTTGTTATTGGGATGATCTTTTATATTAAACTTACTTTAATTTTTATGTTCATGTGATGAGAGAACTTATTCTCTCTCATCAATCCATTTTGGATGTTTTGAGTGGCGCCGTTAGGCTGCCGAATTTTCGTAAGGGATTTTTCATCTCACTTTTATTCTCGTGAGATTTATGCTACATTTTCCACAAATTCCATTGAGTGGTGTATGTACTGCCCATTATTCTACTCTTTGTGTAATATACTTTCGTTTATGAGTATTTACGTCAATGATCTATTTTCCTTCTTTCATGGGGTGTATGTTTTGAAAGATACCCAAGTTGGTAAGGGAACCTTTCACCCTCCTCTTTTTTAAAAGACTTCTTTTGTTGGGTCTTTTAATTTACATATTGTTATGTTGGGATATGTTCTCATATATCCTTATTGATGTAAATTATATGTCCAAGTGATGAGATACACTTTTTATCTCTCATCAACTCATTTTGATGTGATGCCGTTAGGCTGTCGAGGGAACTTTTTTACCCAATTTCGATTTCTTTGGGTTGAACATGTAGTCATTGAATATGCCATCCATTGAATATGTGTGAATGGAATTTTATTGTTTTACACTTAATATCCACTTATATTGGGTGTATTTATATTTGTCACACATATTTTCGAGATTGATTTTTCCTTAATTTAATGATACCTTCTTTATAAGGAATTTCATCACATTTGACATTTCTATTGAGGGTTCATTGTTGTTATGCACCAATTCACTCTTATATGGTGTATATACTATCCTTTGGAGTATTATATCATGAATCCATTTATTCTCATGATATTATAAAGTTCTGACTAAATGTTATTCCTCAATTATTGTATTCAAGTGTCTCTAATTTTGGTAAAACCCCTTTAACCAAAATGTCATTTTAAATGTTTTAATTATTTGTTCTTATTAATATCCATGTTTTCAAAATGGTTTTAAGGATTTATTTATATGGATATTAATGGTTTAAAATTTTATGCTTCAAGGGGGTATGGGAAACTTTGATTCAAAATCTCTTTATTAAATGTTTAAATGGTTTTGAAAATGGTTTTGATAAAGGATTATATTATGATATATTGTGATGTGGAAATGTTATCATTCCTTTATATTGGTTTTATGTTTTATGATTTTAAATTGGTACTTGGACATTTTAATGGGTGGTTACGTTATAAACCATATGACGGGTGGTGCCGTGAATACCAGGATGGGTGGTTACGTTATAACCTCCAATGCATTGGGTATGGAAGTCATCCGTATGGCTATTCCATTAAGTATGTATGGAAATTGGCCGTATGGCTATTCCATTAAGTGATATGTGTGGAAGTCGACCGTATGGTTATTCCACTTAAGTATGTTTATGTCCCAGGTTACCTTTATATATGTTATATGTTCTTTATATGGGTTTTATGGTAATACTTTGGTTACAAAAAGGTAAGTAATGATACTTTTTTTTAGTGAAAAGTTTTTACTACTTCATGAAGTTGAAAAGTATTACATTGATAAAGTATTCATGGTTTACTGGTTGTTTTGAAAATCTAACAGTTTTCATTCTTTGTGTATCCCTTACTGAGCTTCTTATGCTCATCCCAAGTTTTTGAAATGTTTTTCACAGGACATAGCGTGGAATAGGGTCAAGGATGGGATCAAGGGAAAGTCATGCTACCTAAAACATGGAACTATACATGTTTCTTTTAAAGATTTTTTATTTTATGGAAATTTAGTAGAAGCGACTACTTTGTAATCTTTTGAGATGTAATAGTTATGTCCTAATTCTCTAAAACTCTAAACCTGAAAAGATCCTCAATGTGAATTACTCATTTAATTCAATATTAAGTAAGGTTTAAGGCTGGGGCCTTATAATTAATCTCAAAATTCCAACAATAATACCCAAAGTTCAAAAAAATCATTCCATAAATAATTATCTTTAAAACTATTTAAACATCTTCCAACTATATTCAAAATCAAACTGTTATAATTATTTGAAAATATTTTCATCCAAGGCAATACAACCATTATAACTTAAATAAAATATCACATGTTTCCAAAAAAACATAATATTTACCTATAAAAATGTTATACTATCTTGGACATCACTTAGGATAGTGGTAGGTGTTATACCCTTGTGTCCATTCGGTTGTGGGTTTAATCCCTATAGTCTTTCCAGATGTAATGGGTTGTCACCTGAACTTCATGTTGTCATTTTTAATGCAAAAATGAATAAAAGAGTACCAACCTAAATAAAAAATCAAGTTGATCCACAGGGTTAAAAATATATAACCCAATAAAATAATTCTAAAAATGTCATTAATTAGTTTAAGATCTAATCATTTAAAATCTCAATAGGGTGCCTAAGACTTTGAACTTATAATCATTCTTAATATTATAAACCTATATATATATATCTATAAATCTTAAGATAACCTCACATAAAGACATCACAATATTAATATTTTTCTAAACCCTCCTATGATACTAACTGTTATAGATCATAACCCACACACCTAGATCTATGGATAAATTTATAAACATTACATTTTCGTCTTTGATACCAAAAAAGGTGAACCAATTTTTTCCAATAAGAACTTAGAACATCAAAAACAATATTGGTTTATATATATACCCATGAACCTTTTAGGTTTAGAGTTTCATAAAATTAAGTCCAACTCATATCAAATTGGCTTCATAATAAAAAATTTCATAAAGATGAACACTATCTTACCTTATACCAGTATTTTCTTATTTCACATTAGGTCATCAAAATCATCCATATGAAATCCATTATAGAAATAATTCATTCAAACTCATTCTTTATAACATGGAGAAAAAAACATAATAAAAGTGATGTCAAATTCTTATTAAGGGTATACAAAATCATTAAAAATTGAATGTCATCAATGATCATAAGAATTTCATAAGGGTATAATGAAAAAATTATAGGTCATGAGTGAATAATAAAAGTACCCATACCCATCAATACATGGGTCATAAAATATAAAAACATGAAAAAGTAAAAGTTCATCATAATCAGTAATAATGAGATGCATGATATCAATATTGATCATAATAAACATTATAAACCCATAGAGACCAATTAAAACCCTTTTTAGTTGCTTGGATTATTATATTCAAAACATGTTTTCAAAAAACATTAAATTGGAATAACCATATGACTGACTTACAATACAATAATTAACCAGTTAATTGGATTGAAATTTGGATGCATGCATAATTTAATCTATAATTGGCTCACCTAGTTATATGTGGGTAATTCTATCATATAATATGTAACGGTCTTACACAACACTATCTGGTCCACCACATCATATAATCTGTAATAGGGTCACCCAGTGCTATCTGGGCCACCCCATCATTTAGTATTTCAAAGAACCAAAATATGAATAATGTACATAGATATTTCATCATAAAACTCATAGAAATAATCATTAAAAAATTATAACTTGATTAACCCATAGAAAAGAAATGGGGTTCATGTCGATCTATTGCAATATGATTAACCCATGTAAAAGTAACAAGTTTTATAGTAAAATATTTGAAATAAGATTAGCCCATAGAAAAGGAATGGGTTCTATATAAATAACTTTGAAACATCATAATACATCCAAATAAGGAAGAATAATGGTATCAATAAATCATGTACCCATTTGAGTAAGAATAATGGTTTGTTTTCACTGATGAATAAAAATACCATTAAAATATCATTAAAAACATTATGGAGGAAAATATCCTTTACATTTTGAACATCAATTTATAAAACATAAATTTTTTTAAAAATCCTTTTTATTTTAAAACCACTTTTTAAATATATTAATTTCAATAAAATTATGAAATCATTTTCTTTAAAAAAATACCTTATAAAATTATAAGTTAAGCTTCAAATAAATGATGTGCATGTTGGTGGATAGTTCCGTCCATGTTGTGAGGAATATTTCTTTTACATGGGAAAAATGTTAAAAAGTGTCTTGTTTAGAAATAAATAAGAATATTATTTTGGATTTTTTTTAAATGGATCATTTTTTTAAAAGGTTAAAAAATATTTAATGTAATTTTTAGAAAACATGGTTTTAGAGGAAAACATATTTCCGACTGAAGAGTAAAATGAAGTCTGATTTCCTTACTAAAATTTTCTAAATTATTCAATGTAACTTTGAGTTAAAAAGTTGTACTATTAAATTAAGATATATTGAAACAATAAAGAGTAATATAGTAAATGATAATTATTGAGAGTTAGATCATAAGATTTCAACATTGGATACTTAATCATAAATAAGCTAGATAATCGATGAGATTGTAATCTCAAAATCTTCCAACTTAGTAACTCTGAATCATAAGACTCCTAAAGGATACCATTAAATTAAACATAAAATATCATAATAATAAATAAAATAATGATATTACATGTGAAAGGTTCTATATATACACCTCATAAAAGAATTTGTGTGTATATCATAACATACGTCTTAAAGAAGGAATATTTTGAAAAAATCCATTATCGCTTTGGTAAATTTGAACCATTAAACCACATAAAAGGGAGAACATCAAAAGAATATGTAAATACCTATAAATTTAAGGATAATAAGAATAAAACACATTCATGGGTAGTATATATAATACACCACAAAAATAAGTGATGAAAATATCATATATCATATATAAATAAAAGTGAGACGAGAAAACACTTACGTTGAGTTCCACTTGTCAAGTGTTTATGTATAGTCATAAATAATGAATTTTTTTATTATATTATTTCATGATAAAAATTTAAAAGTTTATTATTATGTTTATCGAACTTATTAACATGTTATATACAATTACTTAATCAATTATGTTTAGGTAGTATGTTTTAACCATATTCAGCCTTTGTTTAAAAAATGGCTTTGTTGGGTTGACTATGGTGAAATATGTCATTATTTGAACATATATATAATAATAATCATGAAATAATCATAATATTTACACATAAATTATAATTTTAAAATAAATCATGAAATATGGTTATGAAGAATGAACTAATGTTATAATCATTGAGATGGTAGGCCCTCTGTACGCATGAGTAACGTTTCCATTTTTCAATGATCATTATGAAAAAATGGTAAGTAAAATTTTATCATTACAGATTTATAATTATATAGTAAAAAACATATTATTTAATTAATTATTCTTAAAATAGATATCTTGTGATGTGTTGGTGAAAAAAGGAATCATTGCACTTAGAGCTGGCGGAAGTCCACATATCCACATATAACATTATCATTTTTTCAGTGAGTGAGAAGAAAGAAGGATAATGTAATATTATATTTAAAAAATGATAATTATGTTATTAATTACATAAATAAAGAATTTATATCACATACATTTTTTAAATTTACTCTTATTACCTTCTATGTAACGCGTTAGTGAAAAATGAATCACATCACTTCGCGGAGCTGTAGTCTGCCGTACACATGAGTGACATTATCATATCCCATTCAGAATGGAATGTAAAAATGTATTATAACATAAGTAATCCATAGATATAATTATGTTATAAATATCATACATAAATGTTATATTGATCATCATACCCAACTTTAAGAGGTGGTAATGAAAAAATGAATGACATTATTTCGCGAGGCGGTAGTCCGCCGTACACATGAATGATTATTTCATATCCCATTTAATAGATCTGTGTGTTGTTTTAGGACATAAAAATAACAAAAATATATATTTATATGAGAGATAATAATTTTATAATATCATGAATTTATAATATTAATTTAAGTGGGTGGATAAATACATACAATAAAAATCCTTATTGATAAACATTACCTCTTCTTCAGGTAACTCTTTTGGTTTTCACCAAAGTATTTAATTGTTTATATTTATTCCCAAAGTAATGATTATAATAATAGAGTAGATATGTTGGTAATATATTTTTTCATGTATTTTCTTAGCCAAATGGATTTAGGGGTTTTAATATAGGAGGATATGTGGTGTCCTTTTATAAGTGAGGTGAGTTGAATACTAGTAATTTTTTTGAAAGAGTGAACTCCACCCATGTTTTCTTTATGTCACCAGGAACCAATAAAAAAAATAAAGAATATGATTTATAAAGTATAAATATTGATATGAAGTGGGATTTTTAAAAGTATCCAGGTTATCCCCCCCATAAGTTTAATGTTTAATCATTAAGTAAACTTGTTTTTACCTTGATCATTGTAATTAATTTTAACTGTTTCACAAGTAATTATTATAAAAAATTATGTTGGAATTATTATAAATTATAAATTATTATGATTTAAAATATTTAATCAATTTTTTATAAATTCAATTCAAATAAGTGACGAAATTTATTTTTATATTAATCTCAAAGATGCTGCGAGATAACATGTTTCTAAGAAGAGTATTTTTTTAGAAAAAGAATATTCTATATTAACAGTATAACTAATAGTAATCATGTTATGTAAATAATTTTTTTAATGAAAAATAATCTATAAATTTTGTCTAAAACATTTCCCATTACTGATTATTTTAATTAATTAAAATATCGACACATTGTGCATTTTAAAACATTTTAAACAAAGTTATACTAAAAAACAATGTAAATTTTATTAAAAAGAAATTATTTGGATTAAATATTAATTATGTTACATGAAAAAAATATTCAAAACATATTATGAAATTCAAATTACTAAAATTATTAAAAATAAAAGACCTTTTTATAAAAAATTATTTTTCATTATTCACCAAAATATTGATATTTTTCAAAAAACAAAAGATTTAACACAAAGTAAATTTTGATAATCAGATTAAAAAATAAGATCATTTTATTATATAAATTTTATAAAAAGTAAAAAAATCACTTTTAAAATAAGTGCACAATAAAAAAGGGAGAAAAAGACTTTTTGAAATAATGAATTTTTAAGCGTAAAATTGGATTTAGATTTATCTTATATCTAGAAAACACATAGGATGAATTTTAAAATTAGATTTAATATATACTATAAAAATTTAATTAATATAATAAAAAATTAATTATTTGTTTAATTTATTTGTATAAAACACACTTGCATGCCTTAAAATATTTTTTGAGAAAAAAATTTCCTTTTATTTTCACTTAAAATTAATTGGTCCCCAAATAATTAATTTGTTATACATGTGTAAACCATATTTTCATAATTTCGTCAATCTTTTTCATACTTACCAATCTAAAATTTAATTTATAACTATAATATTAAATGATAATATATTGTTGTTTGGTAAAACATAATCTTGCGTGTAACAAAAGTTACCGAAGAAACTTGTTGTTACTTGTATCATAAGGTAAACTCCGTGTTTCATTCCATTTATACTGTCAAATATAATTTTATTATTTTTAAAACTCTATGTTTTATATATAATTATACCATATTGTTAGTGAGAAAATTGCCACATGTAACTCCAAATCACATGTTGGATAATTTTATTCATATACTTTCCAATGTAATGAATAATAATCTATCAACATATCATTTTTCATGTGAAAACATCCTTATAACTTATTTGATGCATCAACGTAGATAACAAATCATTATCCACTATATGGTAGTGTTAGAATCAGTGCACAAACTATACTTATTTTTATCTTATTGACAATGTCTTCACATTCCTCTATATATAAAAGCATTAATCCTTTTGGAGTCATCTTTGTGAGCGGACTACTTAATCATGAGAAACAGTTTAAAAAACATCAATAATATACTTAAAACCCAAGAAAACTACATATATCCTTACACATGGTTGGTCTAGTCTATTTATAAAAAACATATACATTTGAAGAATCTAATTATATAACCTCACCTGATATTAGATGACCAAAAAAAATAAATATACTGAAGAAAAATTAATACATGGCAATTTTTTTTCAAAAATATTCTCTTTTATTATGTGATTTAGCACAATCATCAAGTGATCTTCATTCTCTCCCTTTACCTTTTAATATAAAAGAAAATCACTTATAAAAAATACAAAAAATGATCAAGATAGTATCTAAAGACTCTATTCATTATGTCCATGAAGATAAAAGTGGAATTAGTAAGACCAAAAGAAATAAAAATAAATTCATAGTGTCTATACCTTTTATAGAATGTAGTCTTTGGTATATCCTTCTTCTTGACCCTCAATTGATAATATATAGAATGAAGATCAATATTAGAAAAGTATTGATCTTCACATAGTTGAATACATAATTCAATAATATGATGGATATGATACTTATTCTTGATTGTGATTTTTTAAGCTCTCAATAATCAATTAAAAGAAACATTGACTCATCTTTCATCTTAAAAAATATAGTAGAAGTACCCCATAGTGATGCACTATGGAATATAAACCACTTATGAATATTCTCAAAGAGCTTCTTCTATGATTTCTAAATCTCAATTGGTTACATTTTAAAGGAGTCTTTGAAATAGCCAAAGCACCATGTATAAGTTATATTTAAAACATAACATCATTATTATGTGGATGACTTGGATGTTCTTTGGGAATGAAATCAAAAAACTCATATACAATAGGTGTATCCTTAATTTTTAATTTCCCCTCAACCATTTGAGATAGATAAACATCATTATATGAATTAATACCCACATGATAGAGACAATTTCCATTATAATTTCATATTCATCAACTCATCAATAAATTATTAGAGGTTATTTCGGAATATCAAATATGGCTTCCCTTCGTTGTAAATTAATATGGGATCTAAATTAATAAAGGAAATAAATTCTAATAATAACACTGAATTCAAATAAAACAATAATCACAATATTTGAAGGAATATATTTCCCAAAAACTTCAATGAGAGAAAATATATAAACTTGATATGATATCATTATGACATTTGAAGTTTTCACCAAAATCTGAATATCGAATTTTGGTTTTTATGAGACTCATTTTTTATTTTCTTATGAAAATAAAATTAATGGTGGGAATATCTAATTTATATTTCTTCTTTGAATGTAGAAATAATAATTTCTTCATTACTAGTGAAGTCTATTATAACTAATTCTATTTGGAGATTTGGTTTTAGGACACCAATGAATTGATCATTTTTACTTTAAGAGAATATTAGTATACTAGAGACATATATTTAAATATTTGTAAAAATATCCTCATAGGTATCAATAGATTTTTCCACATTTTGGTTTATCTCAAGAAATTATATCTTAATATTTATATGCATGATTTAAGGAAAGTAAATTCTATTTAATATCCCCTTCAACTCATCACATTACATGGATTCAATTATGTCATCTTTCCTTGTATTCTTGATAATATTACACAATTGATCTTTTTATCCTTCAATATGATAAAAATATAGGATATATTTTTCATGTACTGATCATTAAATAATCTAAAATACTTTCTCAACAGTTTTTGTCTACTAGCCTCTAGTGGATCAAAAGATCCACTAAAATAAGGATTATAATGGCTCATGAAAGATTCAATGATACATCGTTCCCTCTTTTGATTATTTGAAAACTTGGTATGATTCATATCCTAGGAAAGCTTCATGTGTATAGAAGAAATGTTTTTCATTATATATCCCATAAAATTTGGTTTATTAGGTCTAAAATCGTTGCATTGTCCATAACATCAAGCATTAGAACAATTCCTTTGGGTTATAAAAATTGAATAAAACCAAAAATCATTGTTTCAGAAGAAATAACCATTCTGTAAAACCACATTATTCTAAAAAATAACTTATAGAATGTTTTAATCATGAAACCTTCTTTTATGAAAACATAGGTTTAACCTTGGTCATTTATGATCATTAGAAGAACATTAGGATTTTATCCTATACTTAGACCAATCCCTATTTTGTTTCATGAATTTTTTCTCAACCAAATCTACAATGATTGACTAGATCCTTATCTAATTCCAACTATAATGGAATGAGATTTTATAATTAAACAATACATCTATTTATATGAATATATAATAAAATCCATACTACAACCACAAAGGTATAAAGTCTTTGGAGATTAGATATAAAATATTTTTATTTTATTTAAAATCATAAAAAACTCCCATAAATATATTCCCATATAGTAATCTTCATAGGCATACCATACTAAAAATATTCTTCATGACCTGGGTAAAGTAAATAAAAGAAAAGTGAGATATCAAATGATCAATAAGGGTAAATATAGGAAATATCAGTTTTTGATCATATGAAAGCATAAGATAAGAATAAGGTTATGATATGTTGACTATAACATACAAGGTGCATACCAAATATAAAAATATTATAAACATGAGTTATGCCATAAAACATTTTCATTTTAAAATACATTAATCATAATAATGAGAATTCATCATAACTCAATCATGGACCATAAGTTCATGTCATAAATGTGTGTGGAATCATCATAAGTATAAAAACCATTTCATATATAATGGTTAATTACGAATCCTAACATATCTGACATCAACACCTATTTCTCATAATGGATCAACCACATCGACTAGTTTCTCATAAAAAATGAAGAACATTGACTTGTTTCCCAAAATAGATCAATAACATAAAATTGTTTCCCATAACTATCCCATGAGCTATAATACTTTACCCAATGAATTTTTAAGAACTAAATTTTTTTCGGTGATGTCGCAGGATCAATTAAATGTAATATTTTTCTTTGTATCGAGTACTTTTTGTTGGGTTTTACCATGGGGAATGTTTGGGTAAAAATTATTTTTTTAAGAAATTTGCGTAGTGCACGGTTGGTGCATGGTTTTCCCCAATTGTGTTCCCTGGCCTAGTAATCTGTGAAAACTTAAAAAGACATGGATTTCAAAAATGGCACATGGTTTTTGAAACCATATTCCATAAAAGAAGATACCGTGAACCCACCATAGAAGAGGCGCACAGTTAAGGTGCACGATTAGGGGAAACTATATGCCCCTTCCCAAAAAACAGTGTGTGAGAATTAAATTAACCCAAAAATTAAATTTTAAAATATCTGAATTCCCTATTTTAACCCAAATAGACCCCCACTCAGACACAAACAGATACTCTGATTTTTATAGGCTTGTGGATGAATTCCATGCTGCCATGAACTCTATTCTTGGTGAATCAAAGAAAAGATAAAAGATATACACCACCATGGGTAAGTTTTTTCTTGACATTTAAACCCATATTTATATCCCACTCCTCAAATCAGATAAAAAGAGGGATATTATCCACAGTTTGATCTAGATCTAGATCTAGATCTAGGTTTTTTAAATCTTGATTAATTTAATCTTGGATATATGTTTCAGATCTAGATCATGTTCTTCATCACATTCTTGATTGTACTATTTAAAATTAGGGATTATCCATGGGAAAGTGTTGATCACCATTCCTGAGGTAGGTTTTTTATTATTCAAATAACAAAGTATTGATTTTTAATTTTGTGTATGTAATTGTATACTTGATATTGGTTGATTAGTAATAAAGTTTTATTACATTGAATTGATTAATTAAGTATATTAATTAATTAACGGATTTCTGAAGTTGTGGATTTTGAATTGATTGAGATAAAACAATTAATTAAGGAATTAATTAGGGGATATTGAATTGATTAAATTAGAAAAATAAAATGAGTAATTAATTAAAGACATTGAATCAATTGATATTGAATAATTAATTGATGAATTAATTGGGGTTATTGAATTATTTAAGTTGGAACAATTAATTGATTAATTGATTAATTAAATTAATGTGATTATTTAATTGTTGAATTAAATTATGGGATTAACAGGATTAATTAATCGAAGAATTAATTAAAGGAGGTACTGAGATTATTTAATTGTTGAATTAAATAAATGGATTGATGTGTTTAATTAATTGATTAATTAATTAATAGAATAATGTGATTATTTAATTGTTGAATCAAATAATGGGATTGATTTGAATAATTAGTTGATGAATTAATTAATAAAATTAATGTGATCATTTAATTTTTGAATTTACTAATGGTATTGATGGGATTAATTAATTGATGAATTAATTAATATATGTAATGTGATTATTTATTTTTTTGATTTAAATAATGGGATTGAAGGGATTAATTAATTGATAAATTAATCAATGGATTAATTTTATTATTTAATTATTTAATTAAATAATGTGATTGGTGGGATTAATTAACTAATAGAAGTAATGTGACTATTTAATTGTTTAGTTAAGTAATGGGATTGATGAAATTAATTAACTGGTGAATTAATTAGTGGAAGTAATGAGATTATTTAATTTTTGAATTAAATAATGGGATTGGTGGGATTAATTAATTAATGAATTAATTAATAGAGTAATGTGATTATTTAATTTTAGAATTTAATATTGGTATTGATGGGATTAATTAATCAGTGAATTAATTAATGGAGTTAATGTGGTTATTTAATTTTTGAATTAAATAATGGGAATGATGGGATTAACTAATGGGTGAATTAATTAATGGAAGTAATGTGATTAGTTAATTTTGGAATTGATTAATGTATTTTATATAAAAAATTAATTGTTGAATTAATTGAAGGCATTGGATTTGATTAATTAAATGTAAATTAATTAACAAAAATTAACATGGTCAATTAATTAAAAAGATTGAATGTGATTAATTAATTGTGGAATATATTAATGGAAGACAATGTAAACAATTAACTAGTGAATTAATTTAGGGATTTAAATTTGATTAAATTATTTGTGAATTAATTAATGTAGTTAATGTGAACAATTATTTTGTGAATTAATTGAAGGGATTTAATGTGATTAATTAATTATGGAATTAATTAATGGAGTTTATTTGAATAATTAATTGGTGTATTAATTTATAGGATTGAACATGATTATTTAATTTTGGAATTAATTAATGGATTTTGTGTGAACAATTAATTGGTTAATTAATTAAAGGGATTTAATGTGATTAATTAATTATGGAATTAATGATTTAAATTGACATGAACAATTAATTGATGAACTAATTGAAGGGTTTGAATGAGATTAATTAATTTTGGAATTAATTGATAAAATTTATGTGAACAATTAGTTGGTGAATTAATTAAATGGATTGATGTGATTAGTTAATTGTTATTTTATCTAATGGAGTTTATGCGATTAGTTAATTGTCTAATTAATTAATACAATTGATATGATTAATTAATTGTTGAATTAATTAATGTTATTGAATGATTAATTAATTTTTTAATTAACAAATGGGATTGATGTGACTAATTTATTGTCAAATTAATTAATTCTATTGATGTGGTTAGTTAATTGTTGAATTAATTAATGTTATTAATGTGACTACTTGATTGTTGACTTAAATAATGGAAGTGATGTGATTAGTTAATGGTTGTATTATCTAATGGAATTTATGTGATTATTTAATTTTCAAATTTAGTAAGGGAATTTATTCAATTAAATAATTAATTAAATAATTAATGTTATTGATCAGATCACTTAATTATTAAATTAGCTAATTAATTGATATGATTAATTAATTTTTGAGTTAATTAATGGGATTGAGATTATTAATTAATTGAGCAATTGAAATTTTGAATGGTAACAATATAATGTAGACCTGAATTGAACTAATGAACGGTAAAAATGGAATTTATATGTGATTTTTTGTTAAATGGGGTGTGAGACATGAATTGACACTCCAAATAACCATAGGGTTCTAGCCATGATGATGTAAGACCCAAGGAATGCATGAAAATTTTATAGGACATGGACTGATGCTCCAAATACCAATGATGTGTGGGACATGGATTTATGCTTGATATACCAATGATATGTTAGATAAGGACTAATGCTCAAAATAGTCACATGGTGCTAAATCTGATGATCTACACCCCAAATGTTGGCATTGGACTATGGTTCTAATTGGCTGTGATAATTAATTGAAAATAATGGATAATGAAATACCATTGAATTACAATAAATTAAGGATTGAATTTGTGACATGCTGCAAACTTGGACATGGGCTGAAGCCATTACGGAGGTTCGGATGTCCTCGAGAACTCAAGGGTTTATATAGTTAAATATATAATAATTGATAATGTGAGAAATTTTTACTTATGAATTGTATATTTTTCTTTATGAAACTGCATACACTATTTTAATGGATATTGTTTTATACACTATGGGTTGTTACCCATTGAGTTGTACTCACACCTTACTCTTGATGCCTGATCAGTACCTGAATAGATGTCATGGTTGCATGCCACTATACGGGAAAATTCCCTATGTTCTATGGATGGGTTGAGATGAATCATGGATGAGGGAACCAAGTGTGGTTCGAAACTCATTTGGTAGTTGTCAGTTTCTTTATTATGGGATTAAATTTTGACACTTGGAATGTACTTTAGCATGACATATCTACTGTTTAGTTTGATATTTCATTTCTAGTTTTCGTCATCTTCTGATACTTTTATTATGATATTTATGATTGTTTGTTGTTTAGTTATTATTTTCTTATTGTTTATAGTGTATTACTCTGATCAAATAGGGTATTGTTTCCCCAAGACTGATATTATACCATCTCTTGTAGTTATAAGCATCTGACATATGGGGAGGTGCGCCTGAGGTCATGTGACCAACTGGTTCAAGGAAAAGATTTGTGTCACCGAGGCTAGGGCATTAAAATGTGGTATCAAAAGAGTTTTCTTTTATTTTATTTTGTATTACTTTTTGGGAAAGGTAGATAGAATACTAGAAAGATATTTTCCTTAGACACGAGCTCATGCAAGGGAGTAGTTATCCCTTGTACGGGGGGAAACCCAAGTTTATAGGGTTGGATTGATGTTATAGATTCATGTTATTATAGTTGGATTCAATTTCATCTTGAGTGATGCAATTATTGTGTGATGTATTTATTGTTTTTGATATTTCTTTATGTTGGACACTTTGATCAATATAGAATGAGAGTTGAGTTTTTATACATCATTTTAGGAACTCAATATTTTTTTTACCTACATCATTTTAGGCATGCACAAGAAAGCGTGTTTTGGGTAAGTTGTTGCACATTAAATGTTTATCTTTGATTGTGTGTTTTAAATGAAGAGGTTCCTAATATGTACCTGAAAATTTTAAAATGATGAAGGATGAGAATAAATGGTTGTCTAATGTGGAAACTTTGAAATTGAGAATGATTTTATCCATGTTAACCATGACCTATGTGTAGGATGAATTAAGGTAGTGATATCACCTTGGTTTCGAATGCGTGGAAAGGTTTGGGGGAAGTGAAACCTAGGGTAAGGGGTGATCACTTATTTGTGATTATGGTGAAAAAGTATGGTATTATTCAGTGAAAATATTGGTGCACTTCAAGACTTGATACGATTAGTACCTATACCTTGACATCGTCACGGGTACACTGAGAGAGCATTGGTTATACACCAGGCTACCTAAGAATTTTTTATAGAGGGATAAGGGGCCTTCTTGAAGGATGTTCCCTTAGAGAAAGTTAAAGGTGAAACCTTGTGGTGTATGGTGAAACACCAACCATAACTATGTGGGAGATGTAATGAGGTTTTGTGTAGATAAATGATAAGGGTTTAGTTCTTAAAATCAAGGAATGGGTGATAGTTTATATATCTATTTTGACACTCAATTAAGGATAGGATAGTCATGCCCACTTATTGGGATCTTTAGGGGGGGTCATGAGCCATACTAGTTAGTAATTTTTTGAGGAAATAGATGAAAATAACACACCTATGGTGGGGAGAGACGTGATAGTAATATATATTTCCTTTGATGAGTATCAACTTTGTGTGATGGATGACAGTGAGAAAGTGTTCTGGGTATAGATCTTGATTAGTTCATGTGTTTTTGGAAATATGGATGTGTTTAGAAGAAAAAGTGGGAGAGATAAGTAAATATGAGGGCTCAATGGACCATTATTTTTGACTCATTTTTTTAAAATGGTTAGGATCACAACTTAAGGAAGAGATGTTACAGGGTGAGGAGATTGTAAGAACCATAACTTCTCAAGAGATGTATCAGGATATTTTATAGGTACCCTTTTTTATATTTATTAATTTTAATTGGGATTTACCTTGGGGTTAGTCTGGGTAAAAATAGGGAATTTTTTGAAGAAGTTTGGGTAGTGCACGATAGGCACATAGTTTTCCCAAACTGTGCACCCTATCCCAGCAAACCGTGGAATATTGAACAAAGTGGTATTGAACAACTGGAGATATTTTTCAAAACCATGTGCCTTAAAATGATAAACCATGCACCCCCTATAATATTGCATGATTATGGAAAACTATAGGCCCCTGTAGAACAAACTATGCATAAGAATTAGATTAACAAAAAAGATAGATTTTAAAATTCCCGAACAACCTATTTTAACACAAACCAAACACCACTCAAACATATTCAAATAATATAATTTTTGGATTCCCTTAGATGAATTAAAAGACCTCCCAACCTTTTTTCTTGTCAAATATAAGGTCAAATTAATAATCGGCACCTCCCATGAGAAGTGGTTTCTTCCCGTTTAGACCTATCTTCTTTCCTGCTCCTCTTCCTGGATAAAAATAGAGATGTTATCTATTGTTGGTTATATATCTAGATCTAGATATTTTAGGTATTTATGCATTTAATATTGGATCTAGGTTTCAAATCTATATCATGTTATTCATCAAGTTCTTCATCATTCTGTTTGAAATTGGGGACTATCCTTTGGATAGCGTTCGTCACCATTCTTGAGGTATGTGGTCTATAATTTTATTCTAAGAGTCTTGATTTTGATTATGTGTATGTAATTGTATATTTTGTTTGGTTTAATAGAAATAGAGTTCTATTAAATTGAATTAATTAATTGGTTTTTTTAACTAAATGATGGATTTGTGAAATTGGGGATAATGAATTGATTGAGATAGAAAAATTAATTGTGAAATTAATTGGTGGATATTCAATTGATTAAGATATAATAATTAATTGAGTAATTAATTGGACACATTGAATCAATTTAAAGGGAATAATTAATTGATGAATTAAACGGGGAAATTGAATTGTTTTAATTAGAATAATTTATTGATGAATTAATTAATGGAAGTAATATTATTGTTTAATTATTGAATTAAATAATGGGATTGATGAAAAAAATTAGTCAATGAATTAATTAATAGATTTAATGTGATTATTTAATTATGTAATAAAATAATGGAATTGATGGAATAAATTAATTGATGTAGTCATTAGTAGAGTAATGTGATTATTTAATAGTTGAGTTAAATAATGGTATTGATGGGATTAAATAATTGATGAATTAATTAATGGAAGTAAGGTAATTATTTAATTTATAATCTAAATAATCAGATTAATTAATAGATTAATTAACTGATAGATATAATGTGATTATTTAGTTTTGGAATTAAATAATTGGATTTATGGGATCAATTAATTGATGAATTGATTAATAGAGTAATGAAATTTTTAATTTTTAAATTAAATAATGGGATTGATGGTATTGATTAATTTATTAATTGATTAATGAAATTAATGTGATTATTTGATTTTTGAATAAAATTATGAGATTGATGGGATTAATTAATTGATGAAATAATTAATGGAAGTAATGTGATTATTTAGTGACTAAATTAAATAATGGGATTGATAATATTATTTAATTTCAAAATTAATTGTTATAGTAATGTAATTATTTAATTATTAAATTAAATAATTGGATTGATGGGATTAATTAATCAATGAATAAATTAATTGAGGTAATGTGATTATGTAATGGTTTAATTATATAATGAGATTGAAGGGATTAATTAATTGATGAATTAATTAATGGATGTAATGTGATTAAATAATTTCTGAATTTATTTATGAATTTGACGTGAAGTATTTACTGGTGTATTATTTGAATGGATTGAATGTGATTAATTAATTGTGAACTAATTAATAGAATTTTACATGGACAATTGATTTGTGAATTAATTGGAGGTATTGAATGTGATTAATTAATTTTAGAATTAATTAATAAAAGTTGATGTGAATATTTTATTGATGAATTAATTGAGGAATTTGAAAATTATTAATTAATTGTGGAATTAATTAATAGAGTTGATGTGAAAAATTAATTAGTGAATTATCTGAAGGGATTGAATGTGATTAATTAATTTTGGAATTAATTAATAGAGTTCATGTGAACAATTAATTGTTGAATTAATTGAAGGGATTAAATATGATTAATTAATTAATTGTGGAATTAATTAATGGATTTTATGCGAACAATTAATTGGATAATTAATTAATGGAATTCAATGTGATTAGTTAATTAGGGAATTAATTAATGTATTTGATGTGAACAATTTATTGGTTAATTTATTAAAGGAATTGAATGTGATTAATTAATTGTGGAATTAATGGATGGATTTATCTTGAAAAATTAATTGGTGAATTAATTAAAGTGATTGAATGTGATTAATTAATTGTATAATTAATGAATGGAATTGATGTGAACAATTAGTTGGTGAATTAATTGAGGTGATTGAATGCGATTAATTAATTGTGTAATTAATTAATGGAATTGACGTGAAGATATAACTGGTAAATTAATTAAGGGGATTTATGTGATTTGTTAACTATTTAATTAACTTATTGAATTTATATGACAAGTTAATTTCTAAATTAACTAATGGAATTCATATGATTAATTAATTTTTGAATTAGTTAATTTTATTAACATGATTGTTTAATTTTTTTAATTTAATAATGGAATGGACATGATTAGTTAATTATTGAATTAATTAATGATATTGATGTGATTGGTTAATTGTTGAATTAAAAAATGTTATTAATGTGATATTCTAATTATTGAGTTAACTAATGGAATAGATGTGATTAGTTAATGGTTGTATTATCTCATAGAATTGATGTGATTAGTTAACTATCAAATTAACAAGGAAATTACCGTGATTAATTAATTTTTGAATTAATTAATGTTATTGGTGTGATTAGTTAATTATTTAATTAACTAAAGGGTTGAGTTGATTAATTAATTACTGAGTTAACTTATGGGAATTAGATTATTAATTAATTGATGAATTAATGAATGAATTTAAATATAGATGGTAAAAATGGAATTCAGACATGAATTGAAAAAATGAATGGTAATAATGGAATTCATGTGTGAATTATTATGAAACGGGGTGTGGAAAATGGGCTGGAGCTCGAAATACCCATATGGTCCAAGTCATGATGTTCTAGGACCTAAGGTATGCATGGAAATTTTATGTGATACAGAATGATTCTCTAAATACCCATAATGTCTGTGGTAGGGATGATGCTCCAAATACCCACACTGTGTGAGATGTGGACTGATGCTCCAAATAATCACAAGGTTATATATATGATTATCTACACCCAAAATGTTTTTATTAGACTATGGTTCCAATTGTCTATGATAATGAATAAAACATAATGAATAATGAAATCTTATTTCATTATAATGGAATGGGAATTGAATATGGGTCATGGTATATACTCTCATATGGTCCAAAGTAGGTATTGAGGTTCGGGTGTCCCCAGGAACGCAAGGGGTTTATGTGGTTAAATTAAGAATAATTGATTATGTGATAACTGTTTACTTATTTATTTTATTTTTTTCCTTGTACAACTGCTTACAATGTTTTATTCGATATTTCATTAAATATTCTTGGTGGTGGTATACTGATTTTTACACACACCCTACTAGGGATGCCTAATTATTACCTAAATATATTTCATTATTGCAGGACTGGATAAGGGAAAAAGCTGTATGTTATATGGATGAGTTAGAATGGAGAATGTATGAGGGAACCATACATGGTTCAAAACCTGATTGGGAGTTTTTAGTGTTTTTATTTTGGGTTTTCATTTTATCACTTGACACACACTTTTTCATAACATATCTACTATTTAGTTTGATATTGTATTTCTAGTTTTGGCCATCTTTTGGTACTAGTACTATTATATTTACAAATATATGTTATTAAGTTATTTTTTATTGTTTTATACTTGTGTATTACTCTTCTAAAGGATGGTATAGTATCCCCAAGACTGATATTATACCCTCAGTACTTGTCATAAGCCTTTGGCGTAAAAGGAGGCGCGCTTGAGGTCTTATGGCTAACCATTTCGATACACCAGTGTGTGAAACCCGGGACATGATATTACAACATTGGAGGGAGAAATATGTGCCAATAATTAAAAAATTAAAACCATACATATGTGCACCACATGATTATATATCATTCATTATATTATATCCCATGGAGAAAAATGGGTTTCATAAAAATTTCATCATTATATAACCCATATAAAAGAAATGGGTTTTATAAACATTTTTTGTTTTCATCATAAACACAAATCATCATGATAAAAAATAATAATGGAATCATTAGATAAAATCCCCAATAAATATTATATTACATCAAATGATGTAATATTAGATGAAAAATTATTTTGTAAGATCACCTGGAATAATTCTTGATAGAAACCACCTTTCCATTTTGAAATAAAAATTCAAAAAAATATTAACTTATAAAAGATTTTTTTATTGAAAATAATCTTGTATACCTATAATGGAATATTAATTACATTATGATGTCTTGATAGTGGGAAAATATTCCCATATTTTATAATTTAAAAAAACATTTTATTCTTATTTTTTTCAGAAAATTCACAATGTACCTCATTTGGAAAATAACATAAAATTTATTTAAATCCATTTTATAAAAAGTAAAACATGTATAAAATGATTTTTAAAAATTATAGGGTAATGTAAAAAAATTTAAAACAATTTTTTAATATATTTAAATGGTAGAGAACTATTCCCTAGTAGAGACATAAATATAAATAATCCTGAATAATGACGAGATTGTTAAATAAACCCATACATCAAGTTTATCCATTCTTTATTCATATTCAAACCTCCTATATAATAAACTTGAATTAATTATTAATTTATTCTATAAAAATATATCAATAATAAAATATATTATTTATTTATATCATATTGTCACCAAATTATTAATAATTTGTAATTAAGACCACTTATTTGGGAGATAACTGCTTCATTTTACAAGAATGTTTCAGTTCAGCAGTCTCGATACTTATACTTTGATCATGGTACCATAATTTAATTTTTTTAATAATTATATAACCATATTATATATTAATTTTATACATATTTATAATCATTAATAAAAATTTGGGATATAAAAATGAATTACACTGTTCCGGGAGATGGTAGGTGGTACGTACGCATGAATGCTATTTCCATTATTCAACCTATAAAATTAAAGAAAGATAAATTAAATTTAACCATTATAGAATCATTATTATATAATATATATCATATATATCATAAAATTCATCCTTATTACTATCCATGTGAAATATAAATGAAAAATGTATCATGTTGCATCATGGAGTTAGTTCTCCACATATACACACGAGAGAAGTTATGATTTAAAAAAAGATTATATGGTAAGATATATATATATGATATTATCATTATAAAAGTATAATTATGTCATAAATATAAAATATAAATATTAAAACCTTAAAAATACCCATCCATAATATATGGTGATTAAAAATGAATTGTATTGATACACGGAGATCGTAAACAGTATGTACACACGAGGAATACTTTCACATTTTGTTTTATGGGAAAGATGGAGTATAACGATGTTTTAATAATCATAATAAAATATCAGAATATTTATTATACATAATTTATTATTTTATGATAAATATCATAGATTTAGAGGAGATAAATAAGAGTATAAAAAAAAGTGACCAGTTAGAGAGATTACTACTTCTTCAAAAAGACTCATTTTTATAACCTATAATAGAATATAGGGTTGGCATTTTGGAAGACCAAAACCTTTAGAATGTGATTAAGGAAGTATAAAAGATAAATTTTTATGGTATGGTCTATTTATAAGGATTAATTTTGTGTAAATAAGTTAGGTAGGAGGTGTACTTTTATAATTAATGTGATGGTCACATGTGGAATTTCTTAAAAATAAAATAATATAATAAGATGATTATAGTGAAAAATACTTTAAAAATTTCATGTATTTCAGAATTGTTTAGGATATGGTTTAAATACCATCAAAAAGAAAATTCAGATAGGTTATTGTGATATTTTAAACCTTATATGTTGGTTTAACACCATAATTAAATTATTTTAACATTAAATGTGGTAAAATATTTTTCACTCATAAAAGGTTATAATTTTAAATAAAAGATAAATATTGACTCAAAAATGGATAAGGGGTGAAATTTTACACCGTATATTATCATATTTTTATTTATTATATATTTTTATTATATTTAATAAATTTAATCAAATATTGTTTTCATAAAATATCATTATTCTCTATTTTGAAACTAGTTATTACATTGACTTTAATAACATCAAGAAAATGCATTGAAATTGAACCAATTATTTGAATAAATTCCCAAAATTTCATGGTCATATATAAAATTATTTGTTGAAATTAAATATCTAAAAGTATATTACTTTTAATCTTTTTAATATCGTTTATTTGTTTTTCAGTTAATTGAATAATTACCACATCAGCGTATTGTATGTATTTAAGGTAATATTTTAATTCCTAAAAATTATAAAAAAATCACCCAAATTAATATAATTAATTTAGTAAAAAAAAATAATTCTAATATTTATTTCTTACCAATTTTTTTTCTTATGTGAACACTCAAGTGATATTTAAAACTAAGAGGGTGACATTTTGTAACTTTCTTTATATTTAATAATATATAAGTCATTTTCATGGACAAGTTCAAATTAATAAACTCAATGTAGAGACTTATGTGTTAGGGTCATATTATAATTCATAAAATAAGAGTTAATAGGAATAATTAAGTCCCTGTCACTTCATTTTCTCTAAGATTATCCTGATCTATGCTTTACTAAGGTGTCCCTTTTGTTTTTGGTCAATATGAATAGAAACCAATGTGAAATGTATCACTTCAATAAATCATAGATCGAGATAATCTCGGATAAAATGAAGTGAAAGAGACATAATTATTCCTAGTAACTCTTATTTTATGAATTATAATATGTTCCTAACACATAAGTCTCTATATTGAGATTATTAATGGGAACTTGTCCTTGAAAATGACTTATATATTATTAAATACAAATAAAGTTACAAAATTTCACCCTCTTAGTTTTAAATATCATTTATGTGTTCACATAAGAAAAAAAATTAGTAAGGAATAAATATTAGAATTAATTTTGTTACTAAATAAATTATATTAATTTGGGTGATTTATTTATAATTTTTATGAATTAAATAATTACCTTAAATACTTACAATACGCTGATGTGGTAATTATTCAATTAATGGAAAACAATTAAACGATATTAAAAAGATTAAAAGTAATATACTTTTAGATAATTAAAGTCATAAAAGAATTTTATATATGAACATGAAATTTTGGGAATTTATTCAAATAATTGGTTCAATTTCAATGAATTTTCTTGATGTTATTTAATTCAATGTAATAACTAGTTTCAAAATTGACAATAACGATATTTTATGAAAACAATATTTGATTAAATTTATTAAAAATAATAAAAATATATAATAAAGAAAAAATTGATAACATATGGTCTAAAATGTCATCCCTTATCCATTTATGAGTCAATATTTATCTTTTATGTAAAATTATAACCTTTTATGGGTGAAAAATATTTTACCACGTTTAATGTTAAAATAATCTAATTATGGGGTTAAACCAACATATATGGTTTAAAATATCACACTAACATATCTGAATTTTATTGTTGATGATATTTAAACCATATCCTAAACAATTATGAAATTCATGAAAATTTTATAGTATTTATCACTATAATCATCTTATTATATTATTTTATTTTTACGAAATTCCAAATGTTACCCTCATATTGAGAAAAAAGGGAGGCATGTAAAATTAAAGGATGATTTCATCAACACTGTTTGTATATAATGTAGTTTATAAATAATTATTTAATGAGAGATACTATAATTATGTCTTTGGTAGAACAAAATTTGCATAATAATATAGTGTTAGTAATTCCATAACATCATAATAAAATTTAACTTTTATGAAAAACAAAAAAGGATGTAGTTTGATAAAAAGGGAGAGGAATAGAATATCTTATCTTGTGAGATAGTTTCATAAAGATTAATGAGGGTTTATTAGAACCTTAAAAATCATTATAAAGTCTCTAGAGAAGGAAAATTAGGGGAAATTTAGGATTAAAGTCTTGGTAGTGAATGAAAGGGGGAAAAGATGTGGGTATTTATAGAAATTTTTGGAGGATTGTTTATTAATTTCTAAATATAGGCCTTAAAAATATAGGTTGTGTAAAATAAAAATACTTTTGCTTACCCATGGTATATGATTATGGTTTATGACATTGAGAGGGAGTTTTTGACATATTTTAGTTTTATAATAGAATATCAACCTTATTTATTAGTTTTATCATTGGAAAATAATTTTTCTACAAACTAATGTTTATAAAACATTATATTACATTTTAGTCTTTGAAAAGTCATTTATAGGTTTTAGGAATTAATTTTAATTCATTAGAATACAATATATTATTAAAATAACATATTTTGAGTTTTTTATTTAGATTTATTAATTATTATATCATAATTGATTATTTATGAAGTCATAAAACATACCAAAATAAAAACACTATATTTTTAGTGTTCATTGAAAAATATTATTTTATAAAATTCTCAAAAACATCGCACTAATATAATTTATATGTGATGATTTATAATATAGGATTTATTTTATCAAAATAAATTTTGAAATATAATAATTTTGAAATTTAAAAAAATCTATATTTACATACAAATTAGAGTTTTTATGACATATTCCATTATATCACTTTTATAAAAATTACGTAGTATATTATAAAATTATATTTTCATTTATATTTTCAAAAATAGTGTTATTTAAAACTATCTTGTGGAAATAACTTATTTTTAAAATATTTAAATTTATCATAACAATGTAATTAATTATATATTTTTTAAAAATACAAAAATTATTTATTCTTATGTAAAATTATTTTTAGGCTAGTCATTTTATATTCATGTGTATTTTTTTTAAAATAAAATAATTATTAAAATTCCATTTTAAAAACCTCTATTTCATTTAAAAGATAAACAATGAACTTTAATAACATTGTATTTTAGATATATTACACCTTATTACCTCAGTATACACCCTAATGGTAAGGTGTGTGATAGTGGTACTTCAATGGGGTGGAGTAGCTCACATTGATCCTATGGTGATAGCCACTAAATTCAATATCTGTTGTAGTTGTTTTTTCATAATCCTTATTCATTGAAGCTTTGTTTTTTCTTGGTCAAGGGTGAACCCCAATAAAACTACCTCTCTTCCATTTTTTAATAGATAGGATTAAAAAGGCATGATCCTACTACTTGAGTCCATCATTTCTCTCATCTTCATCAATTATATCTCATTATTACTAAATATATAAACTTATTACAATTGTCAGAATGTTCAAAAGTTATATTGACCAATGATCATATTGTCTAATGGACATATTTACCAAAATTTATACTGACCAACCATCAGGTAATGGTCAGATCCAAAGGGGCAGGTTTCACATTACACCACATATATATATACTCAACCATTAAAATAATTTATAATTAACTACTTCACTAATAAAGGTTATACATTTTCCATGATAATTTTTATCATATTACCAACTCTTATATTTGATTTTTCTTTTTATATTATCAGAGCGATCTTCATTAGAGAATTCAAGCCTTTGAAATTATTATCATAGTGTGAATTATTATTTTTCATTCATCTCCCTATATTATGTCAATCTATTATAGTCAATAATAATTAAATATATTTAATGAAATTTTAATGACTTTTTATGACCATGTTTTATAAAATACAATGAAATAGTTATTTTTAAACATTATTTAATTTATGAATAATTTTTTTGGTCATTAAATTATCTTCCTTAAGAAATATCACCATAGAAATTTGAGCCCTTCCATAAAATAAAAGGAAATATTTATCTTTCTTAAATTCTTTAGGATCCATATTTTATTCTTAGAGCTTTTGATTTTTCCAAAAGGAATTCAGTAGTGAAGTTTTCTAGTTCCTCAATACTTTTTTCCATTCATCAAGAATCTTGATCAGTTTTTCTTCATATGACAGGTCATGTTCCCATTGAATATTATTTATGTCTGGTATATGCATTGGGTATGACATAAAAATTCTTAAAATAAATATGTTGAACACGTCATGGAAATGTGAAAGATTCAAAGGTATTGCAACATGATATGAAACTTCTCTAACATGATCCCAAATCTCAAATGGTCTAGTGTACCATATTCTTAGTTTTCCATTCTTTAAAAACCTCACAACCCTTTTTGTGATGATATTTGTAGGAACAAGGGATCCTTCTCATGAAAATATTCACCCTTCATTATATTAACAACATAACACTTTCATAAAATATTATAATACATGGATTTTTTTGGATCACATATACCTTCTATGTAGTGTATTTAATAATGTTTGGTCCCTGCAGTTTTTCATCTATATATTCATCACAACATGTTATAGTTATACATATACTCCCATGTATATATTTATATATATTTCTTTGAATAATTGGTTGAAAATATTTATATAAGAGAAATAAATAAAGTGGAATTTTATGATCCTAACTCCCTTGAAAAACAACTAAGCTAGACTGAAATTAGTATTTCATGTCTTAAAAGTATTACTAAAATTCACATCACTTTGTTGATGATAGGTTATTCTAAGGTTTACATCTGTATTCATACACTTTTCACTAATCCACCAAAACATAGGTTTGAAACAATTGATAATGGTGAACCATGAAGTCTCACCTCTTCATGAATATATTTATGAGAAAGGTAAGGATAGAATAAATCCTCCCATATAGTGATAAAATAAGATGAGTTAGTTAATATATCAATGATTATACATATCTAATTTTTTCCTTCTATTATCTTGGGAATTCCAAAAATAAATTATATAGTGATGTTTTCCCACTTCCAAAAAGGTATGGTCAATGTTTATAGAACACCATTGGGTAGTTATCGCTCAATATTCACTTTCTGACATACCAAATAGCTTGTAGTATAATAAAAGAATCTACCTTTTCAATTTTCCCCATTATTAATGATATTGAATATCTATATAGATTATCTAATCTTCCTGGATGTATCGGGAATTTAGAGTTGTGAGATTTATCAATCAGAAATTTCATTAACATTTCCACATATTTGATCCATAACAAACATTAGTTCTCCTCTTGATCAATTATTAATTTTGAAGACTTCCAGTTTTTTACATCATTTATCTTATTTTGTATAATTGGATCATCTATTTTTTAGTTCATTATATTTTTATGTAATTATGATTAAGAAATCATTTGTTATTGTATTTATGACTTTTATTCCCATATAACGTCAATGTCCATGTCTGCCATGTAATTTAATACTTGAACCCCTTCAATATCATTAATTAAATAACTCCATGATCTTTCCTATTAATGCATATGTAATTTTTTTTCTTTTGCAAGGTGATAATAAATAAAACAATCTTTGTCCATCAGAATTTATAACCATATTCTTGGTATCATGTTCAATTCCTTTTTGTTTAATATATATTTATGAATCTTGTGATCATTGTATATATCACACCTATCCTCACGAATATTGTGTCTCCATAGCTATAATCAAATATAATTATAAATAACTCGAAATCATCTGTAGGATAATTATGGTCATGAGGATTTAACTATCGAGATGAAAATGTAATCACCATGTTTTTTTTAAGAGTATTCATCCATGTCCATTTAAGGTTGCATTTCTATAAATAAAAATTCCTTCCACATTATAGGGTAAAGTAATCACATGTACACCAACCTACCTATTGTTATGTTCTTAGAAATTTTCTTCACAATACATTATATATATATAATCAAAAACCTATCAATTTAAAATGATTTTTGGATTGGAAATTAATGACATGTTTTTTTAATGACCTTCTATAATATCCTTCCTCAGGAAAGAAGCTATGAATCTCAATTATTATTATAATTTGAGGCCACTCCTCTATGGAAATTGTATTAACTGAATCAACTGATATTCCTCCACTGGTAACAATGTATCCTAAAAATTTGACTTTTTTTAACCATAACTCACAATTTTTGAATTTACCAAAATTATTATATTCATTCATAGTTTTTAATATGAACCTTAGATGATCTTAATTCTCTATGAGAATTTTTTAATATATCACAATATAATTAATAAAGACTGCAAAAAATATATCAATGTAGTCCCTAAATAATATATTAATCTAATAAATAAATATGAAAGAGAATTGTTCTATCAATAGGGAATAAAAAACTCATAATTTAAATATATTATTTATACAAAAGTCTCCAGGATACCACTTTTCTTCATCCATATCTAATAATACCACTAATGAAACACAATGATGGAGAAGATTTGAGCCCCATGAAACTAGTTGAATAAATCACTAATCCTTTGATGTGGGAATTTTTTATTTAGTTTAATCCCATTATATTCTCTATAATGAATTCATAACCACATTTATTCATCTTAATTTTTGAAAAGGAGAATATGTTATTTTTAAGGAGACATACTTGGATGAATAGAACCCTTACCAAAAATATCTTGAAGTTTCTTTTTAAATTACTCAAACTTAACTTATTATATTCTATATAGAGTCATTAATACTATTATAGATGTAGGTATGATTTCAATTGTGTACTCTACCTCTCTTTCAGGTAGATATCTATGTATGTCTTTAATAAATGCATCAATGTATTCATGAACAATGGGTATATCTCATATCTATAAACTTTCTCTTTCTTATCCTTCATAATTAAAAATTTTGATAAAGAAAGCAATAAGGAGTGGATTTTTTCATGGATCATGATATGATATATCTAATTTAAATATAATTATATTTTGTTACATCAAGATAACTGAAATTTAATTTCTTTTACAAATGATCTTTTCATTATACTTTGACATTCAATAAATACCTTGTATTATGTCAAACTAAATCATTGGTATAAACATAGGGTTAGTGGAGAGAATTTATTCATTAAATTTATTCGGATAATTCACATATATATAATATAAATTTCTTTGATTCTTGAATTTTCCTCCAATATTTTTAACCAATAACTGTTATAATTTTTTTAGGGATTTACTTATTGTTCTTTGTTAACTTGAATGAAATAAAAAAATAAATATAACCAAACTAAAACAATATAATTTATAGGTTTTAGTGCATGATATGGTACCTACCACATGAAATTTGGGTCCTTCAATCTAGAATTCATGATTGAAAAAGTACAAAATTTCCCCCTTATCTTTTGTGGGGGTTGATAGTGTTTTAACCCCATTACATTTTGATAGTGAACTTTATTAGAAATATTTCCATGAATGATTCACATGAAACATTATATTATATTTTATACATAAACACCATTCTATATGTCATTAGAATATATATTTTTTGGATTTGAATATCCCTAATAGATTAAAGATATATGGTCACCTCTTCCCCACCTATAATACTTTCTACTTCCTCATAGAAAAGTTCCTAATTTCTCTTTTGACACTTGTTACACATCGAAAATTGTTATTTCCTTCCATATCTTTCATTATCAAAATTATTTCTAAAATTTGTCTAAATCATCATATTCTTACCATTTTGTATGTGGGGCCATTGTTTATCTCAAAACTCTATTTAGACTTTGACATAAAATCAAACATATTATTTATAACTCCCACAATATTTAATTGCAAGATCATTATATAGATATGATATTAACCCACAAAACAACCAATAATTTTTCTAATATGAATCCATGATGATGCTTAAAGTGACTCATGAAAGACATGAAAATTTTATCACATAAATCCCCATCGATTAATTTTTATTTTGTTTTAATTCAAGGAATTATTCTTCCTTTATTGTTTAAATGGTATGAGGAAAATACTTATTGAATGTTTCTTTTGTATTACCACTCTATGGCTTACACATAATCATATAACTTCATTTTCTTTATCTATTTCCACCACTGATCAACTTCTCCCTCTTCATGGTAAATTTTTATTGTAACTTTATCTAGATCATTATAATATAGTATAAAAATATCATTTATATAGTATTTATCCATTATTAAGTGATTATGGGATCAGAGGTTCCACTAAAAACAGGAGGTCGTTAACACATTAATAATTCAATGACTAGTTTTTCCTTTCATGGTTATGTTGGATTATCCATAAGGTTTAGGTTGTTATTCATGACCTGACTTAAATGATTTTTCATAACCATGAAATTATCAACTCCAACATCCACCATATTAGGAAGATGATCATTTCATTGTACCTTGCTTATATTATTTACATGAGTCCTTATATTTATTTACATTTTTATATAATAAGATAATATAACTACGAAAATTTATACTAATAGAAGTATTATAATAAAAATTTAAAAAAAATGATTAATCCTAAAATTCTCTAGTATCATTATTATAAGATGATATAGTTCAATATTTTTAAACTTTATATATATTTACTTTATAATGTTTTGTGAAAACCATTTATTTATTCAAATAATATCCCTCAGGAGTGTCAAAACTAGTGTGCAGTAAACCATCATTATAATTAACTAGTTATTGATCAGCTTAATAACCAAAAACTACTTTCAGAGTTTTTACCCCAAGGTATATCTGGGCTGGATCCTCATCTGGTTGTAGAATCTAGATTGAGATTTAATTTCTCAAAAACTACTAACTTTATACATTACCAAGATTTTATTTTTTTTCATATATTTAGACTTAAATCTATGATTTTTAATAAGGATTTTTTATTCTAGATTTCCTTAAATTTATAAAACATTCCTTTGATTCCAACACAATAAATCCACCAAATTAATACATAATTATTTAAATAATTCCATAACAAAATTTCACATTAATAGCTTCAAATAAACTTTTGAGGTTTAGTGTTGTAATTCCCTAACCAAAATCTATGGGTCCAAGTTGGAGATCCACATGGAATCATGTTTTCCTCCCCGTAAGAAAGAGGTTTTTGACTAGTATAGAGGGTCTGAATTAAAATAGTGGGGATATTATAACATTAGTATCATTATAAAATACTATAAATAATAACACATTAGATTAAAAAATTAAAGCAATGACAAATGGAATGGGAAGTTTATCAAGTCATAAAGAACAATAAACCATATACCTCAAAAATGTAAGGTTAAAAAAGATTGTGAGAAAGATAGGTAAGTAAATAAAACATTTTGGCATCACTTGAAAGTACATCTCTATTCCACCTATGAGCACTACACTCCATATCCTAGCTCTATGTCAATAGAACCATTCCATTATCTACATCCCTTATCATGAATTATGCATGTCCATTGTGATTCACATACAAGGTGTGATTTTTAACCCATTATAACACCACCAATGAATCCTAGATATGTGTGAACATGTATAGGACTGTATGTCATGATAATAGATAATTGAAAAATCAATAACACACACTCATGTAATGAGGTGTCCTATGCTAACCAAGACACCACAAACCCTTGGTCCTACATTCCTTAGCTCCTTGTTGAAAAAAAAATCATGAAAAGAGTCATGAAATAGAGTTGAACACATGGAAACCATATGTATTTCCTATCTACATCATGGGTTAGGCCATGTGTTTTTAATATTCTAACCCTATCTCAGGTCTTGTCGAAAGGAATTCCTATCCTAGCACCACATCTTAGGTCTAGCCAATGAAAACTATCATTCTACACTATCATATTTTGTGTAAGATCACGTAATACAATTATAACCTTAGGAGATTCTACACAAAGTTATAATTACCTATCATACCACCTGATCTAATCATTATGTTTCATGAAATGTCTGAACATGAACCCCCTCTTGTCACACCAAGTCACAATGGGTCTATCTGTCACATTGGTACCATGTATAAGATAAAAATAGAGCACATACTAAATACGACACATGGGAATAGTTTAATAATATAAAAAATAACAACATATAATATCAATAATGAAAATAGTATACAAAAACTCACACACATGTGATCATGATCAGACATGGGTCTCATAGGCTACACACACACACATGTGATCAAACATCAAGCATGGTATCAAAAGATATACACACATGTTATTTAACTAATGGTAGGTCTATATAATATAATCACATGATTTGATATCATTCTAATAGTAATTTGTATAGCTTCTCATTTGTAAGTAAATTTTTTACAACAAGCATGTGACTTCAATGTCATAGTTCGTCATAGGATTCATCACCTGAACAACATTCACACCCCAACTGAAACAATCTTGCACACTGTGAAATCCTAGAAACAATTACAAAAAAGCATCACAATAGTTATATAATGGTACTCAGTAATGAATAAATCCATGTGGTAGATCTAGAACATAACAAAAGTTTAGCACCATTAATAGTAGAATTCAAGTTCTATTAAAGTATAATAATATCTATCACTCTTGGAAAATGAAAAAAGAAGAAACACAAGGCTCAAATGGATCTATTTCAACAATGAATACGCACATACAAGTATTAATTCTTAGAACTAGTTTAATAAATTAGGGTAAATAAAAATTAGGTTATTCATGTAAAAAAACTCAATGAATGAAGGGTCAATCAACTCACCCTAGGTTCATCTAGAAACAATCTGAAAATTTTCTAGATCAAGGGAATTATCAAGTAGAAGAGGTTCAAATTGATTAATAAAGTAATTGATTAATTTTTTTAAAGTCCTATAATTTAAGATATATCAATTTCCCTCTTTGAATAATTCAAAACTTTAGGAATATAGTGTTTGATTTAGCCCTTTTAATGTCCAGGTCACCGCAACCATGGCCTCCACCATAGACATCATGCCTTTGTGCATGCCAGAAACATGATGAGTGTTCATAAATTTTTTTAAATTTCCCATGATATCCTCCCTAACCACATACTCCAACATATATGTGTTGAATTCACTTTTTCTAGCATCCACCAAAGAACCCCCAATGCTCTATGCCTATGTCCATGCCCATTTTGTAAGTATCGGTAAAATAGATACTTTCCTCTGATACCAATTGTTAGATAAAAAGGTATATGAATATGGATAAATATAATAGGAAGAGGAGGAATTTTATGTTTAAAAACATTCAATTTTAACATTAAAAGAAATCTAGTTTAACAAGGTCAAACTAACTGTATTCAAAATACATATTATGTATTTAAACAATAATGGGACTAGGACCAAGGGTCCAATAATAATAATATCATAATTTTTTATATTTTTATATATATTCCACAGGTAGTAATTAAAATTTTATCATATTCATAGTAGAAGATGATTTAATCAGAGTAAATGTAGTAAGGATCATAATCTAAATGGTTATAATAAATCAGTGTTTTTAAAAAGTACTGATTCTATCTTATGGCATATAGAATTGTGTTCATAGTAATAATGTATTCACAATGTAATATATAGTAAAAAATTATATCATAAAAAAAATATATTATGATAAAAAAGATTCAAATAGAAAGATGAATATAAAATAATTCACTTCTTATTATAATTTTAGATAAAATAAAGAATTTGTAATAAAACAAGTAAAAAAATTTAACATAATTATTTTATACAAAAGAGGAGGGTATCCAATAAACCTAGATAAAGGTTTGTTGTTTTATATTGACGAGAAAGTCTGTCTTTCCCTTACCAGGGTAATCCCTCAATACAATGATATGTCTATATCACTATCTTAATGTGCCCTTAATATAATAATTAGATTCTCTATCTTCCTATCCTCAACTACCCTCAATATAATGATAAAATTCTGTCTTACTATCCCAAAAATCTCTTGATCAAGAAGGTGATCAGATCCTATATCTTCTAAGAATAAGAATCCCTCAATCATAATCACAATAATCAGAATTTAAAAAAGAAAATCCATCATATTTTTAAGGAGACAACCTGACATGATTTCCCTAAGAAAAGAATTTCTCTAAATAAGTACAAAATTCTAGGAAAAATATGTTCACACATTTTACACTTTAGAAAAATGAGAGAAAAATAACAGTGCAACCGCTCATTAAAAATGATGTCTACTATCAGTTGTGGGATCTTCAAATGACCTTGTATTTATAGGAAATATTTCCAACAATCATCTTGATCACAAATGTTCATATTTTATATATAAGTTCGTATAGACCTAGAAACCCAACACCTCAACGGTCATATTATAACAGAATAAACGACATCATTTTGACAATACACCATCACAATGTTAAGAGTAAAATATTCTAATATGATGGAATTGTTTTCCATATTCAAGATTAAGAAAAAAATAAACTTGATTGATTTCCATATATATGTCATTATGATGAATTGTCTATATATTTATCCAATTGTTATTGGTTTCAGTAAATTTCATTATTCTCGATTCTTGCCTGATAACAATAATCATAATGGTTGATGTTGTTTTGTTTTATCTAACACATTAAAGATATTTTAAATTATGGTAAAAGAATATGTTTTATATAAAAATATTTTTAAAATATATTAGACCTAAAATAGTTAGTAATGAAGTATTTAATAAAGAGTTTTTGATTTATAAAACAAAAGGAATAGAAGAGTCATAAAGAAAAATAGGAATCAAGATTCTCTGCATTTTTGGAAAGAATAAAACATAAGACTTAAATTGAAAATGACAATAAAAAATTTAAGTCCAATATTATTTTCATAACATTCATATTCAGAATTGAACATTAACACTTATCACTCCATGAGTTTGTAACTCATCTGAATACAATAGTGAATAGGAATAACTCTTCCATAGGATAATAATTTCGATATGGATTTTATTTTATTTTTTATATGTTTTACTCCCCCTATCTTAAATATTATCCACCTTAATATATGAATCTCCATGTTTTAATAAAATTTCTAAATGTTTTGATTTTCAAAATGGTGTAGGGAAAAGTCTTTTAATACCTAAAAAGGGCTAGATAAATAATCAATGTGAAACAATAAAGTACTTGATCATCTAAAAATAAATGAAAGAAAATAAACCAAATATGAATTGGAAGGAATTAAATAAAATTGAATATAGATGAATAATTATTTAATTTAATTTAATATAAAAAAAATAATGTAACAAGATTTTAATGAAAATAAATCATTATTCGACATCATTGATTTGAAAATTGTTATAATTTTCTTAAAATATTTCCCATATTCTATAACCTTTTCCATAAACTCATCCCAAGATTTGTTTTTATTTTCATGCTCTTATATCCTCTCCTCCTAGATCTTAATTATCTGATCTTTCTTCTTTATATTTTCTTCTTAAGAATGAATCTTTTGTTTCAAAAGTTTATTAAGATATTACTGATTTTTGATATTTGATAAAATATCATTGTGATAATTCAAATAAATAATATATTCTATTTAAAATTTGAATCTTGAAATATCTTTGAGAAGAAAGTTTATAATTATTTATAAGTCTGAGATCTCTTTAGTTTTTTTAGATGTGTTTCTTAAGGTTTTATAATATATAATATTATTGGCCATATCCCTTAAAAGTCTTCTGAATTAAATTTTGGCTTCAACAAAATATTTCTTAGAATTTAAAAAATTTTCATCATCAATATTGATGTCTTCATCAATACCATGAGACCATTTAAAAACCATTTTACAGTGCTTCTTGGGAGATTCAACACATTCTTTAAACATTTTGAAATCTAATTCAAAATGTATTAATATTTCTATCAAAGATTTTTATGAATCTATATCTTTATATTGAATCTATATAACCAAATAAACCTTTTTTATAATATTATAAAACAAGTATTTATTTACCGATATAATTAATATGTGATAAATTTAATCAACACTATGAGTTGTGATCATATCTATAGATTATGTTTCAAATTGAATGTTTCTAATATTGGTTCAAATCACTTCTTGAACCACTTTCTATTTTTTCTTTCTTTGAATACGACATCTAATTCCCATAAAAAATTGAATTTCTTCTAAAGTAACATTTTTTTACTTTTTTTATCTTGATAATCTCTATAGGGTAAAGATACATTTTCATGATAAGATAGAGATTTTTTTATCTTGACTAATTGATTTTTATTTCTAATTTCCCAAAGAGAGAATTTTTTTTAAATAGGGTCGATATTTACTTATAAACATTTTATCATATTGATACTCATATTCCTACTCCTTTGAATTTTATTTCTCTAGGAATTTTCCACCTTCTTCTTCATTTTCAAATTATTATCCTTCTTATTATTCATTTTCTTATCCTTATTTTACATCTTTTTCTTCTTTATATTCAACTATTTTTTTGAATACATTTTATTATTCTTGAATTTATTTCATTGTATTTAGCAAGGAAATCTAATATTACTATCCTTTATTTTATTTATTTTCAAAATAAATCACAAATAACTTACTACAATTTTAGATTATCTTTTCCACCAAGAACTAATTCCTTTTCAACAACAATATCATTTCACTTAATAATAGTAAAGGGAACTTCACTATTAAGATATTATAATTCTTGAATTTTCCAATTGCTATCAGGTGGTAAAATAAATTTATTAGAATCATATTTAACTCATTTTATCAATTTTCCATGAGATTTATACTTTTCTATATATTATTCATCTTTTTTCCTTTTTTCCTTTTTATAAAAGTTATTCATCATGTGACCTTGTAGAAAAATCATTAGTTGGGCCATGTCTAATTTTAGGCTCTAATTATTTTATTTAATACTTGTTTCTTATCTATTCTTCAATAAAATCTTTTGAGTATTTCTTTTGTTTCTTTTATTTTGTTGGAGGAGGGAAATAAACCTTCTTTTTCTCAACAACTTTATCAATTTTCATTATTTTTGTAGAAAGTTTTACCTTTGATGAAGAAACTTGAGCACTTTTAAAAAAACATCTTTATAACGAACCATACATTACATAAACTGTTAATACTTCATAATTTATGTATATTTATTACAACATATAACCAAACTATGACAGAACCATAAATGCATAGTGTCTTTAGAAACTAGGAAACATAAAGAACTGGTTCCTAAAGCATCAACATTGGATCCCATTTATTTGATCATATCTAGACTCATTTTTGGCATATCATATTTAATACCCTTCTTCTGAACCTGGGGAAAAGAAACATACAAAAGGGTGAGCTCAAATGCTCAGTAAGTGTAAACAAATTAAATGTCAATCATATCATATTCTGAAGATCATAATGTTGGAAAATCTTATCCTTCATAAGAGGTCATAATATTATGTCATGGGGTAAATCAAAGAACTACAATTTAATCCCAAAAATCAAAACATAAGACATGAAATATTGTGATATACACACATAAGAATAGAAAATAATTTCATATTAGTAAAGGCTCATCGATAAGACCATCATAGAGGATAAAGTCCATTACTGTACCGAGTTCACTCCTTGTTTCAGCCCTGTAATACTGAACCTGATTTACTTGCCTTTCCTGCCATGTCTATCTCATGAGATACAAATATTTACCAAATTCATTGGAGGGAGATAAAGGTACCACCCATCTCAAAATGAAACCATTCTTATGTGTTCCACAAAATCATAAATCATACATCATAGCATAACCCATGTAATAAAATGAGATTCTTAAACATCATGCCATCATAACACAATCCATATAAGATAAAAAGGGATTCATAAAAATAATTCCATCATAACATAATCAAATCAATGTAATAATAGGGATAAAAACATAATCCTATATCATCTTAGATGGAAAATAATTTTGATAAAACAGTTGAACTTAGTTCTTGATGAAAATATCATTTCTTTTTCAAATACATTTTCTGTTCTCAACATGTCATGAAATTTTAGAATAAAATAATTTAATTGAAAATAAACTTGAAAAATTGTAAAGGAATCTTCATGTAAATATTTTTCTCTAAAATCATAAAAATCTGTTCATGCTGTAAAAGGTAAAAAAGTTATTCTTCTCGTACTATGGAAGGAAAAGTCAAAAAGTATCACGTACTGAAAATCACAAAAGATTCCTTTCATATTTTTCACTAAAAATTAATCAATTTGTTAAATTGGATTTAAATAATTGTAGGAGGATAGAAATAATATTAAATTTTTAGGAAACATGGTTGTGGATGATAAATATGCCCTAGTAAATACTGAAGTATAAAAAATCTCGGATAAAAATGAGATTGCTAGATTTTCACTTACCTTAGGTCTGATATGCTTGGTAAGTACTCGAACCTCCTGTATAAAATTTAAATAATTTAATTGACTTATTCGAGAATCATAGTCATTTTTATGATATCATATATGGTTATATTTTTATCTTTTTATTAGTAACATTTCATTGTTACTCGTTATTCGGGTGTTAACTGCTTTATGTTCTTATGCATGTTTTGTCGAATAAATTATTATTCCTTTTTAGGTAATAGTTATATCATTTAAATAATGGTATTATTATAATATATATCATATTTAATCATTACAATCATTTATATAATCATTCTTCAATAAATATCATGTAGAACGAATAACATCACATCATGGAGATGGTAGGTCGTACATACGCACGAGCGATGATATCATTCTCATGATTGTGGAATTTTATTGAAGTGTATGGTGTATAAAATTTCATAATCAATATCACTTAATAATAATAATATTTAGTTATTTATTCCATCATTATACCTATCCATGCATTTTGGTGATGAAAAACAGATTACACCATAGCGTGGAGACGGTAGGCCGTATGTATGCACGCGTGGTGATTTCATTTTTTTATAGGATGAAAATAAGACAGAATATGGTTGTTTAATATTCATAATAATATATCAGTATACAAGTGATAATGGATTTATTACTTAAAAATTAAACAACTCATATAGAAGAAGTATAAGAAGAAAGAAGTTTGAAAGAATCGGTAAAGGATATTACCTCTTCTTCAACATGCCTCTTCTAAACCTCCTCTTAGGGCACTAAAGTTGGTATTTTAAGAAGACCATGACCAAGTGTATGTTTATGAGTAAGTTTAGAAGGGAAATGGACATGGTTTGTACGAAACGGAGTGAAGAGAAGTGGAAGAAGGTGCCCTTTTTATAAGAGAGTAGAGGGGCACTTTTGGAAACCTCCAAAATATTAATTTATAATAAAATCAAATCCGACATAAAAACTTCCAAAGTGAGTTGAATTATAATATGAGATAATATAGGGTTGTAATATCATCAAAAAAATCAAATTTAAAAATGTTTTTATTTTATTTTAAATTTTATCATTTTGATTTATCCTTATTTAATCTATTTAATTTTTATGGTATTAATATTCTAAATTTTAAATTGTTATAAATACTTACTTATGTCTTGTTAATTTTCCATAATAAGATACTTTATGACTTTTTAGACCATATAAATTTTAATTTATAATTTCTAATTTTTTTTGATATTTTTAAACAATTTAATAATATAAACTATCAATAGTGTCAATTTTGAAACTATTCATTTATTTGAATTTAAATAAAATCCAAACAGAAGATATGTTCGAACCAAAATATTTGATAGATTTATTACATGTCATATTTATCTATAAAATTTGTGTATCACATTAATTAGTTCATATAATATTTATTTTAATATTTTTAGAACCATTTCTTTGATATTTCTCTCAGTATAATCATTACTACAACATTTATGTATAATTATTTAATATAATTGTTTTTTTTCATTAAAATTAAAAATAAAATACTATGATGAAGATAAATATAATATATTTTTTTGGAATAATTTTAGTCAAATTAATCATCTAATAAAACCAACTTTTAAAATGTTATTTTTTTAAAGTATGAAGGTGACAACTTTGACATCATTTAAAATAAAATAATATAAATGTCATAATATGTCTTATAAGGATCCAAATGGTCCACAGGTCAACCCTTGGGTTATTTGAGTATAAATTTACTCTAAAAATAATATTTTGTCAGGTGTTTGGGCTTTTTTATGCATATTAATATTTTAATAAAACTATAATATTGATTTTTCACTAAATAAATAATATCTGCATCATTAATGTATAAGATATAAAGGTAATTAAATATTGCGTAAAAATTACAAATAAATTACAATAACTAAGAAAAACATTTTATCTTTAAAATGAGTATTTATAATATAATTTATATTCTATATAACCTTATATTAAAAATACTTTAATTATTAAAGTTTGAGTGAGACATATTTCAATTTCTTTAAATAAAATAAATTAAATGTCTTAATCTGATTCAAGTGGGTTCCAATAGATTCCATTTCAACCCAAGAATGATTTAAGAAAAAAATATAATAGTCCAATTATTTTATGTCTTGTGTTAAGGTAATTTTATAATATTATATTTACCCTTAATTACCCGATTTACCTTTAACTATGGTAAATACAATTTACCATAGTTACTATTCATAATGCCTAAAAATAAAAAATAGCCGATTAAAATATTTTGGATCTACTAATTCCAAATATTGAATCCATTTTTCCAAATTAAATACACAGTAGAGGAATTATTTAATTTAAAATTAATACCGCTGTTGAGAAAACAGGTTTTAAAAGTTAAAACATTACAAAAGACTGAAATTTTTTTACCTTTGAATTCAAAGTAAAATTAATGATAATGGAATAAATTATATCAATTGGTAAAAATATATTCTATTTGTACTTTAAAACAATTCAATATTCTAATTTAACCATATAAATTATCTCAATGAAAAAAGTTGTTTTCAATTAAAATGTAGCGTATTTTTACTATTCATCAAATTATGAAGTTTATTAGGAAAATATCAGAATTTTAACCAAAGTAAATTTTATATTCTTACAAAAAGGAGTAAATTTTAATATAAAAATTATTAATGTGTCTAGAAGGGGTTTCAATTAAAAGTTAGAAAAACATTCTTTTAATATATATTTGATGAATATAAAAAATACCATTTTAATAACATACATATCTTATTAATTTCATTCACTCAAAAAAACTAATATAAAAAATAATTGATTTACATTGATCAAAGATTTTTGTAAAAGATAGTTATATTTATTCCCACTAACATAATAGCTAGGTTATAATGGTAACTATATATTAAGTTAATCTCACAGTTTTTTTAAACTCACGATTGCGTTGAAAACAAGCTACTAAAAAAATTATTTAAATATTTCATAAAACACATGGGTGATACATTCTGTCCCCCTTAAAATAAATTTTTCCATCAAAATTTGTCACTTATAAATACATATATTAGGATACATCTCCCTCATAATATCCTCAAGTTCCCATGTAGCTTCTTCTAATTGGTGGTTCCTCCATAAAACTTTAACTAATTGAGTGGTATTGTTTCATATAACTTTTTCGCTATGATCCAGAATCTCTATCAGTTGTTCTTCATAAGAAAGATCTTGCTCCATCAGTATGACTTCTGAGCTTAGTACATGTGAAGGATTGGTAATGTACTTTCTCACGAGGGATACATGGAAGACATCATGAACTTGAGAGAGATTTGGTGGAAGACCCAATTGGTAAGCTACCTTCCCAACATGATCCCAAATTTCAAAAGGGCCGATATACCTAGGGATCAGCTCTCCCTTCTTTCCAAATCTCATTACTCTCTTCCAGGGAGATATTCGTAAGAACACCTTATCTCCCACTTAAAAGTCTAGGTCTTTTCTTTGATTGTCAGCATAACTTTTTTGTCGACTCTGAGCTGCTCTTATATGTTGTTGAATAGATCTGACCATTTCTGCCATTTCATCAACAAGATCAGGTACTAATAACTTTCTTTCCCCAACTTTATCCCAGCAAGTTGGAGTTTTTCACTTCTTTCAATAGAGGGATTCATAAAGATCCATCTGAATACTGGAGTGAAAGCTATTGTTGTAAGCCCGATCCGATATAATGGAAAGTGGTACTACATGTAATCTTACCACTTCTTTTACATATATCTTGGCAAGAAGATCAAGAGAGAAATACTCTCTAATAGGAATGAAGTGTGCGGACTTTGTAAGATGATCAACTATAACCCAGATAGCATTATTGCATTTGGATGTTTTGGGATGTCCGGTGACAAAGTCCATAGTGATGTTTTCCAATTTTCATTCTGGTATGGGTAATGGTTGCAACATCCCATTAGACTTATGTATTTTAACCTTAACTTTCTGATAAACCAAGCATCGAGAGACATATTCATCAACATCTCTTTTCATGCCATCCCACTAGAAGTACTCTTTCAGGTCCCTATACATCTTCATGCTTCCAGGGTGAATAGAAAATGAATAACTATGAGCCTCATCCAATATTTCCTTCTTTAATTCCTGTATGGGAGGAACACAAAACCGATTCTTGAACCTTATTATTTCATCACAATCAATGTTAAATTCAGGAACATTTCTCACATTCTTTTGTAACTCTACATCTTCTTTTTGTGCCTCTTTAATCTTCATATGTATAGATGGTTGAACATTCATTTGATAAAGATAATATTTTTCACCTTCCATTATAATTTCAAGATCCATCCTTTGTAAATACATAAATATTGGATCTTTAGTGATCCTCATCATGTAGAAGATGGCATGGTCTTGTCGGCTTAATGCATCTTCCACCTTGTTTTATTTCCTATGGTGGAAATTTATGGAGCAGTCATAATCTTTAATCAACTCCAACCATCTTATTTTGCTCATATTTAGCTCTTTTTGAGTGAAAATATTCTTCAAACTTTTATGATCAGTATAAATATCTCACCTTTCACCATAAAGATAATGTCTCCATATTTTTAATTAAAATATTACCGTGGCTAACTCCAAATCATGAGTTGGGAAATTTTTCTCCTGGATTTTCAACTGTCGTGAGGCATAAGCTATCACCATATCATTTTGCATGAGAACACACCCCAACCCCTTCTTGGATGAATCACTATAGATCACAAACCTTTCTCTACAACAAGGTAGTGTGAGTATAGGTGCACTGGAAAACCTTCTTTTTAACTCCTTGAAATTCTTTTCACACTCCTCCATCCAAATGATCTTAACTCATTTTCGAGTAAAACTGGGGAGTGGATTAAATAATCGTGAAAAATCTTTTGCGAAACATCGATAATATCCAACCGAAACATGAAAAATTCGGATCCCAGTTACTATTTTTTGTCTTGACCATCTTTAGATAACGTCTATTTTTTCTGGATCCATATATATCCCCTCTCTTGAGAGAATGTGATGCAAAAATGAAACTTTTTGAAGCCAAAATTAACACTTGGTAAATTTGGCATAATGCTTATCCTTTCTTTGGGTCTTCAATAAAATTCTTAAGTGATCTTAATGTTCTTCCTTTATCTTTGAATAGACAAGAATATCTTCTATAAAGACTACCAAAAACTAAGAAAGATAGTCTCTAAAGACTCTATTCATTAGTTCCATGAATATAGAAAGGGAATTAGTAAGACCAAATAGAATCACATTAAATTCATTGTGTCCATAACTTGTACGGACAAATGTCTTTCGTATATCCTCCTTTTGACCCTTAATTGATGATACTCTGAAAGAAGATGAGTATGGGAAAATTATTGAGCTCTACGTAGTTGGTCAAATAATTCATTAATGCATTGGAGAGGATATTTTTTCTTGATAGCGATCATGTTATGTTCTTGATAATCAATGCAGAGTCTTATTGATCCGTATTTCTTCTTAAAAAATAGAACAAGTTCTCCCCATGGTTATTCACTAAGGCGTATAAATCCCTTATCAAGATTTTCTAGGAGTTACTTCTTCAATTCTGGCATCTCAATTGGGTCTATTCTATAAGGTGTCTTTGAAATGGGCATAGCACCAGGTATGAGTTCTATTGGAAACTCAACATCACGATTTGGTGGAAGACCTATCAATTCTACTGTAAAGACATCATCAAACTCCCGTACAATGGGCATATTCTTAATCGAGAGTTTCTCTCCAACCATTTGAGATAAATAACCTTCATTTATTTGAATCAAGACCCATAATATGGACGAAATTTCCAAGGGAAGTCTATATTCATCCTTACATCAATATATGATCATAGATTGATCTGGAATATAAAATGTCACTTCCCTTATTTGGAAATTGATATCAAGTCCATATAAGGAAAGCCAATCTATGCCAAAAATCACATCAAATTCCACTATAGTAAGGATCACAATATTTTCAGAAATCACATTCCCACAAACATCAATTGGAGAAGAATAATTAACTTTTGATGCAACCATTGTACCTTAATGAGTTGTCACTACTAAATTAACATCTAATTGTTGAGGTAGTATGGCGATACCCTTAGAAAAATTTTCAAAAAAAAGAGTGGGTGGATCTAGAATCAAATAAAACATTTTCTACTTTAGAGTGGATGGTAAGTGTACCTTTCACCACTTTGTTATCTTAATCCACATCACTGATAGAAATTTCATGTGAATTTACTTTTTCTTTTTCCTTAAGAGTTTTTTGACATCGATCATCATCAACAAAACCTGGATTAGGGAATTGATTGGAATAATGCCCCATTTCCTTACACTTGTAACATTGAACTGTAGGAGGTGCATTTTTTATAGCCTTTTCTCTGTTTACATCATTAGAAATTTTTTTCCCATCACTGCGACATTCAATTGCCCGATGACCTTCTTTTCCACATTTAAAACATTCACTTGTCCCTTTAAGAAAATTCCATTCATATTTCTTTCTACACTTTGAGCATAGGGGAATACTTATCTTCTTTTCACTGTGGTCATTAGATTTTCCTTTGAATTCCATTTTCCTCTTCTTATCAAACACATATGACTGATGGATTACTCTAATCTCCATATCAACCTTGAGAGCACATCTAACAATTTCCTCATAGCTAATGAAGTCTCTTATGGATAATGCCCTTCATAGACATGGTTTAAAGCCACTAAAGAAACTGTCTATCTTAAACTTAGGTTGGATAATAATTCTCGAAGTGTAGCTTGCAATTCTTGTAAAATTTTCTTCATAAGAACCAAAAAAATTATCATCATTTTTCTTTAGTTCAAGAAACTACCTCTCCAACTTTGTTCAAAGAATACGAGGTAAGTACTTATTGAAAATTATGATCTTGAACTCATCCCATTCCATGGACTCAATTTTAACTCTTTGCCTCGTATTCTTGATAAGATTACACCATTGATCCTCTTCAACTTCCAAACGATATACTACTAAGATGACATTATCATGTTCAGAACATTATTGAATTGAAAATATCTTTTTAGTGGTACTGATCTATTGTTCAGCAATTAATAGATTAGAATACCCTCTGAATGGAAGTGGATGCTACCTCATGAAGGATTCAATAGAATTTTTCTCCTCCATTTTCTTGTTTAGATGTCCTGCATGATTCATAGCTTGAGAAATTTGTGTGATCAAGGCTATAAGATTTTTCATTTCAGATCCCATAACATTTGGTTGCTCAGGGGGACAATCATTGCATTTCCCATCGTATTCAGCAATAACACGGATCCTTTGGGTCTAGCCATTGACTAAAACCAAGAAGCATAGTGTTTGCATCACTAATTACAATAGGAAAACCACATAATCAAGAATCAAATTTCACACTTTAGGTCTTATCATAGGTTATTCACGACCACTTCTAAAACACTAGGATTGTGTCCTATGATTAGACATATCCTTAGGGTTCTTACTAAGGTGTTCATATCATAATTTTCAATGGTTAACTATACCTTTCCTCTGATACCAACAATAACAAACCATACATTACATAAATTGATAACACATCAGAATTCAAGTATATTTATTACAACATATAACAAAACCATGACATGACCCTATAGGTATAGTTTATTTAGAAACTGAGAAACATAAACAACTCATTCATAAAGCATGTACGTTGTCTCCCGTTTATTTGATCATATCTAGAATCCCTTTTGGCATATCATATTTAATACCCTTTATCGTGACCTGGGGAAAAGAAACATACAAAATGGTGAGCTCAAATTCTCATTAAGAGCAATCAAATAAAATGTGAATCATATAATATTCTTAAGATAATAATGTTTTAAAATCTTATCCTCCATAAGAGGTCATAATATTATGTCATGGGTTAAATCATAGAACTGCAATGTAATCCCAAAAATTAGAATATAAGACATGAAAATTTGTGGCATACAAACATAATCATAGAAAATCATTTCATATTAGTCAAGTCTCATCGCCAAGACCGTTATAGCAGACAAAGTCCATTACTGAACCGAGTTAACTCCTTGTTCTAGCCCTGTAATACTGAACCATATTTACTTGTGTTTATGGCCATGTCTATATCATGAGATAAAAATCCTTACCCAATGCATTGTAGGGAGATATAGGTCCCACCAATCTCATAATGAAACCATTATTATGTGTTCCACAAAATTATAAATAATACATCATATCATAACCGATGTAATAGAATGGGATTCTTCAACATCATGCTATCATAACATAATCCATATAAGATAAAAGGAATTTATAAAAATAATTCCATCATAACATAATCAAATCAATGTAATAATATGGGTTTAAACATGATCCTATATCATCTTAAAAGGAAAATAATTTTTATAAAACAATTGAACTTAGTTTTTGAGGAAAATATCCTTTCTTCTTCAAATTTTTTTTCTGTTCTAAACATGTCATGAAATTTAAAATTTAAAGAATTTAATTGAAAATAAACATGAAAACTTGTAAAGGAAACTTCATGGAAATAATGTTATCTGAAAGCATAAAAATCCATTCTTGCCGTAAAAGGTAAAAACATTCTTCTCGTACTATGGCCGAAAAAGTCAAAAAGTATCTCGTACTGAAAACGACAAAATATTCCTTTCATATATTTTAATAAAAATTTATCAATTGGTAAAATTGGATTTAAAAAATTGGAGGACTATATAAATAATATTACATATTGAGGATACATGGATGTAGATGATAAATATTCCCCAGTATAAACTGAATTATAAACAATCTCGGATAGAAATGAGATTGCTAGATTTTCCCTTACCTTAAGTCTGATATGCTTGGTACATATCTGAACCTCCTGTATAATGATTAAATAATTTCATTTACTTATTACAAAATCATATTCATTGTTATGATATAATATATGGTCATATTCTTATCTATTTATTCGTAACATTTCATTGTTACTCGTTATTCGGGTGTTAACTACCTTATGTTTATATGCAGGTTTTGTCGAATAAATTCGTATTCCTCTTTATGTTATAGATATATCATTTAAAAAATGGTATTAATATAATATATATCATATTTATTCATTCAATTCATTTATATAATCATTCTTCAATGAAGATCATGTAGAACGAATCGCATCACATCATGGAGATGGTAGGTCGTACGTTCGCACGAGCGATGATATCATTGTCATGATTATGGAATTGTATTGAGATGTATGGTGTATAATATTTCAGAGTCAATATCACTTTATAATAATCATATATTGTTTGTTCTTCCATCATTATACCCATCCAAGCATGCTGGTGATGAAAAACACATTACACCACGAAGTGGATATAATAGGTCGTATGTACGCACGTGTGGTGATTTTATTTTTTTATAGGATGGATAAAAGATATAATATGGTTGTTTCATATTCATAATAACATATTAATATACAATTTATACTGGATTTATTAATTAAAAATGAAACAACTCATATTTAAGAAGTAGAAGAAGAAAAATGTTTGAAAGAATCTGTAAAGGATGATACCTCTTCTTCAGCGTGCCTATTCTAAACCTCCTCTTAGGGAACTAAAGTTGGTCTTTTAAGAATAACAGGAACTCTAGTATGTTTCTAGGTAAGTTTAGAATGTAAATGTTCAGGGTTTGGCCGATTTTTAAATCTCAAAATGGAGAGAAGAGGAGTGGAAGGAGGTGCCCTTTTTATAAGAGAGTGTAGGGGCACTTTTGCAAACCTCCAAAATATTAATTTATAATAATCTCAAATTCGACATAAAAACATCTAAAGTGACTCTAATTTGAATATGAGATAATATAGGGTTGTTATATCATCAACCAAAGAAATTTAGACATGTTTTTATTTTATTTTAAACTTTATCATTTTAATTTATCCTTATTTAATCTATTTTATTTTATTTGTGGTATTAATATTCTAAATTTTAAATTGTTATAAATACTTAATTATGTGTTATTAATTGTAAAAAATTTGGATAATTTATGATATTTACAACGATATAAATTTCAATTTATAATTTTTAAATATTTTTGTGATTTGTAAACAATTTAATAATATAAACTATCAGTAGTGTCAATTTTGATACTATTCATTTATTTGAATTTAAATAAAATCGAAACAGAAGGTATTTTTAAAAAAAATCTTTAATATATTACTAACATCTAATATTTATCTAAAAAATTTGTGGAGAATATTAATTAGTTCATATAATATTTATTTAAATATTTTTAAAAACATTTATTTGATATTTCTCTTAATAAAATAATCACTACAACATTTTTGTATAATTATTTAATATACTTATTTGTTGTATAAAAATTACAAAAAAAATACTATGATAAATATAAATCTAATTTATTTCATAATAATACTTTTATTCTAATTTATCTTCTAAAAAACCTACTTTTAAAATGTTATCTTTATTAAATTATGAAGGTGACAACTTTGACATCATTTAAAATAAAATGATATAAATGTCATAATCTATTTTATAAAGCTCAAAATGGTCCAAAAGTCGACCCTTGAATGATTAGGGTATATATATACTCGAAAAATAAATTTTGGTCAGGTTTTTGGGCCTTTTGATGGGTATTATTATTTTAATGAAAAATATATTATTGAATTTTCACTAAATAAATAATTTCTGCATCATTAATGTATAAACTATTAAGGTGATTAAATATTTCATAAAAATTACAAATAAATTATCATAATAAATAAAAAAATTATATTTTAAATGAGTATTTACTGTTAAATTTATATTCTGTATAACCTTATATTAAAAATACTTTCATTATTAAATTTTGAGTGAGACATATTTCACTATTTTAATAAAATAAATTAAAGGTCTTAATCACATCCAAATAGGTTCCAATAGATTCCATTTAGACCCAAGTATTATTTAAGGAAAAATATAATCATCCAATTATATGAATACTAGTTTTAAGGTAATTTTACCATATTATATTTACCCTTAATTTCCCGATTTACCTTTAACTATGGTAATTTTTTTTACCATAGTTACTATTCATAATGCCTAAAAATAAAAAGTAGCCTATTAACATATTTTAGACCTACTAATTCCAAATATGGAATCCATTTTTCCAAATTCAATAATTAGAAGTGGCAGTATTTAATTTCAAATTAATCCCGCTGTTGAGAAAACAGGTTTTAAAAGATAAATCATTACAAAAGATTGAAATGTTTTTACCTATGAATTCAAAGTAAAATTAATGACAATGGAAAAAATTATATTAAATAGTAAAAATATATTATATTTGTACATTAAAACCATTCAATATTATAATTTGACGATATAAATTATCTCGATGAAAAATATTGTTTTTCATTAAAATTTATCGTATTTTTACTATTCATCAAATTATGAAGTTTATCAGAAAAATATCAGAATTTTAACCAAATTAAAATTTTATATTCCACTTCCAAATAAAACATTTAAATTTTAATATTAAAATTATTAATGTCTAAAATGGGATTCCATTAAAAGGTGGAAAAACATTCTGTTAATATCTATTTGTGAATATGAAAAATACCGTTTTAATAACATACATATCTTATTAATTTCATTCACTAAAAAAACTTATATGACGAATAGCTGATTTAAATTTTTCATAAATTTTTGTAAAAGTTAATTATATTTATTACTGCTAACATAATGACTAAGTTATAATGGTAACTTTATATTAAGAGCATCTCACAGTTTGTTTAAACTCACGATTTCATGAAAAAAAGATACTGAAAAAATTATTTAAATATTTTATAAAACACATGGGTGTTACAATATTTCACTCCAAATAAAAAACATACTACATTATAGTAGTTTTATCATCACGAATAAAAACTAACTTTTCCCTGATAGGTTGAGACTTGCTAGAAATATTGAAATTTATCATGATTTTTTCAATAGTTTTACTAATCAATCAAGGAAACATTATGATCCGAGACTTAATAATCATGGACTTGTTGTTTTTAAAAGTCAAAATAGTAAATCCAGAAAAATTAATCTTTCTCATGTTGACAAGGTAATCCAAAATAAAGAAAATAGATACTTTGATAGTATTTATACCACGCTTTCTCGGAATGAGAAAGACTTGTATACAATTAGATAACACTATATGATCTAGAATTAAATGAGTGAATTTTATTAGATCTTCATTTGGTGCATTCATAAGCAATGAATTCTCATCTATTTCTCTTAAAAAAGTTTATTTTGAATCAGATAACTTGTAAGATGGGAAAAAAGAATCCCCTTCATCCAGAACACCAAGAGAACTTGTGATATCTCTTGGAGTCATCTTATAATATTTGTTATAGATATGAAAAGGAAAATTTTCCTTTAAATATTATTTAAAGAAACTTATATAGTTGTAAAAATTTATAACCAAATAAAAAAATCAAATCCTAATTAGGATCTGTCTATTCAACACAAAATGATTCCCATCCTTGAAACTGTAAGATCCTTCTCAAAGAGAAATAATATTTTTCATAAAAATATATTATAACTAAAATTTCAGGAAATAAAATCCACTTATTTTAAACTTTTTTTGGGAAATCATATTAGGGATGAATATGAAAGATTCATACATGAAGAAATCTTACATGGAGTTTAAGGTAAGTAGAGCTTCATGATGAAAATCATAGAAAACTGATGTGGGACATGAGATGGGGTCCCCTTTATATAGGAAATGGAATAATATAGTTCAAAATCCAAATAGATATTATGGTTGAAAGTTAATCCCTTTTATATGAGGATTATGATATTTCCTGAAGAATATTTTTTTTAAAAATATTAACTTTTAAGGTTTTATAAATTTTTTTTTGTATTGGGTGAATAATATAAATTTTAAAAAAAATATCATATTGGGTTAATATGATTAATTTTGTTAAATAAAATCAATATTTTTATAATAGCAACATACAAGTATGAAACTAATTATAATCTAATAGTGTAAACACTAAAGAGAAAGAATAATACCTTTTAGAGTGGAATCATAAATATTAAAATTTATTTACATTTGTTTTAAAACAGATTATTATAATTGGAAAAAAATATAAAACAGTTTAATAAAAATATTTTATAATTAAAGAATCTAATTATGAAAAATCATTTTAAGGAAAACTCAAAAACTACAGATTTTTAAATATGATATGAATATGATATATTTTCCAAATCTGATTGAAAATTTGAATATGATTATTTTTCCAAATTCAATTATAAATTCAAATCTAATTTTTTTTTCAAATCCAATAAATTTTTTTAATATTAACAAATTTCTTATCAAATTTTTTTTCAATTCTAAAAAAATTTCATACCAGTTTTTTAGAAAAAAACTAACTCATATCCAAAAGAATCATTATGATTTTTTTGGATAATCAAAATTTTGAAATAGTAAAACTTTTAAAAAATTCAAATGTAGTCCTCCTATAAAAAGGATTAAATTAATGTAAGTATATTGTTTAAATAATAATTATATATGAATGGTTAATTTACAGTGATAATTCATATATTTTTTTAATGTATTCCAATTTATCAGAAGGTAAAGGTTTTGTATAAATATCAACATGTTTTTGTTGTGTTATGATGAATTATAAAATGATATCTCATTTTTGTGTGTTATCACTAAGAAAGTGATTCAAAATATCTATGTTTCTAGCATAATAGTGATGTCCATGGATTTTACTTAAAGCTATGGAACTTGTATTATCCCATTGTATTTGAGTTTTAAGAAAAATCATGCCATAATTTGTGAGTGTGTGTTGCATCCATAATACTTTAGCACAATAACATCGAGCTACCACATATTCAGCTTCAACAATGAAAATTTATACTTAGTATTGTTTTTTACAAGGCCAAGAATCTAATTAATATCTTTAGTAATGAAAATTTCCTGAAATATTTTTTCTATCCATTCTACAACCATCGAAGTAAGGATCTGATTTTTTAATTCACAATCATTTCCTAAGAAATAGAAAATTCCTAAATCTATAGTTTCCTTTAGACAATGGAAGATTAATTTTACATTTTTAAATGGTATTCCTTTGAATTTTATTTATACCTTTAACATAATCATACTAAAAACATAAAATCTGGGTGACTAATAGTTATGTATAGTAAAATTCCTATCATACATCTAAAATCTATTTGATCAATTGGTTTCCCAGCTTCTGAATATCAAGTGTATTTGAGGTTTCAATTAGAGTAATAATACTTTTAATATTATCGTTTCCATAATTTTTATAAATATCATTTATATAATTATGTTGAGATATATAAGTACATTCTGGTCTTTGAGAAATTTGAAAACCAAGAAAAAATGTTAGCTCACCCATCATACTCATTTCAAACTCATATTTCATAAGATTATAAAAAAATATGTTAAAAATTATTGATTTTATCCAAATATAATGTCATAAACATATATTTAAAAAATCAAAACATCTTTTTTATCTTTCTTTAAAAAAATAGATATATCTGTAGTTCCCTTAACATATTTATTTTGTAACTGAAATCCTAGTAATATATCATACCAAGATCTAGGGCCTTATTTAAGGATATATAAATCTTTGGTATGTTTATAAAAGTATTTAGGTTGTTTTATATATTCAAAACCAAATGGTTTTTCAATAAAAACTTCCTCTTGTACATAACCATTAAGGAAATAAGACTTCACATCCATTTTAAAGAGTTTGAATGTAAATAATTCTATAAATGAAAATAGAATAAAATAGACTCATTTCTAGACAAAAAGAATAGGTTAATTAATAACACATTCACTATTGTTGATTATATCCCTAATAAAAAAGTCTTTATTTATTTCTAATGATCATTCAATTTTCAACACATTTGTTTTAGAAAACCCATTTTACTCCAATTATAGAAGTTTCTTTAGGTATTTTGATTAATTCTAGACATTGTTCCTTTCAAATTCATTTAACTCAACTTGAATTGATTTAATCCATTCCTTATCACCTAAATCCACATTATGATTCTTAGGTTCAAATTAAGAATTAAAATAAATATATTCTACAACATTTCATAAAGAACTTCTAGTACTAAATGGTTGGTTCATAACAACATTGATAATATCACTGGGATGATTACTAATAAAGAACTGACTCAGGTTTTGTAAAACATGTTCATAAACATTAGGTAGAAATTTTTATCGAGTAAATACTTCAAAAATTATTTCTTGAGCATTTTAAATATTATAATAGTCTTCTATCAGAGGTTGAAAATCAGTTGTTGAAAACACATAAAATGATGTTGTATAGGTTTGTTTAAAAACAAAAGGATCAGTTTCATCAAATTTAACATGTGCTGTTCCCTTGAAAGTGAAATTATTTTTATTAAAAAAGCTATATTCCTTATAAGTATTTTAATATCATAAGAATATACATTCATCAAATTTGGGTGAAAATTTATGTAAGTTATATGTTTCTTTTAAGATGAATACTTTACATCCAAATACTCAAACATGAGAAACTTATTTTTCTAGATTTTCCACAACTCATAATGAGTATTATTAATAAAAGGTAAATTTAAAACTCAATTTATAGTTTAGAAAGATTTAATAATAGATTAAAACTAAATAATTTTATCAATTGATTATTCATTGATCACGGTTCATATTATTTCTTAAATAATACAATTTTTTATTTCATTAACTCCATTTTTCTGAGGAGTTATTGGAGTTCAAAAGTTATGTGTAATGCCTTTCTTACCATTAAAATTTTAAAATCATAATTATAAAATTCCCCACCATGATCACTATGAATAGTTATCACGGGAAGGTATTTATAATTTTTAACTTTGGATACAAATGTTTTGAAATAAGAAAAGGCTTCAGATTTATTTGATGGAAAATAAAACCAAGTATATCTAGTGTAATAATCAACAAAAATAAATACATTTTATTTTCCACCAATACTTCTAGTTTGTGTAGGACAAAAAATATCAATATGAACTAATAGTAATGCATAAAAATTTGAGACTTTACTATTGGATTTAAATATTGAGTTATGTTTCTTACAGTATTGACAAGGGTCATGGACTTTTAAAGAATCTTATATATGTTTTGGTATATCCTTAAAAAGTCTTTTATTAGTCAATTTACATAAGTTTATAAGGTTATAGTATACTAACCTTATATTAAATAACCAAGATTTATCTTCCATTGAACTAAGACAAGGTAATTATTGGATTCCAATGTCTTTTATATTAAAAGTGTAAACATTCTTATGTAAATTGAAAAAAAATGAATTCTTCCTTGGAATTTTATTCTAAATGTTTACCATTCTTAAAATTCAAAATCCATCCTTCATAAAAAATTTGAATTATTCTTATAAGGTTGTTCTTAAGACCATTAATAAATAATACATTTTAAATAAATTCTTTTCCAAGAAGTATAATATTACCTATAAAAATAATTTCTCCTTGAGAATTATATTTGAAGGTAACTTTCCCAACTTTTATATTGATAATATTTTCAAAGTAATATTTTTATCTAGTAATATTTTTGGAACACCCACTATCAATGTACAATGTTTTATTATTTTTGGTAATATCTTTATTTTCCTAAAAACAAAACAATTAGACATTTGGAACCCAATACATCTTGTATCCGAAAATTTTAGAAAAAAAATAGGAATCCACATTTGTTTTGAGAAATGGGATTTATGGAACCATAAGGCTAGAATTTTATTTAATGTAAAATTCTTTTCCTAATTTCATCATCTTTGAAATTTATTACAAATGGGGTCATTTCGAGGAATAACGAAGTTATTAATGAAAAACAAATCTTGTGAGTATATCCCATTTATAAACTAGTAACATGTTGATGAATATGTTTTTAAATTTAATAAAATCCTCACTAACAGTAGTAAAGATAGATAATATTTCCTCAGTGATTGGATTTCAGAGTTTAGTTTTACAACTAAATTAATATCAACATCTGTATTATTTTTGGAATTGAACTTCTCAAAAACTAGTTCTCAAACTATCATTTTTAAAAATTAATTTTTCTAAATATTTAGGAAGATTATATTTTTAAAATTGGATTTATAAATATCTTTTAATAGATTTGATATTTTATTTCATAGAATATCAATTTTTATTTAGATTTTGAATTTTTTTCATTATCTTTATTAAGTTTTTTAATATATTTTACAATATTCATTTTCCAAAAGTTTTGGAAAGTGAGAAAATTATTCAAAAGAAGGTAAATTATTATCATCACTAGCTGAGGAAGATTATTCATTACAAGTTGTAAAATTATTCTCATCATGATACTTTTCATTTAAATATATATTGGTTAAATAGTTAGTTGTCTGTACCTTGTCCATAAAACAATTATTTTCAATAGGTACATTAGCAAGAATACCAATATTCCTTGGATATGGGCATTCATTATCAATGGAATTGTCTAAATAATCACCTCCACATTCACTCTAAGTGTAAAAAGATTTAATAACATTATAAATTTTAGAATTATAATACTTATTTTGATTCCTATCATAATTTATATCCATTAATTTTTTCTCTTCATATTGGGACAATCCGATTGAATATATCCAGATCTTTTTCACTCATAATAAGTAACTTTAGAATATTTCTTTTCATTCATGTCCTTATTAATTTTTTTTGAAACAAGGCTTAAAATAGTATTTTCAAAAAATATTATTCATTCTTTGAGCAATATATTCTAACTCATTATTAGAAAGTTCGTAATCACTTGAATCAGATTAAACAAAAACTTTATTATTTGTTGAATTTACAACTTTATCAGGAGTGTGAGATATTTTTAAATTTGAAGTAGTAGTAAAATAAACTCCACCATTCCTTTTCTTATTTTTCATCTCTTTTCACTCTACCTTTATATAGTAAAATAATTCCAAATAAATAATCATGTGCAAGATTTGTTATCTTCCATTATTAATCAATAACTATTCTCTTAGATTCCAACTCATTGGTCATGACGTCCATAATCTTTTCTTAAAGGATTTCATCTAAATATAATTTATCTCTGATGTATTGTAAACTATTGACTATTATCATAAACCATTATTATACCTTTATAATAGGTTTACAAAAAAGGAAATTTAAATACTTGATAGTTAGCTCTAAGAATTTATCTTCTAGTTTCAATATGTTTTGAAGTTACAGAATGATTAATCTCTAGATTTTTCCAAATAATATTTGCAGCTTCATAAGAAGAAATATGACTACAAATGATCTTGGACATAGTACATAATATAGTGTTTCTAAATCTGTAATTCAATTGGTAATATTTCTTTTATGATTAGTAAAATAAGTCATATATTTTCCAGGAATCTTGTAATCTTTAGTTAACATGACAAAATTTCCAACTCTAGTATTTATAACGAATGTCTTTATTCTATCTCTCCAATACTCATAATTAGCTCCATATAAAATAGGTGATCTATTTGGACTGAGGTTATCAATTTAAATAATATTGAGTCCTTCCATATTAAAAAAAAATAAAAAAAATCTTTTCCATAATAATCATTTGTGTATAAAATATTTATTAAAAAATGTATATAACAAAATTTTTCTAACATAGAAAAGTGAAGAAGATAAAGATTGAAAGTATATTTAGTGGAAACCTCCTTTGATACCAATTTTAAGTATTAGTAAAATATAGACTTGGGGCTGATACCAATTTTTTGATAGAAATGTATATGAATATGGATAAATACAAGGGGGTATGGGTGAATTGTATGCTTAAAAACTATTGTTTTTGAATTTAAAAGAAACTTTGTTTAACAAAGTTAAACTAATCATATTCATAATATCTCTTATATATTTAAAAAATGACCAGACTAGGCCCAAGGACCTGATAATAATAATATCATAATCAAGTAAATTCTTATATATATTCGAAATATAACTATTAGAATTTAATTGTGTTCACAGCAGAACATGATTTAATCAGACTAAGAATAGTAAGAACAGTAATCAGAATAGTTATGATAAATCAGAATATTAAAAAAGTAGTGATTCTATCTTAAAGTTCATAGAATCATATTCAGAGTAAAAACATATTCATAAATTAATGAAGAGTAAAATAATTGTATCGTAATTAAAGCTATTATGATTAACAAGATACAAATAGAAAGATGAATTTAAAATAATTCACTTCCTTTATAAATATAAATAGAAATAAATAAATTGTAATAAAACAAGTAAAATAATTTATTCAAATTATTTTATCTCAATGATAAGGGTATCTAACAGACTTGAATAATGTTCCCTAGTTTTATACTTACAAGAAAGTATATCTTTCCCATACCAGGGTAAGCCCTCGATACAATGATCAGTTTGACTCACTATCCCTACGATCCGTCAGTATAATTATTAGATTGTCTTTCTTCTTATCCTCAATAGCCCACTATATAAAGAATGAATTCTATCTTGAAATACCTATAAGTCGTTGATCAAGAAAGTGATTGACTCATTTTTCTTCCAATACTTGGAAGCCCTCGATTGAAATATAAACAATCAGAATTGAATGAATAAATTACAACATAATCTTAAAGATACATCCTGATAAAATTTTCTTAAGAATAAAATCTATCTAATGTAATAAAAAAGACTAGGAAAAATATGTTCAAGCTTTTTAATCTTCTGAAAAATGAGATCAAAATCACAGTACACATGCTCAAAAAAATTGATGTCTACCATCAGTTGTGAGGTCTTAAAATGACCAGGTATTTATAGGTTATCTTTCCAATGGACATCTTGATCTCCAATAGTCATATTTTTTCTATGATTTTCGCAATTACCTAGACACGTGGAACCTCAATAGTCATATTATAATTGAATATAGGGCATTATTTTGATAATACACCGTTATAGTGTGAAGAGTAAAATATTCAAATATGATAAAACAATTTTCTGTATTTAGGATTAAAACAAAATTCAATATGGTTTATTTAATTATATATTTCATTATAATGAATTCTCTAGATATGGATCTGATTGTTATTGATTTCATTCAATCTAATTATTATTGGTTTTAGGTTTATTACGATAATTATATTAGTCAATGTTGTTTTATTTTCTATAACACTGTAACGATATTTCAAAGTATGCTAAAATTATATTTTTTTATTTTAAAACATTTTTCAAATACTTTTTAAATAAAAGAGTTATTAATTAAGTATTTAAGAAATATTTTTTTATTTCTAAAACAAAAGGGATAAAAAATACATAAAGAAACTTTTGACTGAACACATTTTCCCCTTGAATGTTTTTCACAAGGCCCCACTAGGGTCTACCTCAAATAGAACCATGACTATAGGGTCACCCATTTTATAAAAAACAACCAAAAAACATTAAAAATATAGTAAAATATGAAGGTATTTGTAACACCCCGAGCTTTCACGATACGCCTCTCTTTCAATAATGCAATAGCTTGCATTTTACACAAGTTCGAGTTCTAACACACCGCTACTAATCAAAGTAGCCGTTATGAATAGTAATACACACTTTTTAAAATTATAGAAATTTTATATTTCAAAATGGACTTCATTTTTGTATTCGGAATATCAAAATTATCCTAAGTTGAGGTTTTTTGTAATTTTCTGAGAACTTTCAATTTTTATGAATAGTGAAAAATACTTAAAACAACTTTTTTAATCAAAATAATTTATAGTGATAAATTATACTATTTAAGGGTTTTAAAGTATAATTATAATATATTTTTACCATTTTATCCAATGATGGTCATTAGAATTAATTTAACATTGAAATTAGACATAAACAATTGTCAATCTTTTGATATAAATTGTTTCTTAAAAACACGCTATTTGTTGTGACAACGGGAATTAATTATAAAATTAATTAATGCAACTTATATGTTTGGAATTTTGTAAAATAGACATCATTTTTGAATTCGGAATATCAATTATAGCTTAGGGTGAAATTTTGGCATTGTTCTGAAAAACTTCAATTTTTGATGTATAGTGAAACCACTAAGTGGTACTTATAAAAACTGATTTTTTGTTTAAATGAAATTTTACCACTTCTGTGTTTTGAATTTAAAAAATCCGATATACATGGTTGTCATTAAGAAGTAAAATGTGGTTCAATGAGATTAAAATAATTTTTGGTGAATAGTAACTTTTAAGTTCTTAATCGCGATTAGAGGTAATTAGTGTAGTTTAAGGTAAAAATAATGTTCTAATAATATGAGATGAGATTTACACATGTAATAACCTTATTGGATGTGCCACGGCCGACCAAGAAAATCCATGGGTCAACTTGGGGACCCCATGGAGCCACTTTAGTTGGAAAATGACATAAATACCTTTTATTTAATGTTAAAGTAAAAAATGACACAAACATGGAATGTTTTACTAAAACAATTTTTACATGGGGTTATACAAGTCATATTTTTGACTATAAATAGTAATTGGAAAGCTAAAAAGATTTCCGACATCATAGTTTTTTTATATAATTTTTAGACATTATCTATATTAAATTATATATGACATCATTATGATGCAGCGATGACCTCATTATTTAACGATTTTAATAAAATGAAAAGATAATGTAAAATACAAGGCTTACACTTGTCCAGAGACTATTGGATTGGTTTATTTAGAACCCTTATCACCTTATCCAGGAATTATATAAGTGTGGGACCTTTATAACCCTAAAATCATTGTATAATAATGTAAAATTTCCTTACTTTCCAAGAGTGCCCCTCCTCTCCTCTTATAAAAGGCCCCCACATCTACCACCTCATGCACACTTTCAAGACATTTAGCTCGGCCAAACTCTGCCCAAATACTCTCCCAACTTCCCCCCTTACTCCTAGAAGCCTCACGTTGGGCAGAACTCTTTCCAACGAAGCCTTTGGCTCAAATCAAAAAGAGTTTCCCGATTTTGAGGTAATGTCTTCTCTAATGTTGTTTTGTTTTATTTTTCTTCTCCAACCCCCTAAACACTTTTTATTCATTTCTTTGTAACAACACCAGTATCATCAATATACTAGGATGTTGTTATAATAAGTATTCAATCTACACTTACGCACACCTACATCTAATGGTTAATGAACATACGGTTTCTGTGGATGGCGAATTTCTGCCTCACGAAATGATGATTGTTCAACACTCATAAAACACCTTCAAAGGTGGCCATTAAGATGTCACTCTATTTATAAATGAAATATAATATGTTTATGTTTTACTTAAGGTTCTGTATTTTTCATTTATTGCATACCTTTATTATTTCTATTATGGGTAAACGAGATATTTTCATTTTAGGAAGTGCGGACTACCGCCCCCTCAAAGTGATTTGAATCGTTAATACCATATGTGGGATGTATAAAGGATGGAGTAAATGATATTATATATGATTTTATACTGGAATTATAATATACCTTTATATCATTATTATTTTATTAAATACAAAATAGAAATGAAAGTAGCATTCATGCGTACGTACGGCTTACCGTCTCCATGAATGGTGCATTTAATTTCTTAACTCTAAACGTTATGGAATATTATAAATGCATGTATATACTGGATATATATGAGATATATGATATCTATATCATGAATATAATTCTGTATATAATGGATATATCACCACATGAACAACTTGTAATTATAAGAATTTTATTTTTGACTCAAGTACGTAAGATCGAAAAAATGACCGTTATAAACATTAATAATTACATAATGTTCATAACATGGTAATAAGGGATATAAAAGGAATAATGAACATGAAAATTTTTCTTAAGTAAATAGATATTAACTCTAGTTTATTATTCAGGAGGTTAAAGAACGGTCGAGTCAGGACAAGATGCAAGGTAAGGGAACTTCTTAACCCAATTTCTTTTCTTTGGGTTAATCTTTTACATTCAAATTATGTCATGATATTATTATGTCCTATCTTGTATTTTTACTTTATTTATGTGTACTTATAGTTAATACACATTATAGATGTACTTTATTTAAAAAAACTGATCTTTTTAAGGAATTCGTCTCAATCCCCTTTCATTGAGGCATATTTGGTTTTATACACAACTTTCTTTTATACAGTGTATAAACCCCTTTGACTTTTACGTTTATTCAAAAGGAATATTTTTTATACGAAGCGTTTTACTAAACGACAAAAAGGGAATGTTTTTCTTTTCGTACTTATGTGGTGACAACGACTTCTCCGCCGCCGTAACCATTATTTGAGTTTCGGCTTCCTCTACAAGCCATCATTTTTTTTAATGAAAAATTAATACAAAGTTTTAACTTTCTTTTATTTTGGTATTGAAAATGGTTTTGAAAGCATTTTTATTATATCAATGTGTTGTATTGATATCTTGTGATTGAAATGTGGAAATGTTATGTTTCCTTTATGCATGTTTTATGTGATACGATTATGTTATGGTTTATGATATGTTTAAACCTATTCATATGAGGAATGAATTGGACTTAATAAGTGACAGGTGGAGCCCGCTATAGCTCCTCGATGCATCGGCAGGTCTCATGAGACAAACTAGTGTCTTGGCACGAGGCCTTGATAAAATCTTATTTGTGGTCTTGGCACGAGGCCTTGGATACGTGGTTATGATAGTCTGGCATTATGCTTTCCATCATTATGAAAGTGGTTATTGATATTGCATGTGATTATTCGACCAGTAGAATATCCATGTGAAGAAGTGAATGACATTATCTCATTTTACTTTTGCCATATTATGTTGAAGTTCATGTTTAAAAGGATTTTGTTTTAGTTATAAATTGCCTTAAATGTTAATGTTTATTTATGAATGCTTCCGCTATATTGTTATCCTTACTGAGCATCTGAGCTCACCCCTTTCAATGTTTTACTATTTTCCAGGATGTGAAGAAGTATTCGATGAATGACCTGCAGGGATAGTCAGAAGAGGATATGAGTGTGGACTATGAAGACTTTGTTATTAGTTTTTCACTTTATGATGTAATGTAGTACTTATGAATGTATCTAGTGTTTCCAAGGCTACTAAACTAATCGGTCTTTCGAGACTTGACCTTTTGTGATCATGCCAATGTTACGATGTAAGGCACCGAATCTGGGTAGCTGGGGTCGGGGCGTTACAGTTGGTATCAGAGGCAGTTTAGTACTAACCTTGGAAGATAGATTTAGATAAACTCTGATTAGATCACATAGCCCGAAGATAGACTTTATGGATTAGTATAGAAGAACTTCCTAGAATTTTGGTATTATAGAGATTTTGTGAGTTTTCCGAGCAATACATCCCTGTCTGGATACGAGCAGGTAGAGGCGGCTCTGACACAAATGTACCTAGGGGTAAAACCCGAAAACAACGCTTGGAGCTAGACTCGAACGGGAACTGGTGCATGACAACGGGCCTTGCTGCACTCTTGGTTACGACACTCCCGGGGGATATGCTTAGGATAATTCACATTTTCTTTACAAACCACTATGAAGGGTTATGAGTATATACTTCCTAAATGAAAACATTTTTTTTATGATTATGGATTATATCCATAAATAGTTCAATTTGTTATAAGTGTTTTCAAGTTTGTTATTATGTATTTCGATACATAAACTAACCTAGTTTATGGCATTGTATATAAATGGCGCCCAGTAGAAGGAATGTGAACTCTATCAATACGTATGATCCAAAGAGTAAGAAGGATCATATCTTTCATGGTATTATGCCAAAATTTAGAATGGAGATATTATCCCATGTGTTATCAACATATGAAGAAATAGTATAATGTGTTAATAAGATAAGTAGATAATTCTCTGAGTCTTATGGATTTGAAGGGATGAAGGAGAAGTAAAGGATAGAAGAGTGAATGATAGATAAAGGGACGAGGGAAAAGAAGAATTTTCCAATATGTGATAACTGTGGGAAGAAAAACCTTGGAATTTTTTTGAAGGGAATGAGAGTTTGTTATAAGTGTGGATAAAAAGGACACCAAGTGCGTGACTGCAAGGGTATGAAAAAGGTTTCAAATGTACAATGCTTCATCTGCAAGGAGTGGGGACACTACACAAACCAATGTTCAAATCATCAGAGTATGCCCCAAATGATGTTATTGGATAATAATCAAGTTATGATACTACCACAGATGAGGAGGAATGATTAGAGTTCTTATGTTGTTATTAAAGAATTTTGTAATTTGAGTGTTGTATCAATGATGTACTTGTTATAATAATTATGGAGTATATAAGGATTGTACTGCAGTACTATTTCATCTAGGACTTGAGATTGTGTGGAACCAATAAAAGTGGCTCATCATTAGGTTAAATTTTTGGAAAATATATGGTTGAGAGAAAGATAAACCATAATATGGTTCTGATACCGAGATAGTGATTTTGGAATAAGACATGATTGATTCGGATAAATTATGTTGGATATTCTTAACATCCATGAAACTAATTAATGATTTGTATACATTTTTGGATATAAGGAGTATATCTAGTTTTATATAAGGAATAAGGGATCATTAATGTAATCAATAAGGATTTATGGTAATTCAGTATGTTGCAGTGTTTTAAAAGAATACATGATGAAGGTGTTCACATGTTGTTACGCAGAAAAAAAGGACCTTCATTATGTTTACCTTCCTCATAAAATCTGGACTGTGAGTTGGACAGAGGTATTTTGGAAAACTTTGTATTGTATTGTTTAAGGTTAAAACATTTATGAAGATTATTTTTGGAAAATTATAGTTTTAGGAAAAGGACAACCTGCAGGGTGGGGCATAACCCGTAGCGTCGGACAAAGCTGCAGGAATCGAACCCACAACCATAGTGCGACATGCCTTTATTACCTACCACTAGCCTACAGGAAGTCCCTGGTTATTACAAAATAGTTTTACTAATCTAAATGGTATGTGTTAGTATTTTGAACCTTGTACGATTAGTATAAATAAAATATTTTTTAGTCCTATTATCTTTTTGATTGAAAGATGAGTTTCTGGTAGAAATTAGTTGAAGGTTGAAACTCTACTTGTCAAGCATAAATATATATATACCTATCTCTTATTATACGAATAAATTAATTCTTAAACTATAATAAAGAGATATTAAAACAAAAAAAATGTGTTATCCTAATACCTTATGTCTTGTTGAACTGTAAATATTTTAAATCAACATAGATTGAAGGCTTTGAGGCCCTCAATTTTACACTTGTTTGTGATTTATGACCTCAATCACTCCCTTAAAATATTTACGTTTTTCCTCCAATTATATGTCTCTAATTTCCACCACTGTTCTCCTTATCGAGATCATAATTTGGTGGTGACTTTCTTATTTCCATTTCCCTCTTAATAAGGCTAAATTTTATTAACCTTATTTCCGATGTGGGTTTTCCACAAAGGTATTTTCTATTTTCAACCTTTTATTTTCAAAGAAAAATTTCAAATTATGAGGACGCAATTTATTTAAGGAGGGGAGAATGTAACACCTCGAGCTTTCACGATACGCCTCTCTTTCAATAATGCAATAGCTTTCATTTTATGCAAGTTTGAGTTCTAACACACCGCGACTAATCAAAGTAGTCGTTATGAATAGTAATACCCACTTTTTAAAATTATAGAAATTTTATATTTCAAAATGGACTTCATTTTTGTATTCGGAATATCGAAATTATCCTAAGTTGAGTTTTTTTGTAATTTTCTGAGAACTTTCAATTTTTTATGAATAGTGAAAAATACTTAAAACAACGTTTTTAATCAAAAGAATTTATAGTGATAAATTATAATATATAGTGATTTTAAAGTATAATTATAATATATTTTTACCATTTTATCCAATGGTGGTCATTAGAATTAATTTAACATTGAAATTGAACATAAACAATTGTCAATCTTTTGATATAAATTGTTTCTTAAAAACATGCTATTTGTTGTGACAGCGGGAATTAATTATAAAATTAATTAATGAACCTTATATGTTTGTAATTTTTTAAAATAGACATAATTTCTGAATTCGGAATATCAATTATAGCTTAGGGTGAAATTTTGGCATTGTTCTAAAAAACTTCAATTTTTGATGAATAGTGAAACCACTAAGTGGTACTTATAAAAACTGATTTTTCGTTTAAATGAAATTTTACCACTTCTGTGTTTTGAATTAAAAAAATCCGACATACATGGTTGTCATTAAGAAGTAAAATGTGGTTCAATGAGATTAAAATAATTTTTGGTGAATAGTAACTTTTAAGTTCTTAATCGCGATTAGAGGTAATTAATGTAGTTTAAGGTAAAAATAATGTTTTAATAATATGAGATGAGCTTGACACATGTCCTAACCTCATTGGATGTGCCATGGCCGACTAAGACAATCCATGGGTCAACTTGGGGACCCCATGGAGCCACTTTAGTTGGAAAATGACATAAATACCTTTTATTTAATGTTAAAGTAAAAAATGACACAAACATGAAATGTTTTACTAAAAAATTTTTTACATGGGGTTATACAAGTCATATTTTTGACTATAAATAGTAATTGGAAATATAAAAAAATATCCTACATCATAGTATTTTTTTTATAAATTTTATACATTAAATAAATTAAATTATTTATGACATCATTATGATGCAGCGATGACCTCATTATTTAACGATTTTAATAAAATGAAAAGATAATGTAAAATCCAAGGCTTAAACTTGTCCAAAGACTATTGGATTGGTAGATTTCAAACCCTTATCACCTTAGACACGAATTATATAAGTGTGGGACCTTTAGAATCCGAAAATCATTTTATAATAATGTAAAATTTCCTTACTTTCCAAGAGTTCCCCTCCTCTCCTCTTATAAAAGGCCCCCACCTCTACCACCACATGCACACATTCAAGACGTTTGGCTTGTCCAAATTCTGCCCAAATACTCTCCCAACTTCCCCCCTTACTCCTAGAAGCCTCACTTTATACAGAACTCTTCCCAAGGAAGCCTTTGGCTCAAATCAAAAAGAGTTACCTGATTTTGAGGTAATGTCTTCTCAAATGTTGTTTTGTTTTATTTTTCTTCTCCAACCCCCTAAAAACTTTTTATTCATTTCTTTTGTAACAAAACTAGTATACTCAATATACTAGGATGTTGTTATAAGAAGTATTCGAGCTACACTTACACACACCTACATCTAATGGTTAAAGAACATACGGTTTCTGTGGATGGCGAATTTCTGCCTCACGAAACGATGATTGTTCAACACTTATAAATCACCTTAAAAGGTGGACATTAAGATGTCACTCTATTTATAAGTGATATATAATATGTTTATGTTTTACTTAAGGTTCTTTATTTTTCATTTATTGCATACCTTTATTATTTACATTATGGGTAAACATGATATTTTCATTTTAGGAAGTGCGGACTGCCGCCCCCTCAAAGTGATTTGAATCGTTAATACCATATGTGGGATGTATAAAGGATGGAGTAAATGATATTATATATGATGTTTTACTGGAATTATAATATACCTTTATATCATTATGATTTCATTAAATGCGAAATAGAAATGAAAGTAGCGTTCATGCGTACGTACAGCTTACCGTCTCCATGAATGGTGCATTTCATTTCTTACCTCTAAATGTTATGGAATATTATAAATTCATGTATATACTGGACATATATGAGATATATGATATCTATATCATAAATATAATTCTGGATATAATGGATATATCACCACATGAACAACTTGTAATTATAAGAATTTTACTTTTGACTCAAGTACCTAAGATCGACAAAATGACCGTTATAAACTTTAATAATTACATAATGTTCATAACATGGTAATAAGGGATATAAAAGGAATAATGAACATGAAAAAGGTTCTTAAGTAAATATAAATTAACTCTAGTTTATTATTCAAGAGGTTAAAGAACGGTCGAGTCAGGACAAGACGCAAGTTAAGGGAACTTCTTAACCCAATTTCTATTCTTTGGGTTAATCTCCTACTTTCAAATTATGTAATGATATTAGTATGTCCTATCATATATTTGTACTTTATTTATGTGTACTTATAGTGAATACAAATTATAGATGTACTTTATTTAAAAAAAAATGATCTTTTTAAGGACTTCGTCTCAATCCCCTTTCATTGAGGCATATTTGGTTTTATACACAACTTTCTTTTATACGGTGTATAAACCCCTTTGACTTTTACATTTATTCAAAAGGAATCTTTTTTATACGAAGCGTTTTACTAAACGACAAAAAGGGAATGTTTTTCTTTCCGTACTTATGCGGCGACAATGACTTCTCCGCCGCCGTTACCATTATTTGAGTTTCGGCTTCCTCTACAAGCCATCATTTTTTTTAATGAAAAATAAATACAAAGTTTTAACTTTATTTTATTTTGGTATTGAAAATGGTTTTGAAAGCTTTTTTATTATATCAATGTGTTGTATGGATATCTTGTGATTGAAATGTGGAAATGTTATGTTTCCTTTATGCATGTTTTATGTGATACGATTATGTTATGGTTTATGATATGTTTAAACCTATTCATATGAGGAATGCATTGGACTTAATAAGTAACGGGTGGAGCCCGCTATAGCTCCTCGATGCATTGGCAGGTCTCATGAGACAAACTAGTGTCTTGCCACGAGGCCTTGACAAAATCTTATTTGTGGTCTTGGCACGAGGCCTTGGCTACGTGGTTATGATAGTCTGACATTATGCATTCCATCATTATGAAAGTGGTTATTGATATTGCATGTGATTATTCGACCAGTAGAATATCCATGTGAAGAAGTGAATGGCATTATCTCACTTTAATTTTTCCATATTATTTTGAAGTTCATGTTTAAAAGGCTTTTGTTTTAGTTATACATTGCCTTAAATGTTAATGTTTATTTATGAAAGCTTCCGCTATATTGTTATCCTTACTGAGCATCTGAGCTCACCCCTTTGAATGTTTTAATATTTTCCAGGATGTGAAGAAGTATTTTATGAATGACCTGCAGGGATAGTCAGAAGAGGATATGAGTGTGGACTATGAAGACTTTGTTATTAGTTTTTCACTTTATGATGTAATGTAATACTTATGATTGTATCTAGTGTTTCCAAGGCTACTAAACTAATCGGTCTTTCGAGACATGATCTTTTGTGATCATGCCAATGTTACGAAGTAATGCACCGACTCTGGGTAGCTGGGGTCGGGGCGTTATAGTATTTCACCCCATCATGGATCAACAAAAAAATAATAATAAAAACAAGGATAATTGGTCAAATATACTTGGAAAAGAATTAGGTATTTAAAATTTCCATAAATAGGAATTATAAACCTTGAGAAGAATATCAAGTGGATTGCCTAAGAAAATAAATCCAATGATCTTGAACATTATTCTCTCACTCACATGTTTCTCCTGGATCCACCAATGCTTCCATAATATTTGGACAAGTGGCATCATCTTCCCCCGCAACACCTTCCTTCTCAGGTAAATGATTCTAAAAAATCACTCCAAAAATCAGTTGTCTAGTTCTAACTATTAATAATTGTAGTAAATCAAATGCATATGATTAGTTATGTTCTCGATAAGTTAAGAAACCTTGAACACATCATGCATCCCTAGATTACATGGATGAATTTATAGTTCGTAAGATGCTTCTATGATAAATTTAGAGATCTTAAATAGTCTCACAAACTATGATACTAGATTCCCTATATTTAGAAAATTATGATTCCTTAACTGATTTGAAACCTAAAATAATAATTATCCACCAACCATGAACTCCAAAGGTTCTATCCTCCGATCAATATATGATTTTTCCTACTATATGTGGTAACCAACCACATCTTACTTAATTTATCTCTCTTATAGGTCTCATACTATATACATGAATCTTTTTCCTCACCCCCTCATGCCAACAAAATGGTGATAGGAATAACCATATATAAAGCGACTCAAAATATACCATCTAAATCAAACCTTGGTAACTATTATTATAACAAACTCTAATAAGTCTAGGTGCTCATCCCTTTCCCTATCAATGTTTATGACACATGCATGAATCATATCCTCATGCATATGAATCATTATACCTGACTATCCATTTGTATGTGGATGATATGTTGTACTTAGCTTCAAATGAGTCCCCAAAGTATATTAAAATCCTTTATAAAACAATGAAGAAATATGTACATCTCTATATTATAAAATACTATAAGGCACTCCATGATTTTTAAAATATTCTAGACATACATCTATTATAACTCATCTATAGATTATTTCTCTCAAATTAATGAGAAGTGTGATACTTTTATTAACCATTCGATGATCACCCAAAAAATCTCATTTTTTAGTGTTCTGGGTAACCTCATCATGAATTTCATTGTCATGTCATCCCGCTTCCACATATATGGAAAAAGTGGATAAAGAAAACCACTAGCACAAAAATTCTTTACCTTTATCCCATATCAAGTATGAAATCCTGAATGAAAAACCATTATGTCACCATTTATACCACAAGATAAAAACTTAAATCATATTTCATGGAACATTTTCATCAAACCTGGATGTATTTCATACTTTGAAGCATGAGTGTCTTTCATTAGATCTTTCCTCAAGGAATATAGTACCACTAAAATATCATAAATATAGATCACATCACCATTACCTATAGACCACCCTAGAATATAATCATACACTTCAAAGTATTCATACAACATAATTCACTTGGGATATAACTCATGGATTACTTCACATTGAGGACCAAATAATACGTGATCACCAAATGTGAACATGAAATAACACCATGATCCTTTAATTCATCTACTGTCCACTCTACTATAAAACTCATTAGAAATTATACCTTATTTAAATTCCACTCTCCAAACTAATGTGTCTTCGATGTTTTCCTTCTAAGAGAATCTTTGAAGAAATTACCCTTCCTCAAATAATAGGTCATTTCAATGTCAAATGTCTATAGATACTTTACAAAACACCTTTATATCACAATTATATCCTACTGAGATTAGTTATATTAAAGTATCTTGAGGTACATGTAACCAAAAAAACTATTTCCATGTTGATAATTTCAAAAATACATGAAATTATAGACCATGACTACCAACTCAGAGTCATGTGTAGGGTAGTTCCACTCATGGGGTAACAAATAATGTGACCCATATGATAATACCTAATAATTATACATCAACAAAGACCCTAAACCACATATGAGGTATCGTAGTAGATAGTATATCCAATCTTAGGATTTGGAAAATTCCGAGTCAGGGCTATTATGCATCTTCTCTTTAGCTATAGGAATAACTATCCTCAAACATATTTCTACTCAAACTTCACACCCAAATTTTTAAGACTTTTGATATTCATTATAATGGAAAGGTCCTATATATACCATATATAAAATACGATAAAAAACAAAGGAAGTTGTTTATCTCAAACACATTACTAGGATGATCCTATGATATCACTACAAATACCTTATATGGGGCTATATAAATTATTTACCTTGTGATCACATGGTAAAGAAAACATACCTCCAGGATCTAGAAGTGAATCTTCAAGATCTTGGAATAAATCTTATGTTCATAAAGTGTTCTTAGTATAATATCTATGTTTTTATAAGGTATATATGTTTTCCATGAGTATATGAGTATATCATCAACAAAGATCACAATGAAATAATTTAGATATGGTTATAAAATCATATTCATTTGATCCATGAATACATCTAGTGAATTTTTCAACTTAAATGGAATGAAAAGGTACTCATAAAGTCCTTATATACTACTGAACATTATCTTAGTAATATCCTCCTATATAAAAAAAATTATGGTTGTGGCCTCACTATAATTCAATTTTATAGAATCACTAAGCCCCTCATAACTATTCAAACAAGTCATAAATCCTAGAAAATTGGTATTCATTCTTTACGACACTTGGTTCAAATTCTTATAGTATACACACAACCAAATACTATCACCTTATTTCCTTCTGAAAATCCATTTATCCCCTTAGAGATATATTCTCGGTCTAATAAAAATGTTCATCTCCAAATCTAGAAGTTGCACCATGAGATACTTCAATTCAACCAGTGTCATACGATATTGGTGTAGCAATGTTGTTTTCACTCCATGTGTGAGTCCAATAACAATGTATATTACTCTCTTAGGAAAGAGACATGAAATTTCATCCTAAAATATATCCTTATATTGGTCCACAACTAGAGGAAAGGAAGTGGATATCATTGGATCCATTGTAATCACAATTATAGACACATAAGTTGTAATGGTTGCAATCTAGGATAGGTTAGGTCTCATTATACCTACATTAACATCCCACCAAATGGTCAAAAAACCCCCTCCCATTAGGTGTACTAAAGAATAAATGTCTCTTATAGTAGTCGATTTTCACCAGATAACCAGCCAACCAGTATATTCCATAGATTACATACAAGAACAACATCTCTTCAATATTTAAGCCCCACATATATCTATATCCTGAAACAAATACTAGGCATCATGGACACCTCTATATATGATAAAAAATCTTTTCCAAGGTTGTTTTGAGAGAAATAAATTCAAAAACAAACATGAACAATAATTAAATTCTAACAACAACATGCATATATATAACAAAATTGAGGTGGAAAAGTTTGAAATATCAATTATATGCTTATAATAACTATATAATATTAATTAGGAAAATTCCTAATCATATCAAAAGCACAGAAATGGTATTCATATAAAAAACATATCCTTTGAGGATATCATTAATAAGAAAACAAAACCCTCATAGTTTTCTTTTAGGCTCATACATATTCTTCATTCCTTCATGTTAGTAAAAGTCATTTATATAACAATGAAAATGATCAAGTTAAAATAATAAATCTAATCATAGAGATATAAAGAAATAGGAAAAAATATATCACCCAATTAATATAACATATCAAGTAATTTTATTAATAACTACCATTCATCACCGATCTGGTATATATATATGACATGTGATCTAGTTCCCAGTCATGATGAATAAATAGAACGAATAATATAAAATTGTAACATTACAAAATTTCTAGGATCAATAAGATACTGTAAAAATATAACTACAAAAAAAATATTAATAACAATATCTCAAAGGTCTGTTTGACATGTGTTGTCCAGGAACACATACAACTACACTTACTGAGTCCCACATAACTAATATCCTTTCCATACGTCCACAAAAAAAATGTTATAAGATTTTTTTAAAAAACTATAATGAGAAAACATTTTAATTCCCCAATTCAAAATATTATGTCCAAACTGGAGTGTTACATGGATACATGTGTTCCTCCCAATATGTAATAGGTTGCTGACCAGAAGTGAGGGTATTAATGTCATCATTGGGGAGACTATAACCTTAGTATCAATGTAGAATAGTATAAATAAAAACAAAGAAATTAAATAAACAATGATATAATAGATAGAATGGAAAGTATATCAAGACATACAATATAATAAACTAATTAACCCTAATGTAGATGGGTAATCAATAGTGTAAGAAATATTGGTAAGTAAATAAAACACTATGACATCACTAGAGAGTCCATACCTATACCCCTATATTAAACATGTACTATCTCTTAGATCCCTATTACTGGGACCTTTCAATTTATTCTATCCCTGATCATGAATTCTATACACACATCAGTATTCCCTTATTGGGTGAGAGTATAAACGTAGCCGAACACCACCAATGTTTCCTTAACACAAGTTCACATTCATAAGAGTGTATTTTATGATAATCGATAAACATTCAAGAAACAACAAAAAATCATGTACCAATTGTTCATTCACTATCCAAGACATGACAAACCCCCGACTATATATAATTATGCTCTATGTAGGGAATGTATTCATGAGAAGAGTAAAAAAATTTATTTGACCATAAGTCTACCACATGTTTCTTTTATCACTCTCATGGGGCGGGCCCCAAGTTTGACATATTTTGACACTACATCAGGATATCCCTTCAATTTATCATATCACAACACCATATCATGGGTTAGGTTACCAAATACCATAATTACCTACTATTATCTTTCAGGTTAGATTACCTAAGACCATCATGCCCCTAGGTTAAGCCACACATGGCCATCATTATCTATAATTAACTATATATTGTCATTTTATCAAGTGCAACATCTAAACATGCTCCCTCTGTAGGTCCACCAATCCAAAATAGGTCCATATTTCACTTTGGAACCTTGTATATAAAAATAAAAACAATGAATAGACCAAATACATCATATAGAAATAGCTTCATCACATATAGAGCCATAATATAGAATATCAAGAGTGAGAAAATTATAAAAACACCCAAACTTGTGATAAAAATCAAACATGGGTCTCACATTACATTCATGAACATACGTGTGATCAAACATCAAACATGGTCTCACAGAACACACACCCTAACACATGAAATCAAACATAAGAATTGTCTATATCATATAAGCACACAACATCATATCAGGATAAAGATCATATGAATGGAATCTATAATTTAAGGAACTTCCTACCTCAAGCATGTCGATATCAATATCAAGGTTTATCAAAGGTGTCATCACCCAAATAATATTCTCAATCAAACTAGAATAATCATTCACACCAAGAAATCTTAGAACCAATTCCAAAGTAGTTTCATAATGGTTATAGAGAGGGACTCAATAATGAATAAATCCAAGGTGTAGATATGAAAATAACCCAATGTTCATCATCATAAATGGTATAATTCAATTATGATAGAGGAATAATAATTTTAATAACTCTTGGATAGTGAAAAAAGAATATATTGAAGTCTTACAATAGATCTGGTTCAAAAAGAACATCCTCTAACTTCTATGGTTTTATTATTTGAAAAAGTTTAAGAATAAAGGGATGATATGAATAAAGATATTCAAGGAATCAATCTCAATATTAGAAGGGTTTAATCAACTCACCCATAGTTCATCTAGAAGTCATTATAAAACCATATTAATCAAAGCAATCATAAATAGGAGGAGGTGGAAATATATTAATAAATGATGAAATAAATTAATAACTTATTGAAGACCCATATTTTATAATCTTTTTGTTCTAACATTTAAAATAATCAATATTAAAGGAAAATATTACATTCAGCAATTTAAAAATCTACATGACCAAAACCATGACCTCTACTATAGCCTCTACTATGAATATGATGGATTTATGAATTCAAGTAATATGGAGAGTGACTATAATATTTTTCAAAGACCCATGTTTTCCCCTCACCAGATCCTCAACTGCGGGCATGGTGAGGTCACCCTAACCATTTTCCACTAAATAACTTCTAGTGATACATGCTTGTATCCGCACCCATTTTCCACTTACATGTTTTAAACATGTTATCACCAGAGACCTCTATAACATGCACAACAACCATGGTATTTCTTATATTGGAAAAAAACTATCAAAAACCTCTAAAATATACTCAAATATTAAAGTAAATAACCCAAAAATTTCTCAAATAAAAAACACAAATAAGAAAATGAAGTTAAGGTTAAAAATATTATCAATAAATAATATAGGGCTTTACATGTGTCCTAGAAACTAGGTACATCAAAGACAAATTACAAAAAGAATACATAAAAATAAACATTATTTATTACTCTATATATACTTCTTTATTATTCCATCCTAGGAATCCTTTTTTCAAGTTATTTACTAGGTACATACATGAATACTAAATGGTGATCACAAATTCTAAAAATTGATCAACAAAAGAAACAGGACATGAGGCATAACACGCGATAAAAATTATTCAAGAATTTGAAATGTGGATATAATATAAAAAATTATAAATTCATATTCATTTCACCAAGGTTCAATACCAAGGTGTTATAAAACATGTTACCTAGATAATTCAACCAAGTATTATGATACATGTCATCTTTTGAGATTAATTTTTAACAAAATTAATTAGAGAGATATCATTGTGAACACTTTATATGTATTAATTTATTTTTTTCCATATTTATCATAAAAAATCATTTCATTAGAAACCCATGGATAATAAATAATTAGTTTAATGTAAAATCCTTGAGTACATAAGTGTTTAAATACATGAAACTTTATAAAAATTTAATTCATGAGAAGGGAATGTGGGTTTAATGTAATAAAACCTTAAATAATGACATATTATTACATATATATGAATTACCTTGAATAAAAAATAGGGTTAGGTATTCATTTCATGAAAATTGAGGAATGGAAAATCAAAGGTTGATTTATACAACTTAATAGGTTTAAAAAGTGGTTTATGGAACATGATTAAATGAGAGAGAATAATAGTCACACATTAATAGAGAAATATTTGGAATGTAATGGAATAATCACAATTGAATGAGAAAATAATAACATTTAAATTGGTATTCTTACTACAAAGGATGTATATGAATAAGAAGGGAGATGAAAATAATCCATTAACGTGTGAGGTGGATTATTCAAACTTGAGTGGAATTAAATGAAAACTTAAAAAATTATTGGAATGGTTATAGAGTGGTAAAATGAGGGGAAATTATTATTATTAGAATGGTAGTGAATTAAATGGGGGTGTAGAGGTCTGTATTTATTGAAAATGTGGGAATATTGTTCCCTAATTTCTAAATATATTCTCTAGAAATATATGCTGGGGAAAATAAAAAACAATTAACATACCCATGGTCGTGTCTCTTGATTTATGAAATTAAAGAGTTTTGTTTCTTATATAGTTGAATTTCGAAAATAGGAATAAATATTTTACATTAATTTTTACAACGGAAATTAATTATTCCACAACATAATTTTTTTAAATTTTTTATTTCAATTTTAAACTTTTGAATAATTATTTATAGCATTGGAAAATAATTTTAATTCATTAAAATAAATTATATTAATAAAATAAATTATTTTATTCTTTGATTATGTTTTATTAGTTATTAAATCATTATCAAATATTTATTAAGTCATAAAACAAACTAAAAACACGAAATTGTATTTTTATTATTAATTAAAAAATATATTATTTTTGAAAAATTAAAAAAATCACCATAACCTAATTTTGACATGCTGATTTCAAATATGATATTTATTTTATATGTTTTTTAAAATATTATATTTTTAAATTTTAAATAAAAATCATAATTTATTGAAAAATGAAGATTTTTTATGATATAATTAACTTTTCTAAACCTTATAAAAATTGTGTGAAATATTATAAAATTATTTTATCATTTATATTTTTTAAAAAATATTTTATATGACTATTTCTTGAGAATAAAATTTATTTAAAATAGATAAATTTATCATAAAAGTGTATTTTAATTACATATCTTTTAAAAAACAGTGTTATTTTTTCTTTACATCATAAAATATAATTATCATATTCAAATTATATTCAAGTGTTTTTTTCTAAAATAAAATAACAATGAAAATATAATTGAGGAAACCTCTATTTCATTTCTAAGAATAAAATTTCACTTTTATAATAATGTTTACAAATATATAACCACTTAATATAAGGATATATTACCTAAGGGTAATGTGTGATATGATTAATCATTCATAGGGGGGCTTATCCAATATTAATTTAATGGTGAACTCCGTTGACTTTAACTTATCTCATAGTTTATTTTGAAGGATCATTACATATTAATTATCTACTTCGGATTAGTCAAGAATGAATATTAGTGTTGCCATCTCCCTCCTATGTACTAATAAATGATATTCCAAAGTCTTGATCATTATGGTTGAGGCCATCTTTTCTTCTATCTGTATCAATTATTTCTCATCTTTACACTTTATATAAACTAATTTCAATAGTCATATTAACCTACAATCAGGTAATGGTCAGATCCTAAGGGTCGTGTTTCTCTTTTCACCACATATATATATACTCTGTGATTATCATAATTCATTATTTTCAACTTCACTTATAATGTATCTACATTTACCTTGATGTGGTCAATTATATTCATAACTCAATTTTTTTACTATTTTTTTTGCATGGGAGATATTTTTTGATATTTCTATCCTCTAGAGTTTATATTTTTATCTAAATTATTATTTAACATTTATATCCATGTATTATTTGAATCATTTATAGTCAATATTAATTCATGATATGTAATGAAATATAAGTCATTCTATGATCTTTTTTTATAAAACATAATAAAACCATAATTTTGAAACATGAGTTCTCTTATTAATGAAATGTTTTTATCATTACTGAAAATAACAATTAATGAAAGCATAATGAATCTTACCTTTGATGTGGATATGCCTATCCTAACATATTTATTTTCTAATGGGAAAATTAATATCCATTAAAGGGGTTTTAGTTCCCTCTCTGTGAGACAAATGGTGAAAAAAGTGTTTTAACTTGTCTTGGATTCAACAAAGGGTGTAAATAATGGGTGTGATGCTATCGTATATATAGAATATAATAATTTAATAAAGGGAGTCACATTTTTTTGAGTATTGAACACCATCTCATGGAAGTATATTTGTTACTACATGTTGGAGCTTCTATTCATTTAATTGTTCTATAAGTGTTTTCAAATCCAATTCTACGAGTGCTTACAAATCCATTACTAAATAAATCAAATTGATTTATTACCAAAGAAACCTTGAAGGGTGATTTGAAAATTTATATGAACATGATTCCATAAGATCATTTATTTTATGTATACTATACTAGTGATAACACAGTCTCAAGATTCTTATCAAGGAGAAATTGTTCAGTAACATATAATTGATTTTGATACAAATCATATGTGTATCTATTACAATGATAAAGGGATATAAAACAATATTATATCTCATTTTAGTACAGAAACAACTATGAGTGAAACTAAGTTGGCCACCACCAACAAAGCCCACAAGTATTTTTTTGTAAATACAAGTGAATTTTAAATATAAAATTATAATAAAAAAATAACATATCACCCCAGAGAATAATTAGAACAAAATAAATTGAGACCATAAATTCTTCATCCGGTTCTATAATTGGTTGATAAACCCATGGAATGAATACACCTATAGAATTAATGATATATCACTCATCATATCATAGTATTAGGTAGATACTATTCATCATTAATTAACACTCAATATACTATGAATAACCATCAAAATCCATCTATGTGGATGATTTTTCACCAATCAAACATAAATTGAGGATAGGGAATCTCCTAGAGAACTATGTATCACTACTCAAGGTGGATTATATTAAATCAATACATATACTTGGGTGGATGATATACCAATGATACATTTCTATGTTTGTTCATACAATATGAATACAACTCCTTCAGTAACAGATATAAAACTAATATCTATATTTTTGGTGGAAGATATAACACCCCTATTCTACTTTAGATAGATGATTCAACACTAATATCAGTATGTAAGTATATAATATACCACCCAAAAATAGGTCATGGTGGATGATCTACCATTGATATACTATATGTGTAAAATATACCAATAATATATCAAGGGAGGATGGTGATCCACCAAAAACCTACACTATATGGAAGTGGTATCACTAATACATCAATATATTTATGAATGGTGGATCACTAAATTAACCTATATATATGGGATACCACCAATATAACATAGGATAAATGTTGAACCACCCAAACATCTCATATTATGGATGTGATACCACCAACTTACCAATGGTCGATGATGTACCACCAAGAAGTCATTATAGGAAAATATTTATTATTTATAACCTACAAATACGATTGATTATTACTTTACACACATGTTTAATTCTCTCAAATCCACTAACCCTATCGTAATATCATACCTAGGATGGAATATTCTATTCCTCTCTCATATCCATGTTATTCCTTGTTATGTAATGCTCTATGACCATACAAAAGGCTAGTAAGGATATAATTTAATCATAATAAACCATATTAAGATTTATGTCTCAACTCCATAACACATAACACAATCTATATGGGTCGTTGGTGACTGTGGTTTCTTTGAACTATTAATTTAAGATCACTAATGGCTATAATAAGTCTCAATTGGTCCAAAAGAAATAAGAAATTATTTTTTATATTTTTAAATTATCTCCTTCATACATATTGGGCACATACTACATTTCATATGAAACATTTTGAACATGTAAGGAAAAATGAAAAATTTATGGATCACCTACCTTAGCTTAGCCTCGAATATTTCATCTAATACCCCTAGTTAATTTAGTCTCAATTGATCTCTTCTTAAAAATCAATGATGGCTATATGAGAAAATCAACTATTGATTATTACTATAAATACATGAGGTCAACTACTTGGAAGGGGATAAATTTAATTTATAGGAGAGGTATGTGTTATTCAATATAATTTAGGTTTCTATATCAACATTTTCCCTTAGTTTAGTATTCATTCAAAAATTGTTTCTGCTAATGTTTTTAGATGGACCCTTGGAATATATATATGTTAATAATTGAATAACATAAGAAATCTAGGAAAAATTCATTGAATGGAAGCTATTAAGATGAAAAATTATATAATTAATGTCTGATAAGGTTCAATCCATAACATAAATTTTTAAAGTTCTATAATGGTAAAAAATATATGTACTATAAATAATCAATGATGTGATGATTTTCTATTCAGATACCACAAAATAATGTCTAGAATAGGGATATCCTATGACATCATAAATTCCTCCCCATATGCTAGAGGCTATTGACTAGAGAAATGGCAAAATTATTTACTATGGGAATATTGTAATCTTAAATTAGACTAAAAATATAGCAGAATGTAACTAAACAACATCCACATTAATCATCAAATCATAAAAAATCAAAAAAAAATCTATGTTATATAAAATTAAATGTTTTGATACAATAGAACATCCTAACAGACTGCCCAATAAGTTGATCACCTATATAAATAAACAATGAATAAAAATAATGGGAGGTTTTTTTTCCAATACTCAATATTTACCTCATTTATCCATCCATTATATCTAGATTTACCATAAAATATTGTGTCTATACCCTTCCTTAACCCTACATATAAGTAATCTACTCAAATACCAAAGTACAAGGATAGATTGAGAAGAGTGTGAATAAAAATCAGCAGTCTACGTTAAATAGAGACCCTAAAAAATGAGTAATACAGTGCAGGTATGTGTTATATTCTCATAATGGGAAAATAATGTTTAATATTAATAAAATATTCTACCATAGATCCTCATTTTCTATGGTAACATGAGAGGTATACCGTACTTTCTTTTTATAGTTATAGATGTCCCTGATCATAAATCATACCACCCAAAGTAAACCTCATAAAATCTTAGTAACTCTATAAATACCAACTAAGGGGAGACAAATTATACCAAAAACCTATGATAATATAATATAGTTTGGGAACTTATGTCTAGCATAGAACCTAATATAAATAATCTACTTGTGGAGTCGCATCCCCTACCTAGAACCATCATGTATCCATCCACCCATGGGGTATCATCCCCTACCAAAAATCATTTTAACCATTAACCTAGATGGTCCCATTAAGATTAACCAATAGTAATATATATATATATAATTTTATTTTACATTAATATTAATTAAATCACACAAAAAACACACCCTAGAACCTATAATTTTAATTTACATAGATACTTGATGCACAACTAACTTATTTTGGAACATATTCAATATCTAACACATATATTGTTCACATGTGAAACCATTCTTAACATATCATACATAATAATCCTCATCATAACATGGGGAATGAAAACATAGGAAAGGGCGATTTCAATTTCTCAGTATTGTAAACTTAGGAGGTATCAATCAAAAGATCATGAATGAGTACAATATAAGAATATGAGTATGAGAACATAATCAATGTGTTTATAAAAAACATAACCGAATATTACCTAATGAAACATAGATCATATATCATGAGACATGTCGTAATGTTTTGGAAGAATATAAAACAGGAGTAATATGAGTTTATAAGAATGAGTTAACAATCATGCATCATGAGAACATAACATAGGTACATTTCATAAAATAAAAATATGGTATAAAACATATAACAAAAATAAGAATATAAAATCATTTATTTTGTTATGTATCATTACCAACATCATCATCACATCATGTATATATTTTCATGTCGGATTAGGTTAACTCCCCATTTCAATAAACATAGTTAAAATAGTCCCATAGTGGATTGGGATCACTCCCTTGTACCATACGTGTCATATCAGGAGATATAAATCAATTTCCATTGCATTGGATGTCTATAAAATTTCAAGACTACCCATAATTTAACTAAAATCAAATATACATATTCTACATGAACATGAAAACATTCATAATTTCATCATGGATAAATTAACCCATGGGAAAGAAACAAATTTCGTGAAAGATTCCAAAATTCAGGATCACAAGTCATCCGAAGTGAGAAGGCATATTTCATCATTAGATCATATCCCCAAATAATAATAAAAAACATTAAATAATGTTTACATATAAAAAATTACTTTTATAATATTATTATCAAATTTATTTGAAAATAAGAAAGACGACATATAATTTACTTATGATAATATTTATTTAAAAATAAAACAATTTATTAAAAATATTAATAGAACCAATTTTATAAAAAACCAAATTTTTTAAAATAATTTTTATAAATAAAAATAAACACGAAAAAAAGAAACTGATTTCATATTTTATATGTTAAAAATTATTTAATTCAAGCCTTTGTAAAACATTCAGGACACAAGAAATTAATAATGTAGTAAACATTAAAAAAATACCCATTTACTTATTTTGTAAACAAAATCAATTCCAACACTAATTATCATAATCAATCATATATGTATATAGAGATATATTCACACATTTATAAGATGATATAAAGAATATGAATATGGAGAAGGAAGATTCCCAATTGAAAAGAAGAGATAAGGTCAATTCTACTTGAAAGTATATTTTCATTTTATTTGTGAACCAAATTGGACTAAAATATAAGGGAGATATGTAAAACCCATAAAATGGTATAATAAAATAGATTATATTTTACGAAAAAATAAAAAACCCCCTAATGGAAATTTAATATAAAATCCTCAATTTCTATGTGAGGTTGTAAAATAAACACATATGGATTTTTTAATTTTGTAATAAAATGACTTTATAAAATATAATATGAAATGGAATATTAATTAGCATGAATAAAAATATATTTATTGTAAAATATTTCAATTATATAGTACATGAAATATAAAAATAAACATTTTTGTATAATATGTATCATGTCTCAATGAAGGGAATTTAAGATGGAAACCCCTTTGGACATATTCTTGGTCAGACACATTCTAAATCCATATGTAAAAAATTTAGGAACATTATTCATTCTTTTAAGAAAAACAATCATAGTTATTTTACTTAATACCAATTGTTTATAATTCATCGTTACTCATATCTTACTTCTTTATATATAAAATTAATATTTTGGTGTTAGTTTTTATGTTTATTCCCTTATGTTTCAGTTTTCAGGTTCTATCCTATATCCATGGCGATATTTTAACACCAATAGAATTTTAGTGATGGTGTAACATATTTTTTTGACATAGATATATAGTTCCATGGTAATTTCAAGGAACATATTGTGCCGGTTTGTATGGAACACTTAAAGACTTTTTTATGTAAATATTTATTCATAAAGTAATTATTATTTTCAATTTATATTAGGTATAGGAGATTAAAAACTATATATACCCACACATCCTATAACCCTGGTAGTTTCAGCCTTATACAAACCCACAAGGATTAGAAACAACTCTTTATGAATATATTATAATTTACCAGTGGCCCAAAGTTCCCTTCATGATGTAGTTACCCAAATGTCTTGGTTTATAATGAGGCTTGAACTTCTAGTGTCTATAAGAACCTTTAAAGGTAGACTGATAGACCATATTGGTGAATAATATAGCCTTCTATAGTTTACATCTTGGTACAGTTCCTAGAAGGTGTATTACCTAAAAAATATTCAATTATTATAGTAATTATAAAATTCTTCTACATTTCTTTCAAACAACCCCCCCCCCAATAATTTATATTAGGGGAGGAACCTCCATCCTTTTGTACGTGGGGAAATTATATTTACCACTCTGGTATGAGTTAGACTATTGTTTCATAGGTTCTTGAAATTTCTGCTCTTGTTTTAAGAATCACTACTTTCAAGAAGTTTCCATTGGATTTATTCATGGAATCAGAAACGTCCAACAGTAATTTATCCAAAGGGGACCTACTTTCAAAAGGCATGTGTTCGTTATGTTTGAACGTTACGATACTTAGGAACATACATTGGTCAAGATGATGGGATGTCAGACTCATCACACCATTTTTGGGGGAATTATTGTCTAATCTAGGACTCAATTTATAAATTTAAGATATTTTTATGAATCGTTATTAATTACCCAACCATTGCATAAGTTTTCCATGGAATTTTCAATCACTTACTAACATGTGTGAAGTTTGGAATAATCAGTATGCATTTATCGTTCTTCATCAATAAAGATATCTATATGTATTTTAGGTTCTCCATCAACAGTATCCTCTAATAGACTATTTTAATATTTTTTTAATCATCATTATGGTGATACTGGTTATTAATCCACTCTATAGGGCACTCTAGAATTTATTATCATCCAAGGAGACGAAGGTTTTTTTTATATTGGGATTGTACCCATGAAATGAGTTACTATGTATCCTTGTGAAAGGAATTATAACCCTCGTAGTTCAGTGCCACTTAATGGGACACATCATACCTTTAAAAGTCATGTGATAAGGACCTATCCATAAATTTTAATTTCATGTGGTAAGGACATCTAAGAAAAAGGTGCTTAGTCAATGTTTGGTGTGGGACTTATGCAGAAAAAACCCAATGAACTTGGAAAGGATTTGGGTTTCCATGTTAGATTAGACCCTATTGGGAATATTTCCCAAGGAGAACATGGTAGATTTTTGAGATATTGGATTTGAACCTCAAGGAGGCTTCCTACGTATCCCATGTGGATGGGAATCAAAGCCCACATAGTTTGATTAGTCTCATATGAGAGTATTGTTCTTTGAGAGAAATGAGTTTTGGATTACTTCTTGAAAAAGATTCCTTGATGACTTAGGGGTTTAATTTGTAGATTATTCCTATGGAAGATGCCCATATTAAAGGAATTAGGGTTAAATTCTTGAAGAGTATCTTTAGTGATCTCGGGCCCTAAAAGGGCTTCCTACATATCCTATTTTGAAAATGAATCATAGTTCTCACAGTTCTTTCAATCATGAGTGTTTTTGCACATGTTGTAATCAACACGAATCTCTAAGACCACGTGAGTCATGCTCGGTGTGAGAAACTAGAAGATGTGAAAGACTCAACAATGAAACATGCACTTTTCCTCCTTTTCTGGTTGTAGAGGGTGAACCTATGGTGGTGAGAGTGGATGAGGCTAGTGTTGACTCGAGAAGAGTGTGAGGCTTTGAGGCAGATTTAACCTAAGAAGAGGGTGAGGTGATGAACCTTCCCTCTATTCACTTTACATTAGACATGGTTCCAATGAATGGAAGAAGGTATGAAGGTTAGGGGCTTACACAAGGATGGTTTCCCATGGTGAAAATGCTCAACGGGAGAGGGAAAGGGTAATAAAAGTCCCTATTCCCATCATTCCTTTGGTCTTTCACACTGAAAAAGAGAGGAGGATCAATTATTCTACATCATTCAAGGAAATATTGGGACTTCAGCTAGGATGGTTTCCATAAAATTGATCCTGTTAGAGGGAGGGAGACTTCTCCTTTGTTTAAAATAAAGAAAAGAAAGTGTAAACATTACTTTCCCTACCAAAGACCTGAGGTTCTAGGTCCTCTCTTTGATAAGGGAGAGGCCATGACCCTACCATCTTTCAAACCGAGAACTTCCCATCACTGTTTCTGGTAGAAAGGTCCATGCAACTGTGGATATAAAAACCTACATACACTCCATGAATCATAACTCCCTTATAAAAAAAATGTGGGAAACCCTTAACTATGGATATACAAACGAAAATAAGAGACACACTGATGTGTATTTCCCCAAGGTTTGATACGTAAGGAGGTTTTGGTGGAGGTCTTAACAGAATCCACTACAAATAAGGGAGCCAAGGAAGAAGAATCCTTGCGATGAATGGGTTTGAGGAAGTTTTGATGAATTTTAGACATAAGAGAGTAAGTGAATCAAAGAGGGGAACTCATGTAGGCAATGGTTCACAAGTAGAATTGGGAGACATGATATTCATGTAGGAGATGAATAACCTATATGGTAATAATTGGGGGAGGCTTGGCTCAAGACATCAAAAGTATTCATAGGTGATCCCAGAAGTGGGGCACTCAAGTTCCTAAGAAAGGAATAGGTGGAAGACAAGTATTTCTAGTTTTGGGTGGTTGGGAGCTTTAGGCGTGCCAATTTTATGGTTTTCAAACACTAAAAGGACTTAAGTACAGTTAACCTCCCTTAAATCCTCCACTCAAGGTATTAAAGAACTACCATGAAATTTTCAGAAGACTAGGGAGAAGTATTAGGGCGACCAGAGTAGCAATTGGGCTTCATGGAAATTTGTCTGTACAAATGAGTATCCCAATGGTCTATTTATGGGAAAAAATAGGACCTTGGGAGAATGGGGTTTGGGCGCGCAAGTAGGCTGCGTTCCATATTTGGGTGCGCAAGTAGGCTGCGCGTCAATGCTCTTCTGGTCTGACTAAAGTGACCCCAAGCTCATTCCTTTACAAACCTTTATTTTCTTCATGTATTTTCACCTTTTATTTATAAGGTATTTCCCTTTGTCATTTTTTTAGATTCTTTAAAGGAACATAGTGTCAAAAAAATCCCCCCCTCAGAATTGGATCTGAAATTAAGAGAGGATCGTCTATTGAGGTAAAGTAAATGAAGGAGAAAGAAAAGAGTACTGGGGCGCATAGGTGTTATACGTGTTGAGAAACTGATCACGCAAGCTGGCATCGCGTAGGAATATAGAGCACAGGGTGACATGTATCACCTATATATAATGGCTTGACTTCCATAAAAATTCTTCTAACTTATGAAATTTCATCTCTCGGCGGGCAAGATCTTTCATACTTAGATTCTTCTGTTTAGTCCCGCTTCTACTGTATGTTTTTTAGTTTAATGCTATAAGTGGGGCACCATACTTATGTGCCATGTTTATACTTGCGTGCCTTAATGCCTTTTCCATTTTTTTTTGTAATTAAAATCCAAAAAATGAATATACCTAAATGATGATTTCTGTCCTTTTTGCAGGTTCAATGGATCCCAAAAGAATTGTAATTATTGATGAGATTTCCAACAAAAGGATTTATGATGTGATGAATGTAATTGGTCATGATTACTTTGATTTTTATGACAACACCCTTCCAAACATAGCAAAATATTTGAAGAAGTATCATTTCAACATTCCCCAAATCAACTATCTATATTAGTATAGTTATGGCCATCAGTAGGATATTAATATTCTAGTCCCAAAGAACTACGTCCTGCATTATTCGTTTCAAGATTATACCAACATTTCATTGTCCAATGTTCCTTTTGGGGGCTCATTTTCTAATGCTCGGACAACAAATAAGGCTCATATCATGCATCATAGACTGTGTACTCTGGATTTGAAGGCACATGCACCCGAGCTGCAGACACATTATTATTCATCCATCTTTTGGGATTCCCAAATGGATCAGTCCAAGGGCTGGAAGAAGAGTTTGGATTTATGCCCAAGAGGAGGTGTAAAACCTGCATGGATGTGGGCATACTGGCTTTGAAAGTCTTGTAAAGAATTTACAGATGACTTGAAAGCCGTCGGGATTTATAAGGCTGTTTGGGTTGGGTAAACTTATGTGTACTAAAATGATGATCTCCTCCAAGAATTATTATGCCAATAGAGTCCAGAGACTAACTCATTCCATTTAACACATATAGAGGTATGCATCATCTTGTGAGATCTATACAAGATTTTTGGAGCTCCAATAATTGGAGACATGTAAGATGAGTTTATTTCTCCCAATGTGAAAATGAATGACTCAGAGAAGACATCAGCTTTAGTTCATGAGTTGATGAAAATATTTAACAAACTCCAGAACATGAACACCATGAAGTCTCACTCCAGGATAGATATTCTTCCAGAGGAATGGATGAAAATATTTTTGATAGAGGAGGAGGAAATGGGGCCCACTTACACCAATCCGACCAGTTTTCCATGGGCAGAGAAGATAGGTAATCCCAACACCTTATGGCCAACATTGGAGAAAGGATGACAAATGGGGATATAATGTCAACCAAAAAATTTCTGCAAAGACATTTCTGGCTGGTTTCTTGGCCATGTGTCTTTGTGTGTATTTGTTACCAGTATGAGATTCCAAAGGATGTGTGAGGTCAGGAACCTCTGTTATTGCGGCCAAGCTGGTGGAGAAATGGATGTTAGGGTTGGATAATTTTGTTTTGGACAACATTCATAAGAGTTTGATGCAAATTTACAAAGGTAATTATACCTTTAGGATTACAGGATAATTCCATGTGTTTTGGGGATGGATCTCTACTCACTTTAGAACTTATGCTGTACAATGTGGGATACAGGTTTTTGGAAGTCCTTTCCAATCGGCTGTCCAGGGTTTTTTTGGTATTTCACTATTGTCTTTGAACGCATATGAAATCAAGGTTATATTGAGTATGAATTAAGAGTTTCATGTATTTCATTATGGGAATCCACCTGCGGGGTGATTTTTTGATGATGGGATGACCAATTTGGAATTGAGGGCATATATGATAGCTTGCAGAGATGGCGTTTTGGCCACCAGAATTGATGAAGGAATCCTATATGAGGCCTTTGATTCTTCTAGATTTTCCCATTAATTCAAATGTCTGTAATATAATACTGTATCCCATCTTGTGCATGTCAGATTAGAGAAAAACCCAATGGTTTCCCAATAACTATGGTTGTTGATATCTGCAGAGAAGACTGGGGCAGTTTTTATTTTACCTAAAACTAATGCAGTAAGAAGATTAACTATCTGATATGCTGAAAATTGGGTTTCATCATACCCTGAAGGGGTATTGAATCATGTCGTCCCTCGAGTGGGGGTGAAGAGAAGTAGCCAGAGAGAGCCCCTTCATTTGGAAGGTAAATCTTCATCATTAGGGGCCGACTCGTGATAATTAGAGGGTGGAGGTGATGATGATCCAAATTCACCGAAGAGACCTTGTTCCAGATATAACCCTCCTTCTATAATTAAAATAACAACTCCATAGATCTCTACTGAGTACCATCATTCTGAAGAGTGATGATTTCAATTTTTTCGTCCCTCATCTGTGACTGTGGGGGTTAGGAAGAAACTCAAATCCAGGGTTGTAGGATCCTCTTCACAACCCTATGACATACACTCTGAATATATACATCCAGAGGCTATTAAAATATGGAAGAGTATGTACTGTGATGCTGAAACCATGTGAATAGATATATGATAACAAATTCATATACTAGGAGTATGGGATTTACGGGCTTCTTCTGACAGTATTTTTAAGGATAATCCCAATGATGTGAGGACCTACATTCAGGAGCTAGAAATTCTCATATATTCCACCGATGAATCAATTCCTACAAAAAAGAAAGTGAATGAAATGATAGATCATTGTAGAAAATAAAAGATTAATCCTTCATTAAATGAAACATGGCATGACTTTGTAGATCCTAAGGATGTAAGTTTCCATTTTCTCACATTATCTTCTACTTTGAAATTTTAACTTTAGTGAAAACATTGTTACCTAGGGGAAATATCATATTATCCTAAAAATGGTTAAAGGAAAGACAACTGAAGTTCCTTCACCACAGCATAGCCCTAGAGGAACTACTCTTGGAGCTACCGAATCACCCTGTGAATCAGGAGAAATATCTCTGGGGCAACAGGCCATGGAGGATGAAATTGAGAGGGTATTGGGATCTCTAATACCTATCTTTAGAGATGATGATGTAATAACTTATAAGAAGTAGAAGATGAAAAAGAAACTAAGAAAGAAAGCCATGGTTAAACGCTTTCTTAGTAGCATTAACTATCCTTGATAATCCTGAATTTTATTCCTTATTCATTAAAAGGTTTTTAATATTCTTAGGATTAAAGGGGATTATTCTGTTTCTTCATTGAAATAAACTAATGATAATATTCAAGGAACCACAGGGGGTGCTTATGAATAGAAAAAAATTCCCACAAATCTGATGTTTCCTAAGGAGGCATTAAGGATTGAGTAACCAATGTTTGTTCTCAGAATTTCTCCTCTCTTGCTATCAAAGGAGAGGAGTATTTTTGTAAATCAATAATACTTCATAAGGCATCAAATTTAAAAACAACTATCTTTTATATTGTGATGTCTTAGGTTAATCAAATGCACCAAAAAATCTAGAAACAACTAAAAGTGACCCCATAACTATTTCTAAGTAAGCTACTTGGGGTAAAAGGATGCTAGAGGAAGGTTGTGAAGAAAACACGCCAAGTGCTCCCACAGGTGAGACTGACCTGGGATCTGAGATATAATTGGATGAAATGATGAACCAAGTCATCTATTTTGAAGAAGTATTAAAACATGTTAATATAACAATTTCTATAGAAGATTTTGTATTTACTTGTATAAAATTAATTGGATGTGAGTTTTCATTATTCATCCTGTTAATCCTCTTATGATTTACTTTCTAACCATGGTTGGGTGAAATCTGTAGTTCTATTTAAAGAAACTACTACCACAACAATACGTGGAGGAATAATTTATATTGATGTCAATTATATCATAGTAAAGACATTGGGTCAGGTGGATCTTGAGATGGAAGATCTTTCTATGATTCAATATGAGGATCCTGAGCATGTTAATGATAACACTCTTCATGCAAAGACATCAATCAAAATTTCTAAAAATGAGAATACTAGGGAGGAGTCTTCTCAGGCTGCTGACCTATTGTTAGGTAAGAGATGATGATATTATGTTTTCATTCACTTTTATTAACTCTTGAATCTAACCATAACTGTATTTCTTGATTTACCGTATAAGGCTATCAACTTCAATGGATAGGTCTAGAGGTAAAGCCTCTGCATCAACCCAAAAAAATATTGGAAGGTAAAGAAACCATTGTTCATGAGAGAGTAGAACATGTAACTTATTTAATTGTATTAATCCCAGAATACATTCCTACTTACGACAGTGACTGTAAATTAGACCCAGAACTGTAGAAGGCTCTTCATCTTCCACATTTCAAGGCATGGAAAAATATCTAGAAGATAATATCTGAAATTCCTCTTGAGGATGTTCCTTTAAGAATTCCACAACTTTCATATCTTTTTGTCACGCTGGGATTTGGTGGTTTTGATTACTATGAAATTAATACTACATTGAAAGAGATTATTTGAAGGAGGGAACAAGAGAAAAATATTCAACAAGAGTTGATAAATTCCAAACTTTCGATCAAAATTGAAGAGTTTCAAGAAGCGATATCCCTGAAAAAGGCTAATCATATTGCAAAGTCAAAGGGACTGAAGTAAAAAATTAAAGAAAATATTATTCAGCAGTTACACCTTCCACAAGAGTTAGAAATCATTACAGGGGAGCTTTTCAATCTTCATAACTCATTACGAGAAGTCTAGAAATATGGTTCAAAATCCATTGCAGATGATAGAGTATCACTTCATCATGCTGAAGAGAGCGGAGCTGGTCAAATAAACGAGCATCAATAGGCAGCTAATGGGGCTCAAGATTATATCAATCAAATGAGGATTTATGTAGAAATCATATTATAATTTTTTATTTTTGATAAGGGAGAGACTCCCATTTGTGTTGTCCCTATTTGAAAATTTTCATAAATGGAAATCATTTTGTCTAAAGTCATTTCTATTTTCACTCTTGGTAACTAATTTTGTTTTACCAAGGCCGTTGATCGTAGTAAGAATAGTTTTATTTTTATAGTGTCATATGGAAAAACCCACACAATTTAAAACTTTTGAGTTTTTATTTCTCAATATTACCTAAACCATACAAAATGTACGTTTAGTGAGCTAAGACTTGAATTTTGTTTAGAGTGCCCTTTTCGGGTTTTCAATATGGTGAGTACCATATATTTTGTGGTTGGGAGTATAGATTCATGAATGTTAGACTATAAAAGGATATTGTTTATGGTTGAAAGAGCTTTGATCATAAATGTGAAATTAAATCCCAAATAAGACTCAATGACTAAGAATTGCTTTAATATTCTATAAAAATTTTCAAGTGGAATCTTTAGCCATGATTTTTATGGTCACCAAATTTAATACTTGTATCAACATATGTCTCTCCCAAGAATAAAGTCACCATTATTTGAAAAACCCATTATGGGGTTATAATACGTAGGGAAAACTGAGGCATATGCTGCATAGTAATATAATGGCATCTTTTGACTGATAGACACGTTCTATAGGAAACTTATGCAAGGACACCTAAGAACACATACTATATAGTCAAGAAAATGTGCTCTTAAGAATATTACATTTTACTTTTTATAGATAATGGAAATTAAATTTTGGGTGACTCAAGACCACAATGGGTGGTTTTTCCAAGGAAAGGGGTTTTAATAAAAAAGGCTATTTTTATGCCGACATATGTCATGAATATGAAAACCACTTCTATACAAATTTGGTGTATGAAGAATGGATGAAATTTATTAGAAAGGGTAATTTCTGATATAAAGATGCACAGTTTTAAGTCATGCAGTTAGGACATTGTACTATGCAGTTTTAATTCATCGAGTGAGGACATTGTTCTATGTGGTTTTAATTCATGCAGGGAGGACATTGTGTTATGCAGTTTTATGTCATGTAGTGAGAAAACTGTGTGGATTTAATTTAAGGTCTTTAGATTTGACCATTGGTTTGGGACTCTTCCAATTTCTTGATTATTTGTTTGGAAACATACTACTATATTCATGTATTGAAGGGAAAATTTTAATCATTGATTTGTGAATTTTTAGATCTAAAGAATGATATAGAAAAAGGGCTAAAAGCATTAGAGGAAATCTTTTCCAAGAACAAAGTTAACATTATTCGACAAACCCATTATGGGGGTTGTATTATGCAAGTCCAACTGGGGAATATGTTGCATAGCCAAATAGTGGCATCTTTTGACTGGCATGCCTATTATGTAGGCAACTTATGCAAGGCCACATAAGGATACATGCTGCATAGTAAGACAAAAGATCTCTTTAAAAATATTGACATTATATTTGCAAAAGCTGAAGAATATTTATGGAGATTCAGATTTTCAAAATCACAGATATAGGTTTATGGAAAAAGGCACCTAAATATGGAGAGGTTATTTCCAACTAAGATTTATAAAGAATTAGAGGAATATAAATTTTTCGAAGGTAACCCAAACATAAAAGTTGTGGTGTCTGTAGTTTTACATCATACAACTAGGACCAGAAAATGGAAACCGTATATGATATTTTGCTAAGTGATTCAAAGGTTATTTCATATTTCATTGAACACATGTAGAGGGAAATGTGTAAACTATAGTCTTGAAGAGTTTCCGATCGAAAGAAATATAATGGAAGAAATATACCTGAATAACTATTTTAAAATACAAATTCTTGTATATTGTTATAAATGTTTGAAGGGGACAAAGATACTATAACCAAGAATGAAATTACCATCTTTTGACAAACCTGTTATGAGGGTTGTATTATGAAGGGACAACTAGGGCATATTCTGTATAGCCAAATAATGGATTCTTTTGACTGACAGGCCCATTATGTAGGAAACTTATGAAAGTCCACCTAAGGGAATGTGCTGCGTAGTCAGGAAAAAAATTTCTCAGGTATTGGAAACTCTGTCACTAGAAACCCTAATAAAGATTATAAAGATCTGAAAAATATTCAAGGTTAAGAGTGTGGAATATAGAAGGGGGTTGTGCTCAATGTACATAAGAAATATTTTAATCAATATTGTCCAGGAATCTGAAGTCCTTTACCTAGATCTAACTCATATATATAATGGAGACTTTCATTGTTTTCTTTTGAATTGAAATTCTATTGCGCATTTTAAAGTCTTGTAGTGAGGACATTGTACAATGCAGTAAAGACATTATACTATGCAGTTTTAAGTCATGCAGTGAAAACATTGATTAAACCATATAAAATTGTGACACCTCATTTATATAACGAATACTTTTACTTAATTCATAATCCCACATGAGCTATTCTCAGTGTGAGAAATAATGAGCAGTAAGGGTTTCTTCTATAACACAAAGGTGACACAAGTGAAAAATATGGGTGTTAGATTTCCATGCAGTTTAATGCCATGCGTTAAGGATGAAGATGAACCAATTTGAAAAGAAGACTTGTTGTATCTAGACTAAGGGACAAAACCCAAGTGTCACAACGTGTCTTGCTGAGTGAAAGAATCAAGCCATACATAGTTCTTTAAACATTCCCTAAGCAGGTATGACTCTTATATAAGGAATAAAGGGGTTTTATTATATTTTAATCATGGATGGGCCTAATACTGATGATTTTAGAATATTTTTATATCTCATATATATATGATAATCAAGACATATGTAGTTATTTAAACAATCATTTCCCACACCAATTGAGTTTGACATGGGAGACAGGAGACTTTAACACATTCTAGAAGAATTATTACATTTAAGACACCGGATGGTATGAAAATCAAGTCATGTATCTTAAAAGAAAAGCATGTATAGATCAAGTTCATATACAAGAGAAGAATAAAAGGGAAAAAATTATGATTGCGGTTGGTCCCAAGATTAGAGATCAAGGTGTCTCTACATATCTCAAATATATGAGAATCAGGCCACACATAATTCTTGAAACAAGGTCCCTATGCAGATCTGACTTAGACACAGGGAAGAGAGGGACTCATGTGACACTAAGGAGTATCTATGATGTCCTTGACGCTTGATCATGGTAGCTCCTAACGTCAAATTGAGAAGACATTAGTCGTACAATTTAATATCATGCAACAAGAAGAAAGATGCTATGAATTTTAATGTTATGAAGCATAGATGATTATGGTTATTATGCAGTTTAACATCTTACAACTAGGAATTTGTACTGTGCAGTTTTTAGACTTTTAGTAAGGACATGGGGGCTGTGCAGGTTTCAGTCTTGTAGTGAGGACTAATGATTTGTGCAATTACTCAAAGTTTTTCTTCAAAAATATTGCATTGGTTGGAGTTGTAATGAGCTCTCCAATCATTTATATTAAGGTATAATCTCCATTTGAGTAGACCTTATGTATATAATAAGGTCCTTCCCACTTTGAATCTTACTTTGGAGGCTTCTTTCCTAGTATCATTGGAGTCCTGAGGATCAATACCAATTCTCCTTAAAGAAATGAATAGAGGTGAACTTTATTGTTGAAAGATCGCGCTATTCTATTCTGGTAGACTTCTATGTGATGCAATGTATGGAATAATTTTTCTTCTAACCGCTTTGGCTCATCAAACCATTTCTGAGACATCTCATCTATTGAAAACTAATCACAGTTTGAAACTCTGAGTGAAGGAAATTTCATTTCAATTGGAAAGACTACATTCATTTCATATACCAATGAATAAGGAGTTGTCTGGGTGGTAGTATGGGTACTAGTCCAATAAGCCCATAAGGCATGTAAAAGTTTATCATTCCATGATTCCTTATCTTTATCCACCATTTTCTAGAGTATATTTGATAGGGTATTATTCAAGACCACTATCTGTCCATTGTCCACTACATGATTGTGGGATGAATGGTTGGATTTGATATTATGTGAATGATATAACCTTTTTACCTCAACAAAACAAAAAATGGCACCGTTTTCCATCAAAATAGTATGAGGGGCCCCAAATCTGGTGATGATATTAGTTTTGAACAACCTACGAATTGTTTTGGATCTGACTTATTTGAGAGGTATTGCCTCGGCCCATTTGAAGTAGAAGTAAATGATAGTGAGGATATATTTGAATTACTTAGATATGGATAGAGGATATGGTGTTACTACATCCATTCCCCATGTGGAAAATAGCCTGGAGTATTTAGCTGTATTTAGAAACTCTAGGGTTTGATGAATGATGTTGGCATGCACTTGGAAGGGATGATATTTCTTAGTGAAATATGTACAATATTGCATCATTGAAGGAAAAGTGTATCCAAGCCTTCAGATCTCATCAGAGATTCTGTGCCCAGACTGATGGGAACTGAAAACTCCTGAATTCACTTCTTTCATGACTGCTACAGTGTCTTATCCATCAATACATCTGAGGAGGATTCCATAGAAGCCTCAATTTTAAAGGATTTTCTGAGGGTCTGGACTATCATAGAGAGTAAAATTGGCCGCTCCTCATCAGATTTGTTCTTTTTAGCCCTATCTGGTGGAAGTATTCCATTTTAAAGATATTCCATGATGGGTTTTCTCTATTCCATGCTATGACCATATGGATTGGAAATAAGGCTAATATCATTAATTTCCTCCATTATGGGTTGAACGAAAGGTGAGACCACACAACGATGGGCTATGCTAATGATTGTATCATCTAGATTTGGATCTTCTTGAGCTTTAGCTGCATTATCCAGTGCATCAACTTGTGAATTTTGTGATCAAGGGACATAGACAATGTCTAATCTAAGAGAAATTCATCCATTAACACTCTAATGTAATCACACAAAGGGATTAACTTTTCTTTTCTTATAGAATATCCCCCATTGATTTGTTTCATTACTAATTCTGAATCACCTTTCACTTTTAAGTGATTCACTTTCACCTGAAGTGCCAATTCCAATCCTATAATGAGAGCTTGATATTCTACCTCATTGTTAGTACCACATTCTGACAATAGGATTAAGTAAGGGAATAATGAATTTTTTGGGGAAATAAGGATAATTCTTAACCCAACTTTGTTAAGTGTAGGGTTTTCCATTATCTTCCCTGTTGGACTTCTGGAAGCACCATAAAAATACATTTCCCATGTTTGTGAATTATCCTTAATAGAGATAACCACTTCATCAGGAGGTTTAGAATTTAATGAAATATCTTATATGGATGGATGTTTAGAAATGAATTTTACTAGAGCTTGGTCTTTTAATTATTTATAAGGCACAAACTGGATATCAAACTATTATAGAATAACCACCCACCGTGCCAGATGCCCTGTAAGCATAGGACGACTGGGGATAAATTTGAGCGGGTTACTACAAGACAACCATTGGAATTCATGATGTTGTAAGTAGTGCCTCAATTTTTGAACTGCAAATATTAATTCCAAGAAACATTTTTCAATACTTGAATATCATGTTTCCACATCAAGCATAGTTTCACTGAGATAGTAAAGTTCGTTTTCATTCCCAACATCATTCTATTGGGAAAGGAAGACACCAAATGATTTCTCTAAAGCTGTCACATAGAGAATAAATGGCCTTCCTTCAACAGGTGGCATTAATACTGGTAGAGTATAGAGATATTTTTGAGGGTATCAAATGCTTCTTTCCAGTCTTCATTCTACTGACAGGTGACTCACTTTTTCATTAATCTAGTGAAGGGAAAACACCTGCCTGCCAAATTGGAGATAAACTGCCAAATATAGGCCAAGTGTCCTTAGATTCCTCTTAATTATTTCAAATTACGATGAGGTGACATAGAAAGTATTGATTTTTTTTTCAAGATCAACTTCGATACCAAAATAGCGTACAAAGAAGCCAAGGAACTTTCTTGAGGTTACCTCGAAAGTACATTTCAAGGGGATCATCTTCAAATTATGTTGTTGAAGCTTATTGAATATAATATACAGAACAATCTTGTGATTGGAATGTTGTCTGGACCTGACCACCAAATCATCCACATAACATTCATAAAATTTCCCAAAGAAGGGTTTAAAGATATAGTGCATGGCACGTTGATACGTTTCACCTGCATTATTTTAACCAAAGGGCATTACCTGATAGAAAAGTACACCTTGAGGGGATCTTTAGGCTATAGATTCTTCATACTCTGAGGCCATATAGATTTGATTATACCCAGAGTAGTCATCGATGAAGGAAATAGCTTCATAGCCAGCTGTTTTATCAATTAAAAGCTCTGTAATCAGAACTGGAAAATCATCTTTAGGACAATGCCGATTAAGATCTCTGAAATAAATGAAAACTATGATATTAACATTCTTATTTTTCTCTGGGACAATGTTATACACCCATTTGGGATATTTAACATCCCTAACAATGATATCCTCTATAAGCTTATCATATTCAGCTTCAATTTTAGAGGCATGAGTTGGGTGTGTTCTTCTTGCTGCCTACTTGAATCCACAATGTTCTTCTAGAAAACCTAAATGATGGGTGGCTACATCCGGTTTAAGTCATATAATTTCTATGTAATTCCAAGAAAATATACCTCAATATTTCTTTATAAATGAAGTATAAACCTCTTTCTCTTCAGAATTCATGTACTCTCTAATTAGTGTGGGGTGTGGATCTTCTTCTGTACCCAAATTTATTTCTCTGAGCTCACCCACAGTGGTAGAGACAATTTCCTCAAATACTGGAGGATCATCCCTGAGATCTTCATCTTCCTCTTAATTCTGTGTTACCTATATTGTTTTTACTTACAAATTAGATGATGAGGAAAAACATCCAGAGTTAGGGGAGGAGTTAGTATTTGAACATCCTGAAAAAGAGGAAACCATATATGACCCTACTGATGATGAAGGGTGTTCCTATTGTAGTAAAGAGGAGATGATGGATTGGGAATCAACATATTTGTCTTCATCTATCATTGCTACAATTTCTTCTACTCAAATTAAAAAAGTAGAGGCTTTCTGTAGTTCAGTTGATGAAATGAAGGCATCTCCATTTAAGATTCCATCACTACTTGGTGAATCAATAGTTTCTCCCATGTTGTCTAGCTCAGTTTCCACAATTGACATTATGGAAGTCATTAGACGAGTGCTTATATTAGGTTTTACCCTTTTAATTTGATTGATGGGTAGCACATAATCTATACTCAAATGTATGAATAGATTTTATGGGATTATTTCCAAACCATTTGGATCATTAACTTTGGTTATCTCCATTTTCAAAAATCTCATTACTTTTGTGTCCTAAAACTCTGCCTCAATGTATTGAGATTCACATGTTTTGAATGATTCCTTGTTAACTTAAAACTTCCCGATTTTACCATTTAAATAGTATTTAAGACATTGGTGGTATGATGAAGGTATGATCGTATGTTGACGCAACCAAGGCCTTCCAAGTAGAATGTTGAAGGCTGTGTGCTGACGAACAACCATGAAATATGAATTTCACAAAAGAACTCTAAATTGAGTTCTAAGTATAATCACTCCCATAGGTTCTTTCTCATTCTTATCATACCCTTGAAATATTAAAGTGGAATGAGACAAGTCATATTCAGTCAGACCTAATCGACAATGTGTACAAACATGAATGAGGTTGTCTCTAGAGCCATTATCAATGAAATCTCGTTAGATGTCTATATCATCGACCTTTCCAGATAAGTACAAGGATCTAATATGTCCATGTACAACATCATCTTCATCTTCATCTATAAAAGATATGAGTTCATTAAATTTTGTAGGATCATTATCTATATGATAAACCTTACCAGTAGAAACATCGGTTTCAAACACTCAAGGACATGATAATGCCTCAATAAGTGCTTCTGGAAGATCTTTTGACAGACTTAAGGCATCCATAATTGAAAACATGGCCGGTACATGTGCCAATTGATTCAAGATATCATACTTTTGGTCCAAAGGTTTGCTTTTCCGAGCATGTATATGTGGTTTGGTAGGTGATTTGTAAGTTGATACTTCTGATGTAGATGTATCATGTGATAGAGCCGAAGCTGGAAATACTCTTGGATTTGGTAGTTTAGACTGATTAGGTCTATCTACTTATTGAGAGTATGATAGAGTGAATTCTAATCGATCTTCCAAAATTTTCATAATATAAAAAAAACCTATATTTCATATAAGAAACTCTCTTTTTTCTTATTGAGCCCACTGAATATCTCTTCCATGAGTTCTACCTCATATATGGTTCAAGAAAGGGTAGACATAAAATAGTGGTTTCTTGAATTCCTACATCTTCCCATGTATCCTTGACCTTGGTCTCTTCTTATGGTTCCCCAGTTAGGTACAAGGAATTCTAGCTCATCATAATCAAAATCGTCATTGGAAAAAGGATGTGTTAAGTGGATAACATTGACAAAATCAAAGATCAATTCTTCATATGATGAAGATTCTACTTGACATGTTAGTTATGGTTGTTACATTTAGTGGGGCGGTGCCCGTGATTTTAAAGCAGATGTCATAAAATCTTCCATGGTCATGTAAAATTTTGGTCTTCACATGAGTTTGTCTTCTTCTGACTGCGCTTTTTCATTCTGATCACCTCGCTTATTTTAGGATTAACCTTTTGATGAAGGTGGTTTTCCTATGGCAGGAGTGGAATAAGACACAATCAGTTGTTTCAACTATTTTCATAAAATTAAATGAGTTCAGTTTATCATTTTCTTAATCATCCAATCATCATATTTCTACACATTTTTACTTTTGACTTATTTCCATTCCCATTCTTCCTTTGTATGAGAAGCAGTAACAAATGCTACTTGAGCGGAAGAACTTTTTGGTTTCAGTAGTCCAGAGTATACAATTTTTTGAAGGAGTTCCTTGAAAAAAAACATACATGAATGGGATGTCCCAAAATCTTGTTAAAGGGACAATAATTTGGAAGATCTTCATCTCTTTCTTTATTTGGTTTCTTTGGCCATGGGAACTGATCCAAACTGTTCTCCAGAGCTGAGATGAAGTAACCATGAACATGTTCATTATAGAAGGAATAACCTTTACAATTTAATTTCTCAAATTGTTTCCTCCTTGAATCTTTTTGATCATCTTGAAGAGGCGGTTATTGATACTAATGCTTTGGAGATAAATCCCTTCGATATGAGGAAGGTTTTGAAGTGGAAGAAGGTACAGGTGATTGCTTGAGTGTAACAGTAGCTGCCTTTGCTTTTCCTATTCTCTTTCCTATATCTGATGGAATTACATGAGTTTTAGCCTCAGTCTCTATAATCGAATCTTCTAACTATTGAGAAATTTAAGTACGGTCTCAAAACCCTCCTCTATATTTCATAGGGATCAATGGTGTGAATAACTCATCATGCATATTTTCCACACAAATTGGAAGAAAATATTCTTGAGAGAGTTCCAGACATAAGGAATATGTTAATCCTTTACATCGTATAATGAAATCTGAAACTCTTTCATTATACATTTGTTTACAATTAGTAAGACCAAAAACTATTATCTTCGGCATTGTTGAGCTAAATTGAAGAAGGAATTTCTAACAAAGATCTTCCCATTTAGTAATTGATCAAGATTGTAAACTTGTATACCAGACAAAAGCTAGTCCCTATAGTGACTTCACAAAAAACCTAAGATTTACTAATTCTTGTTGTTGAGGAGTTACCATCATTGGATCAAAACAAGAAGCAGAATGTGTTATGTTTTCTTCTAGATCTCTCGAACCATTAATGATTGGGAATGTGGTATTCAAAAAAATTGGTGTGGGAGGAATCAGATATACCCATTTAGGGTAAGATTAATTTTCTTTCATAATTGTTGCATGTCATTCCTCTATTACTTCAAATCAAGTCGTTAATGAATCAATTGTGTTCATAAGCATTTGGGGGAATATATAGATGGGATGGAACTTGTGCAGGTACAGAAAATAGTGCTTTAGTTGGTGCAACAACCGGAAAAACCACTAGTGGTGGTGCTGGTATTTTCCGTGGATAACTAACGAGAATAGGCTTATCATGATGTGTTTGATCGTAGCTTTGTTTTGTACCTAATGGTGGTAATTCATTATCTTCATCTATAGTCACTAAAATCCTCTTTGGTTAGGAGCTCCTATAGGATTTACAAGTTGATGACCTGCCTGGGAAGTATGTCTAGAAGAAATGCTGGTTTGAAGTAACTATGTATTGAGTCTTTTCAACTCCTTAGTTTCCTCTTCTTGATGTGAAAATCTATCTTCAATAAAAATAGATTAACCTTCTCTAGTGGAAAAGTGATATGCAATATGGATTTTACCATTCCCCTTGTTGGATGCCTTTCAGATGGGTGAGAGTTGGTTATTTGAAGGTATACCTAGATTCTGAGTAAGCCTATGATTTCAAGTACATACACCTTATTCATTTTTCTCAATGTGTACCATATTATGGATAAGAACTTCATCTTATGATTCCCCTAAACTAGACTCATTTTCTGAAGGATCTTCTACAAGGGTGGTAATGACATTTACTAACACATAATGCATTGATGGCATTCTATTTGTATCTTCATAAGGATGTATCCCTTTTTATCTTCCATGAGACTCTATTATTATATATGATGAATTCCTGGGAACTCTTTGGGAGAACGTAACCTGAAGGGAATCCCCAGTGTAACGCCTCGACCCCAGTTACCCAGAGTCGGTGCATTATTTTAATACATTGGCATGATTACAAGGAATCAAGTCCCAAAGGACCTATTAGTTTAGCAGTCTTGGAAAATAGATTACATACATGAATGTTACATTACACTTCATAATATACAAAACAACATAAATAATCCTTCATGAATGCCATTATTACCTTGCCTTAACCCTTCTTATCAATCACAACATACTTCTTGGAATCCTGGGAAAAAACATAGAAAGGGGTGAGCTCAAACGCTCCGTAAGGGTAAGCAATACAACGAAAACTTTCATAAATAAGCATAAACATTTAAGGCAATGTATAACTAAAACAAAAGCCTTTTAAACTTAAACTTCAACATAGTATGGAAAAAATAAAATGAAATAATGCCATTTACTTATTCACATGGATATTCTACTAATCGAATAATCACATGCAGTATCAATAACCACTTTCATAATGATGGAATGCATAATTTCAGATTATTATAACCACATAGCCAAGGCCTCGTTCCAAGACTACAAATAATATTTTTTCAAGGCCTTGTGCCAAGACACTAGTTTGTATCATGAGACCAACTGATGCATCGAGGAGATATAACGGGCTCCACCCGTCACATACTAAGTCCAATGCATTCCCATATGAAAAGGTTCAAACATAGCATAAAAATTTGTACTAAAAATAGCATACGAAATGTAGATACTTCATCCATAAACCATGAATGGTATAAGAATAACACATCCACAGTCAAACACATCACAAAAACTTCAAAACAATATGGAAGTTTTGTATCATAATAAATCGACTTCAAATAAACTTAAAATACATCAAAGGATGTTGACATAGATGAAATCAACACTATTTGAGATAAATATCTCTTTTTTGAAATCATTTAAAAGTCACACATTTATTAAGGAAGTAATTTAAAAGAGATTTTTGTATCAAAGTGTCCCATAATACTTTGAACGTTTGGAAAATAAATATCACTTCAAAACATTCATGTCCATATAAATAAATCCATAAAATCATTTTGAAAACATGGACATTAATTAAAAAGATTTAGAAAGATAAATCTTTTAAACATTTAAAATTCCGACTTTGATAAAGAGTACCTTTCAAAAATTATTAAAATATTCATTTTGAAATCATTTAAAAGTCACATAATTATAAAATAAAACATTTACTTTGAAAATATCTTTATAATCTTGTAAGGGAAGCTTTGAAAATTTTATAACGGTGGAAAATAGCCGCACCCGCCGTATAAGTTAAAAAAACATTCTTACCTTAATTCTGTCGAAAAGGTTAAAAAGGACCTTGTTTGGAAAAAGACGGAATGATTCCTTTATAAACTTCTTATAAAAAGTAAAACAAGGGTATAAATGAATTTAACCCATATTCTATAAAATAGTAAGAATGTTTTGAAATACATTTTTAAGAAACATGTATGTGGATGATAAAGAGATCCATGTAGATTATTAGGTATAAAAAACCTCGGATAATGAAGAGATTGCGAAATAAAACCTTACCTTTTGTATTTTTCCTTGGTTGGGGGTAGGTTAACCTCCTGTATAATGGTGAAATAATTGTTATTAAATTATAGAAGAATCATATAAATTAATATGATATAACATATGATCTTTTAACATTGATTTGTTAATAATATTTTAGTATTATCGTTGTTTCGGGTGTTAACTTACTCATTTTCTTTTATTTGTTTTATTATGTAAGCCATGTTTGTAATGGATAGGTTGTATCTTATTCATATCCAGAATGATATCAGATCCTTAAAAATTATTTTTAAATCATCAAATGATAATTATACTTGAATGGATACGATGGAGAATGAATCTCATCGCGTTCGTGGAGACGGTAGTCCGTACGTACGCACAAGCAAAAATATCATTCTTTTGATATTAAAATAATATATTATTGGATGTTATATCATATATACAGAATTATTATCATGTTATATTTATTATTTACAAGAATTATAAATCATTATTATACCCATCCAAATAATAATTTATTGAATAACAATTACACCACGACGTGGAGACGGTAAGCCGTACGTACGCACGTATGGTGACATGTTATTCAAAGGATGGATAGAATAATGAATATGGTTTTACCATATTTATAATAACATCACAGTATATATAAGATTCTAGAGTTATTATTTTATAATGGTAATAAAAAAGTAAGAAGAAGTTGAAGAAGAAAGGAACTTGGAAAAGGGTGGTGAAATCATTACCTCTTCTTCGGGTTCTTCCTTTTAATTTGATCAAAAGGGATCTTAGGTTGGATTTCTGACTAATGGAAGGCCTCTATGATGAATTTAGGTAAGTTTACGGAGTATTTGGGTAGGGTTTGGCCGAAACAAAAGGCTTTGAAGGTGTGAATTAATGAGAAGGGGGAGTTCCCTTTTATAAGAGGGGTGAGGGGTACCTTTGGAAAAGCTAGAAATATTATTTAAAATAAATTCATATTCGGTTTCGAATAGCTCCAAAGTGGATTATTTAAATTTTAAATTTGGGTTAGGTCGAAAAACACTCAACCAATAGAATTTAGACAGATTTGGGTTACTATATTAACCTTATCATTAAGTATTAACTCTTAGTTAATTAGTTTCACTTTTACAATGTCTCTTTGTATTTTTATATTATATGGTTAATAAACATACTATATACATCCAAGATACCCCCAAGTGGTCCAATAATGATACACCTATCATGATATAAGTGTATTGGGAGAACCTTAAATTTTTATGAATTTAATATAAATTAATAATATAATATTTGTTTTAAAAACTCTTTTATGTCAATTTTGACACTATTAAATAATTAATTTTTTAAAAATTATAACAGAATTATTACTTCGAAAAAATTTAATTACATAATTCCTAACATGTAATATTATCCTATAAAATTAGTGTAATTCATAAAAAGTCTCAAATTATATTTTTTTAGTTTCTACAATATCAATCATTTTAATTTTTCACTATTATGGTAATTACTGTATCACCATTGTGTCATAAATAAATTAAATTATTTAATGTCTAAAAATTATAAATAAAAATTTATTATTTAGGAAATAATGTTATATTTCTAATGAATATTTGTAGTCGAAAATCCAACATATATAACCCTATGTAGAAATTGTTTTCTAAAAGATATATGCTTGTGTCATTTTTGTATTCATTTTACCTTAATTAAAATAAAGTGTCCCTATTACTTACAAGTGGCACCATGGGGTCCCAAAATCAATCCAAAGATGCCCATGGTCGGAACTTTATCAACAAATAATGTTAGGACACATTTTAGGGTAATTTGTTATTATTATAATATTATTTGTTAACCCTTATTTACCGGATTTACCCTTTAACCATGGTAAATAAAATATTTACCGAAGTAATTATTCAAAATGTCTAAAAATAAAAGTTTCCTATTTAATCAATTTGAATATCCTGATTCCAAATATGGAATCCATTTTTCCAAATTCAAAACACAGAAGTGGCAGAAATTAATTTAAAATTAATTCCCACTGTCAAAAGAAAAAGCGTGTTTTTAAGATATAATAACTATCAAAAGATTGATACTTGTTTATGTTCAGTTTAATTGTGAAATTATGTCCAATGACCAAAATTATATTAAATGGTAAAAATATATTCTAAATATACTTTAAAACCACTCATATTCATAATTTATCACTACTAATTATTTTTATTAAAAAAATTGTTTTTAATTAAAATTTAGTAATTTTCACTATTCATAAAAATATAAAAGTTATCCAAAAAGTACCAAAATTTTAACCTAGGATAAATTAGATATTCCGAATCCAAAAACAAAGTCCATTTTGAGAGATAAAATTTATAAAATTTCAAAAAGTAGGTATTACTATTCATAACGGCTAGTTTGATTGGTTGTGGTGTGTGTTAGAACTCGAAGTTGCGTACAACACACGCTACTATATTATTCAAAGGAAAGCATACCGTGGAAGCTTGGTATGTTTCATTGTAAATTTTTAATGTCCCCATTTAGTCAAATTTAATATATAAAAGTTTAAAATATTGGATTTAAAAAGGGTTCACTATTAAATGTTGGTAAAAGTGCAATACTGAAAATGAATTTGTTCTTACATTATGTATAAGAAACTCATAATATGGATTCTAAAATTATAAGGATTATATAAAGATTAAAATGTAGTTAATACTATTCATAACCTATTTTTAATGGCTTGTTTGTTAAGTCATGGCGCACTTGAACTCGGCGTTGCATGTAGTGCAAGTTATTGAATTATTTTGAAGAAATAACACACCATGAAATCTTGGGGTGTTACATTATCCCCTCCTTCAATAAATTTCATCCTTGAAATTTGAAATTGTTCTTCAAAAATAAAAGTTTTAATATAGATAATATCTTTGTGGGAAAGTCACATCGGAAATTTGGTTAATAAAATTTAGTCTTAATAAAAGGAAAAGAGAAATGAAAGGGTCCCCACCAAATTATGATCTCTATTCAGAGAACATTGTTGTCAATTAGAGACATATAATTGGAGGAAAAACATAAATATTTATTGGTAGTGATTGAGGTCATCAATCACAAACAAGTGTAAAATTGAGGGCCTTAAATTCATCAATCTATGATGATTTAAAATACCAACGGTTCAGCAAAACATATGGTATTTGGAGAAAACATTTTTTTGTTTTAAGATCCCATCACTAAAGTATAAGAATTAATTTCTTCATTGAATAAGAGAAGAAGAAAAATATATACTTGAAAAGTAGAGTCTCATCCTTTAACTAAGTTATACCACAAACTAATCATTCACTCTAAAAGATAATAGAACATAAAAAATATATTCTATTTATCATATTCGTTTGGGGTAAAAAAAGTGAATTTATAATTCATCTACTAGACCTTCTTAAAATAAACTACATTATTTAATCTAGGACATATCGTGGGCCAGTGGTATGGGATACACCCTTGTCGCCCTTCGGTTGCGGGTTCAAGGCTCGCGGCCTTGCCGGTCGCGATGGGTTTCCACCCGACCTCCAGGTTGTCCTTTTATGGCAATCCATAATTAATCCCAACTAGAATTATCCAAAATACTTCTGTCCAGACACACAATCCAACATTTATATGTAAGGTAAACATAATGTTGATCCTTTTACCCAGTAATAGCATATGAATACCTTCATCATGTATTCTTTTAAAACACCGAAACAACCTGAATTAGCATAATCCTTATTGATTATATTCATGCTCCCTTATTCCATATAGAATGCTGGATATACTTCATCCATCCAAAAATGTTGTAAACTCCAACAATTATGGAATATAAAAATCTTTAATCGTTTTCAAGGCAGTCAAGTATATCCAAAATAATTTACCCAAATCATCCATATCTTATTCAAAAATAAGTACCTCAATATTAGGACCGTATTAAGATTAATCTTTCCTTAAACCATGTAAATTCCAAAACGTTTAACTTGTTGTAGAGTCACTTCTCTTAGTACCATAAAATCTCAAATCCTCAATGAAATAGTAGTACAGTTCAATCCTTATATACTCTATAATTATTATAACAAGTACATTACTGATACAACACTCAAATGACATAATCAACATAAGAACTCTAATCATTCCTCTACATCTGTGGTAGTATCATAACTTGATTGTTATCCAATAACATCATTTGTGGCATAGTCTGATGATAGGTTTGCGTAGTGTCCAAAATCCATGCAAATGAAGCATTGTACATTTGAAACCATTTTGTTACCCTTGTAGTCATGTACATGATGACCTTTTACTACACACTTATAACAAACTCCCATTCCTTTCAGGAAAGTTCTAGGGTGTTTCTTCCCACAGTTATCACATATGGGGAAATTCTTCTTTTCCATCTTCCCTTTATCCATCTTTCTCTATTCCATCCTTTTCTTCTCTCGCTTCCCTTCAAAGCCATATGACTCAGTAAACTCTTTATTTATCTTATCCACACATGATACTCTTTCTTCATATGATGATAATATGTGGGTGACTATTTCCCTTCTAAATGATGGCTTAATACCATGAAAGATACGATCTTTCTTACTCTTTGGATCAAATGTATTACTAGAGTTCACATTTCTTCTACTGGGTGCCATTTCTATACAATAGCATAAACTAGGTCAGTTTATGAATTGCAATGAATAATTCCAAACATGTAAAATACCTAACACAAATTGAAAAGTTTATGGATATAATCCATAATCATAAAAATGTTTTCTTTGAGTATGTATATACTCATGAGCCCTTAATAATGGTTTGTAAAGAAAATGAGAATTAACCTAAGCATATCCCCCGGGAGTGTCGTAACAAAGAGTGCAGCAAGGCCCATTGTCGTGCACCAGTTCTCGTTTGAGTCTAGCTCAAAGTAGTGTTTTTGGGTTTTACCCCTAGGTACATCTGTACCAGAGCCGCCTCTACCTGCTCGTATCCAGATAGGGATGTATTGCTCAGAAAACTCACAAAATCTCTACAATACCAAAATTTTAGGATGTTCTTCTATACTAATCCTCAAAGTCTATATTAGGGCTATGTGCTCTAATCAGAGTTTATCTAAATCTAGTTTCCAAGGTTACTGCTAAACTTCCTCTGATACCAACTGTAACGCCCCGACCCCAGTTACCTAGAGTCGGTGCATTATTTTAATACATTGGCATGATTACAAGGAATCAAGTCCCAAATGATCGATTAGTTTAGTAGTCTTGGGAAATAGATTACATACAAGAATGTTACATTACACTTCATAACATACAAAACAACATAAATAATCATTTATGAATGCCATTATTCCCTTGTCTTAACCCTTATTATAAATCAAAATATACTTCTTGGAATCCTGGGTAAAAACATAGAAAGGGGTGAGCTCAAACGCTCTGTAAGGGTAAGCAATACAAAGGAAACTTTCATAAATAAGCATAAACATTTAAGGCAATGTATAACTAAAACAAAAGCCTTTTAAACTTAAACTTCAACATAGTATGGAAAAAATAAAATGAAATAATGCAATTTACTTATTCACATGGATATTATACTAATAGAAAATCACATGCAATATCAATAACCACTTTCATAATGATGGAATGCATAATTCCAGAATATCATAACCACATAGCCAAGGCCTCGTGCCAAGACTACAAATAAGATTTTGTCAAGGCCTTGTGCCAAGACACTAGTTTGTCTCATGAGACCTACCGATGCATCGAGGAACTATAGTGGGCTCCACCCGTCACATAATAAGTCCAATGCATTCCCATATGAAAAGGTTCAAACATAACATAAACATTTGTATTAAAACTAGCATACGAAATATAGATACTTCATCCATAAACCACGAATTGTATAAGAATAACACATCCACAGTCAAACACATCACAAAAACATCAAAACAATATGGAAGTTTTGTATCATAATAAATCAAATTCAAATAAAAATAATATCCATCAAAGGATGTTGAGATAGATGAAATCAAAACTATTTGAGAGAAATATCTCTTTTTTGAAATCATTTAAAAGTCACAGATTTACTAAGGAAGTAATTTAAAATAGATTTTTGAATCAAAGTGTCCCATTCTACTTCGAAACTTTTGAATAGAAATATCACTCCAAAAAATTCATGTCCATATAAATAAATCCTTAAAATCATTTTGAAAACATGGACATTAATTAAAAATATTTAGAAAGATAAATCTTTAAAACATTTAAAATTCTGATTTTGATAAAGAGTACCTTTCATAAATTCTTAAAATATTCATTTTGAAATCATTTAAATGTCACATAATTATAAAATAAAACATTTAATTTGAAAATATATTTATAATCATGTAAGGGAAGCTTTGAAAATTTTATAACTGTGGAAAATAGCTGCACCTACAGTATAAGTTAAAAAAAACATTCTTACCTTAATTCTGTCGAAAAGGTTGAAAAGGACCTTGTTTGGAAAACGACGGAAAGATTCCTTTATAAACTTCATATAAAAAGTCAAACAAGGGTATAAATGAATTTAACCCATATTTTTTAAAATATTAAGAATGTTTTTAAATACATTTTTAAGAAACATGGATGTGGATGGTAAGGAGATCCCAGTAGATTATTACACATAAACAACCTTGGATAATGAGGAGATTGCGAAATAAACCCTTACCTTATACTTTTCCTTGGTTGGGGGTAGGTTAACCTCCTGTATAATGGTGAAATAATTGTTATTAAATTATACACGAAATATATAAATTAATATGATATCACATATGATCTTTTAACATTGATTTGTTAATAATATCCTAGTATTATCATTGTTTCGGGTGTTAACTTACTCGTTTTCTTTTATATGTTTTGTTACGTAAGACATGTTTTTAGTGGATAGGTTTTATCTTATTCATATTCAGAATGATATAATGTCCTTAAAAATTATTTTTAACTCATCAAATGATAATTATACTCGAATGGATACGATGGAGAATGAATCTCATCGCGTTGGTGGAGACGGTAGTTCGTACGTACGCACGAGCGACAATATCATTCATTTGATATTAAAATAATATATAATTGGATGTTATATCATATATAAAAAATTATTGTCATGTTATATTTATTATTTACATGAATTATAAATCATTATTATACCCATCCAAATAATAATTTATTGAATAACAATTACACCACGACGTGGAGACGGTAAGCCGTACGTACGCATGTATGGTGACATGTTATTTAAAGGATTGATAGAATAATGAGTATGGTTGTACCATATTTATAATAAAATAACAGTATATATAAGATACTGGAGTTATTATTTTAGAATGGTAATAACAAAGGAAGAAGAAGTGGAAGAAGAAAGGAACTTGGATAAGGGTGGTGAAATCATTACCTCTTCTTCGGGTGCTTTCTTTTGATTTGATCAAAAGAGCTCTTAGGTTGGATTTCTGACTAAAGGAAGGCCTCTAGGATGAATTTAGGGATGTTTAAAGAGTATTTGGGAAGGTTTTGGCCGAACCAAATGGATTTTAAGGTGTGAATTAATGAGAAGGGGGAGTGCCCTTTTATAAGAGGGGTGAGGGGCACCTTTGGAAAAGCTAGAAATATTATTTTATAATAAATTTATATTCGGTTTCTAATAGCTCCAAAGTGAATTATTTAAATTTTCAGGCGGGAATAGGTCGAAAAACACTCATCCAATAGAATTTAGATAGGTTTGGGTTACTATATTATCCTTATCATTAACTATTAACTCTTAGTTAATTAGTTTCACTTTTACAATGTCTCTTTGTATTTTTATATTATATGGTTAATAAACTTACTATATACATCCAAACGACCCCAAAGTGGTCCATTAATGATACACCTATAATGATATAAGTCTCTTGGCCGAACCTTAGAATTTTACAAATTTAATATCAATTAATAATATAATATTTGTTTTAAAATCTCTTTTATATCAATTTTGACACTATTCAATAATTTATTTTTTTAAAAATCATAAAAGAATGATTAATTCGAAAAAAGTTAATTAAATCATTCCTAACATGTCATATTAACCTATAAAATTAGTGTAATTAATAAAAAGTCTCAAATTATATTTGTTTCGGTATCTACAATATCGATCATTTTAATTTTTCACTATTATGGTGATTACTGCATCACCATTGTGTCATAAATAAATTAAATTATTTAATGTCTAAAAATTATAAATATAATATAATTATGTAGGAAATCTTGTTATATTTATAATTAATATTTATTTTTGAAACTCCAACATATATAACCCTATGTAAAAATTGTTTTTCTAAAAGATATATGCTTGTGTCATTTTTGTATTCATTTTAACTTAATTAAAATAAAGTGTCCCTATCACTTACAAGTGGCACCATGGGGTCCCAAAATCGACCCAAATATGCCCATGGTTGGAAATATATCAACCAATAAGGTTAGGAGACTTTTTAGGGTAATTTTTTTTTATTATAATATTATTTTTTAACCCTTATTTACAAAATTTACCCTTTAACCATGTCAAATAAAATATTTACCGAATTAATTATTCAAAATGTCTAAAAATAAAAGTTACCTATTTACACAATTTGAACATTCTGATTCCAAATCTGGAATCCATTTTTCCAAATTCAAAACACAGAAGTGGCAGAAATTAATTTAAAATTAATTCCCACGGTCAAAACAAAAAGCGTGTTTTTAAGATATAATAAATATCAAAAGATTGATACTTGTTTATGTTCGGTTTAATTGTGAAATTATGTCCAATGACCAAAATTTTATTAAATGGTAAAAATATATTATAAATATACTTTAAAAACACTCAAATTCATAATTTATCACTACTAATTATTTTTATTAAAAAAGTTGTTTTAATTAAAATTTAGTAATTTTCACTATTCATTAAAATATAAAAGTTATCTGAAAAGTAAAAAAAATTTACCCTATGATACATTCAGTATTCTGAATCCAAAAATGGAGTCCATTTTGAGAGATAAAATTTATAAAATTTCAAAAAGTAGGTATTACTATTCATAACGGCTAGTTTGATTGGTTGTGGTGTGTGTTAGAACTTGAAGTTGCATACAACACACGCTACTATATTATTCAAAGGAAAGTGTACTGTGGAAGATTGGGATATTTCATTGTAAATTTTTAATGTCCCCATTTAGCCGAATTGAATATATAAAAGTTTAAAATATTGGATTTAAAAAGGGTTCACTATTAAAAGTTATTAAAATTGCAATACTGAAAATGAATTTGTTCTTACATTATGTCTAAGAAACTCATAATATGGATTATAAAATTATAAAGATTATATAAAGTTTAAAATTTAGTTAATAAAATTAATAACCTCTTTTGAACAGCTTATTTGGTAAGTCATGGTGCGCTTGAACTCGGTGTTACATGTAGTGCAAGTTACTAAATTATTTTGAAGAAATAACACACCATGAAATCTTGGGGTGTTACACCCAGATAGTTCAGTTTTGAATTCTATTTGTAAATTCTTCACTAATCAAGAGAAAACTAACTTCTGCTAAGGAGATAATTGTAGATGTGAAAATCCCCCAGCCCTGCATGATGGTGTATTCTTATTCTTCTTCTTCAATCTTCTTAACTTTGATTGATGAATTTGAAGGTTGAATTATCTGAGCCGCCAACCTTGTAAGCTAGGGTGATTATGGAATTGCTATGGCTGAAATTCGTGAAACTTATCTTTTTTATTTTTCAAATTTCGGTTTGGAAATTAGCTGTGTACATCAACCAATAACCACTAAAATCACCTGTTTTAGAATATTGCTGTGCTATTTCAGACATTTTCATTCTCCGACATCTGACATCCTCTAAACAAGACTCCTTTTCAAGATTCTCGGATGCTTGATATAAAAGTAACTCAACAAATTCTTTTATTTTGTCCTGACTCTGATGAAATCTAATTATGGCCTGTTCTTTAGCATACATTCGATCACATAAATTTTTTTTTGATTGTAGCAGACTGTGGGAAATATCATTGCATGAAACCACTTTTGGAAGACTTTGCTGATTATGGTGTGCACTGAAATGCAATGCTCGATGTGGACCCCATCCTATGATATGAACACCAGATAGGGAATTAGAAATTAACTACAGTATCCTTTTTAGAGCATTGAGGCATGCACAATGAAAGGTTCTCTGTTGTTTTCCACCTTTGGATGTTAAGAAACTGAGAGAGATTCCAAGTTAATTTTTCATTGCAACCCTTCTATTACCTTCCCATAATTTTGATATTAATCAAATGGTAATACTTTGGTTTTAAATTGACAAGGAGTCTTCTATAATTTTAGGTGTATATCATGAATACAATATTCTTCCATCAATTCTAGAACGTTATACTAAGAATTTTCCAAAGGCCAGAACATGACTGGTATTTCTCCTTTTGCCAATTATTTCCTTATGTTTAACATATCTTCATCATCCTTTACTAGAGGTTTCTCCACTTGGTCTGACCAAAGTGGATGCTCTGTATTATAATTAAAATGACCCAAAGGAGATTCAGAGAATGAACATTCGTTTAAGATGTCTTTTGGTTGAGAAAGTGTTTCACCCGTCAAAGACAAGGCATCAGACATGACTGGACTTGTGTTTCCAAGTGCCTCTAGATAGGAGGGATCTCTCATCACTACATTATCAATTATATAACTATCTTGAAAATGTGAAATACTACTACAGGGAGGACTTTCACAGTGAATTCCATCATAGTGCAGGTCAATATGGTGGATTATAGAAAGCAATGAATCATCTTTCTCCTTGGTCTTCTGGCCAAATGGAGGGGTGTCGTGGCTCTCATAAAGAGATAAGCACTATAGATTGACCAAAGTTTCATGAAAAATCCTTCATGATGAAGTGTCTGATGAGGAACTTCGTAATTATTTCTAACACTCCCATAATTTGTTAATGAGAGGATATGATCTTAAGCTAAAACAGAAAAATGTCCAAAGGCTTCAAGAAATCCAGCATTAAGTGGATCCAAATCACAAATTGAATATTTCTTTTCAAATAGTGCTTGGAGAGACTTCTTATTGGATGTTATCGTACACTTTGTTAGGGCCAATTTCTGAGATAAGTGGTTATCATGGGCAGGTGTATGTTCTTGATTTGGATTAGTTACAAGAACATGCAATTACCTCCAATTGGAAAGAGTCTATGTTCCCAATCTTGTTTTCAGCATGATATGGGGGAGTATGCCCCATGACCCTCCAGGACTAGAACAAAGTTGTGTATCTACACTGATATGGCATTCCGATGTGTCATTCTATGTGTGGGGTTAGATTTATGTGTCTATTACCTTGGTATAGCTAAAGTAGTTGTTATAATATCTTGGAATGATTCTAGAATATGGGAAGGTATTTGCATCTACCCTTTCACCATTGATTAGATGTGTTTGGTGAATTCAGCAGCTGAAACAGGTATATAAGTCCATTTCGTATCCAGAGTAGGTGTATGTGCCTGCTTCTATCCCCCTTTTCATGTCAATGGGTATTGACATCACTCATGCATGGGGGTAGAGAGTTGGGACTGCCCCAGATTGGTCATCAAAACATTCCAAATAACTTCTATATGTGCTACCAAATGATATAGTGGGAGAGCCTGATGAACACTAGAAGGTGAATTTGCCTTCAGGCTATTTCCCATAAAGTATGGTTGATGGAATTCCTTCAATACTAGCAGACGAGACTGGTGGAAGAATTATTAATTGTAAACAGGGGTATGTTCATGTTTACCATTTACCACCACATTTGATTTGTGGGTCTCTATAAATGTAGTTAGGCAAGCCTACTAACTGTCTAATAATTTTTAAGTAGGTGTGTGTTCTTATACATAGTAATCCATCAGATTTATCTAGTGGGATTGGTGGGCTACTTCTTTATGAGTCTGGTAGGAAGAAAAATTATGGCGGATGGGTGTATGTACCCATTCGTTGTTTGCCATCAAGTTAGGATGATGGACTTCTCCAGAGGGGGATCTTGTAATAACCTACTCCCTGTTGACCGGACATTTTCCCCAATGATTTATCTTGCATTCCCAGGCTTGAGAGACCCTAACCGAATGTCAAGAGGCAACACCCCCATCATGTTGTGGTTCACTACTGCATGATTCTATTGGTGGGGATTGTTTGTGGGAGTCCTAAAAAATGATCCCTACATTCATGAATTGAGGCCCTGCGGGACCTATTGATCTACCTCCCTATAGTACGAGAGGCATTATTTATTCCGTTCGGAGGATAAGGACCCAAAACGGTTGAAGACAGTGGTTGGCACCGTCTTCTTCTTGATCATCAGTCCTTGTTGGCCAGATGATCGAGGATTTTTGTTGACCTGAAGGGCATTTCGGTAGCCTCAAAATCTTGAATTGTACCATACTAGAGATACTCCTTTACTAACACATTGGAGACCTGGCTTTGAAGATGCTGGGTGGGTGATAACATCCTTTCCATGGATGAGGATCCATCTTGAGCAGCAGTTGTGATGTTCAAAGATATTAACTTGATGAAATCCATTTCATGGTGAAGAGAGTTCTGAGAAAAACATGAAACAACAATAAAATCCATTAAAGTAACATCTTTTAGATATATTCATGCATGATTGATTCTTTTGTCTGGACTTCCATTATCAATTTATAGGGGCCTACCAGGTGGGTAACATTATTAACATGGTTATGAATTCACATTGGGTTCACTATTTCTGTTTCATAAGTCCTTTAAAAGCATGTTCTAGTTTTAAGAATCACTGCTTCCAGGCCATTTCCATTGGATTTATTCATGGAACCAAAAACTTCCAATAGTTCTTTATCCAATGGGGACCTACTTTACAAAGGTAGGTGTCCGTTAAGTTTGAACTTTACGATACTTAGGAACATATATTTGTCGAGAGGACGGGTGGTTGGACTCATCACACCATTTTTGGTGGAATTATTGTCTACTCCAGGACTCTCTTTTTAAATTTAAGATATTTTTAAAAATCCTAATTAATTCACCAATTATAGCGTAAGATTTCCTTAGAATTTTAAATCACTTATTAACATGTGTAATGTTTATAATCATCAGTGTGCATTCATGATTCTTCATTAATGGAGAAATACATCTGTATTTGAGGTTCTCCATCAATTTTATCCTCTAATATACTATTTCAAGATTCATTTAATCATCATTGTGATGATACAAGTTTTTAATCCACTCAGTGGGTCACTCTGAAATTTTTTGTCATCTAGGGAGACGAAGTCTTGTTTTGATTTTGGGATCGTACCCACGAAATGGGTTACCTACATATCCTTGTGAAATAAATAAAAACCCTTGTAGTTTAGTGCCCCTTAATGGGACACATCATTCCTCATAAGGTCATGTGATAAGGACCAAACCAAACAGTTTAATGTGATATGGAATGGACATCTAAGCGAAAGGTGCGTAGTCAGAGTTTGTTGTGGGACTTATATAGAAACAACCCAATAAACATAGAAAGGATTTATGTTTCCATTTTAGATTAGACTCTATTGGGAATATGGAAAAATTATAACATGGTTGATTTTTGAAATTTTGGGTTTGAACCTCAAGGAGGCTTCATACATATCCCATGTGGATGGGAATCAAATCCCATGTAGTTAGATTAGTCTTATAGAAGGTTATAGTCATTTCAGAGAAATGATTTTGGGATTACATCCTAAAAGGATGCCTTGGTGACTTAGAGGTTTAATTTGGGGGTTATTCCTAAGGAGGTTGCCCAGATTAAGGGAATTAGGGTTTGATTCCTGAAGAGGATGTCCAGTGAGATCGGGCCCGGAAAGGGCTTCCTACGTATCCCAGTTTGAACATGAATCAAAGTTCATGTAGTTCCTTCAATCATGAGTGTTTGTGAACATGTTTTAATCATCACGAATCTATAAGCCCATGTGAGTCATGCTCGGTGTGAGAAACAAGAGGATGTGAAAGATTCAACAATGACACATGAACTTTTCCTCCTCCGCTGGTGGAAGAGGGCACACCTATGGCGGCAAGAGTGGATGAGGATTGAGTTGACCCATGAAGAGGGTGAGGAGACAAGGTCGAGTTGAGTCGAGAAGAGGGTGATGTGACAAGGCTTCCCTCTATTCACTTTACATTAGACAAGGGTCCAATGAAAGGAATAAGGGATGAATATTAAGGACATACACTAGGATTGCTACCCATGGTGACAAAGCACAACAGGAGAGGGAAAGGGTGACGAAAGTCCCTATTCCCCACTCCCCTCTAGTCTTTGGCATAGAATAAGAGAGGGGGAGAAATGATTCTACCACCTACATGAAAAGCTAGGGGCTTACGATAGGATGGTTTCCCTAAAATTGATCCTTGTAGGAGAGGGAGACTTCTTTTTTGTTCCAAAGTAAGAAACAAAAGTGTAAAATTTACCTTTCCTACCAGAGATCTGAGTTTCCTGGTCATCTCTTTGAGAAAGGAGAGGCCAGGACCCAACCCTCCTCCAAACTGGAAACTTCTCATCACTATTTCTGGGAGAACGGTCTATGTGACTGTGTATATACAAACCCACACACACTCCATGAATCCTAACTCCCTTATAAAAAAATTTGGGGAACCTCTAACTATGGATTTACGAACCCAAATAAAAGACACATTGATTTTTCTTTCCTAAAGGTTTGATAAGTCAGGAGGTTTTAGTGGAGGTCTCAACCGAATCCATTTTAGACAAGGGAGACAAGGAATAAAAATCCTTGCCATGAATGGATTTGAGGAAGGCTTTATGGATTTTAGACTGAAGAGAGTAAGTGATTCAAAGATGGGTGCCCAAGTAGGTTAGGGTGCGCAAGTATGGGTGAACAAGTAGACTTGGGAGACCTGATATTCACTTAAGCAATGAACAACCTATTTTGTAATACTTGGGTGAGGCTTTGATGAAGCCTCCAGGTGTATTCACAGGTTGTCCCAGAAGTGGGGCACTCAAGTTCCTATGAAAGGAATGTGTGACTCGAAAGTATTTATAGTTTGGGGAGGTTGGGCACCTTAGGCCTGAAAGTGTTATGGTTTTCAAACACTGAAAGGAATTATGTCCAATGAACCACCCTTAAATCCTCTGTTCAAGGTGTTAAAGAACTACCTTGAATGTTTCAGAAGACTGGGGAAAAGTACTGGGGCGACCAGAGAAATAATTAGGCTTTAGGAAAATTTTTCCACATAAATGAGGACCCCAAGGTTCTATTTATAGGGAAACATAGGACCTTGGGTGAGAGTAGTTTAGGTGTGCATGTATGTTGCACGCCATATTGAGGTGCGCAAGTAGGCTGCGCGCTAACACTCTTATAGTCTGACAAAGGCGACCCAAAACTCACCCCTTTTCAAACCGTGATTTTCTTCTGGTAGATTCCCCTTTTCTTTCTAAGGTATTAACCTTTTTAATTTTTTAGACTCTTTGATAGAACAGAGTGTCAAAAACTATATAACTGATTTTATTAATAAATATACTTATATATAAATTACCATCCCATAATTATTAACCATTTTAAATCTATCATTATTATATATTATTTCAAGTATTTATGTTTACATAATCATTTATGATGTAAAGGGTATAACATAGTTCGCATAAGTTGTAAAACTGACAAAAATAAGAACCTTTTATAATGACTAAATAGTGTAGGATAATGTTATTGTATAGAAAAAATATAACTTTTATAAAATATTAATGATTTAATATACATGTATTTAAATTGATAAATTATATTTAAAAATATTTGGATGATGAACTTATAAAGTAATGATCATAGATATGATAACACTGATGTTCAAGGATTGCATATCTATTTAGAGTTCCTCTTGTTAATGATGAGTTTGGGATTTTTTATTGAGATATAGGGTTACCAAATATGAGATATTATTGATAGGGAGATAATTTCAGTAGGAATTTAAGGGTAATTAAATGAAAAAAGGTGTCCTGAGTTGGTTATAGGATGGATCCTTTTATAGGTGAGATTGAGTGGTGTTTTCACAAATACTAATTATTTAAAGTATAGGGTTATCATTAAAAAAATTAAGTTGATAAAAGTTAATAAATAATAGATAATTGATGATGGGATGTTAATATATTAATGATTTATCCATTTAAATGTATTTTTTTTGACATTTTAGGCCCCTACCACTAATTTAATCCACTTTAACTTATTTTAGAATTTACCGTAGTGACTAACATTTACCTTGGTAACTTATTTTAAGGAAAAAAACAATAATTGACATGTTTGCCTAATTTTTATATTATAATTTCAAATAAAGAATATATTTTATTGAATTAAATTTCTAAAAGTAATAAATACTAATTTTAAAATAATAAATGTATAATGAATAAAAATAATTTTCAGAAAAATATATATTTAAGCCTATTAATTTGTTTATTAATATTCCACAACAAATAATAATCATTAGATGAATGATAATTTGGTCAATATATATATAAAAAATACACATCATTAAAATAATTACTAAATATTAATCAATTTAATAATTCATATATAAATACCCAAAATATTGGAAAACATTTTTTAAAAATTAGAACACTTGAATTTAATCACATCCCATTATTTATCCCATAACCACTCAATTTTATCAATCATTCTATATTATAATATTTATTTGAAAAAATTAAATAATTATTTATAAATAATATATAACAAATAAAAATGCATATTTTATAATAAAATATTAGAATATTTTTATTTCTTTCCAGAATTATTTATTATTTCTGAATTATTATTTTTTAATTATTTAAAAACAATTAGACAACTTAAAAGTACCTATTATATACAATTATATTCAACGAACATATAATTAAAATAAACACTCTCTCTCACACAAACAAATATACATATTTATATCTAGCATTTATATATCAAACTATCAAATTTCCAATGGAAAAAAGTATAATATTCATATCTATAATGGTCATATTACATTCTAATGCATGCCTCTCGTAGGACATGAAAAAATAAAATAATTTTCCTAGTGAAACATAGTGGCTTACTAGGGTCCTCAACTTGAAGAGGTTCTAAGTTTGTTCTCTCACTTAATCTAATTTACATAAACATATTATTTTTTGTTTTGATTATTTCGTAAAAAAATGGAGAATGTTTGGGTTTCTGATTAATTTTATAAATATTGAAATGACATGAACAGTAGAGATTCTAAACGTTTACTAAGATGAAATTATAAACATAATGTGTTAAAGAAGATTGAAATAATTTGGTTTTGGGTTCAATTTTTTTTTAAAATTTTAGGTTAATAATAAAGAAATTAAATCTCTTGATGAATTTCTATTATTTGTATTTAGAATTCAATGAATCATTTAATGCCTAAGAAATCTCAATACCACATACTCTTTTAATCAATGTTGATGACACCCCTTGGTTTAGGGTGTTTCATCTTCTAGGATCTGGCTACACTAATGTTGTTTCATCCATTAATTCACTCAAATCCATCATATGAAGTGATAGATAATAAAGTAAGGGAAAATAGATTAAACAAAATAATAAAAATATATTGAGTTAAATGTTTTGTGGGATAATCACCACACATGGGACATTTTCCAAACCCATGAATACTACTCATATCTACCATAAATGTAAAATAAAATTTTAGAAAAATTTAAGAACACCGTTACCGCCCCTATGCCAAGCCTAGGGATAACCTCACATTATCGAGGGAAAGAAAAATCTTTGGTGGATATGAATAAGAGAAGAAGAAATAAAATAAATAAATAATAAATAAATAAGAATAATAAAATAATAAAAATATAATAAGAAGAGAGAGAGAAATAAAATAGAAAAGAAAAGAAAATAATAAAATAAATAATGAAAATAATGTATAGTAATTTTAAAATTTTAATAATAATAATAATGTTATTATTAATGAGAAGAGGAAGAAAAATAATAAAAGATGGTAGATGACACTTTTAAAAAATAAAAATGCATGACTTGAAATTATTTAATATAATAAAATTGAAATTATAGTTAAAATAAAACAAAAAAAATAGAAGAAAAATGAAAAGTAAAAATGAAGAAGAAGAAGGGTGGGGGAGTAACAACCTCAACTTGGGGAAATTTGGATTTGAAATGGGTGTATAAATATCTTGAAGAGGTAATGGATGACTCTTTTTATAAGATGGGAGAGGGGTATTGACTTGTCTTCCTTGGTCTTCATGGCTTCCCCGAGTCCCAGGATTTTGAGCCTTGAAAACACCTAAGGATCTTAGGTGTTTAAACTGATGAACCTCTATGTTTGTATTATGTACTTGTGTATTATTCAAGGTAGTTACTTTTATGGGATTTATGGATGGATTCATGCATAGAGTTCCACATACGTAGCTGTATAGGAGGATCAATAGTGGTAGCATTAAAAGGAAGGGAATTTGTTGGTATTCCTCATTATTTATCTGATTTTTTAAGTGGAATGATGAGGCTTAATGTGCCTTTATGGTGTTCATCCGAGTGTTTTGAGTGTGGATCATGGGATTGTGGGGGATCTGTATTATAGTTCACCTCAAAACCATAATTTAATGGGAATAACAGGGGAGGTTTTTTTATTTGAAGAGGTAGCTAGTGACATCGAGCAGTGGTGTGATGCAGCGTAAGGTAGAGCATGGAGGGGTGAGAATGGGATGAACATTATACCACATATCATTATCCCACATTGAAATGAATGATGTGGGAGGTTCTGGATTATTAACTTGAGTATATCTTCTACTGCACATAAGTCTTCACCAGGTACTAGCTTCTAGCTTCCATTTCATCCATAAATATGTGGGTCACATATACACACGACCCATGGGGGCCCTTAGGCTCACTGTTCACCAATGGGGTTCACCACCCGCGGGCCACCTACATGGGATTTCATCCCCTCTGACTTTTATGACTCTAGAGGTACCTTCCTACAGACTATGTGACTGTCAAATTCTCTTGAGATGTATAAATGGTTTACACCCCCGGTTGAAAGCCTACATAGGGATGGACTAAATTTTTAGATAACGTCTTGAAAAATGGTTAGAAAATTTTATAAGATTTGAAATGATTTATAAATAGAATTTTAAACTCAAAATTAAATAATCTTTTAAAAAAATAAATTCATTGTCATTTGATAATTAAAATTTACCATTTTCTAATAAAACATTGAAATATAAGATAATTATCATTAAAAATCATAAAAAATCATTGAAAATTGATAAAAAAAACATGCACCAAATTTATGTTTTTCAAATACCCCACACTTAAACCACGATTTTCCTCAATCATAAAATCTCTCCATAAAATTTAAGAGGGATCCAATGCTATCAATATTCAAATTTTTATGTAATAAAAAAATAATTATCATTGTTAAATCAAAAATTCAAATTACACATAAAATATCAATTCAATTTTACAATCTTCAATTAAACAATAAAATAAAAAATATTACTTTTCCCCATTTTTAAAATGATGGAACTTCTATTATCATTCATTAATGTTCCTCAATTCATTATTATTTGAAAATTCCAAATCATGATTTTAGTCCCTTTTGACTCTTTTCACTCATCACTAATGATAAAGATTCAAGTAGAGTTATACTCATATCATTAATATGTTCTCTTTATCTATAAGATCATAAATGTACTAATTTATCCACTTCATAAAGATAAGAAACACATAAAATCATAAGGGATTTTAATTAAGGTTAAAATGTTTTTGAGGATTATTGTTGGTCAGAATTGACACATAAAATTAATGCTAAAGGAAGATGTTTATCTCTTAATGCATAAAGAATGATTTTAAAATCAAAATTTTAAATGAATTCTCTTATTCAATGTGGAAACTTCCCTTACCCCAAAACTCAAAGTAATGATCTTGATCAAATTAAGCATAATGAATTATTTGTGAATCCTCTTCAAATATCATCTACTTTTAGAATTTTATTTTCAAATAACCTTTTTTTTTATTTTTATAAAGTTATGCTAATAATAAACCTCACATCCACCACTTAACTGTATATGATAAAAATCATAGGTCCAGTATTGGTGATTTTTGTTTTTCCAAAATCATAACTCATTTTTTTTTTAATTTTTATTAAATTCATTATTTTTCTCCAAGGGAGAAAAAATAATTATAAGTACAATCGATAAATCAATGATCTTTCTTAACACCCAAAAATAACACCCCCACACTTTTTCTATACAATGTATTTCATCTGATCCTCCATGAATCCCATCATCATCACACTTTATATTAAAAATGACATGAAATTACTATGAGGAGGGTAAGAATGGATAAAAATAGAATGAAACATGGATTATCTATAAGAAGGTGATTTATTGTTTCTAAAGGACAAACAAGTAATTTTGTAGAGGTGGTTCTTTAAGGATAAGGTATTTTCAGAAGATGAAAAAATCATATTAAATGTGTTTTTTCATAGCCATGTACTTGAAACGTAAAAATGAAAGTTCTAGAAGGTGGTGTGTCCTAATATCACTCATGAAATATGATAAATAATAAATAGGAATTACTTGGTATATAAATCCTCTCAGGAATAGACATATGATATTGGACAGTCACTCAGCGAATGATTAATAATAACAGATCAATTCACATAATTTTTAAAAATTCATATCACGAAAAATATTTGGGAAAATTCATTTATATTAATCAATCAATTCCCTCAAATCAAGAGTCCACATTTTTATATTCATGCTTCACTTTAATCATAAAATTATCCATTTTACTCATTTAATATCATTAAAATTGATATCTAAAACATGTAATAAAATAATTTCTAATAAACTCTTGTATCATATATTAGAATAAATCCAAATGTGGGTATGAAATTTTCTAGTTTAAATCTCAAAACATGTAGTTGGAAATAAATGTATGGCGTTAAAAATATAAACAAAAAAGTGAACTTTATTTCCAATGAAGTTCAGTCATATTTCTTCCTTATCTTTTGATGATACATTGTTCCATCACTATCCTATAAAAGAAAATAACTTAATTAAGCACAAGGATCATTTCATTTAAGCCCAAAAATATAATATTGGGTGGGATACATGATAGAATACATCCTAAAACTAAAATTGAAATACAAATTACAAGAATGAAAATGAAATGGATAATTCTTGGTATTATCCCCCATGTGGGCCCAGATTTTTTACTGCCACTAGATGGTAGTACCATCTATTATCCAAATTCAGTTGGTGGATGAAGCTTCTTTGATTTGAACCAAGACATGTGTCTTTTCCTAGTTTTTTCTTATTCTTTCATTATAAAGTAATGATACAAGGTTAGAGTATACCAGATCTTCCCCCTTCACAATTAAGTACAACATTCATGGTAGGGGAAGGATGATGTATAGATCATCCTCTTCTTTAGTTTATTCTTGTGAATCCTCATATTCCCTTTCAAATTGTGGTCTCATATAGACTAAAATAATTGAATGATTAATAGCAGAATAAGTAGGTATTGTTATCCAACATATATTTAAATTTTAAATTTTAATAATTAATATATCCCTTTCAATATAAGAAGAATGTTTCTTGATTTCCTCAAGCTCAGTTACATGGATATCCCAATTATGCTCCTCAAATTTAAATTTATTACAATTATGGATCTCTATGTGTTCTTTATTAGTGCATATCCAGTTTCTTCATTATCCTATAAGGCATGGAAATAATTCACCAAATTCTATAATTAGAAACAATAAATATTGATACTTATATCAGACTGAATAAATAAAAAAAATAAAGAGTTTAATGAAATATCTTCTCCTTGTGTTATTTTTTGTTTAATCACTACCTAAGTGGTAAGTGCATCTTGAAGTTTGATCACAACTGATAGAGGTAGGTAGTTGGTCTCTTCCATAATTTCTTCAAATTCCATCACTACTATGGCTTCCTCAATAATACATGGATAGAAAGACAAGCAGTGGTACTTGATCTTATAATTGTTTTTTGGGATTTTGGAGATAAATTTGTACCTTATATTCATTATAGAGGTTATCCATATTTTTTTGATCTCCCACAATTATCTCAGTAAGAAAGTTTTCTTCATCATGAATCTCCTCTAGCTCATCATGGTATTTCTTATTTTCCTTCATAGATGGATGGGCTATGAATATTCATCAATATGGGCCCTTACCTCTTTGATGTATTAATTAAAATTGGGAAGCTCTGATGGAACTTCCTTCTCAGTCTTCGGTATTCGATAATACATTTTGACTTTTTCAACTATATCTTATTGTTACTAAAATGAAATTCCAATGTTATCCCCATTTATCATAATCTTGGTCAGGTTAGTGTGTTCATTATGGTTTTATAGGAGATCCACCTTGTCAATATTTTGAAATAATAGTTCGTATAAACAAGAGTAATTATTCCATGAATTCAGAAAATTTTCATATGAAAACATAAATATTTTTTTTAATATTTATTTATATAAAATAAATAAAATATATCAAAAATGTGAAAATAAAAAAAGTAAAAAAATGAATGATTTTTTACCCAGAAATGATGCCAGTTTTGACACATGCCTGTCATAGGGCATGGAAAAAGAAAATTATTTTCTTATTGTAGCATAATTGCTAACTATGGTCATATCACTTGAGGGGATTCTCAGTTTATTTACTCACTTAATGAAAATCACCAAAACTGATTATTTTATATTTTTATTGATTATATTATTCATAGAAATGGAGAAAGTTTTGGTCTTTATTACTTTTATAAATATTGAAATTACATGAAATATAGAAATTATATTCTTATACTAAGATGAAATTCTAAAACGAATATGTTTAGGAAGAAAGAAAGAACATAGTTTTGGGATTGGTTTTGGGTTCAATCATTATTATCCTTTTTCTTAATTTTAGTCTCATAATACAAACATGAAATATAATGATGAATTATTATTCTTTTTTGTTTACAAATTTTGGAATCATTGAATGCTTAATAAATATCAATACCACCACCTCCAGTAATCATGGTTGATGACACACATTGGTCAAGGGTGTTCTATCTTCCAGGACCCAACTCTATCAATTACATTTCATCCATTGATTCACTCAAATCCATCATATAATGATCTAGTTAATAAAGAGAGGGAAAAGAGATAAAAAAAAATATATATTGAGTTTTATATCATGGGGGACATTCACCACACCAAGGAAATTCTCCATACCCATTCATGCTACTCATATGTACCACAAACTTAAAATAAACTTTAAGAAAAGTTTAAGAACACCTTGACCTCCCCCGGGCCAAGCCTAGGGTCTGGACATCATTGATGACTGTAATAGATCACTTTTGAGGAAAAGAATAAAAGAAGAATAAATAAAATAATAATAATATCATTAAAAAAGAATAAGAATAAAATAATAAAAATAAAATAATAATAAGAGATAGAGAGAGAAATAAAATATAAAATAAAAGAAAATAAAAAAAAATAAATAAAGAAAATAAGGTAGAAGAATTATATAATAATAATAATAATAACGATATTATTATTCAAAATAAGAAGAAGAAGAATAAAATAGAGGGATTACACTTAAGAAAATAAGAATGCATGAATTTCAACTATTTTATTTAATAAAATTGAAATTAAAATTAAATTATAACTAAAAATAATAAAAATTAAAAATAAAGAATAATGGAGGGGGAGTAACAGCCTTATGAAAGAGAATTATCCTACCATAGTGGGTGTGAAGATCTCTTCAAGAGGCAATGGATGCAACTTTTTATAGGAATGTAGATGGGGTCTAAGTTGTTCTTCCTCGACCTTTATGAATTCTCTAAGACCCATGATTGTGAGCCTTCAAAACACCCAAAGATCTTGGGTATTTAATCCTACAGACCTCTTGGTTTATAGCACGGACTGAGGGAATCTTCGAGGTAACTCCTTTCATGGGATGCATCGATAGAGTCATATATGGAGTTACATGTGTGAATATACTCTGGTGGATTGTTAGTGGTGGCCTTTAGGGGTAGATTAGTGTGGGTAGGCCCTAATTCTTCATCATGAATTTGAAGAGGCTCAATAAGGACCAAAGTAACTTCAAGGTGGTCATCTGAGGGTGTTGACAGAGGCTCATGGGATAAGGGGGTCTTTTTAGTGGAGTTCTCCTAAACCTCAAGAATTGAGGGGTGTGAAAATAGAGGTTACATTAATTTCATAGGTAGCTGGTGATGTTGAACAGTGGAGAGAGGTGGTGCAAGGTGGATCACTGTGGAGCAAGCATGGGATATAAAATAATAAATATATCAATGTCAAAAATCGAGATAATATATGTGTGAGGCGATGGTTTCATAAAATGAGAGAGAATTATACTACCCATAATTCCACACTAAGGATGGGCTCCCAACTTCACTTGCACCGTTGAATATATGGGCCGCACATACACATGGCCCACGCAAGCCCTTGGTATCACTATGCACCCACGGGGTTTACACCTGTGGGTCACCTAGACAGGATTTGATCTCTAATGCCTCCATCAACTCTGGAAGGCCATCCATATGGGCTACATGATTGTCTGTATCTCTTGAGTTGGAAAAAAATGTTCTCCCCTAATTGAAAGACTGCCTAGGATTTACCTATTTTTTTTGGAAAAATCTTGAGAATGAGTTCTAAAAATTCATATGATTTTATATGATTTGTAAATAAAATTTCAAATTAAAGATTTAATATTATTTTAACCAATAAATTTATTTTTATTCTACAATTAAAATTTCCCAATTTCTTATAAAAATTGATATATAAGGGAATTATCATTGAAACCCATAAAAATCATTAAAAAATGTTAAAAAACAGGCACCAAATTTATGTATGTCACATTACTTTTTATAGTCATACAAGATTCACTAAAATTACTTCATTATATATATTTAATTATTTCTCAATATTTATACTATATTTTTAATTTTTCTTTTTATTCTGGGGTTATAATGAGAGGTATGATATTTAATGTGACCCATAAAGAGATGTATTTTTGTTTTGTGGTATTTTTATTTTCATATGGTTTTATTTATCTTGTATTTTTCCAAATGATATTTAATACTACCTTATCACAATGTTTTATTTTTTATCATGAATGGTAATATTTTATCATAAGAAAATTTAGATTTTTTAGTTTGGTAATGTATGTATTAACAATTTTTGAACACACATGATTTATATAACATGATATACATACTAAAATAATATAGTATTACTAAAATCATTAAAAGAAATATCAAATTAAAATTTTATTCTTATAATGAAAATAAATGAAGGTTTATCTAGATCATCACATCATAAAGTTCCCACAATACTTCCTCAAACATATGATTATTATAAAACATTTTAACAACATTAATGTTCTTATTTCTTAGTACATTATATATATGATCCAAAATTCATATTATTTATTCCTCATAAGAGTGATCATATTTGGGTTTTACAAATAATGTGTTTATTAAATGTGATGTATCAGGTATGTACATCCACAAAAGTGATACATGGAACACATCAAGAACTTCATAGAGATTTTGTGGTAGTGTAAGTCAATAATCTTTTTCCCCAATGATTGTGGATTACAAAGGGTCCTATATATCTAGGTCATAAAATAAACTTTGTACCAAATATCCTTACCTAATCCATAAAAATAATGTTAGAGATACTATGTCTCAAAATTCAAAATCCATATCTCACTAACAATTATTTGTGTAGCTCTTATATCAATATCTTATAGATTCAATGTCTTTCGGAATGTTTTGAAAATTCTCCAAATCTTATTAAGGAATATCCATCCTCAAGTATTACACTCTCTAAATTTGTTCCAACATGTTGGAGTTATATATGTCTCTATATACAAAGCCTCATATGGTTCCATTTAATTTATTGAAGGGAAAGTATTGTTATATTAGAAATAAACCAAGGAAAGGTGTTATCCCCCAATACATTAAAATGCATTAAACATGGTCACAACATATATTTTAAACTATAAAAGGTCTTTTCATGCTGACCCTTATTCTAAGGATGAGAAATTGTGTTGAATAATTACACCATTATTATTAAATAAATATATAAAACATCATGGTGGGCATTGGATCTCAATAAGATACAATTGAGAGTGATATTACACGAAGCCATACCACTTTATTTATGTATATAATTGAAATTTGATAGATTGAGAAATATTTTCTAGAAGAAATGAAATTTTTTGACTTCCTATGATGATCAACAATAACCAAAATAGTATTATATTATTTATAAGTCTGTGTGATTCCTATATAAAAATCAATGGTGACCTTATCCCATTAAAAAGTAGTTATGGTTAATAGTAGCATCATACACTTATACATTTATCTTTCCTCATTAACTTACAGGTAGGCCAATAATATATATATATATATAAAACAAAATCTCTTACTTCTTGTCTTTCCACCAAACTTGTTTTTAAGTTATTTATAAAACATTTTTATTCCATAATAGATTGATAATGATGAGATATGTACATAATTCAATATCTCCTTATTCATTTAAATTATTTATGGAACATATATTCATTTAAAAAATCTTATAATTAAATCATTTTTTAGGATTAATAAGGAAATATTTTTGACCTTCATCTATTGATCAACATCCTCAATTTGTGCCTTCGAGATCCTCACATGGATATATGGTTGAGAAAATAATTATTTAAGATTTTATTTATCCCCTTATTTCATGATTTTAGTGTCTATCATTTTAAAATCCATGGGTATTAGGTCTATATCAATAATCATCATAGATAGGGTAACATGATCCCTTACACTTAAAGCCTTAGACACATTTTTTCATTACCAATGCTATGATATATCGAGTTGTCATAGTTTTTAATAAACTAAAACCATATCCTTTTGTCTATATTAATCTTTTATGTTAATATATAAGTAACTATAATGAAATTTTAAGGTACATTGTGTTTTAAATTGATTTTGATTGTAAAGTATTAGGATATATTTTGGTTGTCTCAGTAGCTATAGGGAACTTTGGAGTGGTTTTGGGGGAAATTGGTTTTCGGGATAAACTGTAATGCTATAGGTTCAAGTGACTATATTGCTCTAGGGGTCAACATCATGACCTCTTTAGTGGGGAAAGTTGAATAGTGAATCTACAAGGGTTTCTCTGTGGAGAACATGGGGTGGATGCATTATGTTATCAACCATGGACCACACCATAAGGGGTATTAGGGATGCTTTCATTATGGTCGCAAGGATCATACTGAAATATCCTTTAACAGTGGAAAACCCCAATGAAAGGTTTCATACATATTCATTATGGTGAAAGGACCACATTGCAATGTGTCCTAGTGAGGAAGTACCATGGAGAAACCCCTATGGGTATTCCATGAGCCTCTAAGTAGATGGGTTTTTAAGGGTATGGTGGTAATTTCAACTTTAGTCACCATTTTACTTTCTACATAATTATCTCCAACCCATTAATGGCCCATGAAATGTGGAAGGATCCTATTTGGAAATTGTGGCTCCTCCAACCTCATCTCTGAAACATTTTATATTTTTATCATTATGGAGGTTCTTTTATAGTTTCCCAAAGATCTATAATACCTCAAAACCTCTTTCTTCCTCAATTTCTTGATTTCTCTTATCTAAACCTTATATATTGATATTTTGGGATGATTTTATGTACCTTGAAGTTCGGTATTAAATCTTGATGTTTGTCTTGGAAAGTAAATTCTAAAATTACTGAGTTAGTATTTTCCATTTTTTGTATCCTGTATATAACATTTTATTTCTTAAATTTTATTTGGGTGCATTTGTAGACCTATAGAAAATTTTCATATGGAATCATGTGACTCGGTAAGTCAATAGATGTGTGGTTGACATTTTAAGGAGGGGAGATGAGTTAATGTTTTGATTTACATATAATATTATCTCATATAATGGGTGATCCCAAGGTTGTCTACATTAAGAATTATACTTTATGAGAGTTTGTAGTATCATTTGTGATAAAATGGATTGTAAGGATAGTTTATGGGTTTAGGTGATGAGTTCCCTTGATTCTTGATGGGTTTTATGCATGTTGTTATAATTTCCCAACATATGATTATTGATGTATGGGTCCAAATTCTGTGATAAGGTGTAAATTGAGACATGATGTGACCTAACATTAGTGAGAATAGATTGATAGGATGTAGATGAAGATTATTTTAATTCAATGATAAGGAAAAATATTATTCATAACTTTTATTGGAGATTCTGAAAGGCAATTCCTTCTAGAATGGGGATAAACAAGGTATGGCTAGGAGTTATGGAATTTTAGTTAGTGTATGACAAACGAGTTGGAATATACATTATTTATTTATTTATTTTGATAGATTAATCCATATTTATATAATTTTTTCACATATGTTAAGGTATTATTGGTGATATTTTACTTGATTTATACTCACACCGTACATGGAAATCAAAATATGCATTTTGAATTCATAGTCAAGGATGTATCCAAGATGAAGATTCCTCTGATAGGAAGCTAAGTGGATATTAGTAGTGAATATATATAGGATACTAGATGTACTTTGTTATCTTTTTCAATGATTCCTCATTGATTATTATTTTTCACATGTTTATTTTACATACATTGATACACCACATGTGAAGACCTATTTTTAGATATACTGGTTATTGTATGTCATTCTAGTATTTATTGGGATTATATTATTATTACTTCACCTAAGTTATTTTTCATTTAACATTATTATTACTCTCGTTAATATGTTTTCTAAGAAAAGATTATAATACTATGGTAATGATATTCAAATGGTGTCATTTAGGCCCTTACTGCTAGTCAAAAACCTCTTGTATATGGGTAGATGTGTATGAGGTTATGTTTACCTCCAAATTATACATATTGATCATGGTTAGAGCATAAAAAATAGCATATGTTCCCATTATCTTTTTTACTTACTATTTAGGGATCCAAATAATAGAGATAGGATTTTCAGAAATCATATAAGAAAGCTATTATTTTGTCTTTAAAATCCATATATAACAGAAAACCGAGTTACAAAGGTGGTGGGATTTTATTTTATTGGTTAATATGTTACAATTTTATTTTGTTCATAATTTATTATTGTCCTATTATTGTTTTGGGTATTTTTCTATTGGCCTAAATTGAAAGAGTGAGTGTGTTCATGTATAATGTATCATATTATAGGCTCACATCACAAAAACATGGTTTTCTATGATTGATATTTGGTCAAACAAATAAAATTATTGTTATAATATATTTTTTCCCAAATATATCATTAGTGATTTCTATATAATTTACCCTAAGCATGATAATATTTATATTTATTATAACTATTACTAACATGAAGGTACCGATGATTGGGTTGAGGCCTTAGGTAGGCACTATGGGTTATACATACTAATTATTGACATTCATCTTACTTATGTTTATTATTGTAAATGTTTTTAATTGTAAATATTAATTAACTAAGAATTTTTCAATATTTAATCTATTAAGGGAACTTATATGTATCTGCTTTTCATTTCATATAATTTTACTTTGTTGATATCCCACAGTGCCACTGAGGAAATAGTGTGAGAATAATATTGATATAGGTAATGGTATTATTATACTACATGATATCCAATAGGTTTAGGATAAACATTCCGGTGATGATACATTAGAATTCTAGAAAGTATAACCTCTTTAACTGTGTGCTCTCTTGCATTATTTCAGTGATAGGTGGATTCGTCGAACTATAAGATCCTAAAATGGTATTTTTTCAATAATTTCAGCTATAAAACCATTATTCAATATAATGTATGAATGCTAATTAATTATATAACAAATATATAAATATCCTTGAATATATATTTAAGAATATATATATTCTTGACAACTTTTAGGTGAAACTAGTTTCATATACATTTCAAGGACCAACAATGAGGTAGTGGGGCTTAAGAATCTAGGATAAAAAACATGAAGATGTAATGAGTGATTCATTAACGGAAATATTTTTGAAGAGTTTTTTAAAGATATTAAGGGTGAATACAGCTTAGTATTTCATGGAACTCCAGTACTAGTATATCTATGGGGCGGAATCAAAGACCTTTTTTTAGGAGATGACTCATTTGGTTGTGTTATTAGTTAGTAATAAGTTTCAAAATACTAGATGATTTTACTTATAACTTCATCCTATTTTGATATGATTGGATTGGAAATTTGACCTAACCTCACACGTGGATATAGTCTTTAAGGCTATCATAGTTGTGAGGGTCTTAGAAAATGATAAAACAATATGCTTTCCTCTATTCTTTAGTGGTTCAAGTGGCACCCGTATGATTAGTACATTTTTTATGTCTTATAGTTGTATAATAATGTGGTTTGTTGAGATATATTGAGGTGGATATAGGTAGAAATGGAATTATTGGGATTTTTCTATTTTATCCCCATGAGGGACCCATCCCATTTAACTTTAATACAAGAAATCTATGAATTACCACATGATGTATACCAGTTAGTTAAAAGAGTAAAACTAATATGGAAGAATTTGATATATCTATTAATTTTGTTTGATGATGTTCCAATCAATTATAGTAACATTATCATGAAAGATTAAATCCAATATAGAATATTGAGGTTGACCTTTGATTTGTGTTAGGATGATAGTGGGTGATCAATATGGGGAGAGGTTTGTGGGTGTCACCAACTATAGTAGAAAATAATGGAGGATGTTTTCACATAGGTGTGTCATGGATCATGGAATAGGAACATGGATATATTAATGCATTATTTTAAATTTTTGAATAGTTTCTTACTAATAGATATGAGTGTGCTTTTACTTTTAGATATACGGTTCTCATTTCATTGATGCATTCAATAACATTGTTTGATACTAAGTCCTTCTATTCTTTTATTTTCTCTCAAGTGATATTTTTATTAGGATGACAATAGATTTTTACCATAGGTTATTTTACCTATATAAAATTTTTTGGAAGAGTTTGCATTGGGTTTAGAGGTGTCTCATATGTGATATAGTGGTTAGAGGAAATGTGCATTTTTGGGATTTTATAGTCTTGGATACGATGAGTTTAGATGTCATTTTAAAGATGTATTGTCTCATAAAAAATTGATCTCACATTAAATATTATTAAAGGAAATTATAATTTATATATCTTAAGGGATATGAGTATATTTTTATGGTAGATTTGTATATAAAGGTTGGTAGTGTTGGATTTGATTTCAAGTACCCTATAACCATTATAGAGCATGCAGTTAGTATGGTTCTCAAAATTGATCAGGTAATGGTTCATATCACATTTAATCCAATGGTGGACAAATTATCAAAACAATTAGGGATTATTTCTTGTAATTAAAATTTATAGAGTGATAAATTTCAAAATCATTTTATTTCCAGGATTAAATACAATATTAATTCACCATTATCATATGGCACTAGTTGAGATGAGATAGTAGAAGGAACAACTTCATGATCTTGAGGGGAAATGATTTATCAACCCAATTAATCTACATGGGGTTATATATTTCTGTTCTTTAGGAATATGGATAGTAGCCTTAGGATATGTTCAGATTACTCGAATTCCAATCATGTTATGGTAAATAAGTAGTATCTATATCCATGAATTAATGATATGTTTGACTAGATGAGGGGAGCCTGATGGTTTTCCAAGATCGATCTTTGGTCAGGTTATCATTAGTTATAGGTAATAACTAAGGATGTAACAAAGATGAATTTCTAGAGAAGTTATGTATTATATGAGTATCTTCAGAGTACATTTGGTCTGAATAATGTTCCTACAATGTTCATGGATCTCATTAACCTGATTTTCACCTATTTAAATAATTCTTAATCATGGTGTTTATTGATGAAATCTCAGTATACTCATTTAAATAATATAATCAGGTTGATAAACTTGATATTAAATTGATTATGCTTTGGGAATATCATCCTTATTTCATGTAGTCAAAGAGTTGAATTTTATTCATGAGATTGTATTTCATGGACATGTGATATCAGAGGTAATAATAATAGATGATCCAAAGAAATTGGAAGTTGTTATGTCTTGGGCTTAGTATATGAATGTGTTTGATATTTAGAGTTTCCTTTGATTAGATAGATATTATTATAATTTTATTAATGAATTATATCACTTATAATATCATATGACGAGTTTGACCAAGAAAGGGGTCAATTTTGAGAAGACTATAAGGTGTGAGGTGGCATTACAAGAGTTTAAGAAGAGGTTGAATTATTGATGAAGATTCAAGATTTCATTCCCATTTAAGAGACATGATTTATTAATGATCTATGTTAGTTAAATGTGTAATAAATAGTATGGTTTCATTGCATAATTAGGATAATGGCGTTGGATAAAGATCTTAGTTTCACATCAATATTCTAGTGTGGTATTTAGAAGCTAATGGGGTCACAAATAATTGTTACCACACCATTTATCCATAGAAGGATGAAAAATTAGAGTGGGAAATCTATATACTAGAGGATATGATCAGGGTGCATGTTCATTAATATAGTGGATCTTAGGATCACCGTTTATCATTGGAAGAGTTTATTTATAAAAATAGATTTCAGTATTTGATTCATATGGAAAATTTTGAGGCTCTTTATGGTTAGTCATACTTATTATTGTTATGGTGGCTAAAAGTGGGTTAGTGGAAGATGATCAGAATATGATTGAAATAATAAACCAATTAGTGGGTCTAGTTGACACAAAATTGGTTGGTTATTGAAAAGAGTATACAGTGTTCATATAGTTATGTGAGGGGTAACCCTTGTAGTTTTCCATGGGAGATAGAGATTTATTACCCGTATGACCTTAGATTTGGAATCTATAGTTGAGAAAGTAGTGAAATATAATTAAATATAATTTCATTTTATTTAGGATTGTGAATTGGATTATGATGGTGGATGATTAGTTGGATATTACTCAATAACATGGGGGTATGCATGACACGTTTCATGTGTCACAAATATATACATACAATAAAAACACTACAATTATGATCAAGGATAATTATGTTGAGTTAAAGGTACATGCTTCATTTGAGGAGCACCAGGTGTGAATCATCAACCAAATAAAGAAGGAATTGTGTAGGAAGATGGTTCCTTTTATCTATGTAAACTGGAATTATGGATGAACCCAATATGAGACATAGGTAGGGATTAAGATTTTTTTGTGTAGTAATCAATGATATTTATTTAGGACCCCTTGAGATGCTTCTCATGGAAGATAATTCCTTAGGGGGACTTACCTCAAATTAAAAGGTGTTGTGTGTTTTAAATTGGTGATTATAATAGTGAATCATGATTGTTTTGTGTGTTATAGGTATATCAAGAGTGTTTTTTTGGAAAATTTGACCAAACTTGTAGTTGAAAAACAACTAACTATTGGAAGTTGTAACATTGCACTAAGGATATGTGGTGTGATCAGTAGAGGAATGAAAGGTCCATGATGTAGTTTTAAGGGATATTCTGGGGGGGTGTTTCTTATAGTTTATCCCATGGGAAAAGTAACAAGTGGCATCAGGGGTGCTTTCAATGTAATCTTAGGGACCACACTACAAGTTACATCCAATGGGAGTGACCTCTATATTTATTTTTTGTTTATTTATCTATTGTCCAATGACTATGTCCTAGTGTTTTATAATGAGGTTGTGCCACAACGTAGCCCATATGGTTGTACTAGGAGCTACTCATTGGTTATTTTATTTAATTTTTGGGTGGTAATTTCAGCATATATCCCCTTTTAACCTTATCCATCTTGGTACCTTATCAATTTATCGACCTACTCAATATGGGAGGATCCTCTTTGGAGATTTTGTCTCTCTTTTCATCATTTATCAGGTGTTTGATGTTTTGTTCATTATGGAGGTTCCCTTTTTATTAGTATAGTGCCATATAAGCCCTACAAGCCCCTTTTATTCTTCATTTCTTGTTTTAAATCCTCTAAGACCTACGTGTGGTGATTTTGGGATGATTTTAGGTTTTTAAAAGTTAGGCTTGAATCCAAAAAATGTGTCTTGGAAAATATTCTCTATTAGGATTGACATAGGATGTCTTTCCATTTTTTAACTTTTGTATAAAATTTTATTACTCTAATAACATATGACTATTTTTTATCCATAATAAGACTATTCATTTAGTGTCAAGTGATAAGGTAGTTAATTGAGGTGTGGTCGACCCTTTATAGGGGAGAAATTAGTTTATAGTTTGATTAAGTTTTAGTTTCAACTCATGCTATGTAAAGTGATGGGGATTCTCAGTTTTAGAAATATATTTAGTGTGATATTATTGGGCCTAGTTGGGAATCAAATGTCTTGGAAGAATATTGTAGGGGTTTGGGTGATGCCATTACTTTCTTCTGGTGGGATTTGACACATGTTTTTATTGTTTTTTCTAAGTGATTACTAATTTCAGGGTCCTTCTTAATTGAAAAGGGAAAACTTGTGAAATTATTTTAACTACCTTGGGTGAGAAAGGATGAATTACGTAAGGATGAGGTGGTTATTTGTTGGGTGATAAGTTACAGTCCATGTTCTGACATGTATTATAGTTTTTGATAGACAAATCCCTCCAGCATAGGGTTAAAGTAGGTATAGATAGGATTTCATAGAAACCTAGTTATCTCATGATAACCCCAAAGGTATTGAATTTATTTCCTTACTTACACTTATTTATTAACGAAATTTATGTCATTTTGTACTTGTGTAAAAAACTTGTTGGTGGTTTCCTGCTGGGAATGTACTAAGACCAAGCATGGAAATATCAATTTGAGGCAACCTCAAAAAATAAATTCTTATATATTGCATCAATTTAGATCAATATTTAATAAATTTTACAATAATAAATTACCAAGGATTATAAGGATTTAGTGTATTTAATGAATAGATATATAATATTATTATTTCATGAAAGATATTTAATATCTACCAAAAACTTCTTCTCACATAGTACACTTCATAGTCATACCCTACTTGAAATATTTCTACACAACCTAGGGAAAATAAACAAAAGAAAGTTTGAGAAAGATTCTAAGTAAGAGAAAATAAAATATATATATTATTCATTGATCATATATAGGAATCTCAAGAGAATATAAGTGTGAATATATTTTCTTAGAATTTTAAAATCATACCCAACAATTCATTAGTGATAATCATTGAATAATGCTTAAATAGCTCATAAGAGATGAGCCACAGAATAAAAAAAGATCATGATCCATGAGTTCATATCATAAAAAATAGCATTTCACAGAGAGGGGAATAAAAAATATGGAATAATCATAATTGCAGAATTCAAAATTTCAAGGATACCCACTAAGATATTCATCGCATGTCAGGTTTGGACTAACCACCTCTATACATAATTTGGTATTGGGATAACCACCCATTTACCATATTTCTGGGATTGGGAAAACCACTCATGTACACATTGATATCATAAAACGTTAATAACTACTCAATTAATTAGAGTTATATAATAAACCAACACATCACTTAATCATAATTCATTCATATTCATAACATAATATCATGAAATTTTTTACCATTTTTTCATAGCATAATTCATCGAAATGAAAATGGCTTTCATCAAGATTTCATCATCACAATCAATAACAATACAATAAAGGAATACAGGTGGTATCATTATATTGTATACCCATTGAAGTATAATTAGAATCAATGGATATTTTCGTTGATAAAAACACAATTAGAAGATCATGAGAAAATTTCTTGAAGAAATTGTCCTTTTCATTTTAAAATCAATTAGTTATAACATAAACTTTTCAATAATATTAGGAACAATGTTTTCCTTTAAAGGAAAATTGAAAATATGTAATGGGAGCTTAATGTTAATGAATCATCATAATGGATGGAAATTTGTTTCTTGTGGTAAACATTAAAACAATGATTCTATTCACACCCTTGGTAAAAAGAAAATCATTTGTAAAATATTAAAGAAGACCCATTTTATACAATGTTAAAAAAGTAAATATTGGTTAAAAATAACGTTAATCAATAAATGGAAATATTAATAAAAATTAATAAAAAAAATTAATAAAATATATACACAGAAGAAAAATATTCTCGACAAAATAGAAAAACAATGTCTATTTTACTTAAAAACAATCATTTAGAATTTTGAGAACATAGAGAAAGAAAAATTTAAGGAACAAATGTAATGTCTAGAAATAATAAGAGAATAAGAAAATAAATATAATTTTTGAGAGGTAGAATATAAAATTTAATTATAGGAAATTTAGTCATAAGTTATCTTGGAAAAACGTTTGATTGTAACACAAAACCTTTACCACTTTTGTAAAATTTGATTCATAAACACCCTGAAAAAAATAAAAAAATGAAAACTTAAATTCTATGAATGTAAAATGATTCATGATATATCATATCAAGGGAATATTATATACACAAAATTAAATAAATAATTATTTAATATGAAATATGTTTTATATATTCAAATGTGTGATAAGAAACCATTACCTAAGGTCTTACTAAAATTATAAGTAATTATGACCTAATTTATAATAAAATTAAATTTATTATAATTTTATATAAAATAATATTCATAAATAAAATACCATTCATGGTTTAATTATAACATATAATCACCTTTTCAATAATAATCATCCATTATGATCATTATTTTATTTGTTAAATTATTTTTTTCATGTATATTTGGATTAAAAAGTTATATTCCTTGCATCTTCATTAGGGTACCACAATATATATAATGTTTATCAGAATATATTTTCATTTTATACATATTTTAAATCATATATATAAGGTAAGGATAGAAAAATGATTTATGATGCTCAAGGAGACTGTAGTCCATACGTATGCATGGATACTATTTTAATTTTATAATTAAAAGAAAAATATTAATAATATTTTATCAATCAATAATGATAATTAAATAATATATAAAATAAATAATTATTAAATCTATTTCGATATCCATAAATATGAGGTGGTTATGGAAAATTATTCATATTGATACATGGAAGAGGTAGTCCACACATATGCATAAACGAGAGTTCTTTTAAAATTTGATCATATAGAGATGAATAATGGTTGTCTAATAATCACAATAACATCTAATAATATTGATGATTTATTTTTTTCATTATTTTCGGATGGATATAATATATTTTGATAAAAATGAAAAATAAATAAAATTTGAATGATTCGATTATTATGAATACCTATTCTTTGATAGAACTCATTTGGCGTACACTTAAGCCTTCTTAAAAAGGTATTAGGGTATAAAAAGAATGTCAAGAGAGAATGCAATGAATCTAGGAATTATTTTTTTCTTGTATTGATAGATTTATAGGGATCAATGTTTGTGAATAAGGGAGTAGAAGAGGTGTCATTTTATAAAATAGGGGAGGAACATACATCGAATTACATAAATTATTTAAAAAATATAAAGTGTTTTTCTTGTAAAAATGGGACAAAATAGACAATAAATCAAAGATAATATAAAATATGGTACAATTATATTCAAAAAAAAATTTATACAATTTTATGCCTCCATTTTACTGTAATTTATTTGTTCTATCTTTCCCATTGGTAATCCTGTTTTACCCCTAATCATCGTAATAAATATTTTTTATATTTACTATTAAATATGATAAATATTGAAGTGTCCTATTTAAAAATTTTAACATGATGATTTAAAATATGGAAACCATATTTTCAAATGTTTTTTTATAAGTATATTAATTTTTTTAAAAATAATATAGTAAAACTCAATGAAAAACATTTTCATATTCAGTTTTTATGCATAAAATTGAATTTACACTTATTCCATATAATTTAAAAACCATTTGATGAATGTTAACTAATATTATTGAATTCATAATCTATGAATTTCATTATAATCATTCATAAATAGTGATTAAATTAATTCATTAATATAAAAACACATTGCACGCATAAAATATATTCTTAAAAAAACATCACTTTTTTCCATTGAATGATTTTAATTTAATTTTTAGCTAATTAATAAAAAATGAATTAATTTTATAAATATATAAGTATTATTTATTTATATGTTTAATATTATGTTTTATTTTTAAAATAAAATAATATATCTTTTAACAAAACATATAAGATAAAATAATGATAATAAACAATATTTTTCAAAATATTTTATTAAAATGATTAGTATTTCATAAGTGTATTAGAGATTTGTTTTGATAATTAAATTTCAATTAAATTCTATATAATTTTTTTTATTTTATAATATATAAATATTATTCACAAAATATTCATGCTATGTGTAATGAATGTTGTCAAACAATTTAAATTTATTTAATGAGAAATAAATCATAAATTCATGGAGTGTTAAATTATACACTCTACACATAATAATTTCTCTATCATAATTTCACCACTAAAATACAAAAAACAAACTAAGTATAATACTACCTAATAATATCCTAAGGTTCCCACATATCTTGCTAAAATTACTTATTCATCCAAATAACATTAACAAAGTGAGTTGTCTGATTTTGCAAAACTTTATCTTTATCATCCAAGAAATTTATTGGTCGTTCTTAAGATGAAAGTTCATATTCTAGTGCTACACCATTTTTGTTTAGTTAATATGAATGATCACTTATTAACTTCATTTAAATATATACATGGAATACATCATGAACTTAAGAGTGGATCAATTTAAGTTCCAAGTGTCAAGATATTAAACATAATTGACCAAGAATCTCAAAGGGGGAGATATACCTAAGGTTCAAATTTCCTTACTTTTTGAATATTGAATCCTTATTGTTGGGATAAATTCATAGGAATAACTGGTGACTAAATTCAAATTCCAAATCTCCCCAATTATTGATATCATATTTTTTTGACTCTTAGATTCCCTAATATACTGCTAAATGTATTTAACTTTCTCTTCCATTTCGTCAAATTGTTCATGACCTAAAATATTTGGATTTACAACATCATCCCAGCATGTTGGTGTTATGTAATTATTTCCATAGAGGGACTCATATCGTTCCATTTGAATGAACAAGTGAAAAATATTATTATAAGAGAAATTTAAAGGGGGAAGGTGTTCATCCCAATAACCTATGAAATCTAGAGAACAAGATTATATAATATTACTTATGGTTTAAATGGTTCTATCATATGAATCATTTTACTTATAATGATATTATGTAATAAAACAAAAATTGGATGCAAGATATTTTGAAATAATTCTCCCAAACATCAAGGTAAACCTGGGGTCTCAATAAGAAACAAGAAAATGTTGTACTCCAGGTTTCCTTACCACTTTCTTAATTAATATTTGATAAAGTAGATCAAGAGGAAAATATTCTCTGATATAAATAAAATTTTATGTCTTTATAAGGTTATCAACTACAAACCAAATAATTTTATTCCCTTTATATGTATTGGAGAGTCCTATGATGAAATCCATGGTGATGTTTCCTCATTTCAATTCTGCTATGGGTAATTTTTATAACAGCCCCTTATACTCTTTTTTCTCAACCTTAACCTTTTTACATACCATGTATGAATATACATACATTTAAACATAACCCTCATGTTATACCACAATAAATTATCTAAGAGGTCTCTATATATCTTTTTTTCTTCACATATTAATAGAGAATGATGACATGTAAGATTTATCCAACATCTACATCTTCAATTATTGTAAAAGAGGGATACAAATTTTTTTTATAGACCTTATTATTCCATCATAATAACGGTTTAACTTAGGAACATCTTTAACCTTATTTTATTATTATATATCATCCTTATATGCATCAAAAATATTCATTTGGAAAAATGGTTTAACAAAAATTCGGGAAATATAATATTTCTCCCCTTATTTCAAGATTTTGTGGTCCATCAATTTCAAATCCATAAATATTGGACCTTTTCAAATCCTTAACATAGATAAGATAACATGATCGTTTTGACCTCAAGCACAAAACACCTTTTTTATTTTCCATAGTGGTAATTTATTGAGAATTTATAATAATTAATTAACTCCACCCATTTTCTCTAGAGTATATTAAACTGTTTTTAGTTGAATGAATACATTAAGCTTATATGATTAATATATATATTACATTTTTTTCTATTAATATAATGTATCCATATCTTTAATGAACATATTATCATTATTAACTCTAATCCATGGGTATGATAATTATTACCATGAAATTTTAACTGATTAAAGGCATAATATATCACTATTTTATACTATATAAGAACCCATCCTAGACCCTTATTAGATGAATCACTATAGATTATAAACCCATTTCCACTATAGGGTAGTGTGATTACTTGTGCACTAGCTAAACTTTTCTTTAGAAACATGAAATTTTCGTCACATTCATGATTCCAAGGAAACTTTACTCACTTACATGTTACCATTGTTAGTGGATTAGATAGCCATGAAAAACTATTCAAAATAATTCCTGAATTTTTATCTAATCTCTAAATACTATAGATCACATTCATAATGGTCATTCAAGGATATTATTCAGTGACTTACATCTATGAAGAATCTACTAATATATACTCACATGTTATCATGTTCCCTAATAATGATAATTTTTACTAACATAATTTACACTTTATGAATATGGTATATATATTTTCACTTGTTATGTTTCTTCAAAATAGTTATAAAATGATTTTCATGCTCTTATTTACCCTTAGGGTATATAATAATATCATATATAAAGGCTACCAAAAATTTATTGAGGTAATCCCTAAATACTAAATTCATAATGTCCATAAAGATATAGGGGTAATTAGTATGTCTAAATTGTATCAATATAAATTTATAGTTACTATACCATGTACTAAATATTTTCATAGGTAAATATTATCTTTTTACAATCAATTGATAGTATAGAGAATGGAGGTAAATTTTTTAAAATTATTGAGATCTTGGGAATTTTCCAAAGAAATAATAAATATACGTAAGGGGGGTATTTATTCTTAGTTGTGAAATTGTAAATCTCTAAATAACCAATATAGAGTTATATTTATTCACATTTATTTTAAATGAAATGAACTAGTGTGACCAACAATGAAGAACTAGGCTATATGAATCCAATATCATGATTTTCTTTGAGTAGCTTATTCAATTTATATAACTTGATCATGGTTATTCTATATAGCATATTAGATATATATTTTTCATCAAGTATGATATATATTGAACCTAATATTTACAAATTAGTGGAATGTGAGGAAAATATTCCTATAATAAATCAACAAACTATCATAAAATAAGAATATCCATAATGTTGAGTTTCTCCCTAACCATATGAGATAAATAACCCTTATAAATAATAATTTATAACCATTTTGTAGTTATAATTTCCATTAAAAGCATCAATTAATCCTCTAATGAATAATATATCACATGTTCAATCATAATATATTACGTGACTACCCTATATTGTAAATTATTCTGGTCTATATATAGAGTGAGTCAATATACTCCCAATATGAAATCATTTTCAACTATGTGAAAGAACAATATTTGGAAGGATAAAATTCCAAAAAATTTCAATAATTTAATAATCATATTTTTATGATGAAATAATTATAGCATTAATATTTTTCACAGTAAATCCAATATCTAATTTTTGAGGGGAAATTTGATACCCTTGTAAAATTATTTAGATATAAAAGAGTGGTTAGAACCAGAATAAATAAAGAAATTAGTAGTTCTATATTGTATAGTAAATGCACCTTTGAAAAAAACTTAATTCGCATTGATAATATGGATAACATGATATTCCAATTTTTTATAGGATTAATATTTTGTTAAAATCCATCATTGTCAATAATTATGAAGTGGTTCCTTGGGTCAATATTATTTTATTGTGTATTAATAATTAAAAAATATTATATTATGTAAAATTAAATTTTTCAAAATTTTATTTTAGTATTATATTTATTTTATTGTATTTTTTATTGATTTATAATTAGATTTGGTTATATACTATTACTCTTTACTTATTTTTTTAGATTTTATGTTTTAATTTTTATTACATGATCTATATTTTTCATGATGTTATCCTAGTCTAAAAATCCCATTTACGAACTTTAAATTTTGTTGTGTAGTGTTATGTAAAGTAACCTCATGTTTTAATGGGTAGAATTATTTTTACATGTGTTATATAAAGGTAACATTGAGTTTACATATGTTATGTTTTGGTAAACATAAGTTTCATTATGTTACTTGTGGGTAACCATATGTTTATAAATGATACGTAAGAGAAACCATTAATTTCAATTTGTTACAGAAAAGTGACCTTAACATTTTATTACTTGTGTAAGGGTAATCCCTAATTTCTATTAGTTGCGTAAGCGTAAGGGAATGTTTCTATTAGTGGTGTAAGCATAACATGAACCTTTAATAAGGGTAACTTGTGAATTTTATTTCACAGGTAAAGGAAACTAAACCTTATGAAACGGCAGGAACACTTTTTCAATACCCATATAAGTGTATCATGATACCCACATAATGGTATATTTTACCTACATAAGGGTATTGGGGTATTTATAACACTTGGTAAGGGTACCAGTGTACTTGTTTATAGTTACCAGAACATTTCTATTAGCGATGCAAGGGTAAACCTAGTCCCAAGTAATGTTAAACCATGTTGTCCATCAACTATGTAATTATATAAATATATTACACTAATTTAGTTTATTTCGTTCACATAAGGGTAATGATGGTTTTCAAATTCAATATTTTGAGTTTCTACAAAATGTTCTAAACTTATAAATATAATATTTTTTTCATATTATTTCAAATGTATATAGTTTTAAAAGTTTATTATTAATATTTTTAATTTCATATTTATTATAAAATTACTTATTAGTTATTCAAAATTCGTGAAAACATATTTTAATTATTTACGATGAATTAAATAATATTTTCAGGGGATTAATGTTATGTTGATATTCACAATGTAATTGTGGAACTTGTAAAATTAAAATTGAAACTAGATAAAATATGAAGGGTCAGTCTGAAATATTATCAAGGACTATTCTAAGATATTATAAATTACCATTTACTAATAAATTAAAAATTATTATGAGTTCCATTGTATAGTTTGTTATTTATTTTATAGAATATAGAGTATTTCATATGGAAATACTATTTTTTATTTATAAATGGATTTTATATCGGTAATAAGCATGGAAAACTATAAATTAGATCATTAATTTCATATGCACAAAATTTTTTGGGGAAAAAGATAATGCACTTGACATAAAATTTTATATATATTTTACATAATTATAATCTATATATATTGAGTTAATATAATATATGTAAATGATTGGGGGATTAGGTAGAGGTTTTTTTTATTAAATTGTAAAATTTATTTATAACTTTTTTATCATCTACTAATCTCAACTACACTTCAACTATCCAATTATTTTCTCTAGGATAGATCTTTGCTACATCAACACTTATACATTAAATACATCATTTTTTCATGTTTTTACTTCTATTTTATTAGTTTTCATAATTTTAATGGTTTATAGCACCCATTAAATATAGGATTTTGGGTTCTGACTCCAAAAAAAATTAATTCATTGGGTTGTGCCACCAGGTAGGAAAGTGGCATGAATTTTTCAGGTTATGTATCTAGATTGAAAAATGAATTTATGTCTTAGGTTTAATCGTCCAAGGTATGGTGTTTTTGTAATTGGTATGTGAATATAGGTGTTCAAAATTACTCATAAGATTAATTTTTTTTGGGTTATGACCCTCTCAAATATTAAGATCAGAGATAGGTGGACTGGAATTATTTAATTATGAACCACTATAAAAATCATTATATCCATTTCCATTTATTATAATATCACATCAAATTACTTTTATAAAAATTATTTATATTTATTTTATAATTCTAATTCACCCCCACTTGTCTATACTATTATTTTTCCCTTTGGAACCATCAATTGGTTTTAAATCTTATCCCATAGCTCAATATATATTTTTTTGGAAAGATTTTCAATCATAACCATAAAGGGGATAAGATCTTTTCAACATAAAAGAAACTAGTTCGAATAATGGATAGAGAAATTAAAGAAAACCTCATTTTATGGTAGTGGCTATAGATATTTAAAGTTCCACATGGAATATTTCTTAATAAATATTATCATTGATCATTGGAAAATCATAGAATGTTAACACCAGTTTCCTAAAGGTAAACATGTATCTTTAGTTGACAATGATGTAGTAAATTATGCGTTAAATTATATGGTGATGGATATTTTATAATGTAAAATAAATATAAATTTTTATTGTCAGGTATCTTTATGTAAAACTACCCATGACTACAAGAAAGGTATAAAAATTATGCATATTCGATCAGATATGCATATTTGAACTCATTTCGGCATGTTAAGAGATGAATATCTAGAATTTAAAATTAGACAAAACAAAGTATTAATCAAATTATCCATATATTTTAAAATATTTTAAATTTTATGAGTTATTTAAGATTAACTAGAGAATATAGTATTCTTGCTGCAAGTTTTTTTGAATATTTTCTTAAGATGTGTCATGTTAAAGAGGTTTTTATGGATTAATGTAAGAAATTCAATGAATATACACTTAATGTACTTATTAGGTCATTATTAAAATATGAGTTACATATTTATAATATTATTAATGATGATAATAGAATAATAGTTGAATTTTTTTTAAAAAAAATATTTATAGATACTATTATAATTATAAGTTACGAAGTAGTGACAACAATGATACTGAACATGTTACAATGGGAGGATATTGAAGAAAGAAATGTTATTCAAGGAGATTCTAAAATTATTATCCTAAATAAGATATTAAGGATAATAAAAAAGTAATTTTGTTTTCAATGATGGTCAATAGGTAATTTTATATGAGTGTATAATAAGGAAAAATCCAAGACTGGTTTCACACAATTAATTAATGAAACAATAAAAGGGAAAAATACAAGAAATAAAATAAGGAAATGATTGGTGGATGGAGCTTTACTCAGGGCTCATGATCAGATGAAAAAAATAGGTATGTGGAAAATATTTTCTTAATGGATTCATAAAATCAAGAATGTGACTCCAATTATTGTTCATCTATTGAATATGATTTAAAAAAAACATATGGTATATGATTTTCTTAAATAGTTTTAAATGATTAATCATAAAGTTTTAATGATCAGTAGTTTATATAAGAAAATCAAGCGTTAATATATATTCGTTCTTAAGAAAAATAAAATATGAATAAATCTATATAAGATGATGTAAATTATGAAAATTTATATATAAAATATACTCAATTAAAATAAAATTATTCTCTTCCCTAAAAAGAAATATTAATGAGAAATTGTTTGATTTTCAATGTTCTATGAAAATAAAATAATATATTTTGATAATTTTATTAATGATTTTGAACAACTCAAAAATTAAATTGAAATTATAAAGCCAAGTCTATCCATTTTTGTTCAAGTAGGATTAAACATTGATAAAATGATGTGTTTTATTAAAATGAAGAAAAATATATCCATAGTTGGACAGGAAATTAATTTACCCAAAAATTTATAAAACATTATTTAAATCTAATTGAATTAAATATACTACTACATGTTTTGTATTTCAAATTGAAGGTCAATATAAAAATGAATACTCTAAGAGATTTACAAAATCACATAGACATGATAAGTCTTTCATTTATAAATAATTATCTTAATTATTAAATATAGAGAAGTATTTTAAATTAGATTGGATTCCCATGAATTCATATTATAATCCCACTGGACCCAAATTTTCATGGTAACCAAAGTTTTATTAAATCTATTTTTCTAATAAAGGTGTCTTTGGATCATCAAAAATGATGATTTAAATATGGATAATTGAGTATCAGTACACATGAGTGGTGACATATCAAAATTTATATCATTCAATAAATATGATATAGGTAATTTTAATTTTGGTAATAATTCTGAAAGAAATGTAAAAGAATTAAATGAGTATAGAATTTCAAATTATATTAATTTTCTAAATTATTATATGTTTATGTATTGAAATTAAATTTAATAATAATTTAATAACATTGTGATCATGGAATGTGTTTAAATTTTCATAAAAATAAACTAATTTTATTTGAGGACTAATCTTCATTATTTTATGAAAACAGAAAAAAACATTTATTCACTTAATTTCTTTGAGTCAACCAATAAAAAAGTGAAATACTTGAAATCCATTAAATCTGAAAACATCATGTGTGATATAAGGTTAGGACATGATAATTTTTGGTTGATGCACATGATGCCCAAGAACCAAATAGTTTTACTGTTACATAAACATAATTTGGACAACAACATTGTTTGTGAATATTGCAAAAATGTTTAACATCATATATTGAGATAAAATTTAATTAAATAAATAAAAACTCTCAGGCCAATTTATCTTACTAATTTTGATTTATTTAGTCTTATCAAACCTACTGGTTTGGGTGGTAAAAAGACATTGTTTTATAATTATTGATGATCATTTTATATACACATGGGTTTATTTTCTTACACTCAAATATGATACTTTATATAATTTTATCACAATGTTTTAATTGGTCCAAAAAGAGAAATTATGCTTTATTAAATCATTCAAAAGTGACCATGATAATGAATTGAAAAATCTATAATTTATCCAATGTCATGATAAAAATTGGTATTTTTATAATTTTTCACCCCTAGAACACCCCAAAAAAATCATGTAGTTAAAAATGAAAAAAATAGTCAATAAAAGGCTAAGACCATATTAAATGAGTTTAATCTATATAAATATTTTAGGGAAGAATAAATGAATATATCATTTTATGATAAGTGAAAATAGATTCACCCTAAGGTAATTGTTGTAAGATAATCCTTTTGAGAATTGTATGGTGAGAGAATCTATAATTTCCTATTTTAGAGTATGTGGGAGTGAAGGTTTTATTCTCACCACTATGTATTATTTAGTTAAATTTGATGAAAAATATGATAAAGTTATATTAAAATGATATTACAAAAATTGTAAGGAATATAAAGTATAAAACAAAATGACCACGATTTTTGAAGAATCCATTCATGTCTACTTTGATGAAAAACAATTGAATTAAATATATTATGATATTGATCAACTAGAGAATGAATTTAGATTTTTTTTGAATAAGAAGAACCTCAAGATAAAAATGTACATATTAAGGGGTAGAATATTTCTTCTTAATATGAACTTATTCATGAATGATATTTTAATACTCATTGAGATCATCTTATAAATAATGTGATTGGTGATTTTGAATTAAATACTAGAAATATAAAATATTTCACAATTATTTTTTCTTACCCTATTTTCATTTTTTAAACTTTTACCTATGAATATTGATGAATATTTAAATGAATTTAATTGTATATTGTCTATGAAAGAGGAGAAAAATAAATTTATGATAAACAATATTTGGAATTTAGTTATTCTACCATAGGATCCTCATGTTATTGGAACAGAATAAATCCTTAGAATAAAACATTGTAAATCTAGAAACATAGTTAAAAATAAAACTATAATAGTCACTAAAAGATATTAACAAGAAAAAGGGATTGATTTTAATGAGTTATCTACACTTACTACAAGATTTGAAGCAATAATAATATTATTAGCTTATGATTCTTTACATGGATTCAAGTTATTCAAAATCAATTCTAAAACCACTTTTATAAATGGTTACATTTTTTAAATAGTATTTATTATACAACTCCCTAGTTTTGAAAATTAAATGAATCTTTATTATGTTATTAAACAATATAAAGCTTTATATAGTTTGAAAAAATATCATTAATCATGGAATTAATGTTTAACTATTTTTCTATTCAAAATAAATTTTGAGAAGGGAATGGTTGATCCTATTTATATAATTAGAAACGTTGTAATGAAATCAGGATTGTGGAAATTTATATTATTGATATTTTTTTTATCAAGATATTAGAATTTTGTAATTAATTTTTATAATTAATGACATATGAATTTCATATGAGTATGATGGGTGAACTAAAATTCTTCCTTGGTTGGATAATATTTCAAATAAATGATGCACGTTCTCTAAATCAATCAATGTTTGAAAATGATATAGTCATGATATTTGGCCTATATCCTTCTAAAAGTGAAAATACTATCATGAGTACTACTTACAAATTAGATTTAGACAAATTTACAAAATCTATTAATGTATAAACTAATAGAGGAATGATTAGAAGTTTGGTATACTTTAATGATTGTAGGACCAATTTAATGCTTTTAGTTTTCATGTGTGCTATATTTTAAAGTGACCATAAAAATGTCACATTAAATATATTAATAGAATTATTAGATATGTTAAAGTATATTTAAATATTTATTTAATTTATCTAGAAAAAACCATCTTTTATTTAAAAATATATTCTGATTTTGATTTTATTGGATGAAAGAAATATATAAGAAGCACTTTAGGTATATTTTATTTATGTGGAAAGCACTTTATTTATTGAGATTAAATTAAATAAAATCAATTTTTTCTTTAATCTATTGAATATAAATATAATTCTTCTATATCTTCTTATTCTCAATCATTATAGATTGATATTTAGTTTTTCATATTTTGGTTCTTCATTTGATAGTATTTCTATATTATGTGACTATAATTATACTATTTCAATTTCCTAAAATCCATTACAACACTTTAAGACTAAGCACTTTAATATTACATGTCATTATCTTTTGGAACATTTTCAAAAATAAAATAAAATTTTTGAATACATTTCATTATAAAACTATATGGTTGATATCTTAATAAGACCCTAGAATTTACTAAGTATTATAAAACTTTGCTTGAGCTTATAATGATGGAAATTTATATTTTTCTATCCTGAATTTAGGGGGAATTTGAATGTGTTTTTATACTGAAATTATACGATTTATGTAAAATTGTTAAAATATGGAATCTTTTTTTAGTTTATATATATATATATTTTTTTTACATTTTTTTATTATATTATTATTTCATTTATTTTAATATATACTAGATAATGTTAAATTACTATTTAAACATTTATTTTTTATAAAAGAATGTTTTATGAAGGGTTTCTCATTAGTTTTACAAAAACACTTTTAAAATTATGTTCATTGTATAAAAACCATGTCCTAACAGTGCAAGGTATTCTAATGGATCCTTAACACTAGTTTGAATATATTCATGTTTATATTTTTTTTAAAATTTTTAAATTCATTATAATAAATGTTCAACACTATCTTAAATAGAGGCATACACATTATAATTTCAAATAAAAAATTTATAAATAATTACTTTATATTTCTGATAATTCCACTAAGGGGGAGCATATTTGAAATTATATTTTGATTTTTATTAACAAAAATGGATATAATGTTGAATTGGATAATTGGATATTATTTCTTTAATTATTATTTTATAATTAAAAACTATTATATTATATTGAATTGTATTTTTCAAAACATTACTAAGTATTATTTTTGTATTATTATCTCATATATTGATTAATGTATACTTAAATTTGGTTATATAATATAATAATTTTCTTAAAATATTTTTATATTTCATGTTTTACATTTTTTATAACATGTTCTATAAGTTTTATGAAGAGACTTAAGGAAAATTGTAACAAATCATCTTAGGATTTCACAAAAACCTGCACCCGACTTACCTCACCAAAAGGTCCTATGGGAATTCACAATCCAAATTGTCTAGAATCAAGTTCCTAGGAATCAAAAAATCTATTATAGGAACAATTTTTCTCAAATTAGAGATAAAAATATATCATTGCAAAAAAATAATACATCCTTAATATATAAACATTCCAAAAAATTCATAACCAACTAAACCGATCCATCCAATTTTTATTAAGAAAACATCATCCATAAATAGAATAATATAAAAAGTAGTAATATAAAGAACTAAATAAAAAGAAAAAATTATTACACAACTTGATATAATCTTGAACCATATCCATGATTCCTCTGATTTCTCACACCCACATAACTCACCCCACATCAGCCACAATGAACAAAGGACGAATCCAATTTAAAAACTGGAACTTGAAATATATTAGCATTAAGGAAAAACCCCATTATGTCAAAAAAACCCACTAGAACAATTAAATATTTTTAATAATTAAATTCAACAAAGATAATATTAAAATAAATCAAAAAATAAGTGTTTCCCATATAAAATATAGAAAATTATTTCTAGAATTACATTTTAAAACATCTCTCTTTGTTTACACAAACCTAAAAATATGTTTGAAAATAATATACCAGAATAATTAATTTCAAAATCACATTCCCATTTATATTTATAAAAAATAATTCATTTTTTTATTTAAATGAAAACAGCCACAAAAAAATATTTCACCAACTGTATCCATATGTAAACCAAAACAACCACTTTCAAATCCACTTTAAAAAATCACACTAGATCCTTTAAATTAAAGAATATTTTTACAACATCATTGAAAAATTATTTTCCAAAGTAAATGAACATAAAATATCATTGTTAAATCTCACTAAAGGAATCACAATATATCACAAGGTATATATCAATTTAAGAAAGAAAATGTGAAATGATAATGAACGCTGAGGGAAATTATACAATCATGAACTAGATCAAACTCTACTTAATCAACAGGTATCTTTATAATAGAATGTGTCATGGGATCTACCCTATAAATAAAAATTCTTATAGCATATAACCATATAAATGTATAACAACCCATAAAATAATTGCTAGAATGCACAGATGTTCAGACCACAAGTCATCCAACTAGAACATAAAAGCCTCATTGCGATGAAAATTCATTCTAAGTCTATTTTTAATGGAATTAATGGAGGGCCACTAGTATCATGTGAACCAACTATATTAATATAATTATATCTCCATCTATGTATCTTTTTTCCCATAACCAAAAGAGGAAGTGAAGAGAAATAAAACTCAGTACAACATTGACACACATTGAAAAATAAATGTTTGAGCCTCACCCCCTAACACTCAATAATAAATATCCACATATACATAAAATTCACTGAATCCATAAATAACAACATTAAATCCACATGGTGGGTAATAAGAACCACATACTAATAAATAACACACATGAGTGGTTAACAAAATAAGGATCCATAAAGCGGTGTCTTCCATACTAACCATTTTAAAAACCAATGTTTCAACTAAAGATTTTACACCAAAACATATATTAATATTCCATTCTCTTTCCCATTTTATAAAAACCCACTTAAATTATTTTTAGTGGCTAAAAAACAACTCACTTCAAAAAATAATTTCAAAAATTCCCTTAAAAAGGATTTTTTTTGTAATCCAAAACAAGTCAAAATTCCACATTTTCCATTCAATTGTGTTTCAAAATAGACATTAAGGAATTATAATAATGGGTAAACCACAAAAAAATCTCATATCACCATTTTAATTATGCAAATAACCCCATTCCAAATCATTTTGAGTTTAAAAAATCTATTTAAAACAAAACACTATATAAAAACTATTTTTCACTAAATGAACACTAAAATTATATCAAAATCCACAACACATCACTAAATCCATTTAAAAAGCCCCAAGAATTTCTTTAAAATATATTATAAAAATGATACATTATGTTATAAACATGAAAACATAGAATTCACATGAAAAACCACTTATTCCAAGATCAAAAACCTAAGGAAACGGGTTCAAATCACCATATGTTTATCATATATAATCTTACATTAAAAAAAAGAAATTTAAGAAGAACAAGAATAATTTAATTTTTAAAAGAATTATTGTATAGAAACACCTACTTAGAAGTAATGGAAACCAAGCTAAAACACATCACCTTTAATGGTAAAAACTCCCACTAGGATAGAAATGGAATAAAAAAACTCTAGACACTAAAACCATAATATTATATCAATAAAGAATCCTAAAAATTTCAAAAATAGATCTAGGAATTATGGGGGAAATTGAAACCATGAGAAAAGAGAATGGGATGGAAGAAATCCTCTTAGGAACATCTAAAGAGGAGACGAGAATCAACGGAGGGGGAAGTTGGATCTCCCCCATGGGCTCTGAAGGTTTGATCAATTTGAATGTGGGAGAAGTGGGGTAAAACCATATTAATTCAAATAAGGTATTTTTTGAAATTACCAAAATATTAATAACATGGTAAATAATACCGGTCTTCAAAACCACACACTAACTGTTCACATACAATTACCATGAAACAAGGAACCCACATGGTTTGGATGAATGGCTTACCAAAAATTTTTTCAACCATGCGTCAACCTTTTCCTAATACAAAGAAGTTGAAAAAATTTCAAATGGAACAATAGAGTTTGTAAAATCCATGAACCTCACACCAAACACACCTAAATCCCTATAGAACTTATGGGGAGATCATCAAAATTTAAAAAACTATGCATAAGATATGCGTAATTTCTCTATCAAAAGGATAAACCCACATGCAAGGGAACTACACAATTACAACTAACTATGTAGACTAATTGTACTACACGAAAATACTCCAAAACATGAATTTTTATCCTACAACCAACCGAATGTCAAAAATTCCCATTATTAGAAAAAAAAATATAAAATAAACAACCCTATGAAATATGGGGTGTCACAAACTCCCCTCCATTCAACTTTTTATCGTTAGAGATTTCTAGTTTTAAAATAAGTGGTAAGAGAAAATGAAATATCTAAAGCGGGCCCCACTAAAAAAAACCCTAAAGTAAAATTAACCTCAAATACAATAATAATTATCCTCAAAATGATATAACTACTCAACTATAGATTTTTTAAAGGTATCTAAGCACAAATAAAATCAAAACCTCAAATAAGAAGTCCTAAAAAGAATGAGAGACCAAGAAAAGTCTCCCCACCATTTAGAATTCCCCTAACATGGTATAAAAAATGATAAAATATCATTAATGAATCATATAGTAACTAAAAAATAATTAAATACACTCTCTATCAAACAAAAAAGACATCATAACTAAAATTAAAGGAAAAATCATAAGAAACTCTAAAATAATGACACGAGCTTTCACATTAGGTCACGATACACACCGATTACCTATAGTAAAAACCTATATCAACCTCACATGGTTCATCAAAATGGAAACAACGAAAAACCAAATATAATATCAAAATCAACTAGTAGATCACATGAAATAGTTTCCCAAATAATGCATCTAAGGCTTATCTCATGTCCATACACAAGCACCTAGAAGGCTCAAAACAAAATGGGCTTATAACACAACCTCCAAGAATGGTTTTCCCATAAAATGAGGATCATTAAAGGATAACTCATGGAAAACCAAAAAATTAATGAATAAATACATAAAAATATCAAAATCCACCAATAAGGGAGGGGGTATTCCATAAGTAAAAATAGGACTACCAAAAAAATGGAATCTAAATAAAATAATCCAAAAAAGAATAATAATCCATAAGATTCCAATAATAGTACCCAAATAAATAAAACCAAAATTACAACCATCAATGGAATGGTACCAAAAAACACATCCATGAAAGAATAAAACTCAACAACTCTTCTAAAATATTACCTTAAAAACATATGAAGATGACCCAAATTGACAAAATATTGGAAAAAACAAGGATAATTTTGAAAAGAGGGTTGAGCATGCCCTAGAGCCCGACATTGGAAGAACACTAGAGATATTTTCTTCAATGGTAAATACATATTAATACATGATCTAGATTATCCTTTTTTCTATCCTTACTCATTTGGTTATCCTCAATCCAACCATTATTGTAATGACTTGACTTTTGAACAAGGTATGGAACATTGGTTTTTCATTTTCAATCTTTCTTTTAATCATGTTAAATGTTTTATATAACCTAAGAAAGGTTTGAGGAGTTTCTATGGATCATTAGGATCTTGGAGGTTTAGAAAGTGGGAAGCAGGTTGGGCTCCATGGTTAGTGGAAACTATGCAACCCATGCTAAATGGTTTGAGTAAACCATGCAGCTATAGAAAATCGGAACCTTATAGTCTGCATGGTTTGTCTGCAATGATGTGTACCATGAAAATAAATGTACGGTCTAATACATAAAGGGGATAGATTCTTTCCACATGGTCTATGAATGACATGTAAACAATGCACATAAACCGTGCACAGTGGGGTTTAGGAAAAAATTACCACTTTGAACCCACATAAACCTCAAGTTATAAATTCCTATTTCCTAAACGTACAATGGCTATAACTGTGGATTCTTCCTCTTTGTTCTCTCAAATCCTCCTTTTACATGGATTCTTGAAAACTTTTCCATATATTGTCTGATCCTTAATCCATCGAAGGCATTAGAACCCCTTCTGTAAGGCTCACTAGTCTCTCTACTCCTAACTATGTTCTTATTTACATCTATTGTGCTATTTGGATTTAGGATCATATGACCTATTTTTAGAGAATTAGATGGAAACTTTGATCTCTTCCAACCTCATTCAAATTTGTGGTTGATATGAAGAGTGGAATCATTCTACATCCCTATGGTAGGTGGTAACATAGTTTTCCATTTGAATTTTGTCCATTCCATATTTATTTCGTCATGTCATGGGCCAAAATTTTCTAAGATTTGTTGTTGTGTTGATTCTTTCATGTATAATTGACCCTGGTATGATAACATAGGTTAATAGAATCATATATAGTGTTTTTATATCACCCATCCACTATACGGACAACTAAGGGGTGTACCAACCAAATTGGCCATTTTAGGCTAATTTCTCAATACGATTAAATCTTTTATACATCTTCTGGATTGAGTTTAAATTGAATTTAACCTTGTTTAACTTGTATATTGTTGAACCCAAGGTACCCGATGGGTTTTTGGACCACTTAGTCTGGGAATTTACGAAATAGGTATGGGACTATTTTGGTATTTCTTTATAATTGAATTTTTTAGGAGAGGCAATGTGAATACAATAGCTTGTCTAGGTTGGTTCACAAGTAATGAATGATTTACCTTTAAATGAATTGAATGAATATCTGAACAAGACTTTTTTAAGATTTAAATGTAAATTATTAAGATGATATGCTTTAAGTATTCTACTTGTGATAATGAATGTGCCCCCTTACATGGGTTTGGACTTGATAAGGGAATGAGACGTGTATGACTCATGACCAACATATTATAAATGTTATTCCTTATAGATGTAGAGAAAAGAAAACATGTGATCCATAATGGGAATAATTTTAGAGCTTATTTTGTGGACCTAAGGACTATGGGAGCCCAGGGTTAGGGAAGACTGTGAGAGCTTCCTTGTTTATTGTCAAGAGACCATGAGAGCTCTTGGGGTTAATCAAAGGTTTAGACCCTAGGAGATTTAGAAGAATATGATGTATGAGAGTTATGTCCCAATATTTCCCATAAACACACACCCACACACACACATAGTGACATGATCATACATACCAGTTGTGTGCATAAGTGTGTTGATCCATCAGGTTCCCTTTAGGAACAAGATTGGAATATTTTTTATTTATTATACATTTATTTACTTATCTGTCTTATTGAGCACTATTTACATAAGATTGACTACTTGGTTTACGTGTAGACATCGTTTGTGGTGTCCTTATGAGATTTTTATCTCACACACTACTCGGGTCACCGTCTGCACTTGAGATGATGATTTTCCTATAGGTATGGAAAGAGGCAATCACTACTCTTTAGCCTATTTATTCTATTTATATAGATGGACATCAGGAAAAAAGGATCAGGCTTAGGCTCAAGATGTTACGGAATATCATTTTGATTTTGCTCATTTTTTATATTTTTTATTAGGACTCTTATTTCCTATTTCAGGTTTTCCTTTTGTAATAGAATTCCATGCATACATGTTGTATCCGATGCTATATATGAGGTCTTTCTATGTTATTCGATTATTTAGACTTCCTCTATATCTATTTATGCTTATAATATTTTTTTACATATTTGTGTTTGGTAATGATTACACTATTGTATTGTACTATTTCACCCACTATTTACTCTGACATGGGGGTATAGTCTCCCCACTGGTTTACAATCATGCCCCCACTAATAGGCAATATCCCCTAGAATATGAGGAGATGTGCCGGGGGTCACGTGGCCAACTAAGCTTGGGAAACATGTTAAGTGGAATCTGGGTTTGGGATGTCACAAAGAGGTATTATATGTAGTTCCTTTCTTTCTTTACTATTTTCAACAAATTATTAGGGATTGGGAACACTTGTAACTTGGTCCCAAGTCATTATTGGGTGTTGTAAACCCATGTATGGGGTAAAGGACAAGTTTCTTGAATTATTATTATTGATTATATTTTTATTTTTAATATCATTTCATTATTGGGGTTTTCACAAGACTTTTGATGTTATTGATATTGATAAAATTGAAATTATTATTTCGTTGATTTACCTAATGAAATGATGGTTATGTATTAGAACATGCATCACGATATGCACAATAGGGATATGTCATGCATTTTTCCATGTCACATTTAAAATTTTTAGAAAGACTTTCCAATTTCATATTGTACTGCCTTGTTATATATATATATATATATAATTGTGCTGACATTTTTTTTAGGATTTGGATCGATCTATGTTGTATAATTTGTGGGTGTCACTATCTCTCTGATAAGATGTATGGACCATTATGAATCATAAAATGGAATTCTAGCTTTCTCAACCATTTGAAAAATAGTATAATTACATGGATAAGTGTAATTTAAATGAAAATGACATCCAAGTGTGTGTCATATTTTGGTTCATAAGGTGTATGGGCCCTTATAGTCTAGAAAACAACAAATCATTGGGTTAAGTCGATTTAAATTCCAAAATGTATTAGTGATCATACTTTCAAATGTGAAATGAATTTCAAATTAAGAATAACAATCTTTCACATTCCAAACATAAAAAACTGACCCTAAACTGGACTCAGTATTGGGTAGTGGGTGTTTCATTTTCCTTATGGCCTGGTATGGCATGTTCGACCATCCAGTCATTTCTTTTGACGTAGGAAGAGAGAGTGTTTTCTCATAGGAAGGATTCAATACATAAAATAGCTTCATGAATGAAATTATTTAAACTACTTGTTATCTTATGAGATTTTTTTTTGGAATTATAGTGTTATTCCACCATGACATCTTCAATCTGAAAGACTAGAAGGTGGTGGCAACCATATTCCTAAGATGGTGAACCTTAATCCTCTAGTGGTATTTCTAGTTGAGCCAATAGTGGCTCCTCCTCCCAAACCGGATTTGGAAACTTTCACCCTCTTGCAAGATGGATTCCTGTGTATGATGAATAATATTCAAGGCTTAGTGTGACCTTCCCCAAGCATGGAAGAGATAACTCATGAGTTTTAGTATTAGAACCCTTCTACATTCTTAGGGGATGGCATGCCATATGTTATGGAGTCATAGATCGAGGAAATACTATCAATCCTGGAACACCTAGAGAGGACTCAAGAGGAGAGGGTTGGGATAGCTACTTGTATACTTCATGAATCATCCTAGAGGTGGTGGTATGTCATCACCTAGGTAGGCCATCATAGGGATATGTTTTGGACTAACATCCAGAAATTCTATTATGACAATTCTTTCCCCAAACAATGAGTGCTGACAAAGCTAGAGAGTTCATGAATATGAAATAGAGGACCATGTTAGTCATGGATTACTTATCCAATTTCACTGAGTTATAAAATTTCTATCCTTATATACTTGTTGATGATCTTATTGCTACTAGGAGATTTGAGGATAGGCTATGTTATACCATCTGATCGCATGTCAATGTGTTCAGGTTGAAAACTGTTTAATAAATCCTCAAATAGAACCTAATTTCAGAGAAAAATAAAATAGAGGAAGATGATGCAAGTTAGGGAGGTTTGGAACCAACATATTCTTGTGGATATTCCTCTAATCAAAAGATGCATTCTGAGTTTTCTCAGGGGGGAGGTAGCAATCAGGATCCTACTGATGGTAGTTTTCTGTTCTGTCACCAGTGTGAAAAAATAGGGCACATAAAAGTGTAGTGTCCACATGATCCAGTGGAATGTAGAGGCTATGAAAGGAAGGGACAAATACAAAATTTCTTCAAGAAATTCTCTCTAGTTCCTAGTGAGTGAGAATCTACACATACTCGTCGACTGGGAGCAAGGTTAGAAGGATCACGACAGATAGGTAGCTGTAATAAAACTGGCCTTTTAGGCTAAGGTGGAGGTCATGATAGAGGCAACAAGACTTACGATTCTCATCACTAGTAGAGCATGTATTCTTAGGGAAGTCCAGTAGTTACTCAAGGCTTATGTACATGCTAGTTACTTTTATTTCAGCCTACACCATAGGATTAGAGCACTATGACATCTATTTTTCAAGTTACCATTCTAGTAGCCTCTAATTTATGGTCTTAGTTTTTTGATACATGTGTGTCTCAGTAATTTATATCATAGAAAATAATTTAGATTCTGGGCCTTTAAATCAATTTTATCAGGGTTTCATGAACTAGGTTACACCATTCGGTGTCCATTCAGAGAGCATTCACCGCTACCAAAGTTTTCCTCTTGAGGTCAGTGATTACCTTTTCTAATAAAACTAGTACGCTCGCAATATGGTGAGATTTATGTAATTATTGGGATAGAATGGTTAGTTCCCTATAGAATCCATATTGACTAATATTTTTTGAGGGTGGTATTCACATCACCATAAGGAATTACGTAGGTTCATAAGGGAGAATGGGATATTAGTGCAACATGAGCTGGAACCATATAAAAATGGATGGGTAGTGATACAACAGAGGTTTTCAGTATTTACCTAAATGATCAAGGGTTACAAAACATTATATTTCTTATTTTGGTGGAGCATTTCAGGGATGTTTTCCTGGATGATTTTCCTTTTCTACCTCTTATGAAAGAGGTAGAGGTCACTATTGAGGTTATTCTAGGAGAAACACTTGTGACCATTCATCATTATAAGATGGATCCTAAAGAGATTTTGAAACTCATGAATTAGTTGGAGGATCTAAGGGTGAAAGTATTTATACTCTCTAGTACTTATCCTTTGGGTTCACCTATCCTCTTTGACAAGAAAAAATGGAACCCTTAATCTTTTGGTGGAACTCTATCAGTTGATTCACATAACTATTAATAATTGGTATCCTTTGTATAGAATATACAACCTCTTTGATTAGCTCATGGAGTGAAGGTGTTTTCAAATTTTGATATAAGGACAGGCTATCATCGTGTTTCTTTTAAGACATTAGATATACTTCAGATTTATTTTTGGAGGAGTTATAGTCTATTCTAGTATGTAGTTATATCGTTCGGACTCACAAACACACCTGTTGTCTTTATAGAACTTATGAATCAAGTTTTTGACCCATATCTGGATTCATTTGTAGTGGTATTCATTAATGATATATTATTGTATTAATTCCCCAAACATGTCAGTAAAAACCTTCTTGAGATCATGTTGAATATGATGAGAGAGCATCATCTATAGGATAAGATCAATAAATGCCACTTTTGGATGGACAAAGTCCACTTATTGAGTCATATCATATTTGAGTTAGGAGTTTCTGTTGACCTTGATAATGTGATATCTATCATTTCGTGGGAGAATACCAAAAAATATTTGATATTAAAATTTTCTTAGGGATTTATAGATATTACAAACACTTCATTCAAGATTTATCATGCCCTGAAGAGTAGCTTATAGGCATGAAAAAGAAGGTTGTGAAATTACAATGGTCAGAATCTTGTGAAGTATCCTTTAAAGAGTTTAAGTTAATGCTTACTTTTACACAAATATTGATACTAACAGATCCAAGTAGGCCTTGTATAGTCTACTATGGAACATAAGGTGTCTGGCATGGAGATGTTATGATGCGGGATGAGAACGTAGTTTTGTATAGTTCTATTCCATTGAGGACTCACGAGTGGAATTACCTAACACACATCCTTGAGATCGTTATTTTTTACTGCTTAAGATGATGGATACACTGTCTATTGGGAGATCATTTTGTGGGGTTCACATAACACAAAATCCTCAAATACTTCTTCATCCAGTGGGTTATGAATCTTCGATAGCGTATGCAGGTCGAGTACCTACAATCTTTTGATTTCAAACATTCCTACACTCTAGGGAAGAAGAATTCAGTAGATGATGTTTTGAGCTGGAAGACTCAAACTCAAGCAGTTTAGGAATCCAGTTATGAATAGAAGCTTATGGACCTATTCTTAGAGATGTACATTGAGGTTCAGGAGGAAAGTGGTCAGACTATTCTCTCAGCCTTAGTAGTGACATATACTCTTCTGGAATGAGTATGATAGAGACAACTATATAGTCCTAGAAGCCTTGTCATATGGTAAAGTGTCTTAGATGGAGATACTTATTCTCATTGGGTAGTCAATGAGGATGATAATTCAATGTTCTGTGGGCATGTATGGGTCCCAGCATACATCATAAAGGAGATGATGAGGGATTTCCATGCATCAGCATGGGTAGTTCACTCCAGTGCCACCAAAATGTATTGAGGTCTATGACTTAAATATTGGTGGCTCAACATGAATCATGAGATAGTCAGTTTCATTAAGTGATGTTCCACTTTTTTGTAGGTGAAGGTGGAACATAAACATCTATTAGGGGTCCATTGTCCATTTTTCAATCCTGAGTGAAAATGAGATGCTCTTTTGATAAATTTCGTGACTGGTTTACCTAGATCACCTCATAGAAATGGTGAAATATGGGAATTAATTGATTTTTTATCAAAGTTTTCACACTCATTACCTATGAGATATAACTTCCAAATAGACAAGCTAGTAAAAATGTAGGTCAAAGTGATGTCACTTTTTCCTGGAGCACCTCATTATATCATTTGTGATAGAGATGCTCATTTCACATCAATGTTCCAGAAGGGGATATATAAGGCATTTAGTATGAAGGTAATTTTGAGCAGGTTTTATCACCCACATACCGATGGACAAACCACGTTTACAATACAAGTACTATAGGATATTCTCCATGTGTGCATTCTCAACTTTGGGGTTTTAGGGAGAAACACATTCCCCTTGTCGATTTTTCTTTTAACAACTAATTTCATCCAACCAATAAGATGGATCCCTATAAATCCTTGTATGGTAGGCCTTCTAACTCACATCTATCCTAGTAGGGTCAGATGAAGTTGCTATTCTTGGGCCTCAAATCGTTCAGGAGACTTTAGAGTAGGTCCAACTAATCAGGAAGTGCATGGTGATTGCTTCAACTAGATAGTAGTCTTATGCCAACAAACAATGGATACCTCTTATGTTTGAGGGTGGAGATATTTTTTTCTTGAATTTCACACCCATAATAGGTCATATATGCATTCAAAATCCATCTAATCTATCCTGGAGGTTTGTTGGACCCTTTGAGGTGGTGAAAAGGATCGTACCTGTGGCTTACCAGTTGGTACTTTTTTAAAGATACTGATCTATTCACGATATAATTCATGTATCTCAGCTTCTTCGATATTATCTAGACCCATATCATGTATTTTTGAATGATGAGGTTGAGATGGATACATATGATTCCTTTAAGTAGTATCGAAATCGTATTTTTGATCAAATCATAAAGATACTCTGATGATGTTCTGATCCTCTTGTATGGGTGCTATAGAAACATGAACAAGTGTAGGAAGAAACCTCATAGAAAGAAGAAGATATATGATCATAGTGGATTGAAATATTTACTGAAATTACCTCTTTACCATCATAAAGGAAACTTAGGGATGAGTTTCTATAAGGTGGGGAGGTTGTAACGACCTGACTCTTGATCAAGGTATGAATCACTAGTTTTTTAATTTGAATCTTTCCTTTAATCATGGTAAAAGATTGGTATGGGCTATGAAAGGTCTGAAAAGCATCTAATGATGGTTTATAGCCTAGAGGTTTGGATATATGTATGTAGGCTAGGCTATACAGTTAGTCAAAATAGTGTGACCTAGGTCGCATGATCTGAGTAAACCGTGTAGATTTAGATACGAGCACCTGCATGTCCATACTATTTGTTTGTAACCATGTGGACCGGGAACACTGCCATGATATCTTCTGCATAATGGGACATATTCTGTTTACATATTCTATGCATTGTTTGTAAACTGTGCGCATAAACTGTGCATAGTGGGATTTGGGGAAAATTTAACATTTCCCTCGCATAAACCTTAAGTTCAAATTTTCATTTTCCTCACCTTCCAGGAGACAGAACCATGGGTTTTTCGTCCTTGAGTGGTAAAAACCTCCTTATCCTTTGATACTTGATAATTTATATGTTATTTGTTTGATCCTTGATCCATCAGAGGAAATGGAACCCCTAAAGTATGGTTCCCTAGTCTCTCCACTTTTGTCTCTATTCTTCTTCCATCTATTGTGTTATTTGGTTTTAGTATCATATGCCCTATTTTCATGAAAGTAGATTGAAACTCAAAACTATTCCAACAAGATTTTAATATGATGTTGATATCAAGTGAGGCATCATCTACGACCCTAAGGTAGGTGGTCATGTAGTTTTAAGTTTTAGTTTTTGGTAGTTTCAAATTTATTCCATCATGTCGTGGGCCAACGTTTATCAAGATCCTTTTTTGTGTTCATTCCTTCATGTCTAATTAACCCTAGTGTGATCATATAGGTTAATTGAATCATGTTTAGGGGTTTTGATATCATCGATGAACTATATGGACACCCAAGGGTTGTGTTGTCCAAATTGGCCATGGGCTAATTTCCTAATAAGACAAAAACCTATTTATATATCCCGATTTGAGTTTAAATTGAATATACCCTTGTCTCACATGTATTTTTTTAAACCCAAGGTACCCTATGTATTTTTGGACCCATTAGTATTGGGATTTAAAAAATGGGCATGAGACTACTTTGAGATGCCTTTATAGTTGAATTTCTCCTGATAGATAATGTTAATGCAATGCATTGTCTAGATTATTTAAAATGTAATGAATTATTTACCATGAAATGAATTGAATGAATATGTGATGAAGCCTTATTTAAGATATAAATATAATTTTTTAAGATTATATGCCATAATTATTCTAATTGTAATAATGAATGTTCCCCTTACATGGTTTTGGTCTTGATAAGGTCATGATAGGTGAATACCTCATGCCCTGTGTATTATAAATGTTATGCCCTATGGATGTGAAGCTATAGGACCAAGAGATCACAAATGGGAAGACTGTGAGAGCTTCTTTTGAGGACCCAAGGACTTTGGGAGCCTTGGGGTAGGGAAGACTATAAGATATTCTTAGTGTATGGTCAAGAGACCGTGAGAGGTCTTTGGGTGGGGACATGGGTTAGAAGTTAGAGATTCCCCACAATATGATGTCTGAGAGTTATGTCTCAACATTTCCCTATATATATATATATATATATATATATATATATATATATATCTAGTGAGATGATTTAACATACCAGCTATGAGCTAAAGCCGGTAGACCGGTCAGTTGTCCTTTAGGGACATGAGAGGGATATTGTTTATTTATTATGAATTTCTATACTTATATTTCTTATTACGTACCATTTACCTATTAACACCTACTAGGTTTACATATAGACACCGTTGGTGGTGGAATACTAAGATGTTTATCTCACACCATACTCAGGCCCTCTTAGGCACTGAAGAAGACTATTTTTATGTAGGTATAAGTAGAGGTAAACACCACTCTTTAGTTTATTAATTCTAATTGAATAGGTAGTGATCAAGAGAATATAATTGGTCTTAGGATTGAGATGTTGTGGAATAGATTTTGGCATTTGTACACTTTTTTACTTTTTGATTAGAATTCATATTTCTTGTATCTTATTTTCCTTTTGTACAAGAATACCATGCATACTTGTTGTATCTTAAACATTATATGAGCCTTTTGTTATATTATTCAGTCATTATATCATTTCTTATTTATTGTATCATTATGTTTGAGTATACTTTCTCTACGTTACTCTGACACGTGGGTATAGTCTCCCTATAGTTTCACCATCACACCCCCACTACTACTCGATATCCCATGACTTATGGGGAGACATGCCAGGGGTCATGTGGCCAACCAAGTTTGGGGCATGATTTAAGTGGCATTTGGGTTTGGGATGTCATAATGCTTCCACCTCACATCATATAAAACTAAGGAATCACTTTATATAGGTTTCTTAGATGGGTTAGTTTCTATTTACATGACCTCACTGATAACTTCCTAAAAAAATTTCAAGCCTTATGAAAGTAAAGATAAACTAAAATATAGGTGATGGACACCTTCAAATAAATAATATTTATCAGTATTATTGACCACTAGCTATGGAGAGAAGATGACCAACTATGAAAAGTGATCAGTATACTACTTTACTTATCATTCACCCTAATGAAGTACCTTAACCTCAAGCTCTTTCATTTCATTCACTACATTAGAGGAGAAAAAAATTAAAAATTCCATCCTAAAAATCTCCCAATAGAAACCTTCATGAAACTAATAAGGTACCAATAACTCCCACTAAAATTAGATAACAGTAATAAGAAATCTTTCTACAGCTCTCACCCATGAATTTTCATGTGTCATAAGAGAATTAGAGATCACCACAATCTCTTCAAACCAGCTCAACTATTTTAGTTTCCCTTGGTCACCACCAAATGAAGGTTTTTATGGTTTAATAAGTATTGAATTGGGTTTAATATCAAGGAATATTTCACTTCAACCACTCCACTCAAAATCCGGGTAGGCACTAGAACTGAAGAAACTCTTTTGACAATTATAGGATGTATAATACAAACAAAAAAAGACATGAAAAACATAAAAACATTCCTCTATGTATAAAGAAATTATTAAATCATGAGATAGGAATAAATCCATTGATAAAGTAACACATCATTAACACTAATAAAATGATATTTTTATTCAAAACCTTCACTTTTTACAAGGAATTTTTGAATAAACCTCAACCAAGGTGTATGTTAAAAAAGGAAATATGATTTTTAAAAACAAGAAAAACTTGATGAAAAAATGCACTATCTAGAAAGGTATTTCCTAAAAACTCTTTAGAAAATATTACTTCATTTGAAAACTAATAATATAAATAATTATTGATAAAACTCATTTATCTCATGATAACAACTTCCAAATATTTTTTTCACAACAAAATATCTAATTCCCTTTTTTTCAGAAAAACAATTTTGAAAAAAATATTTCAAAAAACCGATTTAATTTTATATTAGGGTTATAAAAAATCTATATAAAATCAAGTCACTAAAAATGTATTCAAGCATGTTTCACTATAATGACATCCCAAAAAGGGAAACATAACATTCATAAATGCACCTCCAATAAGTGGAAATCACTTTTTATTGAAATAAAAATTTGAAAGGAGTAAAATTGATCTAATGGGTAGAGAAAACATACTATGCATGCCTTTTCAACTTTTTTTGTTATATCATGCACCAACCATGAAACATGATTTGTAAAAAAGGAAGACTTGACCATTCATGTATTTTATGGTCTCTCATGTTATGGGAGATAACTATACATATCATGTTCTCCCCTATTATAATCATGGATCGAAGGAGATACCCACCAAGGTTAATTATATAATAAAAAAGGGTTAAAAAATCTTCGACCCACATCATATAAAACTAAAACAAGCTCTAATTAATTATTAAAAAGTCAACTTCCCCTGAAATATTAAAGATATGGATGTGAAAGATATATTTATACTCTATATAACCTTACCTAACAAACACTATCAACCTTAATCAACTTTCTACTAAAACCACCCTAAATAACATGAGCTACATTGGAGGCTTAGACACTTTCCAAGTATAACTAAAAAACAAGTTAATTTATGTTACTTTAAAAGAAAGGGTTATTTCAACAAGTGAATTTATGTTACCTTAAAATAAACGGTTATTTATAAGTATAAATTCACTTGTTTTTTTAAGGTAACATAAAATTATTTGTGAAAGGGTTATTTCACATGTGTTTTTAAGTTATACTTTCCAAGTATAACTTTTTTTGATTAGGTTATAGTTTTAAAAAAGTAAAAACTTTGTTTTAAAAAGAGTTTTCTTTTAAATTTATGTTTTTAACATAATATTATTTGTGAAAGGGTTATTTACTATATTTAAAGTGGATATTTTAAATGTGTTTGTTGTTTACTTGAAGGCATCGATCGAAGTTGGCCTTATTTAAGTTTTCAAAGAGGAAAACCCTTATTTGATGGTAAATTTGAAATAGTTTAATAAATTGATTGGTTTCTTACACCAATAAAATTGTTTTAATTGGTTTTTTATAAAATGGAAAATAGGTTGGAAATCAGGTTCCTTGTTTTGGTGTTATTGACCTAGTTATAAATTTGGTTTTTAAAATGTTTATTGTGGAATAAACCCCTTGATAGACTATTATTTTCTTTACCACTTGTCTAGGGTCTTTATCACTATATATTTTTTGTTTCTCCAATTTTTTGGGTAATATTCTTGTTTATACTCTAGGATCATTTATTTATATCGGTATAATCATTGTTCTGTTTTGGGGGAGGTTATCCTCTAATTGTACCATATGTGTGAGAATTTTCATGCATTTTCTTTCACCTCACTTCCACAATTGATCATGGGATACCAAGTACTAATTGGGGGATCCAATTAATATTTGTTATCTAGTTCTCATTCCACTATTATCCCTCCAATTATTTTGGGAACAAATGTATTGTAGGGGGTTTTCATCAAAATGGGTCTTGTGTGGCCTGGTTAGAGGATTTTTAGATTAAACTTCAGTGCATGTCGGTAGCTTTTTTGTGGGTTCGTATACTCTTATATGGTTATATTTTTCTAATATTAGGAATACAAAGGTATATATGACGACATAGTTGATTTCAATGTTGATTATTAATTTTATATAGTTTGATCTACTGCATGATTGTATAATTTCTCATACATTCACTATTATTGAAATATTTCTTCCATATATTTATTTATTCATTATTATACATGGTTCATTCTATTTTTTATTAACTCATGTTCATGTTGAGTAATTTCCTTTGTAAAATTATTTTTCAAAGAAGTCTGGAAACCAATATATAATTTAAATTCTCTTCTGTGAGTGTTTAAGGTGGATTTCAAAATGGTTTTTTTGGTTTAATAATGGCTTTCCCTGGTAAATTTTTTTGTGTATACATTAATTTAAATAGAAAATTTGATTTGTCTTTTAGAACATTAAATGGGTTTGTGGAGATTCAATGAATTTATATCATTTATTATTTTCAAGTATTGTGCTTTAAATTTCTAAAAATAATGAGAGATGCTTTGCAAAGTGATTCTATAACTTTTTTTCATATGTTATATAGTAAAGGTCTGTTTTATAGTTTATGTTAAAAATATCATTGAATAATTGAATTATGAAACATATTTCATCCTTTCAGTCAGTTTTGGTGAACTATTTTTATTTTTATCACATGCCTATATATTTTAGGTTCTAGGTTTTTAGTTGAACACATCCTTTCTTCATCAGGGACAATGTATAGTGATTTTGGTTGTGGTGTGAGATAATGTTGTTCTTAGAGAAGGTTCTAGATATGATTGTGTTAGTTTGTAGTTATTTTATATTTAGTTTTTGTTTTATCTGATTCTGTGTTGTATTCTATTATTTATGGAAGATTCATTTTTTATAAAAATAGGTTGGATCAGTTGAGTAATTTATTACTTATTTGAAATGTTTATTTGTTTAAGATCTTGTCTTTATTTGTCCCACTATATTCTAACCCCTAATTTGTGTGAAATCATACCCAAAGGGATTGATGTGATTCCCCAGAAATGGATTTCCACCCATGGTGATCATGAATTCCCTTCACCCCTTGTCTTGAGCCTAGTTGAGTGTTAGGTTCAGTGGTATACCAGGAAAATTAATTAAAAAAAGTTATTATATGTTTTGTTTACTTGGAAAGTGTCTAAGCCTCCAGTGTAGCCCATGTTATTTAGGGTGGTTTTAGTAGAAAGTTGATTAAGGTTGATAGTGTTTGTTAGGTAAGGTTATATAGAGTATAAATATATCTTTCGCATCTATATCTTTAATATTTCAAGGGAAGTTAACTTTTTAATAATGAATTAGAGCTTGTTTTAGTTTTATATGACATGGGTCGAAGATTTTTTAACCATTTCTGATTATATAAGTGACCTTGGTGGGTATCTCCTTCGATCCAAGGTTATAATAGGGGAGAACATGATATGTATAGTTATCTCCCATAATATGAGAGACTATGAAATACATGAATGGTCATGTACTCCTTTTTTACAGATCATGTTTCATGTTTGGTGCATGATATAACAAAAAAGTTGAAAAGGCATGCATAGTCTGTTTTCTCTACCCATTAGATCAATTTTACTCCTTTCAATTTTTTATTTCAATAAAAAGTGATTTCCAGTTATTGGAGGTGAATTTATTAGTGTTATATTTACCTTTTTGGGATGTCATTCTAGTGAACCATACTTGAATACATTTTTAGTGACTTGATTTTATATAGATTTTTTAAAACCCTAATATAAAATTAAATCGGTTTTTTGAAATGTTTTTTTTTTCAAAATTGTTTTTCTGAAAAAATGGGAAATGGATATTTTGTTGTAAAAAAAATATTTGGAAGTTGTTCTCATGAGATAAATGAGTTTTATCAATAATTATTTATATTATTAGTTTTCAGATGAAGTAATATTTTCTAAATAGTTTTTAGGAAATACCTTTCTAGGTAGTGCATTTTTTCATCTTTTTTTTAAAAATCATATTACATTTTTTAACATACAGCTTGGTTGAGGTTGATTCAAAAATTCCTTGTAAAAAGTGAAGGTTTTGAATAAAAATATCATTTTCTTAGTGTTAATTATGTGTTACTTTATCAATGGATTTATTCCTATCTCATGATTTAATAATTTCTTTATATATAGAGGAATAGTTTTATGTTTTTCATGTCTTTTTTTGTTTGTATTATACATCCTAGAATTTTCAAAAGGGTTTCTTCAGTTCTAGTGCCTACCCGGATTTCGAGTGGAGTGGTTGAAGTGAAATCTTCCTTGATATTAAACCCAATTCAAGACTTATTAAACCATAAAACAAAGTAAGTGAGTTTATAAAATAACAAGTATAACTGAAACAAAGTTTTTACTTTTTTAAGGTAAATAACCCTTTCCAATTATAACTAAAACAATGTTTTTAATTTTTTAAAAATAAAACCTAATCAACAAGTGAATTTATGTTACCTTAAACCATATCCATTATAATGGTGGGTATGAAAAATATTAAATTTCTTCTGAAATAATATTTACATGAAAATAAGTGAGTTTATAAAATAAGAAAATCACTCTTGACAGATATTATTACTGAAATATAGGTTTAATATAATAAATATAATGTTTAAAATTCATCTTATATGTTTTCTAGATAAAAAATAATAACAAATCCATTTTTTATTGGATAAAAGAAGTAATTGTTTTAAAAAAATGTAGTTTTTCCACTTTTTGATGGCACATCACTTTTAAATGTAGTTTTTGACATATTTTTATATTAAATATGAAAAAAATATACTTATTATTTTAATTAGTAATATAGAAATTTAGTTTTGTTTAATTTTTGTATATTTTTTTCGATAAGTTTCAGTTTTTGAGGAATAGTGAAAATATTGATTTTTATTGAAAACATAATTTTCTTCTAAAGTCATTACAATGTAAGATTATTTATTGGTTTGGTTTTAAATTTTAATTATATAGTTTTTTCCAATTATTATTTTTAAATAATTTTTTACAAAAATTTATTATAAAAACAATTTCGATTTAAAAGGGGTATTTTTCCAAAAAACTATTTTTGTGAAATTTTACTAGTTTTATTTTAAATTCAGTTCTACAAATTCTATGTTTTGAATTTTTACAAATTGATTTAAAATTTGGATTCATGAGGTCCAAATTTGTTAAGTAATTCCATTTTATTGTTTACTAATATGAATAGTAACCATGGTAAATTTTGTTACAATGGTAAAGGGTAAATTAATTAATTTAGGTTAAAAATAAAATGAACAAAACAAAAGAAAAAATTTTATTTGATTAATTTAATTCGACCATTAGAACTTAAGGTTCAATCTTATGTCATTTTATGGACACTTTTTCATGAAAATGTCTAAAATAATATTTAAATCAAAGAAAGACCCAAGTTATAAGGCCCCAGCTTTAAACATTACTTAATCTTGAGATATTTCAAGAATACACATAGAGGATCTTTTCAGGTTTAGAGTTTTAGATAATTAGATCATAAAACATACACTACATTCCACATTTAAACAAGGTGGTTACATAAAAGAAAATATTAATTTTTCCCATCAAAGGAAGAATATTTAAAATAAAACATGGATTCATTATTGACACTTCCTCGAGACTATCATCATATCATGCACTTTTCCCTTGACCTGTGAAAAAACATTTCAAAAACTTGGGACTAGCATAAAAAGCTCAGTAAGGGATATAAAAATACCGAATGAAAACATTAGTCCATGTATTCATATAAATCAATGAAATCAGAATTTACTCATAAAACATAATCACTTTATCATACCTCATTAAATCATAAGGTTAATGAATAACTCATAGAAATCATAAGACCTAAAGGTAACTTGAGGCATTCATAACATTCTTACATAGGGAGTAACCCTCATAGTTACGTTTGTAATACCCATCACAGTATATTCCCTAAATATCTTTGGAGAAACCTTAATGTTTAACTCCTTCACGTTACCCAATGCATTGGAGAGCTACCACAGGCTCACCCACCCTTAGTTTATTACAGTACCACCAGTCTTCATAAATAATGCCCAAGAACCATAACATAATCGTATCACATAAAACATGCATAAAGGAAACATAACATTTCCAGATTTCAATCACAAGATATCAAAAACACATTGATATAATCAAAACATTATTAAAACTATTTTTAATACCAAAATAAAAGAAAAGTAAAACATGGTATTTATTTTTCATTTTAAAAGAAAAGTTATGGCTTGTAGAGGAGGCTGAAACTCAAATAATGGTCACGGCGGTGGAGAAGTCGTTGTCGCTGCATACTTAAGACAAAAAAATTCCCTTTTTTTATTTTAGTAAAAAGATTCATATAAAAATATTCCCTTTGAATAAAAGTAAAAGTTAAAGGGTTTTATACACCGTATAAAAGAAATTTGTGTATAAAATGAAATATGCCTCAATGAAAGGAGATTGAGACGAAGTCCAATACCTCGTGTCCGACTTGACTCAATTATTCTTTAATCTCCTGAATAATAAACTAGAGTTAATTTCTCCTTTATTAAGAACCTTTATCAATTTCATTATTCCTTTTATATCCCTAATTATCATGTTATTAACATTATGTAATTATTTAAGTTAATAACGGTCGTTTTGTCGATCTTTGGTACTTGAGCAAAAAATAAACTTCTTATAATTACAATTTTTTCATGTGGTAAAATATACATTATATACAGAATTATATTCATGATATAGATATCATATATATCATATATATCTAGTATATACATGCATTTATAATATTACATAACATTTAGAGGTAAGAAATGAAATGCACCATTCATGGAGAGGGTAAGTCATACATACCCATGAACGCTACTTTCATTTCTATTATGTATTTAATGGAGTCCAATCATAATGATATAAAGGTATATTATAATTCAATTATAATATCATATATAACATCATAAACTCAATCCTTTATACGTCCCACATATGGCATTAATGAATCAAATCACTTTGAGGGGGCAGTAGTCTGCACTTCCTAAAATGAAGATATCGTGTTTACCCATAATGGACACCATAAAGGTATGCCATAAATGAAAAATACAGAAGAATAAGGAAAAAATAAACATAACATATATCCTATATAAATACAGTGACATCTTAATAGACACCATGAAAGGTGTTAAAAAAATATTGAACAATCATCATTTCGTGAGGCACAAATTCGCCATCCACAGAAACAGTATATTCATTAACAATTAGACAGAGGTGTGGGTAAGTGTTGCTCTAATACTTGTCATAACAACATCCTAGTATATTTTATTTTCTGGTTTTGTTACAAAATAAAATAATAAAAAGAGTTTAGGGGGTTGGAGAAGTAAAATAAAACAAAAGAACACAAGTGAAGACATTATCTTTAAATCGGGTAACTCTTCCTGGTTAGAACCAAAAGGGTTTCTTGAAGAGATTTATGCCTAAGTTAAGGCTTCTAGGATGAATAGAGGGATGTGGAGAGATAAAATGAACAAATATTGGATGAGCCAATGGCTTGAGATGTGTGGGTAAGGTGGTAGAGGTGGGGGCCTTTTATAAGAGGGTTGAGGGGCACTCCTGGAAATTCAAGAAATGTTACTTTATTATATAATGAGTTTCAGCTTTTAAAGGTCCCACAAAGATATATTTCAAGGATAAGGTGATAAGGGTTCTAAATACACCCATCCAATAGGTATTTTATAGGTGTATGTCTTAGATTTTACATTATCATTTCATTTTAATTAAATCGTTCATTTATGAGGTTACCGCGTCATCATCATGGTGTCTTAAAAAAATTAATTTATTTAATGTCTAAAAATTATAAAAAAAACAATATGATTTAGGAAATCATTTTAGATTTAAAATGAATATTTATAGTCTAATATATCATTTACACATACAAAACTAAATTTTTTTTACTTAGGTGTTACATACTTTTGTGATATTCTCCTTTCTTAAAAAATAAAATGATAAAGTGTCATTATCACCCAAAAGTAATTCCATGGGGTCCCTAAGTTTGGAACAAGGCATACCATTGTCAGCCATGACACAACCAGTAGAATTAGGACACATGTTGGGGTTATTTGGTATTATTATGATATTATTTTATTACCCTTAACTACCCGATTACTAATTAATCACGATAATTAATGATAATTACCATCGTTACTATTCATAAGGTCCAAAAACAAAAGAGTATTAATTAATTAATTTGGAACTTATGATTCCAAATAAGGAATCCATTTTACCAAATTCCAAACACAGAAAGTGTAGTAATTAATTTAAAAATAATTCCCATTGTCAAAACAAATAGCGGGTTTTTTTAAACAATATCTATCAAAAGTTTGACAATTGTTTATGTCCAATTTCAAAGTGAAATTAATACCAATGACCACCATTGGATTATATGATAAAAATATATTCTAATTAAACTTTAAAAACAATTAATAATATAATCTATCCTGATAATTAAATTAGATGAAAAAGCAGTTTTGAAGTAAAATGCAGTATTTTTCACTATTCATTAAAAGTTGAACGTTGTCAGAAAAAACCAAAAATTTATCCAAAGTAAATTTCAATGTCCCAATACGAAAGAATAAGTTTTTTTGACAAATATAGATTATAAAATTTTCAAAATATAGATTTAAAAATGTTTCTCCATCAAAAGGCGGTAATACAATCTTTTAAAAATATTAGAGAATTCTATTTTTAAGATTGATTATTTTTATCATTTTAAGACTCTAAAACACTATCTAATTCATAAATAGACATAGATATGTAAATCTATTACTCTTTACTTACTTGGGATGTTACATCCTTCCCCCCTTTTGAAAATTGTGTCCCCACAATTTATTTACTTATTTAATAAGTTGGGTTATTTATCCCTCATTGCATTTTCAGATTCCCATGTTGCCTCTTCAATCATGTGGTTTTTCAAAAAAAAACCTTTATTTGATGAATCACCTTATTCTGCAATACTTGCTCGAGGTGGTCAAGAATCTGTACTAGTTGTTCCTCATAAGATAGGTTCTCTTCTAGCTGAACTACCTCTAGACTCAAAACATGAGATGGATCTGGCATGTACTTCATTAACATTGAAACATGAAAAAAATTGTGTACCTGAGATAAACTTGGAGGTAAAGCCACTCAGTCTGCAACTGATCCAACTCTCTCTAGAATTTCATATGGTTCAATGAACCTTGGACTCCGCTTTCCTTTTTACCAAATCACATCACACTTTTTCATAGTGAATCTTTGAGAGAAACATGATCACCTACCTCAAATGAGAGATCCTTCCTTCTGTTGTCCGCATAACTTTTCTGCCTGCTCTGAGTTGTTCTCATATGCTTCTGAATCATCTGAACTTTTTCTGCCAACTCTTCTACCAATTTTGGTCCCATCAACTTCTTTTAACCCACTTCATCCGAAAAAGCTGGGGTTCAACACCGCTTCCCTTATAATTCCTCAAATGGTGCCATCTATATATTGGAGTGAAAACTGTTATTATAAGAGAATTCAACCAAAGAAAGATATTGGTCCAAAATTCCATGATAATCCATAGAACAAGAACGTAGAATATCCTCCAATGTCTGAATTGTTCGTTCTAACTGGCCATCTGATTGAGGATGAAAAGTTGTACTAAAATTTAATTCAGTACCCAATTACTTCTGAAGGCCTTTCCAAAAGTTAGAAGTAAACCTGGGATCATGATCAGATACAATGGAGAGAGGAACTCCATGTAACCTTACTATCTCTTTAAGATACAAACGAGAAAGTTGATTTAGGGAGAAAGTATCTTGTATTGCAAGGAAATGAGAAGATTTAGTCAAGCGATCAACAATAACCCAGATTGAATTATTACCTCAAGGCATCTTCAACAATCCCACAACGAAGTCCATGTATATATTCTCCCATTTCCTCTTTGGAACTGGTAAAGGCTGAAGCATCCCTTTCGGTAACTGCCGCCCTGATTTAACATGTGGACAAGTCAAATAATTCAAAGTAAAATTAGCAATATGTCTTTTCATTCCATCCCACCAGTAATACTCCCGAAGATCTCTATACATCTTAGTACTGCCTGGATGAACTGAAAATGGATAACTATGAGCTTCACATAACAACTATCTCTTAAACTGTGAATCACACGGCACACACAATATCTTCCCAAATCTCAAAACACACTCATTATCAAAGTTGAATTCAGGAAACTTACCCTTCTGAACCAGCTCTACCTTTTTCTGCAACTCACTGTCTTGCTTCTGTGCTTGGATAATTCTGTCTGATAGAATAGATTTCACCGACACTTGAAACAAAATAGAAGAACATCCTACAACAACAACTTCTATTCCAAATTTCATCAAATCCTTAACTAAAGGATCATGTTCCAAACGTAACATGGTTAATGAAACATTACTTTTTTTACTCAAAGCATCAGACACTTTATTTTTTTTCCGGGATGGTAATGAATTGTATAATCATAATCCTTAATTAATTCTAGCCATATCCCCTATCTCATGTTCAATTCTTTCTGAGTGAATATATACTTTAAACTTTTATGATCAGTATATATTTCACACTTTACACCATACAAATGATGCCTCCAAAATTTTAATGTGAAAACAACAACAGCTAATTCCAAATCATGTGTAGGGTAATTTACCTCATGAGTTTTCAACTGAAGTGAAGCATAAGCAATTACCTGATTATTCTGCATTAGGATGCAACCACGTCATTTCAATGAAGCATCACTATACATAAAAAACTCATCATTTCTGGAAGGTAGTGCCAAAACTGGAGCATTCACCAATATTATTTTCAATTCCTGAAAACAATCATCACATTGTTTCATCTAGATAAAATTAACACCCTTCCAAGTTAGATTAGTCATTGGACTATATAACCATGAAAACTTTATAACAAACCTTTGGTAATAGCCTTCCAAACCAAGAAAACTATGAATCTCGGTAACATTTGTGGGTCTTTTCCACTCTTAAACAACCATTTTTTTACAGTATCAGCAGTTATTCCATATTTAGAAACAATGTTACCAAGGAAAGAAAATTGTTGCAAACAAAACTCACACTTGATGAATTTCTGATACAATTTCTTTTCTTTTAAGGTTTGTAAAATAACCCTTATATGACTTTCATGCTCCATTTTACTTTTAGAAAACACAAAAATATCATCAATGAAAACAACCACAAACTTATCCAAGAACTCATGGAAAATTCTATTCATAAGGTCCATGAATACAGCAGGTGCATTGGTTAACCCAAAAGTCATTACTAAAAATTCATAATGGCCATATCTTGTACGAAACACAATCTTCAAAATATCTGCTTCCTTTACCTTTAACTGATGGTACCCCAATCTCAGGTCAATCATTGAAAAATACTGAGCTCCCTGGAGCTGATCAAACAAATCATCGATATGAGGAAAAGGATATTTGTTCTTAATAGTGATGTTATTCCAGGTTCTATAATCAATTACAAGTCTCGTAGAACCATATTTCTTTTTAACAAATAAGACAGGAGCACCCCATAGTGATGTTCTAGGTCGAATGAAACCTTTCTCTAATAAATATTGCAATTGCTCCTTCAACTCTAAAAGTTCAATTTGAGACATTCGATAAGGGGGTTTTGAATTTGGATTAGTATCAGGAACTAAGTCAACAGTAAATTCAACTTTGTGATCAGGTATTATTCTAGGAAACTCATCAGGAAAAACATCATGATACTCATTTACCACTAGCACATCGTTTATCTGAACGGTTCCTTTGTTTTCAACAATATGTGCAAGGTAACATTCATTTCCATCTTTTAAAACTTTCTCAGCCTCTTGATATGTTATCAACAGTAAGGGTTCATTCTTGTACACAAACTGAAAGTCATTCTGAAATAATCTTGTTTAGCTCTACAATAAATCTTAGCATGGTAAATAGAGAGCCAATCCATACCCAAGATAACTTCAAACTCTACTAGAGGTAAAACAATAAGGTTTGCAAGTAGGTTCTTTCCACGGATAAGGATAAGAAGACTCTTATAAATTCATTTTGCGTCAACATTTCCCCAAGGTGTTTTTAACACATGTTCAGGAGTCAATTCAATACATGGAATCCCCAATTTACTAGAAAATTTTTCAGAGATGAAAGAATGTGTAGAACCCGAATCAAATAACACATTGGAATAATCTGAATAAAAAACAAAGTACCTGATACCACTTCATTAGATGGTCTAACATCTGCTGAAGTAGTTGCAAAGGATTTCACCACACCTTTCTTCTTGTAGTATGAATGCTTCCCATCATTTTAGCCCTTTGTCGAACACTCGTTTGCATAATGACCCATATCATTTAACTTGAAACTTTTCACAAACTGTAAATCAAATTTGGTCTTACCATCACCCTGATCTTTTTCAGTGCAATCACGAGCCTTATGTCCCATCTTGCCACATCGGTAGCACTTTCCAAAATTCAGAAGAAATTCCCCCGCATGCCTTTTACCACATTTATCACAAACTGAAAACTTAGATTTCATACCATCAGACCTCTTTGAAGGATTCTTCCATTTCTCCTGCCACCTCGATCTCTTCTTCTATTGGTTGTTATAGAACACTTGATCATCGAAAAACTCTATTTACAACTTCTTAGCATATCAAACAAGATTTTCAAATCTTTTGAACTCATGAGAAGATAAATCCCTTCAACATTTTGGCTTCAATACTAAGTAAAAACAATTGATTTTACTATCAAGGTCTCGGATAAATTTTGGAGCATACCTTTCCAATCAAGTGAACCTTTCTTCATAAGCAGTCACTGAGTCATCCTCTTGCCTCAATTCCAAGAATTGTTTTTCCATCCTTAGTCGAATAGACTTAGTAAAATATTTCTCAAGAAAGATTCATTTGAATTTATCCTAGTCAAGAGCATCAATCTCATCAGCATCCCTGATATTGTTAACCATCGACCACCACTGATCTACTTCACCCTCTAAACGGTTAACAGTAAGACTAACATTTTGATTGTCTGAGCACCCCATGAAATCAAAAATATTCTCCAGTGCTTTAATACACCCTTCAGCTAGCACAGGGTCAGATGATCCTCTGAATGATAGGGTATGTTGCCTCATGAAATGTTCCACCACTGACATGTTCCTCTGCAGTTGATCTGGATGATCTCGTGCATGGATACCACCACCATTTATCATTTGAGTCAACTATTCCATTACTACAACAAACTATTCAGTTCCAATTCCGACCATCTCAGGATTCTGATTCGGAAGGTTATTTCCTTCTGCATGCCTTCTTAGCACTTCTTCCGTATTTTCTCTACGAGAAGCTATTTTAAAGAAACATGTCTTAGATGATGCAACATGGTATTCTTCAAATTCTATATCATTTCAATTTGACTAAAAAAAATATTTTTGGTTAATCATTCAATAGAATTATAACTCCTAATGTTATCTAAACCAACCTATGATACCAACTATAAGGCCCCAGCCTTAAACATTACTTAATCTTGAGATATTTCAAGAATATACATTGAGGATCTTTTCAGGTTTAGAGTTTTAGAGAAATAGATCATAAAACATGAATTACATTCCACATTTAAACAAGGTGGTTAAATAAAAGATAGTATTCATTTTTCCCATCAAAGGAAACATATTTAAAATAAAACAAGTATTCTTTCTTGAAACTTCCTCGACACTATCACTACATCATGTAATTTTTCCCTTGACCGGTGAAAAAAATTTCAAACACTTGGTATGAGTATAAAAAGCTCAGTAATGGATATAAAAATACAGAATGAAAACATTAGTCCATGTATTCATATGAATCAATGAAATCATAATTTACTCATAAAACATAATCACTTTATCATACTTTATGAAATCATAAGGTTTATGAATAACTCATAGAAATCATCAGATATAAATTTAACTTTAGGCATTCATGACATTCTTACATAGGGAGTAACCCTCATAGTTATGTTTGGATTACCCATCACAGTATATTCCCTAAATATCTTCGGAGAAACCTTAGCATTTAACTCCTTCATGTTACCCAATGCATTGGAGAGCTATCACAGGCTCACCGTCCTTTTTTTTATCTCAGAAGCACCCATCTTCATAAATAATTCCCAATAACTATAACATAATCATATCACATAAAACATGCATAAAGGAAACATAACATTTCCACATTTCAAGCAAAAGATATTAAAACACATTGATATAATCAAAAAATTATCAAAACCATTTTCAATACCTAAATAAAAGAAAAGTAAAACATGGTATTTATTTTTCATTTTAAAAGAAAAGTTATGGCTTGTAGAGGAAGCCGAAACTCAAATAATGGTCACAGCGGTGGAGAAGTCGTTGGCGCTGCTTACATAAGGCAAAAACATTCCCTTTTATCATTTAGTAAAATGATTCATATAAAATGATTTTTTTTGGAATAAAAGTAAAATTGAAATGGGTTTATACACCATATAAAAGAAAGTTGTGTATAAAACAAAATATGCCTCAATGAAAGGAGATTGAGACGAAGTCCCACACCTCATGTCCGACTTGACTTGATCGTTCTTTAATCTCTTGAATAATAAACTAGAGTTAATTTATAATTTATTAAGAACCTTTTTCAATTTCATTATTCCTTTTATATCCCTTATTACCATGTTATGAACATTATGTAATTATTTAAGTTAATAACGCTTGTTTTGTCGATCTTTGGAAGTTGAGCCAAAAATAAACTTCTTATAATTACAAGTTCTTCATGTGGTAAAATTTCCATTATATCCAGAATTATATTCATGATATAGATATCATATATATCATATATATCCAGTATATACATTCATTTATAATATTACATAACATTTAGAGGTAAGAAATGAAATGCACCATTCATGGAGACGGTAAGTCGTACGTGCACATGAATGCTACTTTCATTTCTATTTCATATTTAATGGAGTGAAATCATAATGATATAAAGGTATATTATAATTCCAGTATAATATCATATATAAAATCATAAAATCCATCCTTTATACATCCCACATATGGCATTAACGAATCAAATCACTTCGAGGGGGCGGTAGTCCGCACTTTCTAAAATGAAGATATCGTGTTTTCCCATAATAGACACCATAAAGGTATGACATAAATTAAAAACACAGAATCATAAAAAAAACATAAAGATAAAATATATCATATATAAATATAGTGACATCTTAATGGCCACCATGAAAGGTGTTAAAATAATATTGAACAATCATCGTTTTGTGAGGCAGAAATTTTCCATCCACAGAAACAGTATGTTCTTTAACAATTATACAGAGGTGTGTGTAAGTGTAGCTCGAATAAATATCATAAAAAAATCATAGTATATTTAATATACTGGTTTTGGTACAGAATAAATGAATAAAAATAGTTTAGGGGGTTGGAGAAGCAAAATAAAAAAAAATAACACAAGTGAAGACATTACCTTTAAATCAGTTAACTCATCTTTGTTTGAACCAAAAGGGTTTCTTGAAAAGATTTATGCCTAAGGTAAGGCTTCTAGGATGAAGAGAGGTATGTGGAGAGATATAGTGAGCAGATCTTGGCCAATCCAATGGATTTAGAGGTTTGGGTAAGGTGGTAGAGGTGGGGTCCATTTATAAGAGGAAGGAGGGGCACCCTTGGAAATTCAAGAAATGTTACTTTATTATATAATGACTTTCGGATTTTAAAGGTACCAAAAAGATATATTTAGAGGAAAAGGTGATAAGGGTTCTAAATCCACCCATCCAATTGTTCTTTGACAAGTTTAGGTCTTATATTTTACATTATCTTTTTTGTTTATTTAAATCGTTCATTAATGAGGTAATCGATGCATCATCATGGTGTCATAAAAAAATTAATTTATTTAATGTCTAAAAAGTATAAAAAAATACTATGATATATGGAATTATTTTAGCTTTACAATTACTATTTATAGTCTAAGATATCATTTACACTGACAAAACTAAAATTGTTTTACTTAGGTGTTACATACTTTTGTGATATTCTCCTTTCTTTAAAAATAAAATGATAAAGTGTCACTATCACCCAAAAGTGATTCCATGGTATCTCTAAGTTTAGAAAAATGCATCCCATGGTCGGAAAGGACACAAAAATTTGCATTATGACAAATTTTGGGGTCATTTTTTATTATTACGATATTATTTTATTACCCTTAACTACCCGATTACTAATTAATCATGATAATTAAAGATAATTACCGTCGTTAGTATTCATAATGTCCAAAAACAAAAGAGTATTAATTACATAATTTTTACCTTATGATTCAAAATATGGAATCCATTTTAACAAATTCGAAAAACAGAAATTTTAGTAATTAATTTAAAAATAATTCTTATTGTTAAAACAAATAGCGGGTTTTTTCGAAATAATATCTATCAAAAGTTGGACAATTGTTTATATCCAATTTCAATGTGAAATTAATCCCAATGATAACCATTGGATTATATGGTAAAAATATATTCTAATTAAACTTTAAAACGAATTAATAAGATAATATATCCCTATAATTAAAATAGATGAAAAAGAAGTTTTGAAGTAAAATACAGTAATTTTCACTTTTCATTAAAAATTGAACATTGTCAGAAAAAAACTAAAAATTTATCGAAAGTAAATTTAAATGTCCCAAAACTAGAGAATAAGTTTATTTTGAAAAATAGAGGTTATAAAATTGTCAAAATATAGATTTAAAAATGGTTCTCCATTAAAAGGCGGTAAAACAATCTTTTAAAAATATTAGAGAATTCTATCATTAAGATTGAATTTACTCTCATTTTAAGACTCTAAAACACTATATAATTCATAAATAGACATAGATATGAAAATATATTACTCTTTACTTACTTGGGATGTTACACAAGTGTCATTTTCTTTGTCTTTAATATCTATTACGTATCCACATATGGACACATGGGTTGTATCAATGAATCTAAGAGGTAATTATTAACATAGTAAACATATATCCATAATATTAATTTATTTTTGACGTTTTAGTGATATTTGGGAGATATTATGGAATTTATAATATTTTATTTAATGAAATTTAAAATATGTAACATTCATGTTTTTAAATAATATATAATTTTTATAATAATTCGATACAAAAGTAAAATTTGACTATAAATACTAATTTTAAATATAAATCTTTTTTTTATCATTGAAATTTAGTATAATTTTTTGGGAAATAACTAATTACCTTAAAGTAATATAAATTTTTGTTTTAATTGTTGAAAAATAAAAAAAATTAATTTTATTAAAATGATATTAAATTTTAAAAGAATAAAACAATTTCTTCAATATTATTGGTAGTGTGTATATATAACATAATCGTCCAAGGATTGAGTTATGGAGCATTTAATGCCTTATAGAAGAGATTATGACACTTATTATTTTATTTAATGTGATATTAAAGTTGTCATCTTCATAATATAATAAGTATAACTTTTTATATAATGGATTTTTCAGAAGATAAATTCAACTAAAAATATTATTTTAAAATCTAGTAAATTTATGTTAATTATAAGATTTAATTTTTAATTTTTATTCATCAAGTAATTGTTTAAATAATTTCACAATACTTGTGTTGTAAAAATTGTATTAATAAAAATTTCAAATTTATATTATTAAATTTTTTAACTAATTATAATTTTTGATAATTGATATATGAAATGTTTTTTAATATTAAATTTACCGCATTTTGATATAATAAAATATTTCCTTTGAGGATAACATCTTATCTTGATAATTTTAAAAATCAGTGAATTCTATAGTGTCAAAATAGACACTATTGTTTGTTTATAAAAATAATGTTTTATTAAATTATTTAAAAATCATATTTTTTAAAAAAAATATGTAAAAAATATTATACTGTATAAAATGATCTAAATTATTTTTTTGTCATTTAATTTACATCCAATAAGTAAATATTTCACCAGTTTTATATTGAAATAATTGTTACCATAGTTAAAATGAAATAGAACAACTAAGTGTTAAATTAAAATAATAAGGTTTAAATGGATAAGAAAACTAGTATAAAATTTATTGGTTAATGATATTATAACCTTATCAGATCTAATATTATAAAAAATTACATTTATAGGGATGTTTATTGGGGTTTTATTTTATTATAAATTAATATTTTTGAGGTTTCCAAAAGTTCCCCCTCACTTTAACTATAAAAGGGCACATCCTCTCTCACAATTTCAATTCACTTTGATCCTTAAAGATAAAAAATCCCCTAAAAAATTTCTTTATAAACTTACTTAGTCACATTCTAGAGGTTTTTTTATTCGCAAAAGACCATCTCTAGTGCTTTTAAGAGAAAATCTAGAGGGATCTCATTGAAGAAGAGGTAATCTCTTCTACAAATTCCTTCAAATTATTTCTTCTTCGGCTTTAACGTCATGAGTTTTTTCCATTATCAATTAATTATTGTTGTATAAATTTTATACTGAGATTTTATTATGATTATGGAATAACCATATTACAAATTCTATCAATCCTATGAAAAATGAAATCACCATGCATGTGTACATACAACTTACAATATCCACACCTTTGTGTAATCTGTTTTTCACCACCACTTCATGTGGATGTGTATAAGATGGAAATAATAACTATATATGATTATTATAATAAGTTATTTTTTCTAGAACAATATATATACCATAATCTTCAATACCATCTCATAATTAATGGAACGATATCATCTCTCCTGCGTATGTACAACCTACCATCTTCCTGAAGCGATGCCATTCATTCTACATGATATCAATTAAATTATGATAATATAAATATAATGAATAAATAAATATGATATGTATTATGTTAATATCATTTTTTAATGATATAAATATGACCTCAAAAAGAGAACTGAAACTTATTCAAAAAAACATGCATAAGAAAATGAAGCAGTTTATACCTGAATAACGAGTAATATTGAAATATTTTTTTCAAATAGATGATAATGTGATAAAGAAGATATCATAAAAATTACTATGATTCTGGAATAATTCAATTACATTATTTAAATAATTATACAAGAGTTTCAGATATATATAAAGGATATCAGACCTTAGATAAGGGATAATTTTTCCATTTAATCATTATATGATATTATTTATACGTTATTATTTAATGGGGTATAATTATCATCAATGTCCATTTTTTCTAAAACGTTTCTCAATAATGTTTACTATTATCCTATGTAGGTTTAAAGTCATTTTTACCAATTTTTTACTTTTAATACACGTTTTTTAATGAATCTTTCTTTTATTTCCCATATGTGGTTCTTTTTGACTTTTCCCTTAAAATTATGAGAAGAATATTTTCTTAACTTATACAACACGATTGGAATTTTACACTTTCATAACGCTTATTTATATAAATATTGACTTACCAGATTTCAAGTTTATTTTTAATTAAATAGTTTTATTTTAATATTTCATGACATTTTGAGAAAAAAAAAATTCTTGAAGAAGAAAGGATGTTTTACTCAAAAATTAATTTAAAGTGTTGTATCAACATTATTTTCCATCAATGTTGAAATTATTTAAATAAGGTAATGTTTCTATACTATTATTTATATGAATTTATTGTGTTTATGTTTTAATTCTATATATTAAATTCATTTTTATATGCATTATTATAGAATCATGTTTAAGAAACCCATTTTATTACTTGGGTTAAGCTATGATGAAGGATTGATGTTATTGTGGCACATATATGTATGGTTTTAATTATGATATGGGTTGGACCTATATATACTTCAATGAATTGGGTAAATATTTATATCTCAAGAGAGAGACATGATTGGAACAACATGTATATTTGGTTCAGTAATACAGGGCTGGAACGACAAGTATACCAGGTTCAGTAATGAACTTTATCCACAATGATGGTCTTGGATATGAGAGTTTGATAATATGAAAATTATTTTTAGTTCTTATGTGTTTTACACAATTACATGTTTTATGACAATTATATTGAATCATTTTTCAAGTTACTTTTTGATTTATGCCATAAATACTACCACGATTTATTTTATAACTCAAGATTTTGATATTAAAAAGTTATGTTTATGTTTTTAAATTATGATGTTTATGTTTTCTATGATGTTTTCCATGCATACACTTTCTATGAATTTGAGCTCACCATTTTCCTATGTTTTCTTTTCCCTAGAATTTAATGAAAAATTTTACGTAGGAAAACTAATGGGGAATATCTTTATAATAGATGTTGAAGATATCTCCCCAAGCTAGAAGAGCATGTTTTTAGTTTCCAAATAATATTAAATAATATAGTATTTGGGTGTCCTTTTATGTATTTTATTAAGTATTCTAAAAAATAAATGCAATGTCTATGTAAATCAAGATTGGGTCATTAGAGTTGGTATCAGATAAAAAGTTGTTTAACCTTTGGAAACTAGGATGTGAAAACTTTTGTGAGACCCCAAGATATATTTCTAAGGATATGTGTAGGGATGCCCCTACGTGTATATATAACTATAGGTTACAATACTATAATTATGGTAATGGTCATGAATAACCTAGGACTAAACCAATGATGATAGGGATTAAAGGTAATCCCCATTGATGATGTTTTTTTCCTAGTATGATTTTGGACTACCATAATATTCTTTTGGGGTTTTTAAAAATGGTTAGAAATAGGAGGATTCATGTTAATAGAGAATATGATAGACAACGGAATGAAATTATTCATTAAAAACAAAATGACATGGGAGTTGGAAGGTAAAACATCGTTATTATACCTGATAAAAAATCTCATAATATGATCAATATTATCAACATTGGTGAGTTTACTAACTCAACTAATAAGAGAAATATAGAGTTTCATGGTGACTGTAGAGGAATGTATGCTCAATTTTCCTCATGTAAATCCTGTGGGAATAGGAATCAAAGGAATCTTTCAATGTAACTACATGATTCTTTGGGTGTGAAAAATAAGAACACAGAGTTAGTAATTGTAATGGAAAATGTTCATTTAACACAATAGAAAATGATACGAGTATTTCTAATGCATAAACGTTGATTAAATGTTTTAAATGTGGAATATTTTTCCATTATTCAAATTGATACCCTAAATAAAATCTCATGAAGTGAAACAACATGTTCGTATGGGTAGTATTTTTGTTACTAATGATGAAGAGACTACAAATGATATATGAGATGAAAGAAGTGTTAAGGAATAAAACAATGAATATCAGTTAATGGTTCAAGAATATATCAGAATGATTATATGTTTATCAAAAATAATGTTGCATATGTAATTTTATGGTATTATGAAATAAATAAACATCTAAGGATTGTTACACTATTGTTTTTATTAATTATTTTAAAGCATATGTCGAATGGTACTGGTAACTATGAAAAGTTATTCAAATATTTTTGGAAAACGCATGATATGTGCTTAATGATGGGATAATGAGATAATTATATGATTTATAGTATTAATGACCTCTGTACTTATATAAGGACAAAGTGATATCATGGTTTTATTATATAGAGTTTTTGAGATTTTTGGGTATGTTGAAAGAGTTAATTTTTTAAATCTTGAATGTTTTGACCAAGGTTCTATGGTAATTCAATTTATTAGTATATTTCCAAAAAATACATGAATAGGGTATTCACATATGGGAGATAAATGCTAAGATGACTTAGTTCTCCGCTTTCTAAAGTTGTATAATTTCAGTTTCTAGAAGAATTGTAAGGTTATATATTTATAGATGTTAAATTTTATACTTTAGTTGAATTTGGTTATATAAATGTATTATATCTTGATACGTGTAGTTATTTATATTTTATAACCTATGATAACCTTTTTTTGAGACATATGGAATGACCTATCATTATATTTATCGATTTCCTGATCTTCTAACAATGCAGGAATGAAAAATTAAAATTCATTTATATGAATAATTGAAAATGTGAAAATTATCCAAGGAATGACCCAATGTGAGATTGTAGTGAAATAAGAAAGAATTTATTCTCATGTTATTCAACTTTATGGATAATATCTTGAAAATAAAAATTTTTATCTCCGAACCTTCTTATCCGATGAATCATATGATCTTATAAATCATCGCATGATTTATGTATTTTTAGTTGTTAACTTTCTTCAAACCCTGTTCTCTATCACTCTCCATTATAACATGATGTTTATATATCTATGATTTCAATCCAACTTATTTTTTCCTAAGTAAAAACTGAGTGAAAAGTTACATTGGGTAATTTTTTTGTAACATTCCTTTTTAAAATGATGTTTTAATATTCCTTTTAACGATGAGGGTTTCAATGAAAAAACGTTAAATTATTAAACCTTTTATAACCAAAAAGAATTTTGAGGGTGAAATTCATTTTAATGGTGGTAAAATATACCACCCTGATATTTTTATGAGATTTTTTTATTATTTTTTTGATGTCTTGTTTTGTATTCTACAACATGATAATCTTGCGATACATGCAACACTGACATAGCTTGCGATATACGCAATGCTATGCTTGGATATTGATAGAGAAATTTTAAATTAATTTTGGTATAATTAATTTCGAAAAAGGCCAAGTACAAGTGAAAAAATAAATATTATTATGTTACCTGAAACCCTAGTCATTATAATGGTGGGTACGAATAGTATTAATTTTATTCTGAAAAACTATTTATATGAAAATAAGTTAGTTCATAAAATAATAAAATCACTCTTGGTAGATTTTATTAATGAAATATATGTATAATATATTAAATATAATGTTTAAAAATCAAATTATTTGTTTTCTAGATATGATATAAGAACAAAATCATTTTTATTTGATAAAAGAAGTATTTTTTAAAAAAATGTTGTTTTGCCGTTTTTTGATGGCCAATCTATTTTAAATCAAGCTTTAAATTTGTTTATATTCCATTTGAAAAAAAAAATTCTTATTTTAGTGTGGAATAAACTAATTTATTTTTGTCGAATTTTTGATATTTTTCTCATATTTTTCATTTTTTATGATTACTGAAAATACTGATTTTTATTAAAAAAATTATTTTATTCTATATTCATTACATAGTAAAATTATGTTTTGGTTTGGTTTTAAATTTTAATTAAATAATTTTTATCCAATTATGGTTTTTTGGAAATAATTTTATTCATTATTTTATTAAAAACATTTTCTATTTAAAAAGGGGTTTTTTCGAAAAAACTATTTTTCTGACATTTTACCAATTTTATTTTAAATTTAATTATGAGACATAAATGTTTTAAATTTATAAAAATTGATGTCAAATTTGTATTCAGTAGGTTAAAATTAGTTAACTAGTCCCCTTTTATTTTTGACCAATATTAATAGTAACCAAGATAAATTTTGTTACCACGGTAAAGGGTAAATTAGGTAATTTAGAGTAAAAAAATAAAATTTTAATAAAATTTTAATAACAAATGAAAAAAATTTATTTTATGAATTTAATTAGACCATTAATAATTAAGGATCAAATCTATGTCATTTAATGGACACTTTTCCGTGAAAATGACTTAAATAATATTTCAATCAAAGAAAGACACAAATGACATTTTCTTTGTCATTAATATCAATTATGTGTCCACATATAGAAAACTGGATTGTATCAACGAATATAAGGGGTAATATTTGACTTAATAAACATATTTCCATAATAAAAATTTATAATTTACATTTTGGGGATATTCAGATGATATTATGGTATTTATAATATTTTATTTAATGAAAATTTAAAGGTGTCGCATTCATGTTTTAAATCATATATAATTTCTAAAACATAGTTATATAGAAGATAAATTTGACTATAAATACATATTTGAAATATGAAATGTTTTTATTTATCATGGTAATTTATTTTTTATTTTAAGGAAATAAATAATTACATAATTGGATTACAAATTGATGATTTAATTGAGGACTAATCAATAAATTAATTTTATTAAAACAATATTAACAATTAAATGACTAAAACACAAGATTAAATATTATTGGTCAAGTAGATATTGACCATAATCACCCATGTATTGAGTTATTGATCATTTGGAGCCTTATATTAGAGATTATGACATGTATATTATTTTATTTAAAGTGATGTTAAAGTTTTTACCTTCATAATTTAATAAGTATAAGATTTTAAATTCTGAATTTTTTAAAAGATAAATTCAAATAAAAATATTATTATGAAATATAGTGGATTTATATTAATCATAGTATTTTATTTTTAATTTCTATTCAGCATATAAGTGTATTAAATAAATTTACAATACTAATGTATTATTAATATTATTAAGGAAAATATAAAATTAATGTTATTAAAAATATTAAAATAAATATTTTTTGATAACTAATATGTAAAATTATTTTTTAGATTGAATTAACCAATTTTGGATATAATAAAATATTTTTTTGAGGATAAAATATTATCTTCATGTTTTTTATAAATCAATGAATTGAATAGTGTCAAAACTAAAAATATTGTTTGTTTATCGAAATAATGTTTTATTAAATTATTTCAAAATTATAAAACATTTTTATAAATTAATAAAAATTATTATATTGTATAAAATTATATAAAGTGTTTATTTGTGATTTAATTTGCATCAAATAAATAAATATTTCACCATTTTAATGTTGAAATAATTGTTACCCTATTTAAAATAAAATAGAATAACTAAGTGTAAATTTAAAATGATAAGGTTTAAATGGACATAAAAACTTGTATAAAATTTATTTTTTGATGATATTTAAATATTATCTCATCCAATATTTTAAAAAGTGAAATTTTTTATGATTTTGAGTGGGTTTTGATTTTATTATAAATTATTATTTTTGAGGTTTTCAAAAGTGACCCTCAACTAAATTTTAAGAGGGAACATCCTCCCTCACAATTTCAATTCACATTGAGCCTTAAAGATCGACTATACTCAACCTATTTCCTTTATAATCATCCTTGGTCACATTTTATAGGTTCTGGTATTCTCGAAATACCAACTCTACTTCCATTAAAAGAATATCTACAGCGAGCTTGTCGAAGAAGATGTAATTTCCTCTACCGATTCTTTCAAATTATTTCTTCTTATACATCATATTCACAAGTTATTTCCATTATAAATTAATTAATACATTAATAATTTTACACTAAGATGTTATTAATATTATGGAATAACCATATTCCACCTTTTATCTATCATATGAAAAAACAAAATCACCATGCGTGCGTACGTACAACGTACCGTCTCTACACCATGGTGTAATCTGTTTTTCACCACCACTTGACTTGGATGGGTATAATGATTGAAATTATTACTATATATGATCATTATAACAATTTATTTATTCTATAACAATATATCTATCATCATATTTGATACAATTTTATAATTAAAGGAATGATAACATCACTTGTGCGTACATACAGCCAACCGTCTCAATGATGCGATGTGATTCATTCCACATGATATCCATTAAATCATGATTATATAAATATAAAGAATAAATAATATGATATTTATTATGTTAATATAATTTTTAATGACATGACTATGACCTAATAAAGATAACCAAAACTTATTCATTAAAACATGCATAAGAAAATAAAGCGGTTTATACCTGAATAACAAATAATAATGTATTATTATTACCAAAAGATGATAATACAATCATATATGATATCATAAAAATGAAAATGATTCTGCAATAAGTAAATGACATTATTTAAATAATTATACAGGAGTTTTATATACATACAAAGGATATAAGACCTAAGGTAAGGGATAATTTTGCAATCACGTTATTATCCGAGATTATTTATACGAAATTATTTACTGGGGTATATTTATCATCCATGCCCATGTTTTCTAAAAATGTTTTCATAAAATGTTTAAAATTCTAAAATTTATTTTTAATTTTATTTTTACCCATTTTTAATTTTTACTACATGGTTTTGAAGGAATATTTCTTTCAATTTCCAAATGATGTACTTTTTCGTAAAAAGAATGAGAAGAATGTTTTTTTAACTTATACAGAATGAAGGGATTTATATGACTTAATAACACGTTATTTCCATAAATTTTACTTTAAAATATTTCAAGTTTATTTCCAATTAATTTTTTTTTTCATTTAATATTGCACATAATTTTGAGAAAAGAAAATATTTTTGAAGAATAAATGATATTTTCCTTAAGAATTAATTTCTAGTGTTGTATCAAAATTATTTTTTATATAAGATGAAATTATTTAAATATAATTATGTTTTTTATTCATATTATTACTATGGTCTTGTTTTTTTTAAGATGGAATTATATTTACGAAATCCATTTGTTTATATGGATTATGATGGAATGATGTTTAAGAAACCCATTTTATTTCTTGGGTTATGCTATGATGAAGGATTTATATTTTTGTGGAACACATATATATATGTTTTTAATTATGAGATATATGGAAAATTTATCTACCTCCAATTCATTTAGTAATGATTTATATCTCATGAGATATACATTACTTAAATGGTATGTAAATCTGGTTCAGTAATACATGAATGGAATGACAAGTAAACCTAGTTCAACAATGGACATTGTCTACTATGATGGTCTTAGAAAAGAGCCCTGGATAATATGGAAATAATTTTCTTACTTATGTTTTTTCAATAATTATATGTTTTATTCCTATTATGTTTTATCATGGTTGATGTTCTTTTATGTTTTATTCATTATGTACTGCAAAGATTTATTTTATAACTCATGATTTTGATATTCAAAAGTTATGTTCATGTTTTTACATTATTATGTTCATGTTTTGTGTGATATATTCCATGCCTAACATTACTAAGAAATTTAGATCACCATTTCAATATGTTTTCTTTTCCCTAGGATATAAATATAGGTTTTAGGTAGTAATAATAATCAGGATGATATTTATTGGAGATGTTGAAGATCTTTCACCAATCTAGAAAAATGTGGTCTCATTTTTCAAATATACTAAACTAATACGGTCATTGGGAGTCTATTTGTGTAATTTATTAAGTATTAAATAAAATAAATTTAATGTCCACTTATGTCAATCTTGGGTCGTTAGACACAGTTTGGGAACACCGTTTTCTATATCATGTTCGAATCATGTGCAGCCTAATTCCAAGACAAAATGAATCAACATGGTTTGGTTTTATAGTTTTCCAAACCCTACACCAATCATGTTCCCACATCTTTGTAAGATAAAGAGGAAACACACATTCTCCTTGGGAACCATAGGATTTTAAAAAATAATGTGCCTCACCCAAAACACACCCAAAGAACCACACGACATCTAAGGAGTTACACTGAGTTTGAATGATCGTGAAGAATTCATACAAAATAGTTTGATAAAAATGTCAAACCATCCCTCACGACTAATTCATGGTAACTCCTAAGAATGTGGGACAACCAATATTATACCTAAAGCGTCCAGAAACATGTATTTTTATCCTAAAACCAACTTAAACTCCAAAACACTCAAGATAATATAAAAAAAAAAAAATCGGAAAACATGATGTGTCACACTAATAACATAATTTGGGACTAATAAATATTGTTGTCTACCCAAATTTTCAATGGGTTATTTAAGGGTAGAATAATTTTTAAATCTGTTTCACAATGGTATCGTTGATATTACACACGTTATATAAGGGTAAACATAATTTTTCATTTGTTATGCATGGGTAACCACAAGTTTCTATATGTAACATAAGGGTTAACATTGATTTATATTAGTTATATAAAGGTAATAATAACTTTATATTATTTGTGTAAGGGTATGTCTTACTTAATATTATTTTCTTAAATTTAACATAAACCTTGGTAAAGTGTAACCTATAAATTATATTTCTCATATAAAGGTAACTGAACCTTGTATAAGGGTAGAATCACTTCTTTAATAGCTATATTATGGTAACATGAAGATTTTTTAAGGGTATTACATAATTGTGTAATGGTACCAAGGTATTTATAAGACTTTCATAAGGGTACCATTTTACTTGTTTAAGGGTGCTAGAGCCTTTCTATTATCCAAATAGGGTTAAACATAGTCTCATGTATTGTTAATTAACATTTTCCAATTTTTACATAAGGGAAAAAATATATTAATTATATGTAGTGGGTGTGGTTCAAAAAATGGTAGTGAAAATTCTCCAACATGATTAAATGAGATTCTATAGAATATTCTAAACTAGGAAATATACACAATTTTTTTCATTATTTTACATTTCCAATTTTTTTAATTTTATTATTATTATTCTTAATGTTTTAATTATTCGAAAATTAATTATAATATACCTATAATTAATTAGAACATATTTTAAATTCTTTTATAACAAATTAAATAATATTTTCAAGGGATTAGTCTAGTGTTTATATTCTTATAGTAATTCTAGAACATCAAATATTCAAATTTAATTTCAATGTAATATAAATTGGCGATCTCAAACATGACCATAGAGTATTTAAATGATATTATTTAATTTAATTTACTACTATAGTAAATGTTATAATTAATTCCATTATAAAGTATACCTTCTCTATATTGGAAAATTAGTATACATACCACCTTGGTGGATTCAGACAGAAAAATTATTCTGTGTTTTCTCATAGATAATTCAATAATACAATGGTATTTATTGTATTAAATTAGAAAGTAAAGGATGGATGTAGGTTAGGACACATAGGTCATTCTTATTTAGAGTTCAGGGAACTTTGGGAAAAGATTTTTGGTGAGTAATTGGGGTTCATTTCGATAATCTCATATCTTATAATATTATAGGATATCTCCCTCACAAATTTAACCTTATTGTACATGGTGAAACTTTAGGCCCTCATAAACATATATATCCATTAGTTTTATGGATTTTTAAAATTAAAATGTCATTTTCAGTGTGTATAAATTATGGATACTATGGAAATCATCTATTACTATCAAATAAACCTCAACTCTTAGATCATTTGCATCTAAAGAGTTATTTTTTACTCAACTATCATATTTTAATGAATTCATTTGGTTATATGTTTTTAATTAATCATATTGTTTTATGTGTGTGTAATTTTAATGGGTTATACAACCCATTAAAATATAGTATTTTAAGTTGTGACTCCCAAAAAAATTAGGCATTGGGATTAGCCTCCATAGGTAAAAATTTAAGAACTATTAATGTTTTTCATCTAGGTGAAAGAAGGTAGGTTTGGTTTGTGTTTAATCATATCGAGAATAAGGATTTTAAATTGGGTAGTGAACCTAGGTGTTAAAAAATTATTGTAAGAAATAATTTTAGTGGGTTTTATATCTATCAATTTATGAGAGGAGTGAAGAGTGGGATAAGTTCATTTATAAATAAAAAATTATAATAAACATTATGTCCATTTCATTTTATTTTCCACAATATTTGCTTAATTTTTTATCATTAACATAACCTTAAAATTAAATGTATTAAATTTCTTAATTCACCCCCTCATATATGTACTACTATTTTCCCTTCCAAACAACATATAAACCTCATTTTTTAGAAATTATAAGAATAATTAAAATTCTTTTTAGATTTGAAACGTTGTGGTGTGGGTGTCATACTCTGTAGAGCTTTCTCTCTATTAATTTATTTATCAAACTTCTTCCCATAAAATTGACACTATATTTACTTATGACTATACATTAAAATAATACTTTATTTACTATCCAAATATAAAAATTCCCTGTATGTTTCTATCCACCATTCTGGCATAAAAAAAGACTCATCTTCTTTCATCCATGGGTTTTTTTATTATAATTTCCATTAAAATACATCAATATCTTAAATTTAAAATCATGATATTCATGGGAGACTCTCATATCCATTTAAACCATGAGATAACATCTACAAATTTCTTCATATCTACAAAAGTCTCTTTGGTTTAATTCACTTTAGTGGATTGGTTTTAAGAAACCAAAGAATCGATCAATCATATATTCAGGTAAGATAATAATACTAGAAAAATTATTCACAAGTCTAGTGTAATTTTTATCATAGGTACTAATGAAATAATCATCCTTATCTATTAGATCATGGAATTCCTTATCCATTATTTTTGGAATAATAATAAGAAGGAACCTTTTTAAAAAATAAACTTCTAAAATAATCCCTATCTATGGATTCAATTTCATCTGGTTTCATCATGTTCTTGAAATGTTTCTACCATTGACCTAATTTATCATACAAATGATAAAAAACCAAAATAAAATTTTAATGATCCTTGAGATTGAGAATAGAAAGTATTTTTTAAATAGTACTAATCAATTTCTTAGTAATTAGTTGATTTATATACATAGTAAAAAAGGATGGATGTTTTTTAATGGACTCAATGGTACATTATTCCCTCTTTCCTTAATTTGTATTCACAATATTATTCACATATTGATAAAGCTTAAAAATTAATAACAAAAATATTTTTTACTCTACACCCCTTAACATTTAGTTTCCCAGGTGGAGAATCATTTCATTGTCTTTTACATTCCATGTTAACATTATTATTCCGGGTTCTATCCATTTAATAAATCCAAAAAACATAGTTTTAGAAATAATAATCATAATGAGAAATAATATAATTGCGAATAATAAATCATAATATGTATAAATCATAATAATTTATTTTCAATCCTTAACACCTTAGGTTTAATATAGGTTATTCATAGACATTATCTTTTCAAATAATTCATAATAATTAATAAAGTAAATGTGAATTAACCCAAGCATATCCATTAGTAATATCTATCCAGATGTGAAGTCATATTCCTACTCATCATGAAATAGTGATAATAGAGCTATTACCTAATATCCACATTCAATTTTGTTACACCTAGTTCTATAAATTCCATAATCATATCTACTATCCAATTTATAGATAGAGATTTATTTTCTATGGAAACAAATTTCATTTCTTATCTATAATAAATGATGTTTTTATATACCTAGGAATATTCCCAATGTTTTGAAAAATATCTCTAATCATAATATAAAAAAATAACTAAACCCTCTAATAATACCAATTTGGGTGACCCAAAAATGACATACCAAAATATTGAGTCATTTTAGATAAATATTCATTACATTTCACAATAATACATCCTCAAGGACAATAAAGGTTTATTGTCTATGGATACTAAATATATAATCAAATTATCTCATGAATGATCTTCAAAACATCCGAAAAATCTACTCTAATATAGTAAACCTCTTATTCATACCCTACTTAAATCCTTAATTCATAACATGGGGAAAGGAAACATAAGAAAGGGTGAGTTCATATGACCAGTAAGGGTAAATATGGATGATATCAACCAATGATCATATGTCAGCATAACAAGTTCATAATGTTATGAGAATATGATATTAACATTTTAAAATTGTATTAATAATATCATATATAATAGAAATGAAATTGGGATTTTGATGTTCATAAGACACGAATCATATAAAAATCAAATATTCTAACCCCTGATATTATATCATAAACATAAGAAAATTTCCTCAAGAGTGTAGTAATTATTTAGAATAATAATAATCACCTAATTCATATATAATGGGTACCCACCAAGTCATTAATAACCTGTTATACTTGGGATAACAAGCCATGTACCTATTTCAGGCTTGGTCTAACTAGAAGTATACCCTATTTTAGGATTATAATAACCACTAATGTACCCTTTGAGTATATGAAACATTAATCATTACCTAATTAATTATAGGGATTTAATACACACACTCATTACCTAATAATAATTAGTTTATATCTATCAATTCATATATATACCATTAGATCATGAAAACATTTATCATTTATTCAAAACTTAACCCATGTAAAATATTTTGAGTATCATCCAGATTTCATTATCATAAGAATAACCATCAATTGAAAGAATAATTATAGTATCATTGAATAATATCCCAAGTAAATCATAAGTAATATTAAGAGATGTTATCATTGATGAAAATACAGTTATAAGATCGCTATAATATATCTAAAGGAAAATACTGTTTTCAATTTTGAAATCAATTATTTAAAATCTAAAAATTTCAATAATATTAGCAATTTGATTTTTTAAAAAATAAACATAGAAAAATATAATGTAAGATTAAATGTAAATAATATGATTGAAAATGAGGAAATCCATTTACAAAAAAATGATAAGAAAAATATTTCATTTACAGATTTGGTAAAAAGTACCTCATTTAGAAAAAGACAAGAATATTCCTTCTCAAAATTTCTATATAAATTTTGAAAATGGTAAAATTTACTGTAATAAATAATTTTATAATATTAAAAAGATTATTAAAAACATTTTATATATGAAATGGATATGGAAAGAAAAGATTACCAAAAGAATAGAAAACAATGTTTGTTTTCCTTAAAAACATTCATTCAAAAAAATTAGTACATAAAGAGAATAAAATGAAAGGAAAATTTTAAATTTCAATAAATAAAAATAGAATAAGTATGTATATGAGATTTATGAGAGATAGATAATATATTTTCATCGTCATAAATTTAATCATTAAAAATCTCAGTAAAATGCGACATGGTATCCTAAAACCCTTACAACTCTAGTAACATTTTAATCATAACAATAATGAAATAAATAACATAAAATGAAGCATTAAATAACATGAAGATAAATATATTCATTATATATCATATAAAATTTGTTTTATATACAGTAAATGAAATAAAATAATGGTGAACATGGAATAATATGCACATAAAAAAAGTGAGATGTGAAACCCATAACTAATGTCCAACATTCTTCGTAAGTGATTTTGACCACCTATATAACAAGTTTAAATTTATTATAATTTTATACCAAAAACTTTTCATACTTATAATTCCATACAAGTTTTAATTATAATATCTTATCAACAATTTATTAACAATTTTTTTATCAGCATCTTTTCAGGTGTTGCTACTTCGTTTTTCATGTATGTTTTGATTGGGTAGTTTTTTTATCTTGAATATTAATCATGGTTCCCTCATATCCAGAATGATAAACATAATATATATTCATTATATACATATTATAATAATTTATAAATGGATGATATTGAAAATTAAATATACCTTTCATTAATATGGCAGTCTATATGTAAATGATTTAAATAATAGAGGAGAATTTATTCCCTTATATATGTGAGGGGTGGGATATACATTGAATATAATTAATGATTTATAAAATATATAGTGATATTGTTTTTAAAGTGAAACTAAATTTCCATGAAATATAAGATAATATAATATAAGTTCTACATATATTTATGAAATAAAATTTAAATAAGTTAAAGAGAAATTTTTACCCTTATCTCCAAGTTTAAAACCCCGAGGAAAACTCATTTTAACCAGAACAATGTTAAGAGTTGATACCATTTTTACAATTCATTATCACTAAAAAAGAAAGTTGTAAGAATTTAGAATTTTTAAATTATGATTCCAGTTATGTAAAAATTTTTATAATATTATATTTCAATAATTTTAGGGAATTAATTATAAAATAATTGTGTTTTTTTTAAAAACCGCTTTATTAATTCATTTGTAATCATAAAATACAATTCACTCTCATTAATTTCCTAGTAAAAAAATATAATAATCATAAAATATTTTTTTGAATATATAATCATTTAAATTAGTTAAAATCATTCATCAATTATAATTAAATTACTTTATTAAGATAAATCCACATTGCATGTATAAAATTTTCTATTCAAAAAGACATATCGTTTTACATTCGTATGATTTTATTTTCATTTCCAACCAATTAATAACCATTAAATTATTATTATAGATGTTTAAATAGTATTTTTTGTAATTTTAATAGTTGAATTAATTTTTAAATAAAATAAAATATCATTTAAATTAAATAAACATGATTAAACAATTATCATAAAAAAATATTTTACAAATAGTTCTTTAGGATCAATAGTATTGCATAAGTAGAATATAAATTATTTTCAATAATTATATTTCATTTTAATACCATATAATTTTATTTATCTAATAATATATATAAATTATTCATATAATTTTAATCTTGTGTTTATTGAATACTATTGAACACTTTAAATTTATTTAAAGATAATCATAAAATATTTGGGTGTTACAAGATGCACACATATACTTCATGGCGAGGGGTCTAACCAAAGGAAAGGCCCTATTACTAACTAACAAGTGGATACTTGTATATGAGATTGAGGTGATATTATGTCATATTTTCATATATATTATAGTGATTCCTAATTTATTTATTTATTATATTTTTTCATTATATATACCCTAATCCACCACTTATGTAGATCCTTTTTGTCTTAATATAATGGTTACTCTATTCCATTCTGGTATTGTATGTGTTGATATTATAATTTCATTAATTGATTTATTTTTCTATTTACCATTATTCTTTCTTCAATCTCATGTGTTTACTCAGATGATTATCTTATACTAGGGTCATAGTCTCCTCATGGTTTTATTCATACCCTTCCTGTTAATCATCATCCTCTTGAATATATGGAGGCATACATGAGAATATATTCCCTCTGGATAAAAACTATTGATATGGGTTAGGTCATCACAATAAAGGCAATTATTTAATATCATTAATCCAATTATTATTTCCATTGGTCCCAAATATTGTGAGTGTAATTTTTTCCATGTAACATTAATTGATATTAGGCATATGCTACAACCATGTCCTGTTTCATGAGGACACATTTAAATCCATTATTTGATTCATAATTACAAATCAAATACCTTTCTATACTATAGGGAAATGTGAGTATAGGTGTAGTGACAAACCTTATCTTAATATCCTTGAATGTTTCTCCAGATTCATCAGTATAAAGAAACTTATATCCCTTTCAAGTTAACTTTGTTTATGAATTTGACAATTGAAAGAAATATCCCATAATAAGTCGATGGTATCGAATAAATTTATGATGAATAAATATTAAAATTACAATTTTTTTGTAATATATTATTCAATTACATATATAGATATATCCTCTACCATGATTGAATCTCCTATGAATGATACCTTGTATAGAAACAATTCACACATGCTCATTTTTTCATAAAATTTCATCATTCTCAAGGTGTTTAGTAGAATAATAAATTTATCCCCATAATCTTACAATATATAATAATATTTGAAAATATCATCTAAAAAAATTAACAAAAATTGATCTAGCTAATCTATAAAGACTCTATTTATTAGAACTATGACGATATTAGAGTAATTTTTAACTTTCAATGGAATCACTAGGGATTCACAGTGTTCATATCTTTTATAGAAGACTATTTTGGATATATCCTCCAATTTCACCTTAAATTAATGATATCAAGAACAAAGAAAAAAAATTAGATGTATTAAGTTCCCTAATGTTTTTAAAAAAACAAATAAGGGGTAGTGGATACTCAGACTTGATCATTATTTTGTTAATTTCATGATAATCAATGAAATGATACATTGATCCATACTTTTTATTAAAATGGTGGACTAGATCACCCCACGATAAAGCACATAGGAATATGAAAACACAATAATAATTCTCTTGGAGTTACTCCTTCAATTACTCCAACCTTATTTGGGAAATTATATAAGGAGTGTTTGATATAAGTGTAACACCAGGTACGAGTTCTATTAAAACCTTAGCCTCATGATCTGTAGGGAAAACCAAGAATCTCCTCTAATGAAACATTAAAAAAACTCCCAAAAAATTTAAATGTATTTAATATTGGGGTTTTCCAATATCATTTTATTTATACATCCCTCAATTAAAAGTAAAAAAACTCATACAATGGATGTAACACTTATAGGGATTTTATAGTCATCCTTGTATCAATAGAATATTTTGGAATGATTTGAAATTTGAAATGTTATTTCACTATTTTATAAGTTGATATGGGGTATATATAAAGAGATTAAATCCATTATCAAACTAACATTAAATTCAGATAATCGATGAATAATATGATTTATAGGAATCATATTCTTACAAACAACAAGTGAAGAAGAGTTGTATAATTGGGATGAAATAATCTCATCATTGGGAGTTTTCACTAATAATTCAATATCTTAAAGTTTGAGTTTTGATATGATGATCATAGAAATATTTATAGATATTAAAAATTTGGTGGAACCATAATCAAATAAGATATTTTATGTTCTTGAGTAGAAAGAATGTGTACATTTTATCATTTTATTTTCATGAAAATATTCCATAGTTTTGACTGTATAGTCATTACCTAAAACCTTGATCCTATGAGGTTATTGAAATTGATTTCCATAATTAACCCTTATATTGTTATAGTATTTTTTTATAAATTCTACAGTCCTTATAATTAATGAATTGGATTGTGGGTGATGTATTATGTTGAGCTTTATTTTCATCTATACCACAGGTTGGACTCTTTATATCTATTTGACATTCATGTGCTTGATGGAATCATCTTCCACACATTAAGAATTTACCTATACGATTTTATTTTCATATATGGGTTTTAACATTTGTGTTTTGTTGAAATTTAATTTTTTTACTTATGTCCCCAAAATAATAGGATTATGGAACTCTATAATTTTTTTATTACACTGATAGAACATAAAACAATATTCATAGCTACAAAATCATCTTATAAACAATTACTTTTTTAGAATTAGTTTTAATATACTAAACAAATAAAAAAATTTCCTTTTAATTTCAATGAAACTACCAAAAGAAAACTTATCATGCTTTATGATATTTTCTTAATAGGTACCAATGGATTCATTCACTTTCCCCATTATCTCCAAGAATCCTCTCTCAATTTTTTTGAGGATTCCATGGAAAAAATTTATTAAGAAATAAATTCTTAAAATCCTCAAATTTCATGTAGTATATTTATTATACCTAACTAATATTATTAATGATAGTCAAATATTGATGAACTTTACCTTCTAAATGATAAATAGGAAATGAATCATTTTAATTCTATGATAACTAGAGAAATGATAATATATTTTATGTTTTATTTTTATATTTCTTAGTAATTTTTGGATTAGAGGAACTAATAAATAATGGAGGATGTGGCTTCATGAAGGAATTACGTAGATAGTTTTTCTTTACTTTTTGTGTCTGAGAGTTTGGAATGATACATGTTATTATTCATATTTTGAGAGAGTTGGTTGATCATAACCACAATATCTTCAACTATAATTACCATTCCATTTTTTTCATTAGGATGATCATTGAATTATTAATCACAAAAATTCTTGACTTGATTCCTAATGGTTCTAACCATTGACTAAAATAAAAATGGTTAGTGTGATTATTAATAAATAATCAGAGTAAACAATTGTATGATAAGGGAAAAATAAAATATTTAATAAATTATGACACCATTATTTAAAAATATAATATTTATGGTTCATTCAACAGACCATAAAATTTTATTTTTTATGTTTCATTCTATTATTATTCATAACATTATCCCCCAAAATAACTAAACTATTATTTGATAGCAACTAATATGATTTTATTATAACATTAATATATATATATATATCATATTATGTTACAATAATATTCATTACATCTCATAAACACACACCCTAGAACCCATTTGCATAGTGACTTTGGATACTAGATACACAACTAACTTATATTATAAAATCTCCCACAAATATACTTCACATGTGATACCCTCCTAGAAATACCATATACAATAATTTTTTCTATAGAATGGGTAATGGAAAAAACATGAATGGTTTAGCTCAAATAATTTTTAAGAGTTAAAAATGGAGATTTCTGTCAAAGATCACATGTGAGAATAATTTGAGAATAAGGGATTGAGAACATAACCAATGTCCATGGATAAAAAAAATAGAATCATAACAAAAAAATTATTATTCCTTGTATAAGGCATGGAATAATATAAAACAAGAGTCATAGGAGTGTGGAAATATGAGACAATAATTATTAACCATGATAATATAATATTAGTATGTTTAATAACATAATAATGTTGTGAATATATAATTATAGAAACTCATTTCAATTATTATGGATCACTGCCAATACCATCTTCACATAGTGTAAAAAACCCCAAAGTTGCTGGGGTTCTTTCTAATTCTCCTAAACATTGGGTGGAGAGTCACATAAAAGATTTCTTTCACTCCCTAATCCCTTACATGTTATATCATAAGATATAAATATACACCAAATGTATTTATGGGAAATAAAATTTTAGTCCCACCCATCACATAATAAATCCCTATATATTTGTTCCATATGAACAGAAAAGATTCTTAATTCCATCACTTCTTAATTAACCCATGTGAAACAAACATGTTTTATGAAATCATACACAATACATGATCAAAATCCATATTGATTATGATTTTGGATGGTAATATTAGAAAATATCCTTAGTGATGTATGTTAAACATTTAATGAGGTGGAAATTGATGAAAATCACTTTTATAATATCACTAAAGTTTTTCTTATAAAAATGAGAAGAAATATCCTTCACATTTGATAATTTTTTTCTTAAAAGAAAATAAGTTTTAAAATAATGGGAATTGGAATTATATTTAAAAAAATGAAAAGTCTCAATGTAACATTCCTAAATAAAGCTAAATAAGGGGTTATTAAAATTAATTCATGTGGAAATCAATAAAAAAATTCCTTTAACACCGTTGTAAATAGAGTTCAGAGTCGAAAATATCTCATGTGGAGAATTTTATAAATAATGTTTTTTAATTACAGTAAAAAGTAAATTTGTTGATAATAATAAATTAACTAAATCAATCATATTATAATATTATAATAAATTTTTAAAATATAAAATAAATTAAGAACTTTGAGGAGATATAGTACTAACTAATAATAAATGATAAGGTTAATTACACTTTAAATCATCATTTTAGTTGGTTTGTGAACCAATGGGAAGTGAAATTGCAGGAGGATATATTAAAACTATAAAAAATCCATATTAGAATAAAATAAATGTGGGTTTCAGATAAATAACACAAAATTTCTAATAATTTGAATTTAATATATAAATCATGATTTCAAACTCTAATGGGAAAATTACCCCTTATAGGTTTTTTTCCTTTTGAATAAATATACCTTGAAATATAGAACAATAAATATAATATTAAATATAATAAATAAAAAAATTATGATAAAATGTATCATATTTTCATTATATGCTCCATATAAATGTAAATTGGTGCATAATATGAAACATTTCTAAAAGAAGGCAATTTGAGATGAAAAATACTAACCATAGACTTCCTATTAGACAGAAGCATTATAGATCAAATTATGGTAAATTTAATATAATTATTCTTATGAATAAAAACCATATTAGTATATATTTTAAATAATAATAATCATTTATAATTCCATATTATCCAAAAAATTAAATTTTATAGTTAATATTAATATTAATGTGTCAGTTATTCATTTCTTCCAAGCATGTTTCAGTTTGGAATTACCAATATGTTATCTTTGATCATGAGTTAATCAATACCAAAATTTTAATTAGGATGTATTGTGTATTTTTGATATATTTCTATAGTCATATATCAATTTCATGGATATAATATTTATATAATGTATGGATCTCTTAAAAATCATATTTTTTTTGTGAATTTTGATTCAATTAAAAGAATGGATTTTATTAGTTAACATATTTATAAATATATATTACCATCTTAAAATTATGAAAAAACATTAAATTAAGAATTATTATATATTAATATAATTATTTATTCTTCCAAATTAATTCATGACATAGGAGTTGTAACATCATTCATATAGGTGTTAATGCTATTATAATGACTGAATAAATGGAAACATGATAATTTATAGTAATAGTAAACTTTTATAGAATGTTGATGATTTAATTTTTTTAAAACAATTAATAAAATAGATTCAAATAGTGGTAGATGAATAATATATGGTCTAATGATTAAGGAGAAGATAACAGTTATATTGAGGAATTAAATGTCCTCTTATATAGACCCCTTGAAATGACAGGTTTGGGAATTATTCTTATTACTAGGGGGTTCGAAACATGAAATAAGATTTTTTGAGAGAATTTTGTTCTATCCAACTCAAATAAATATTTTTAAAAAGGGGTAAATGGGAAGGGGAAAGGGGAGAGTACAAATTAATTCACTCTAAAAAATGGAGGCCAATGGTGTCCCTGATAACATGAGCCATCCTAGAAAGGGAAAAGAAGACATGGGATCTAAAATCTAGGAAGGGGGAGTTTTGGGAAGATAGGGAGGACAATAAATCCTCTACAAAATTACCTTCATTCCATGTGCGAAGAACCGACATGTCATCTGAGAGGAGAGACCTGAACTCATAGATTATATATGTGATATTCAATAAAAGGGAAGAGACTTCGGTGAATGAATTTGAGATTCTCTTGTAGTTGGTCTCCACTATAGACATGATTAAGTTCTTATCTCTGTAGATAGACAGCCAACAGAGCATGGCCTTGGCCTCCTCCCTCAAGGAGTCTCCAAGACTAAAGAAGGCTCAAAAATCATATAGCACTGAGCTATAAGTATCCCAAACCTTTCCATCATTGTTCATAACTCCAAAGAAACATGAACCATCAACATTGATCATGAGGTCACAAGATGATGGAAGCCAATGCACCCAAATTCCAAACTGGTAAGACTAAGATAGACCCGATAGAAAATTCACAAGAAGAAAAAACCTTAAAGAAGGTAGACCCTCTCCCTATTTCAGAATACCATCCATTTCTACCACATAAAACCTAGATCTCATCACTAAAGATGAGGAACAAATCCTCGAATCCTAATGAACCTGATTACACACATGCCATAAACTATAACACCCCACCGCCAGAAGCATCGCCCGAGCTCTAACCTTCTGCATGTTTCCTAGATAGCACGAGTACAAATAATAATGAAATGAGAAGATATATTCTGTCACCTGGATGGGATAGAAAACATTCCCAGGATTCTCTATATCAAGCCCACCAAACATCATTGAAATTATAGATGTTCCACAAACTCTACCACCTCAGGCAGACAACAAACGAATTTTGTGGCTAAGTGAACTCCCTTTCCATTGACCTTCAGATCAGAGGGGATGAAATGGATCTAGATTTTCCACACTAGAAAATTTAACATAAAACAGATCTCCTTGAAACAAAGGTGAGAACACCAAGGATCACCACTTGGATGTGATCTTAGAGACTACCTGTAAGCCTTTTCTCAGAACCTCCCATCAGCAGAGCTAATAAAAAGGCAACGGTCTCTGAAAGTACCAGGTTCTAGATTATTATCCAGCTGAATATTATCCTAAGAAACTAGTTGAGAGGGATAAAGAACCACTTGAATGAAATAGGTGTGACAACTTGCCTCTTTTAAAGATATGTTATGGTTAGTCATCCTGAAAAGACATATATCCCAGCCCTTAGTCTCATTTCTATTAGTTAAACTCTCCCTACCCCAAAATCCATTAGAAGTGAGCTCGATGGACAGAAATATGGACACTCAGAGTTTTCTATAGCTAGGAGTGATGTATTTTATTCTTCTAAGTTTTAAAGTTATAATTCTCCCTAATAAAGTTCCCCCATAGAGAGTCTCCTTCGATAACCTCCCACAGAAGTATTCCCTGAAGGAAATTCATTTCCAGCTCCATGTCTCTTTTTCGGATGGCCCCATCCTCAATGATTTTAATAAGCATGCTCCAAGAGGAGAACCTACACTTCCCTCCCCTTGGGTGTCCCAAATAAAACCGTTCATGATTTTTTCTATAAGTATAATAATGGATTTGGGAACCTTGATGGTGTAAATAATGTGTATGGGAATTGAAGAAAGAATGCAGTTAACAAGAGTGATTCTACCACTAAATGACAAAAAATTATCCTTCCAATTGTTGATTCGGTTAAGGACCTTACCAACTATACCTTCAAAGTGTCTAATATGAATCCTTATCAGAGAGATTAGAGACCCCAGATAGGTTATGGGAATATACATGCACTCAATACCCAGTCTTGATTTAATTGCTGCCTTACGTCTGTCTGGACAAGAGGTTGGTAAAAAGACCCATATCTTCCCCTATAAATAGTTTTCCCTCTCCATATGGAATATTCTTCCATGATAAATTTTATTCCTATAATGGAGTAGAAATTCCCATTCATAATGAATATTTGGTAATTTTCAAAGAAACGATTTGACATGCTAGGGGCATGGGACTCACAGTGGTAAGGGAGGAATCATCCCTATTGAAGAGAGTTAGAAACAAACTTATTAAGGATGTCTTGAATCATAATAAATATGTTGGGAGACATGGGATCCCCTTGTCTGATCCCTCTAACCAGTTTTAGGAAATCACACTCCCTACCCATGAAAGGAAAACAAAACCAATGGGAGCTATAGTAGTGGAAAATCATGGCAATAACACATTCAAAGAATCCCATACACCTCATGGATATACAGATTAAAAATTATAATTTTTTTACTGGATTTAATTTCAAAAACTAATATATTTAATTTTAAACTATTAAATTCATTAATCATGAAAAATTATTTTTGAAATATAAATATTAAACCCAAAATATATTTAATATAATTCAATAGAAAATAGTAATAATTATAATGATGATAATTTATTTGAATATATATATAATATTATTTAATAAAATCATTATTTAATAGTGATGAAATTAATTATTAATATAAAATTTACCAAAACAATGAAAAAAATATTTAAGAATTATCCATTTTAATTTAATCATATCCATTTAATCTTCTTCTAAAAATTTATTTTTATTAATAAATTAATATTAGAATAATTATTTGAACACATCCAAACATTATTTAAATATAATATCTAATGAAAAAAATAAATAGTTTTATAAAAATATATTATTATATTTCTATCTTTTCTTGAATTATTTATTATATGTGAATTATATCATTTTATAATTTTATCCAAATGATTAAATAACCTAAATGTATCGATTTGATACAAGTATAACTAATGAACATATATTTAATAGCTACATATATATCCAACAGGTATATGTATAATGAATATATTTACATTGGCCATATATCATATTACATTCTTATATATAGTCATACATGTGTCAGTAAAATTTATTCATGATGTTATTTTACTTATTTGAAAAAATATACTATATTTTAATTTTTTTTCATTTATTAAATTGGTATAATCATAAATTGGATATTTAATAAAAAACTAGTGTATAAGGATTTCATATTCATAGCCATTTTATTTTCATAAGGTTATATTCCTCATGTGGTTTTCTTAATGATTTTTCATATTGACTTACTATAATTTTTTAATGTTTAGCTTTCTATGTAATATTTTATCCCAATAAATAGATGAAGGTTTTTTACGTTGGGGGTTTCATTTATTCCAAGAAATCGAACACATTGGATTTTTTTAATAGGAAATACATACTAAAAGCACATATTGTTACATGAATCCCCTACCTCTAACCGTCCTATCCATAGACTAGGTTGGGGGGTTGCATCCCCGACTTTGAACCATCCTATACCACCGAGAGAGATAACTCACTATGGAACCTTATATAGAATAGACCATGGTATTTCTCACCAAGTATCCTAATATAGAAAACACCTGAGGGAATAATATCTCCATGTAAAATCATATAGAAAACATCCAAGCCATCCCACCTATGGAAACATCATATATCATACATCATACATCATATACAACTGATGGATCGCATCCCCTACCAAAATAGGTATTAGTCCATCAGCACCCATGGTTTTGTATGTCACCTTGTGTTTAAAACTTCGCCCAAATATCACAAATCCCCCCAATACACAAACACACACACGCACGCACACACACACACATATATATATAGCACATATACCTCAGAGTAATATCCTCTCCCCAAAAGAAAATGTTATGCTACATGAGTTATCCACTCACTTGAACACATCACATCCCACCTAGGTTGGATTTTCAAGAACAGAAGTCATCTTTTTCACAACAACTAGTTTACGTTCACACTATCAATCCTCATGTTCTAATGTGTCTATTGAAACCAGCAATACTAACCTCTTATCATTACCCCCTCTATGGTCTACATAATACCAAGTCACACACATAGGTCCTCTAGGTTATAACATTGTCCAAACACCCCAAATGGGATCCACTATCATCTCTCTAACTCTAGGGGCCAATCCAATAAATAATATGGTATAATGTGTCACAACACCACCATGATCACATTGTGTCTTAAATAGACTCATTTTAAATTCCATACCGTTGTCACATTAGAGGGTTGTCCTAAATCTAATTGTAACACCCCAGGTAAATAATGAATATGAAATTTTCATATTTATCCATATTTGTGAATAAAATATTAATATGACTTTAAAGGGGACGCTATGCTCGATGGCGTACCCAACACGCAACAACGAGTTTCTTGGGAATCTTACGTTGCACTCTAATAATAAAATAATATTAATTCAAATGGTAGTTAACATGTAGCTGTTGTATTGGCGGGAATGGATAGAAATAACTAAATTATGATTATATATGTTTTTTAAATGTTTTTACATTTATCCAATAAAAGCTAAAGGCTTAAAATACGGAAAGAATTCAATTTTAGGCGTATATGCCTTAGTTTTCACTAAAGGTTCACTTATCGCCTTTTAATGGAGAACTGTCATTAAATATAGTTTTGTTCACTCTTAAACATTATTTTGGACCAAATAAAACTCTTATTAAGAATCGGGACATCAAATTTTACTTTGTGTAATTTTTTGGTATTTTTCCGATAAAGTTCATTTTTTAATGAATAGTGTAAAATGTTGTATTTTAATTCAAAACCTCTTTTTAATCTAATTTATTTATATGATTAGATTATATTTTGAATTAGTTTTAAAGTGAAATTAGAAAATATTTTTACCATTAAATCCAATAATGGTCGTTGGAATTAATTTCACTTTGAAATCAGACTTAAACTAGTGTCAATCTTTTGATACTTATTGTTTTATAAAAACACGCTATTTTCTCTGACAGCGGGAATTAATTATTAAATTAATTAATGTGACTAATATGTTTTGAATTTTGTAAAACGGACTTCATTTTTGAATTCGGAATATCAAATATAGCTCAGGGTGAATTTTTGGGATTTTTCTGAAAAACTTCAATTTTTGATGAATAGTGAAACCACTAAGTGGTACTTATAAAAGCTGATTTTCCGTTTAAATGAAATTTTGCCATCATTGTGTTTTGAATTTCAAAAATCCGACATACATGGTTGTCATTAAGAAGTAAAATGTGGTTCAATGAGATTATAATAATTTTTTGGTGAATAGTAACTTATTAAGTTCTTAATCGCGATTAGAGGTAATTAGTGCAATTTAAGGTAAAAATGATATTATAAGAATGTGAAAACACCATGAAACTTGTCCTACACCTATTTGGTGAGTCATGGACGACCAAGAAAAGCCATGGGCCAACTTGGGGACCCCATGGAGACACATTGGTTGGGAAATGACATAAATAACATTTTATTTATTGTAAAAGTAAAATTGACACAAACATGATATGTTTTACTAAAACAATTTTTAAGTTGGGTTATACAAGTCATATTTTTGATTATAAATATTCATTGTAAATCTAAAAATATTTCTTACATCATAGTATTTTTTTTCTAATTTTTAGACATTAAATAAATAATATTATTTATGACATAATAATGATGCAGCGATGACATCATTATTTGACGATTTAAATAAAATGGAATGATAATGTAAAATCTATAAACTACACATGTCCAAAACTTATTTGATGAGTGTATTTCGAATCCTTATCACCTTATCCACGAATTATATCAATGTGGGACCTTTTGAAATCGAAACACATTTTCAAATAAAGTAATATTTCTTTACTTTCCAAAAGTGCCCCTCCTCTCCTCTTATAAAAGGCCCCCACCTCTACCTCATTTCACACACTCCACAAGCCTTTGGCTCGGCCGACCCATTCCCATTTACTCTATCCACATCCCTCTCCTCATCCTAGATTATTCCCTTTGGGCAGAATCATTTCAAAGGAAGCCTTTAGGCTCAAATCAAAAGGAGTTACACTTTTAAAGGTAATTCATTCTCTCATGTTCATTTGTTTTATTTTGCTTCTCCAACCCCCTAAAATCTTTTTATTTATTTCTTTTGTAACAACACCAGTATATTCAATATACTAGGATGTTTTTATAAGATTTATTTGAGCTACACTCTCACACAACTACATCAAATGGTTAAAAAACATACGGTTTCCGTGGATGGGGAAATTCTGCCTCCCGAAACGATGATTATTCAATACTCATTTAACACCTTCAAAGGTGGCAATTATGATGTCACTATTTTTATATATGATATATAATATGTTTATTTTTTCCTTAATCTTCTGTTTTTTTCATTTTGGGCATACCTTTATGGTTTCCATTATGGGTAAACGCGATATCTTCATTTAAGAAAGTGCGGACTACCGCCCCCTCAAAGTGATTTGATTCGTTAAATACCATATGTGGGACGTATAAAGGATGGAAATATGATATTATATATGATATTATACTGGAATTATAATATACCTTTATATCATTATTATTACATTCTATAAAATACGAAATAGAAATGAAAGTAGCGTACATGCGTACGTACGGCTTACCGTCTCCATGAACGGTGCATTTCATTTCTTACCTCTAAATGATTATGTAATGTTATAAATGCATGAATGTACTGGATATATATGACATATATGATATCTACATAATGAATACAATTCTGGATATAATAAACATTTGGCCACACAAACAATGTGTAATTGTAAGAAGTCCACTTTCGACTTAAGAACCAAATATCGGCAAAACAAATATTATTAACTTAAATGATTACATAATGTGTATGACATGGTAATAAGTGGTATAAAAGTAATAATGAACTTGAAAAAGTTTCTTAAGGAATTAGAAATTAACTCATGTTTATTATTCAGGAGATTAAAGAACGTTCGAGTCAAGTCGGACCCGAGGTAAGGGATCCTACTCCTCTCTTTCTTTTTAAGTACACACTTTTATGTCATTCCTTTTAAAGATCATATTTCTTGTTATTGGGATGATATTTTATATTACACTTACTGTGATTTTTATGTTATTGTGATGAGAGACCCTATTCTCTCTCATCAATCCATTTTGGAGGTTTTCAGTGGCGCCGTTAGGCTGCCGAACTTTCGTAAGAGATCTGACCTCTCTCTTTCTTTTTAAGTACTCTCCTTTATGTCACTTCTTTTAAGCTCCTCTTTGTAATGTTGGGGGATGTTCTTTTATATTCCTATTTCTGTACATTTTATTGTAATGTGATGAGATACCCTATTTTATCTCATCAATCCATATTCGGAAGTTTTATGTGGCGTCGTTAGGCTGCCGAGTTTTCGTAAGGGATTTTTCATCTCACTTTTATTCCCGTGAGATTTATGCTACATTTGCCAAAAATTCCATTGAGTGGTGTAAGTACTGCCCATTATTCTACTCTTTGTGTAATATAATTTCGTTTATGAGTATTTACATCAATGATCTATTGTCCTTCATTCATGGGGTGTATGTTTTGAAAGATACCCAAGTCGGTAAGGGAACCTTTCACCCTCCTTTTTTTAAAAGACTTCTTTTGTTGGGTCTTTTAATTTACATATTGTTATGTTGGGATATGTTCTCATATATCCTTATTTATGTAAATTTTATGTCCAAGTGATGAGATACACTTTTTATCTCTCATCAACTCATTTTGATGTGATGCCGTTAGGCTGTCAAGGGAACTTTTTAACCCAATTTCGATTTCTTTGGGTTCAACTTGTAGTCATTGAATATGTCATCCATTGAATATCTGTGAATGACATTTTATTGTTTTACACTTAATATAAACTTATATTGGGTGTATATATATTTGTCACACATATTTTTGAGATTTATTTGTCCTTAATTTAAGGATACCTTCTTTATAAGGGATTTCATCACATTTGGAATTTCTATTGAGGGTTCATTGTTGTTATGCACCAATTCACTCTTATATGGTGTATATATTGTCCTTTGGAGTATTATATCATGAATCATTTTATTCTCATGATATTATAAAGTTCTGACTAAATGTTATTCCTATATTATTGTATTCAAGTGTCTCTAATTTTGGTAAAACCCCTTTAACCAAAATATCGTTTTAAATGTTTTAATTATTTGTTCTTATTAATATCCATGTTTTCAAAATGGTTTTAAGGATTTATTTATATGGATATTAATGGTTTAAAATGTTAAAAGCTTAAAGGTGGTATGGGACACTTTGATTCAAAAATCTCTTTATTAAATGTTTTAAATGGTTTTGGAAATGGTTTCTTTTTGAATGGATTCATTATTTCAATATCCTAAAATGTTATATTGTGATTGAAATATGGAAATGTTATGTTTCCTTTATTCATGTTTATGTGATATGATTATGTTATGGTTCATGGGAATTGTTATGAAGAACGGGTGGTTCCGTGATAAACTAAGGGTGGGTGAGCCCGATATAGCTCTCCAATGCATTGGGTAATGCGAAGGAGTGAAACGTTAAGGTTTCTCTGAAGAGATTTTAGGGAATATACTGTGATGGGTATTCCAAACGTAACCAAGAGGGTTACTCCCTACGTAAGAATGTTATGAATGCCTCAAGTTACCTTTATGTCTTATGATTTCTATGATTTATTCATGATTTTATGAGGTATGTTAAAGTGCCTATGTTTTATGGGTAAAGTATGATTTCATTCTTATGTATATATGAACTCATGTTTCCTTTCCATGTTTTTTTATAACCCATACTGAGTTTTTATGCTCATCCCAAGTTTTTGAAATGTTTTTCACAGGTCAAGGGAAAGATACATGATGTGATGATAGTGTCAAGGATGTGTCAAGAAAGAATCCGTGTTATAATTTAAATATGATTCCATTGATGGGAAGAATGAATGCTGTCTTTTATGTAACCACTTTGTTTAAATGTGGAATGTAATGCAAGTTTCATGATCTAATTCTCTAAAACTCTAAACCTGAAAAGATCCTCAATGTGTAATCTTGTAATAACTCAAGATTAAGTAAGGTTTTAAGGCTGGGGCCTTATAGTTGGTATCAAAGGTCGGTTTAGATTACTTTAGAGGTTAGGGTATTCTTTAAGCATAAGTGACATTACCATAATGGTTAGGATTTCAGAAAGAGTCCTAGTTTTAGATAAAGTGAATGAGTAAGTGTATCTTAGTGTTTACCTTCCTCATTAGTACATGATGGTTTTGTTGATATACTCACACTGACATTTCTATTTTTAGTGAATGGATGGATCTAGCAGGCACCAAAGAGACAACAGGTTTGAAGGAAACTGTGGTGGTTCTCTGATTAATATACTAGATAAAATGGAGGATTCAATGAGGAAACTCGTGGTTGTTCTAAACCAAATATCAAGGAGTCATGATCAACCACTTCAACCTTGGTGAGTTCTCTAATGCATCATGTACGAGATGGCCAACTCGATGTGGAAATTCAGGTAATAATTATTAAGGTAACCATTAGGGTTTATATGATACTTAATTTTTAGGTAATTATGGGTTACTATATGATATGATGGAAAATGAAAGGAATGAGATAAACATGAGGTTAAAATATGTTATGATTATTCTGGAAGATTTTATCTCATTTTGGGGAATGTTTTAAGAATTATATAGTTTTGAAAAAAGGACAACACGCAGACCGTGTGACAACCCGTCGCGTCGGACAAAGCTGCGGGAATCGAACCCACAACCAAAGTGCGACTTGTATTTATCACCTACCACTGGACTACGTGAAGTCCCTGGTTAGTTTGACTGATTCATTCTAGTTATATGATTTTATTAATTAAGAGTAAGTTGATTTTGGTTTATTTATGAAAATGATTAACCTATCATGGAGGATATGTGATTAGGTTAATTACTTTTCAAAACGAGACTTTAGGAGCAACTGATATTGTTTGGAGATAAATGTTATGATTTATCTTGGAATACTATGAGACTAAATCCTTCAAATATTTAGGTTTCAATCTTATATTGGTTTACTTTGAGGAATTTTTTATGGACAAATTTGTTTATAGAATGGTCCTCGTTGAACTTTGGGTTTTGTTTGACAAATCATGGAGGTTAAGAATAGATTTTCTTTTATAAAGGGTTATCCTTTTCTGGATTATCTGATCATGTACTAACCTTGTTGGTTTTGGTTTTGGTTAAAGTCTAATGACATGGGAAGTATATAGTTCTCTTTTGTGGATTAGGTGATTTTCTAAAAGTTGATTATAGTACTCTTAATGTGAACAAGTCTTCCTAAATACTCGCCTTCTGGTGAAAATATGAGTTTGATTAAGGAATCTAATAAAAGTTGAAAGTCAACATGATAAGTGATTATGTTTCCTTATGAATAAATTCCTCAATAAAAAGTAATTTAAAACAAAAATGTTTTCTATTAACTTTTCCTACTGGGGAATCGAATACCGTTTAACCCATCACAAGTTTGTGATTTTCTCATGGTTAACTTTCTCCTAAACATGTTTTCTATCACTCTCCATGAGAACATGAACCTCTGTTTTCTCCTCCATGTCCATATTTTCATACTTGGAATCCTAGTATGGGTTAACTCGGGTGACCTTTGTACTTATCTTTCTTTATTTTAAAGTGTTTGTTTTACCGACTTTTGTTCCGATGTGGGACTTTCAAGGATGTTTCCAAGCGCAATTTTAAAATTGCGAGGACGCAATTCCCAAAAGGGGGGAAGGATGTAACACCCCAGGTAAATAATGAATATGAAATTTTCATATTTATCCATATTTGTGAATAAAATATTAATATGACTTTAAAGGGGACGTTATGCTCGATGGCGTACCCAACACGCAACAACGAGTTTCTTGGGAATCTTACGTTGCACTCTAATAAAAAAATAATATTAATTCAAATGGTAGTTAACATGTAGCCGTTGTATTGGCGGGAATGGATAGAAATAACTAAATTATGATTATATATGTTTTTTAAATGTTTTTACATTTATCCAATAAAAGATAAAGGCTTAAAATACGGAAAGAATTCAATTTTAGGTGTATATGCCTTAGTTTTCACTAAAGGTTCACTTAACGCCTTTTAATGGAGAAATGTCATTAAATATAGTTTTGTTCACTCTTAAACATTATTTTGGACCAAATAAAACTCTTATTAAGAATCGGGACATCAAATTTTACTTTTTGTAATTTTTTGGTATTTTTCCGATAAAGTTCATTTTTTAATGAATAGTGTAAAATGTTGTATTTTAATTCAAAACCTCTGTTTAATCTAATTTATTTATATGATTAGATTATATTTTCAATTAGTTTTAAAGTGAAATTAGAAAATATTTTTACCATTAAATCCAATAGTGGTCGTTGGAATTAATTTCACTTTGAAATCAGACTTAAACTAGTGTCAATCTTTTGATACTTATTGTTTTATAAAAACACGCTATTTGCTCTGACAGCGGGAATTAATTATTAAATTGATTAATGTGACTAATATGTTTTGAATTTTGTAAAACGGACTTCATTTTTGAATTCGGAATATCAAATATAGCTCAGGGTGAATTTTTGGGATTTTTCTGAAAAACTTCAATTTTGATGAATAGTGAAACCACTAAGTGGTACTTTTAAAAGCTGATTTTCCGTTTAAATGAAATTTTTCCATCATTGTGTTTTGAATTTCAAAAATACGACATACATGTTTGTAATTAATAAGTAAAATGTGGTTCAATGATATTATAATAATTTTTTGGTGAATAGTAACTTATTAAGTTCTTAATCGCGATTAGAGGTAATTAGTGCAATTTAAGGTAAAAATGATATTATAAGAATGTGAAAACACCATGACACTTGTCCTACACCTATTGGGTGAGTCATGTCCGACCAAGACAAGCCATGGGCCAACTTGGGGACCCCATGGAGACACTTTGGTTGGGAAATGACATAAATAACATTTTATTTAATGTAAAAGTTAAATTGACACAAAGATGATATGTTTTACTAAAACAATTTTTAAGTTGAGTTATACAAGTCATATTTTTGATTATAAATATTAATTGGAATGATAAAACTATTTAATACATCATAGTAATTTTTTTATAATTTTTATACATTAAATAAATTAAATTATTTATGACATAATAATGATGCAGCGATGACATCATTATTTGACGATTTAAATAAAATGGAAAGATAATGTAAAATCTATACACTAAACATGTCCAAAACTTATTGGATGAGTGTATTTCGAATCCTTATCACCTTATCCACGAAGTATATCAATGTAGGACCTTTTGAAACCGAAACACATTTTCAAATAAAGTAATATTTCTTTACTTTCCAAAAGTGCCCCTCCTCTCCTCTTATAAAAGGCCCCCACCTCTACCTCATTTCACACACTCCTCAAGCCTTTGGCTCGGCCAAAAACTGCCCATTTACTCTCTCCACATACCTCTACTCATCCTAGATTATTCCCTTTGGGAAGAATCCTTTCAAAGGAATCCTTTAGGCTCAAATCAAAAGGAGTTACACTTTTAAAGGTAATTCATTCTCTCATGTTCATTTGTTTTATTTTGCTTCTCCAACCCCCTAAACTCTTTTTATTTATTTCTTTTGTAACAACAACAGTATCTTAAATATACTAGGATGTTTTTATAAGATTTATTCGAGCTAAACTCTCACAAAACTACATAAAATTGTTAAAGAACATACGGTTTCCGTGGATGGCGAAATTCTGCCTCCCGAAACGATGATTGTTCAATACTCATTTAACACCTTCAAAGGTGGCCATTATGATGTCACTATTTTTATATATGATATATAATATGTTTATGTTTTCCTTAAGCTTCTGTTTTTTTCATTTTTGGCATACCTTTATGGTTTCCATTATGGGTAAACGCGATATCTTCATTTAAGGAAGTGCGGACTACCGCCCCCTCAAAGCGATTTGATTCGTTAAATACCATATGTGGGATGTATAAAGGATGGAAATATGATATTATATATGATATTATACTGGAATTATAATATACCTTTATATAATTATTATTACATTCTATAAAATACGAAATAGAAATGAAAGTAGCGTTCATGCGTACGAACGGCTTACCGTCTCCATGAACGGTGCATTTAATTTCTTACCTCTAAACGATTATGTAATGTTATAAATGCATGCATGTACTGGATATATATGACATATATGATATCTAAATAATGAATACAATTCTGGATATAATAAACATTCGGCCACACGAACAACGTGTAATTGTAAGAAGTCCACTTTCGACTTAAGAACCAAATATCGGCAAAACAAATATTATTAACTTAAATGATTACATAATGTGTATGACATGGTAATAAGTGGTATAAAAGTAATAATGAACTTGAAAAAGGTTCTTAAGGAATTAGAAATTAACTCAAGTTTATTATTCAGGAGATTAAAGAACGATCGAGTCAAGTCGGACCCGAGGTAAGGGATCCTACTCATCTCTTTCTTTTTAAGTACACACTTTTATGTCATTCCTTTTAAAGCTCATATTTCTTGTTATTGGGATGATCTTTTATATTACACTTACTGTGATTTTTATGTTAATGTGATGAGAGACCCTATTCTCTCTCATCAATCCATTTTGGAGGTTTTGAGTGGCGCAGTTAGGCTGCCGAACTTTCGTAAGAGATCTAACCTCTCTCTTTCTTTTTAAGTACTCTCCTTTATGTCACTTCTTTTAAGCTCCTCTTTGTAATGTTGGGGGATGTTCTTTTATATTCCACGTGATGTAAATTTTATTGTAATGTGATGAGATACCCTATTTTATCTCATTAATCCATATTCGGAAGTTTTATGTGGCGCCGTTAGGCTGCCGAGTTTTCGTAAGGGATTTTTCATCTCACTTTTATTCCCGTGAGATTTATGCTACATTTTCCACAAATTCCATTGAGTGGTGTAAGTACTGCCCATTATTCTACTCTTTGTGTAATATACTTTCGTTTATGAGTATTTACATCAATGATCTATTGTCCTTCATTCATGGGGTGTATGTTTTGAAAGATACCCAAGTCGGTAAGGGAACCTTTCACCCTCCTTTTTTTTAAAAGACTTCTTTTGTTGGGTCTTTTAATTTACATATTTTTATGTTGGGATATGTTCTCATATATCCTTATTGATGTAAATTTTATTTCCAAGTAATGAGATAGACTTTTTATCTCTCATCAACTCATTTTGATGTGATGCCTTTAGGCTGTCAAGGGAACTTTTTAACCCAATTTCGATTTCTTTGGGTTCAACTTGTAGTCATTGAATATGTCATCCATTGAATATGTGTGAATGACCTTTTATTTTTTTACACTTAATATCCACTTATATTGGGTGTATATATATTTGTCACACATATTTTTGAGATTTATTTGTCCTTAATTTAAGGATACCTTCTTTATAAGGGATTTCATCACATTTGGCATTTCTATTGAGGGTTCATTGTTGTTATGCACCAATTCACTCTTATATGGTGTATATACTATCCTTTGGAGTATTATATCATGAATCCTTTTATTCTCATGATATTATAAAGTTCTGACTAAATTTTATTCCTCGATTATTGTATTCAAGTGTCTCTAATTTTGGTAAAACCCCTTTAACCAAAATATCATTTTAAATGTTTTAATTATTTGTTCTTATTAATATCCATGTTTTCAAAATGGTTTTAAGGATTTATTTATATGGATATTAATGGTTTAAAATGTTAAAATCTTCAAGGTGGTATGGGACACTTTGATTCAAAAATCTCTTTATTAAATGTTTTAAATGGTTTTGGAAATGGTTTCTTTTTGAATGGATTCATTATTTCAATATCCTAAAATGTTATATTGTGATTGAAATATGGAAATGTTATGTTTCCATTATTCATGTTTATGTGATATGATTATGTTATGGTTCTTGGGCATTGTTATGAAGAACGGTTGGTTCCGTGATAAACTAAGGGCGGGTGAGCCCGATATAGCTCTCCAATGCATTGGGTAATGCGAAGGAGTGAAACGTTAAGGTTTCTCCGAAGAGATTTTAGGGAATATACTGTGATGGGTATTCCAAACGTAACCAAGAGGGTTACTCCCTACGTAAGAATTTTATGAATGCCTCAAGTTACCTTTATGTCTTATGATTTCTATGATTTATTCATGATTTTATGAGGTATGTTAAAGTGCCTATGTTTTATGGGTAAAGTATGATTTCATTCTTATGTATATATGAACTCATGTTTCCTTTCCATGTTTTTTTATAACCCATACTGAGTTTTTATGCTCATCCCAAGTTTTTGAAATGTTTTTCACAGGTCAAGGGAAAGGTACATGATGTGATGATAGTGTCAAGGATGTGTCACGAAAGAATCCGTGTTATAATTTAAATATGATTCTGCTGATGGGAAGAATGAATGTTGTCTTTTATGTAACAACTTTGTTTAAATGTGGAATGTAATGCAAGTTTCATGATCTAATTCTCTAAAACTCTAAACCTGAAAAGATCCTCAATGTGTAATCTTGTAATAACTCAAGATTAAGTAAGGTTTTAAGGCTGGGGCCTTATACTAATTTTCTAAAAAAAATATAAAAATACCATTCTACTCACATACATCCTTCCTGTATTACTTAATAAAGAATACCCATGTGGGTAGTCATATAATAGTTCTGTAGGAAAAGACTCCCCACTCTCTAATCAATTGGCCTATATACTGTTAGATTCTATGGCTCCCCAGGGATTACCCATAGTATAAGAATTTCAATCGGTGACTCCCTATATATGGAAGAGTCTAACAGAATCAATACCATGGTGAATTGTGTGTTTTAAAGATAATTATAATCCCCATTATTATATATAAATCGTGGAGCATAATTATAATTAATATCATGGACATTGGAAGATACAACATCAAGGTGGTCCCCAAGTGTCCAATATGGACCTTAACACTTTTGTTTTATCTTTATGAATTTAAAGATAATTCATTTTAAATTTTTATCATCCATATTATTAGACACCACATATATTATTTTATATAATGAAATGTCGTACACTTTAGTGAAATTCAAATGGGCTTCCTACCTCAAATATAGATTTTTCTTATTATGGAAAATATTGGACACTTTCTAAGCATGTTTAATCCTCATAAAAGATAGTATCATAATCAATATCCTATTTCAAATCATAATATCCCAAAAATTAGTCATAAAAATTTTAAATTAATTATAAAATGGATCTAAAATAGGAATATTCACCTAGAAAGTCACTAGTAATATTTCTATATCAAAATAATGACCAGCAACTCCTAGATTGTCTATTTCATACTTATGACACTATCCTGATAATAATATCTCACACATGGACCAAAACCAATCACCACTTCCATCCAATTTAATTAAAACCATATAACAATCCATAGAGTGACATAAGTCTATTGAATCATTGAACAATGACAATCAGTCACCCTTATAGGAAATTGTCTATATATAACATGAAAAGATCCCATCATTTATGATGATTCCAAAATTATTTAGGGGAATCATTACTCAAAACCTTATATCACAGGAAAAAAAATAACAATATTTGAATGAGGAAGAATAATAGAGGTAAGAAGAGTAAATCATACCTCTAAATTCCATGAAAATCACCACTAAAAATTCACCACATTAAGGGGAAATTGAGGGAGGATGAAAGTAGAATGGATATTGATTAAATGGATCTACCAAAGTTTTTTTTCATTAAAAACCAAGCATTTAGTTGTAAAAAGATTAATATTCCCCTATTAGAAACACAACTGAGGCTTATATTCATAGTGTGATGCTCCATCACCTGGTCAGGTTACTATGTATCCCTCCTGGGTCACGGAGTATCTATTAAATACATATGGGATATCCCTTGTCCTTCCTCTACCATGGAGGAAACCATCCTTGGTTGCATTTATAATTCCCCTAGGTGGTGACCCAACCCTCATACAGAACCATCACAGAGTGACCCTTAAGGGTCATCACATGACAATCCCTTTTAAGAGAGGCATAACCCCTGAGGGATTCACACCCCCTCTCTTATTACAAAGGGGATCATGATCTATACCATGAAATTTCTCATGATAGATCATCATAGTGTGACCAAAGGGTCGTTGTGTGATCAACTTCCTATAGTAGAAACCAATTAAGGTATTTGGTTACACGAACCCCTATCTAACATTTATTTGAGCACCCGAAACACATCTAGATCTTTTATCTATATTGAAACACATATTCTCAAAATGTTATAACACTAAGAATCTTGATTCAAATATTTTTTTTGAAACATCCTCTTCTACGAGACCAAGAATTTAACTTCTTTTGGAATTTTAAAACTCAAAAAAAAGTGGGGCCTTAAATAATCTCAACAACAAAACTTATTGTCATTGATAATTCTTGGTTCCATTTCAATCATCCATCCTGAACAACATCAAACTTCAATTCAACAATATCTCATTGGGTTCCACCCCAAAACACAAAACGTGCTTCCTATAGGAAATTAAAAACACTATAGATCACATTTCACTAAAACTCCAGCTAAACATGAATCACTATTTACAACACTGAAACAGTTATCAACCACACCCATCTATCCTGATACACATATGTTATCAATTGATTTATCCTCAAGCTTATCATGATCTGGACCCTAAGGATTAACCCATAAATCCTTATTTGAGGTTTTAGTTGTCAAAACCATAGTAATTAACTTTTGGAACTCATTAATTATTATCCATTAATATACATGGTACTACTTCCATCCCACCATATCAAAAATCACAAAAAAATATATTTTAATTATTCTAAAGATTTATTTTCAAAAAAACTCTTAGTATCATCCAATAACAAATAATCACATCACTTGATCAAGACACCTTAATCATAGAGGAATCACAAGATCATCCAAATACACACATCCATGTTCATACCTCAAATTCAATTTAATTACAGGGCTTGATAACCAACCAACAACAATAGTCAACATACTCTCTTTATGGGCATGAACATGCCATATTTATAACTCCCACTTAAATCACATAATCCAAAGATATATTCCAATACAAGGACCTTCCAATACCACATATGAATCCTAATCTTGATATATATTGGGAAACTGTGTAAAAAAATATTCAGATGAAAATTGATATTTGGTTTCAATCTCAACTTTCCACCAACTAGTCAAAATATTTTATTTACCCTTCCAACATGAGGTTTATACCATCCAAACAAATAAGAATCTAAACCAAAAAGAAGTATCATTTCAATATCTAAACAAGTCAAATGTATGATCTCTTATGTTTATGATCCTTCTATTTCTGAATGTATTTCAAATACCTATTTTTCTTACTCATTCATGAACATCAATAAAAAACTAATTAATACCAATCCCTAGAATATGAGGTACATTATAAGGAAACATACATTAAATAAATTGTTATTACTTCAAAATTGAAGAACACTTATTACAACATATAACAAAACCATGAAAGAACCATATATGTATAGTGTCTTTAGAAACTGGGAAATATAAACAACTGGTTCATAAAGCGTCTACACTGTCTCCCATTTATTTCATCATATCTATAGTCCCTTTTGGAATATCTTACTTAATAAACTTCTTCCTAACCTGGGGAAAGAAAACATACAAAAGGGTGAGATCAAATGCTCAGTAAGGGTAAACAAAAGAAATATCAATCACGTCATATTCATAAGAACATAAAATTATGGAAATCTTAACCTAAAAAAGAAAGCATAATTTCATAACATGGGGTAAATCATAGTAGTGAAATGAAATCCCAATAATCATAACATAAAACATGAAAATTTGTGGAATACACACATAATCATAGAGGATCATTTCTTATTAGTCAAGACTCATTGCCAAGACTATCTTAGTGGTCGAAGTCCATTTATGAACCGAGTTCACTCCTCCTTTCAGTCCTGTTTCACTGAACCAGTTTAACCTGCCATTCCAGCCATGTCTATCTCATGAGATATAAAATCTTTACCCAATGCATTGGAGGGAGATATAGGTCCCACCCATATCATAATGATACCGTTCTTATGTGTGCCACAAAATCATAAACCATACATCATAGCATAACCCATGTAATAAAAATGGGAATCTTAAACATCATGACATCATAAAACAATTCATATAAGATAACGGAATTCATAAAAATATTTCCATCAAAACATAATCAATGTAATAATAGGGACATAAACAAAACCCTATATTATCTTATATGGAAAATAATTTTCATAAAACACTTGACCTCCATTCTTGAGGAAAATGTCCTTTCTACATGAAAAACATTTTTCCTTTCTTAACATGTCATACAATTTTAAACTAAAAGAAGTTGATTAAAAATAAACTTGAAAACTTGTAAAGGAATATTCTTGTAAATAATTTTTAAAAATCCATTCATGTCGTATAAGTTAAAAAACAACATTCTTCTCGTACTTTTGTCAGAAAAGTCAAAAAGTACCGAATATGAAAAATGACAAAAGATTCCTTTAATATATTTTACTAAAAAATCACCGAAGGGTAAAATTGGATATAAACTATTGTAGAAGGATGTAAATATTACATATTGAGGAAAAATGGATGTGGATGATAAAATGCACCCCAGTAAATTCCAAAGTATAAACAATCTCGGATAAAAATGTGATTGTGATATTTACCTTACCTTAGGTCCGATTTGCTTCGTAAGTGTCCGAACCTATTGTATAATGATTTAAATAATGTTATTGAATTATTCCAGAATCATAATTATTGTTATGATATCATATATGGTCATATTCTAAGCTTCTTAGTAGTAATATTTCATTGCTACTTGTTATTCAGGTGTTTATAACTTTTTGTTCTTATGCGTGTTTTGTCGAATAAATTCTTATTATTCTCTTTAGGTTATAGATACATCATTTCTAGAATGGTATTAATGTACTATATATCATATTTATTCATTCAATTCATTTATATAATCATTCTGCAATGAAGATCATGTAGAACGAATCGCATCACATCGTGGAGATGGTATTCCGTACACTACTGGAAACAGAGGATTTCCCAACGGTTCTAAACCGTTGGGAAAGGATGCAGAACCGTTGGTATATGTTATACCAATGGTTCTGCAGACCGTAGGGAAGTAAGCTGTTGGGAAAAGTTTTTCCCAACAGTTTACTATAAACCGTTGAGATAGGGTGCTGAAAAATTACCCTATCCCAACGGTTCTGGAAAACCATTGGGAAATCTTTTTCCACAAAATTTTCATGTTTTTCCCAATGGTTTGAAAAACCGTTGGAAAAAACCCAACATATCCTCTTTCCCAGCTGTTCTAAACCACTGGGAAAAGAGTTTTACCAATGGTTCCATGAACCCTTGGCAAAACAAGACCTACACATTCTATGCCAATGGTTTTGAACCGTTGGCATAGCCTCTACTGGGAAAATTGCACAGTAGCTCTGAAATTTACCCAGTAGGTCTCTAATTTGACCACCTCCAATCCAATTTGCCCACCAGGTCTGATTTTGTGGTTCCCTCTCATTTTCGATCCAATTATTGTACCTACAATAACCAACTAACACTTACATATAGAAAACAAATTCATACACATTTAACATATAATGGTGGAACTATACACTTCCATAATTAAATTAGAATTCATAATGTAATTATAAACATACATAATTCATTTAGAATTAAATTTAAAATTTAGATGAAAATTATATGTCGAATCCGGAAGTCAATTCATAATTTAATTGGTTTTTTGTATACCATATAATTTTACTTGAAATAATGTCCATTTTAAACATAATACATACACCTGGAGAGCTACCGGCCACACTGCGCCTCGTATTGAGGCGGGGTTGACTCGTACACGTCACATATGACCGATGGATCGTTGTGGTAATGTATCGACATAATCGGAATGCGTTTGGTCAGTTTTCTATATTCCAGTTGATGTTTTTCAATTAAAATGACGTACTTTTGAAACAAAAGGCAGACACTTTGAGTGGTGCCGGCCACACCATGCCTTGGATTGAGGCGGTGTTGACTTGTACACTTCACATATGACCCATGGATTGTTCTCCTAATGTTTCAATGGAAACTGAATGAGTTTGGTCGGTTTTCTGTATGTACTTAAATTGTTGTCCATTTAAAGAAAAAGACAGACACTTTGAGTGGTGGCAGCCACACCGTGCATCAGATTGAGGCGGGTTTGACTCATACACGTCACATATGACCCATGGATCGTTGTGCTAATGTATCGACACAATCCGAATGCTTTTGGTCAGTTTTTCGTATGCCAGTTGTTGTATTTCACTTCAAATTATGTCCTTTTGAAATAGAAGACAGAGACTTTGAGTGGTAGCGGCCACACCGCGCCTCGGATTGAGGCAGCATTGACTCCTACACATCACATATGACCCATGAATCGTTCTCCTAAAGTTTCAAAGGAAACCGAATGCGTTTGATCTTTTTTACGTATGTACTTAAATTGATGTCCATTTTAAGGAAAAGACAGACACTTTGAGTGGTGGCAGCCACACCGCACCTCGGATTGAGGCGGGGTTGACTCGTAAACATCACATATGACCCATGGATCGTTGTGCTAAAGTATCGACACAATCCGAATGCGTTTGGTCGGCTTTCTGTATGCCAGTTGATGTATTTCACTTCAAATTATGTCTTTTTGAAACATAAGACAGACACTTTGAGTGGTAGAGGCCACACCGTGACTCGTATTGAGGCGGAATTGAATCATAAACGTCACATATGACCCATGGATTGTTGTACTAATGTATCGACACAATCCGAATGCGTTTGGTCGGTTTTCCGTATGCCAGTTGATGTTTTTCAATTAAAATGACGTACTTTTGAAACAAAAGGCAGACACTTTGAGTGGTGTCAGCCACACCGCGCCTCATATTGAGGCAGCGTTGACTCGTACATGACACATATGACCCATGGATCGTTCTCCTATTGTTTCAATTGAATCCTAATGCGTTTGATCGGTTTTCCGTATGTACTTAAATTGTTGTCCATTTTAAGCAAAAGACAGACACTTTGAGTAGTGGTGGCCACACCACACCTCGGATTGAGGCGGGGATTACTCATACACGTCACATATGAGCCATGGATCGTTGTGCTAAAGTATTGACACAATCCGAAGGCGTTTGGTTGGTTTTCCGTATGCCAGTTGATGTATTTCACTTCAAATTATGTCCTTTTGAAACATAAGACAGACACTTTGAGTGGTGGTGGCCACACCGCACCTCGTATTGAGGCGGGATTGACTCTTACACGTCACATATGACCCATGGACCATTGTGCTAATGTATCGACACAATCCGAATGCGTTTGGTTGATTTTCCGTATGCCAGTTGATGTTTTTCAATTAAAATGATGTACTTTTGAAACAAAAGGCAGACACTTTGAGTGGTGGCGACCACACCATGCCTCGGATTGAGGTGGCGTTGACTCGTACACGTCTCATATGACCCATGGATCGTTGTCCTAAAGTTTTAGTGGAATCCTAATGCGTTTGGTTGGTTTTCCATACGTACTTAAATTATTGTTCATTTCAAGAAAAAGACAGACACTTTGAGTGGTGGTGGCCACAACATGCCTCAGATTGAGGCGGGGTTGACTCATACATGTCACATATGACCCATGGATCATTGTGATAATTTATCGACACAATTCGAATGCGTTTGGTCGGTTTTCCGTATTCCATTTGATGTTTTTCACTTCAAATTATGTCCTTTTGAAACAGAAGATAGAAACTTTGAGTGGTGGTGGCCACACAACACCTCGGATTTAGGCGGGGTTAACTCGTACACATCACATATGAACCATGGATCGTTGTGCTAATGTATCGACACAATCCGAATGCGTTTGGTCAGTTTTCCGTATTCCAGTTGATGTTTTTCAATTAAAATGGCGTACTTTTGAAACAAAAGGCAGACACTTTGAGTGGTTCCAGCCACACCATGCCTTGGATTGAGGAGGAGTTGACTCATACACGTCACATATGACCCATGGATCGTTCTCCTAATGTTTCAATGGAAACTGAATGTGTTTGGTCAGTTTTCTGTATGTACTTAAATTGTTGTCCATTTTAAGCAGAAGACAGACACTTTGAGTGGTGGCAGCCACACCGCTCCTCGGATTGAGGCGGGGTTGACTCGTACACGTCACATATGACCCATGGATCGTTATTATAAAGTATCGACACAATCCGAATGCGTTTGGTCGGTTTTCCGTATGCCAGTTGATGTTTTTCACTTTAAATTATGTCCTTTTGAAACAGAAGACAGACACTTTGAGTGGTGGCGGCCACAACATGCCTCGGATTGAGGCGGCGTTGACTCATACACGTCTCATATGACCCATGGATCGTTGTGCTAATATATCGACTTAATCTGAATGCGTTTGGTCGGTTTTCCGTATGCCAGTTGATGTTTTTCAATTAAAATGACGTACTTTTGAAACAAAAGGCAGACACGTTGAGTGGTTCTGGCCACACAGGGCCTCGGAATGAGGCGGCGTTGACTCGTACACGTCACATATGACCCATGGACCATTCTCCTAAAGTTTCAATTTAAACTGAATGCGTTTGGTTGGTTTTCCGTATGTACTTAAATTGTTGTCCATTTTAAGCAAAAGACAGACACTTTGAGTGGTGGCGGCCACACCACGCCTCGGATTGAGGTGGGGTTGACTCGTACACAACACATATGACCCATGGATCATTGTGATAAATTGTAGACACAATCTGAATGTGTTTGGTTGGTTTTACGTATGCCAGTTGATGTAATTCACTTCAATTTATGTCCTTTTGAAATAGAAGGCAGACACTTTGAGTGGTGCCGGCCACACCACGCCTCGGATTGAGGCGGTGTTGACTCGTACACAGCACATATGAACCACGGATCGTTCTCCTAAAGTTTCAATGTAAATCGAATAAGTTTGGTCGGTTTTCTGTATGTACATAAATTGTTGTCCATTTAAAGAAAAAGTCATACACTTTGAGTGGTGGCAGCCACACCGCACCTCGTATTGAGGCGGGGTTGACTCGTACATGTCACATATGACCCATGGATCGTTGTGCTAAATTATCGACACAATCCGAATGCGTTTGGTCAGTTTTTTGTATGCCAGTTGATGTATTTCACTTCAAATTATGTCCTTTTGAAACAGAAGGCAGACACTTTGAGTGGTGGCAGCCACACCACACCTCGGATTGAGGCGGGGTTGACTCGTACACGTCACATATGACCAATGGATCATTGTGATAAATTATCGACACAATCTGAATGGGTTTGGTCGGTTTTCCGTATCTCAGTTGATGTATTTCACTTCAAATTATGTCCTTTTGAAACAGAAGGCATGCAATTTGAGTGGTGCCGGCCACACCGCGCCTTGGATTGAGGCGGCGTTGACTCGTACACGTCACATATGACCCATGGATCGTTCTCCTAAAGTTTCAATGGAAACTGAATGCATTTGGTCGGTTTTCCATATGTACTTAAATTGTTGCCCATTTTAAGCCAAAGGCAGACACTTTGAGTGGTGGCGGCCACACCGCGCCTTGGATTGAGGCAGGGTTGACTCGTACATGTCGCATATGACCCATGGATTGTTGTTCTAAAGTATAGACACAATCTGAATGTGTTTGGTCGGTTTTCCGTATGTCGGTTGACGTATTTCACTTCAAATGACGTCCTTTTGAAACAGAAGACAGACACTTTGAGTGGTGGCGGCGACACCGCACCTCGGATTGAGGCGTGGATGACTCGTACACGTCACATATGACTCATGGATCGGTGTGCTAATGTATCGACACAATCCTAATGCGTTTGGTCAGTTTTCTGTATGTACTTAAAATGTTGTCCATTTTATGAGAATCCTCTGTGCGAGGGGTTGTTCGGGGTCCAAGAAAGAGGGTGGGGGTTGTCTGGGGGGCTATCTGGGGGGCTGTCCGGGGGGCTGTCTGGGGGGCTGTCTGGGGTCCAAGGAGGAGGGTGGGGGGCTGTGCGGGGGGTTGTTCGGGGGGTGTTCGGGGGGTTTTCCGGGGTCCAAGGAGGAGGGTGGGGGGGGCTATCTGGGTGGCTGTCCAGGGCTGTCTGGGGGGATGTTTGGGGTCCAGGGAGGAGGGTGGGGGGGGAGGCTATGCGGGGGGTTGTCTGAGGGGTGTTCAGGGGGTTGTCCGGGGTCCAAGGAGGAGGGTGGGGGCTGTCTGTGTGGCTATCTAGGGGCTATCTGGGGGGGCTGTTCGGGGGGCTGTCTGGAGTCCAGGGAGGAGGGTGGGGGGGGGCTATCTGGGGGGCTGTTCGGGGGGCTGTCCGGGGCTGTTCGGGGGGTTGTCTGGGGTCCAAGGAAGAGGGTGGGGGGATGTCCGGGGGCTATCTGGGGGGTTGTCTGGGGTCTAGGGAGGAGGGTGGGGGGGTGTCCGGGGGGCTGTCTTGGGGGCTGTCCGGCGGGGCTGTCCGGGGTCTAGGGAGGAGGGTGGGGGGTTGTCCGGGGTCCAGGAAGGAGGGGGGTTCCCAAACACACAACCACTAAAAGACAACAACATCCATAAAAATAGATAAAATATAAAAATAACTCAACTCCAATATTATACTACGAGTCTAGATAAAACCAACAACTAGAATAGATTAAATATAAAATCTCCGTAATATCAGTCAAAAATGTAATGGATCAACTTGTCCCACATCACCATCACCATCATCACCATAATCATCATCACCCTCATCCTCGTACCCATCATCGTCCTCGCCCTTTCCTTCCTCCTCATCCCCGCCCTCCTCCTCACCCTCGCCACCCGCCTTGCCCTCCTCCTCTCCCTCCTCTTCTGTGTCAGACTCCTCGCCATCATCATCATTAAGCTGTACATCATCCTGACCACCACTAGAACTGCCACCTGGTGCACCGTATATAGAACGTATCGATGACATATACTCATCAGAAGCTGGGATGGCCTCTGCTGGAAGTGTAGGACGTAGAACTTCAATAAATTTCATAAACACACTGTTTTCCCTAGCAGACTATTCTGCCATCTCTGTGGACCTTTTCTCGGCCTGTTCTGTCTGTTCCCTAACTTGCTGCAGCTCGGTGGCACTACAACTCGTACCTGAGGAGGGCCAATACCTCATCGGGGCTATCCCAGGTCGGCAGCGTACTCTGCCAGAATGCTCCTCTCCCAACACCGGATGTAAGTGATCTGTTGGCCCAAAATTGTCTGGTTCTTGAGCATCGAGGGCCTCTAAAGTATCCTGTTACAAATATAAATATATCATTAAGTTGGAAAATATATATTAAAAATAAATTCAACAGATTAAAACATACAATCTGCTGCTGAGTCGCTTCGTTGACATCACTTCCATCCTTTTTTCGTCTACTCGAGCAAAACAGTTTTGCTCAAGGCATGCGTCCTCCAATATGTTGTATTTTCCACTGCAATGACATTAAAAACTAAAGTTATATGAAAACTTTAGCAAAATATTAAATAATTTAAGAAACAAAAGAAACTGTAAGTCGTAAAGAAAACTTATAAACAATTGTTATACCTGCTTCCTCTCATGATCAGGCATCGTAGTGCGTCCCAGTGTGTGGAGGTATTTTTTGCATCAATGTTCTTTTTATTTTTTCCAGATGATTCTTAAATAAAATTAGAAAATGCAACAGACAGTATTAATGAAAACATGAAAGTTGTTATTTAAATACCTCAAATGTTATTAATAACTTAAACTGGGTACTCTTCCAATGAGTAATCAATTGATGATACTGCTCTATAGGACAATCATCCACAACTGGTACCGCCTATAACTCATTGCCAACTCTAGAATGCTAGCCCATATACAACTCATGCTTGTAGGGTCTCCAATGTTCTCTTAAATCCTTTAGACGTTCCGATCATTCACCCTCAACATCGAGAAAATTAAATCGAAGCTAAAATAAAAATATTAATTCATATAAATAAAAAAATTATTCATGGGATTAAATAGAACAGATTGTTTTAACCATATCTCTGACCAAGCTCTATCCTTGACCTCATGTGGCAAATGTCTCCATGATAGCGGGCTGACGGGAATGATGTCGGAGTATTTGGAAAGCGTCGCCAAGAAACTCGGACATTGCTGCCTTGTTTTCTCAGCCATTTGGTTGTATTCATTATAATCCACCATAACCTGTGTGTGGCGGTTCCACACCGAACACATGCGTGTACGCCCCTGCCCACGCCTCCTGTCAGTAGATGTATCTGTCATGAAAGAAAAACAAATATTTTATCAGAACATGTTTTAATGAATATAAATATTTCTATAAAAATTTGTTAGGGTTATATATATATACATGTGCCGGTATGATCGCTGAGTGCCGCTGGATCCACAGAAACTGATGGAACACCCTATGGTTGAACAGGAGTCGAAGACGATGGAATATAGAAGCTCAGAGAGACAGAAGTAGAAGGAAAAGAAGACGGGACATCTGTCTGACTGGATGCTGACTTAGGAGTGGGAATCATCATGGGATGTGAAAATGATGGGCCAGAAGATGCATAAGGTAGTGAAAACATGGGAGGCCTAAATATCCTGTGTGTCTCTAACGACAGACTGGGATCAGAATGTGGGAAGGATGACATGTCAGTGGGAGGGACATGGTCTAGTCGGGTACACACAGCTGCTCGTCCACCTCTGGTACGAACCCTCCTCGTACCACCGTCCTGAGTACTAGGACCAATACTAGCCTCCTTGTCAAATAACTGTCGATGTATAGGTGGATCCTACAAAAAATTTTACAAAAAAATTAATCACATGACATTATATATTCTTTAAATATATCAATTTTAAATAAAGTACTCACTGTAGGCAGTAATGGTGGAACGCCCATCTCCGTCATCCAACGATTGTTCTCCATCATTTTTTTTCCTTCGTCTCTCTTCAATTGGCTTCATTTCATACTTTTGAAAACAAATATGTAATTAATTAGAAAAATAAAACTATTGTGTAACCCAAAAAATGCAATTCAAATAAAATTGAAACCAATAAACATTGAAAATTTACATAATAGTCAATTAAGCTATCAATTGTTTTAGAAGATCTTGAATGGATTTAATAAATCATACAAGTTATAATGTTAACCAAGTTAGAAATATTGTTTGACTATGTTTTAATATTGTTCAATTACATATTAGAAAATGCAATTCAAATAAAACTACAAACAATAAACATTGAAAATTTACATAACGGTCAAGTCAGCTATCAATTGTTTTAGAAGAGCTTGAATGGATTTAATAAATCATATAGTTGTAATTTTCACTAAGTTAGAAATATGTTTGACTATGTTTGAATATAGTTCAATTCCAAATTAGAAAATGCAATTCAAATAAAACTGCAACCAATAAACATTGAAAATTCACATAATGGTCAAGTCACCTAAAACATATTTGTGATCAATACTAAATCAATTTGAATATTAACAACCTTAACAACCCAACTCGAGGTAAACCAAAATAATTGAGAACATGGATGAATGATTCTATATATTTTCAACCACAACTTTAGGTTCACAATCAACTCTGACAATTGAACTATTTGATTAATCAAAAGAAATAAATGGATTGGTTCCAATGGCACTAGGGACAGTGTCAATTCCATCATCACCATCATCAAAAATATGTCTTGGAATTACTTCAACTATGACACCAAATTCAGGTCGAAGTTGGTCTTTGACATAAAAAACTTGTTTAGCCATTGATGCCAACACATATGGTTCTTCGGTAGCAAGATTGCGAGTCATATTAATTACTTGAAATCCACAATCATCAATAAATGTGCCATGTCTCATCATCAAATCAAACCAATGGCATTTCATCATTGTGACTCGTCCATGAGAGTAATAATCCAATATTATTATTTTCTCAACAACTCCATAATAACCCATATTTTCAAATCGCGGTCTACTATCTGATGCACTGGCATAACAATCTATTGTGGCAGTAACCATAACACCATCATGTTGTGTTCTCATGTTTTTTGCTCGTTTAGTGACAATAAATTTGTACCCATTGATAACAATTGATTTACAATCACAAACCAAAGTATTAGGACCAAAAGCCAAAGATCATATTTCCTTAGAGACAGAGTCAGCAGACAAACTCAATACCTGCAATATAAATGACTATTAATGTTAATTAAATATTGATATAATTATTTTAAACATTAATTTATTTATACCTTCAATTTTAACCAAGCAGAAAACTCATTTCTATGCAAAGTCTCTCTCCTTATCAAAGATAAATAACGATGCTTCCTATTTATCATTGTTTTATGTTCCGTGTAGATAAGAAATATTAATAGTTTAACAGATATATATGTAAGATATACATAATCAATTTAGTTACCTGATATAGTCATCGAACAAATCAAAGTTGAACAAAACTGTGCGATGTGCCATCTCCCGCTCTTCATGTCTTAATGCCTTCAATGTATATGATCCAGGAATTCCTCCTATTTGAGGAAGTGATGGAAAACTGGGTTCAAATTTCTCATACTGTTCTTCTTCATTTCTCATTGGTCTGTTCAATCTTGTAGTAAGATCAGACAAATACATCGAGCAGAAATCCATACATTCTTGATCCAAGTAACAGTTCACGATAGAACCTTCTGGATGATTTCTGTTTCAGACATAAGACTTTAATGTGAAAATATTTCTTTCAGTTGGATACATCCAATGAAAAGAAACAGGTCCTCCAAGAAGTATTTCAGTGGAAATATGGATAGTCAGATGTAGCATGCATGTGAAAAATGATGGAGGAAATATTTTCTCCAACTCACAAAAAATTAATGGGGCATCTGTCAACATTTTTTGCAAAAAAGAGTTGGAAAACTTTTTAGAACAAAGATCTCTAAAAGAATGGCACAACCGAATAACAACCACCCTTAAATTATTGGACAAATGATGGAGGATTGCTATTGGAAGCAAGTCATGCAGTAGAACGAGATAATCATGAGTCTTCAAAGATTTTAGCTTCAACTCTCTTCTGTTTACCCATTTAGATATGTTGCTTGAATAGCCATCAGGAACTCTAATAGTCTCTAATACTTCCAGAAATTGTTTTTTTTTCTGTAGGTGTCATCACATAAGAAGCACATGGAAGTTTCCATTTATTTTCACTGATACGTACAGGATGAAATTCTGGTCTGATGCCCCAATCCACCAAGTCACGCCGAGATTGTAAATTATCTTTTGTCTTCCCCTTGACATTTAGAAGAACCGAAAGCAAAATTTCACATATATTCTTTTCAATATGAATTATGTCTAAGCAATGATGTAACAAATTGGTTGACCAATAAGGAAAATAAAAAAAGATACTCTTCTTCCTCCAATTGTAACAGGTTTCAGTGGAAACATTCTTTCTCTTTCCAGATTTCATTTGACCCTTCCCGAATGAAAAACTGAAATCTTTCAATTCATTAAGCACGTCAGTTCCAAATATACGCTGAGGTGGGTCATCGGTCTCTATGGTATTATCAAATCTTCGACGATTCATTCTATATGGATGATCCTTTGGAAAGAATCGTCGATGTCCCATAAAACTGAAACTACAGCGATGTTTCAGTCTTCTAGATCATGTATTCTTCATACAAACTGTACATGACAGTTTTCCCTTCGTTCTCCATCAAGAAATCATTGCATAAGCCGGAAAATCATTGATCGTCCACATAAGAACAACATTCATCTGAAATATGTCTTTCGAACATGCATCATATGTGCGCACACCCACATCCCAAAGAAGTTTCAACTCTTTTATTGAAGGTTGCATGTATACATCAATATAAATGCTGGGATCAAAAGGACCATATATGAGTATACTCATGAAAGTGAAAGGTTTTTTCATACACAACCATGGGGGAAGATTATAAATGTGTATAAAAACTACCCATGTGCTGTGCGAAGTAAGCATCTGCCCAAACGAATTAAAACCGTCGCATGAAAGACCTAGCCTCACATTACGCACGTCAGCTGCAAAATCAGGATGTTGAGAATCAAATCTCTTCCATACAAATCCATCTGCAGGATGAACCAACTCATCATTAGTCTTCTTTCTCTCAGTATCATGCCATCTCATTTTTATTGATATGTCATAAGACATAAAAAGATTCTGAAGTCTGGGGATCAATGGAAAGTGCCACCTTACTTTTTGTGGAACGCGGGATGGTGTTCCATCAGATTTTGTATTCCAGTGGGATGTGCCACATTTTATACAATCATTTTGTTCAGTGGTTTCCTCCTAGAATAAACTGCAATTTTTCGGGAAAGCATGAATTTTGATTCTTGAAAATCCAAGTTCCTCAACTAACTTCCATGACATATAGAGGTATGAGGGAATATCTACATCATCTGGAAGTAAATCCTTTAAGAGGGTAAGAATGTAATCGATTTCTGTATTAGAAATTCCATACATAGTTTTCCCATGAAACAATAGGATTAAAAATTCCATCTTTATCATTTTATCGCATTGTCGATATATTGGAGTCGTGGCAGCATCATTCAATTTTTTCACCCTATCAATATCATCATTTTCACTAGATGCATCATCTTTCCTCATATCGATGTCTTCTTGAGTCGAAATCCTTTCTTTTTCATGATGACGAATAAAAGGAAACCGATCATCTAACAAATTCTCCATTCCAGTCCTTTCATTTCGATCATCACCAATTTGATATTTCATTTTCTCCCCATTGTGATACCACAAAAAGTAGTTTGCTTGAAAACCATTTTTGGTTATGTGGTAGATGACTTCTTGATGGCTCAACCAATGTCTACCAACACAATTGGAACATGGGCAGTGTATGCGACCACTATCTGAAGCATTGTGAAATGAAAAATCTATAAAGCTCTCCAACTTGTTTTGAAAATCGCTTGAGATCCGATCAGTTTCATACATCCACCTTCTGTCCATTCTGTAAAAAGAATTTATATATGTCATTTTGTCATAAACAATTCAATATGATTGAACTTTAATAGAAAATATATTTCGAAATCCATTTTAAATAATAAAATCTCTTTGATCATTTTTAATAAATATTTGGAGTATTCTCAAGGCACTCCCATTTGGAAAAGTCACATTAAATGCCCAAGTTCCATGCCAAAACATTGAAAAAAATTAACATCAGACAATCATCGACCACAAATAACTTAACTGGAAATTAAAAAATAGAAACCAAATGTGATATAGAATTTAATGTTAAGTTAGGGGAAATGAGATTAAATAGAGACAAAAACATCATAAATGGTTCCAACATCATAACTTTTGATTAAAACCACCCATAATAGGAATGAGAATTCCTCATACACCTAATCCCTATTAAAACAAACCAAATCTCCAATTAAAACATTGAATTTAGGGTTTCCACCCCACTTGGACAACCCTACCCCCACCCCACTTGGACAACCCAGCACCCCCCCACCCCACATGGATAGCCCTACCCCCACCCAACTTGGAAAACCCAGCCCCCTCCCCCCCCACTATACCTGGACACCCCTACCCCCCACAACCCACTTGGATAACCCAGCCACCCCCCCCCCCCCCCGCACCCCACCTGGATAGCCCTACCGTCACCCCACTTGGACAACCCATCCCACCCACCCTACCTAGACAGCCCCCCCACCCCAACTGCACACCCTCCCCACCCCACTTGGACAACCCTGCCTGGACACCCTCCCCCACCCAACCTCCACACCCTCCCCCACCCCCAAACAGCCCTACCCCTAACCCATTTGGACAACCCAGTCCCCTCCCCCACCCTACCTAGACAGCCCCCTCCCCCACCCTACCTCGAAAGCCCCTCCCCCACCCCAAACAGCCCTACCCCCACCCCATTTGGACAACCCAACCCCCTCCCCCACCCTACCTAGACAGCCCCCTACCCCACCATACCTAGACATACCCCTCCCCAACCCTATCTAGACAGCCCCTCCCCCACTCCAAACAGTCCTACCCCCACCCAATTTGGACCACCCAGCCCCCTCCCCCACCCAACCTAGATAGCCCCCTCCCCCACCCTACCGAGACAGCCCCTCCCCCACCCCAAACAGCCCTACCCCCACCCCATTTGGACAACCCAATCCCCTCCCCACCCTACCTAGACAGCCCCTCCCCCACCCCACTTGGAGATCCCTCGACATCCTCCCCACTTGGAAAGCTACACCCCCACCCCACTTGGACAGCTCTACCCCCACCCACTTGGACAACCCAGCCCCCCCCCCCCACCCCACTTGGAAAACCCATCCCCCCCCCCCCGCCCCACCTGGGCAACCTTAACTGTATTTATGGCTAAGCAACGAAATCAAGTCAATAGACCTTAAATTTAAAATAAATCAAGGATAAAATAACTCAGGATCATATTGACCTATTCAATGTCAACCAATATTATTCAATACAGATAAATCAAAACAAAACCACAACCTAAAATGATATATTGATTGTGTTCATAAGGGAATCATAATAGACAATACATTGTATAAAAATGTAACGAAAAAATCTAAAATAAATAAAGGCACACCTCTCGATTTAGAATGGAAGAACAAAAATTTCTTGAATCAAAGATAGATGTCCTGTTGGAAATTAGAGTTATCACCCTCTAGAGCAGGTTATGAAGTAGGGTTCCAACTATAACCAAAAATTATATATGCCTTATTTTCGTAAGGGGATCATAATACACACTAAATTTCACCAAAATAGAATGACAAAATCTAAAATAAATTAACACACACAGACTGATTTAAACGGGAAGAACAAATCTAAAATCAATGAACTCACACATACTGATTTAATAAGGAAGAAATAATCATTGAAAACCAGACTTGTTGTGTTGGGAATTAGAGTTTGTGTCGAGATTTAGAGGCAAACCTTGCAGACGATTAAGGTTTTGGGAAAAAATTCCGAGAGGGTGCGTCCAGGTCTCGGTTAGGGAAAAATTGTCGAGAGGTCTGGAGTTGTAGATCGATGGTATTTGTGGATATTCTTTCCCAATGGTTTTAAAAAACCGTTGGGAAAGTTATGTTATCCCAACGGTTTCAAAAAACCGTTGGGAATAACCTCTTAATTCCATCTATACCAATGGTTCTGATAAAACCATTGGTATAGGGGTCTTCATCTTTCCCAACGGTTCCACTAAACCATTGGGAAAACACAATTTTTACATATCTTTACCAATGGTTTACAAAAACCGTTGGTAAAGCTTACCTATGCCAATGGTTCAAATAACCATTGGAATACTAACGTTGGGAAAAACATGATTTCCAGTAGTGGTACGTACGCACGAGTGATGATATCATTCCCATGATCGTGGAATTGTATTGGAGTGTATGTATACTATTTCAAAATCAATATCACATTAAAATAATCACATATAGTAATTATTTACACCATTATACCCATCCAAGTAAGGTGGTGGGGGAAAATAGATTACACCACGAGGTGGAGATGGTATTCCGTACGTACGCACGCGCGATGATTTCATTTTCCGTAGGATGGATAAGATGTGAAATAGGGTTGTTTCATATTTATAATAACATATCCTTATATAAGTGATACTGATGTTATTACCTCATAATGAAACAACTAAATAATAGGGAGTATAAGAAGAATGGAACTTGAAGAAAACGGTAGAAGGTATTACCTCTTTCTCGAAGTGCCTCCTTTAAACTTTCTCTTAAGGCACTAGAGTTGGTCTTTTGATAAGACCAGTACCTCTAGTAAGTTTCTAAGGAAGTGGGGAAGTTAAATGGGCAGGGGTTGGCTGAGATTGAAGGCTCAAATTTTTGTGAGGAAGAGAGGGAGGAGGTTCCCTTTTATAAGGGAGGAGAGGGGCACCTTTGGAAATATAAGAATTATTAGTTTATATTAAATCCCAACCCCACTTAAAAACTTCAAAAATGACTCATATCCGATGATTAGATGAGATAGAGTTGTAATATCATCAACCAATAATATTTAGAAATGTTTGGAATTTATTTTAAACATTATCAACTTTATTTATCCTTATTTATCAATTTAATTTTATTTGTGGTAATAATATTCTAAATTCTAAATTATTATAAATAATTACATATGTGTTGTGAATTTTTCATAATTTGACACTTTATGACATTTTCGACCATATAAATTTTAATTTATAATTTTTAAATATTTTTGTGATTTTTAAACAATTTTATAATATGTTATTTTTATAAAATAACAATAGTGTCAATTTTGACACTATTCATTTATGTGAATTTAAATAAAATATATAAAGAAGATATGTTCGAAATAAAAGCTTTAATAGATTAATAAAAGGTCATATGTATCTGGAAAATTAGTTTAGAACATTAAATACTTCATATAATATTTATTTTAATATTTTTAAAACAATTTATATGATATTTTAATTAATAAAATAATTTCAACATCACTATTGTGTCATAATTAATGATAATTATTTAATCCCTAAAAATTCTAAATAAATTCCTATGATGTATATAATTGTATTAGATTTATGGAGACTATTCATGTTTGAAGTTTCATTAAGTTTATCACCATATTAAAATTATTATACTTATAAGATTTAAGAAAGTGATATGTTGTCACATTCTTTGGTTTTAATAATAATTAAATTATTTTCATGAACAAAAGTACATTAAATGAATCTAATCCGACCCTTAGGTGATATGGGTCTACTTTTAGCCATCCAATAAGATTTTGGAAGGTGTTAGGGTAATTTTATAATCTTATATTTACCCTTAATTACCCAATTTACCTTTAACTATGGTAAATAAAATTTACCGTAGTTACTATTCATAATGACCAAAAATAAAAAGAATCCTATTAACATAATTTGAACCCACTGATTCTGAATATGGACTCCATTTTTCAAAATCCAAAACATATAAGTTGCAGTAATTAATTAAAAATAAATCCCGTTGTTAAGAAAACGGGTTTTAGAAGTTAAAACATTGCCAAAGATTGAAATGTTTTTACCATTGAATTCAATGTGAAATTATTGCTAATGACATACATTATATTAAATGGTAAAAATATATTCTATTTATAGTTTAAAACCATTCAATATTATAATTTATCCATATAAATTATCTCAATGAAAAAAGTTGTTTTTAATTAAAAATTAGCGTATTTTTACTATTCATCAAAATATGAAAGTTATCAGAAAAATATCAAAAATTTATCCAAAGTAAATTTTTATACCATGATTCAAAAGAAGAATTTTATTTTGTCAAATTGAACTTATAAACATGTAAAAAACAAGATTTAATGTGGGTGCGCCATGAAAAGGGGGCAAAACTGTATTTTTTGAAAAATATTTCTTTTATCCAAAAAAACTGATTTTGCTTTTATACCTCATTCTAGAAAATGTATAAGTTGAATTAAAATGTTATAAAATTAAAAATTCAGTTATTACTATTCATAACGGCTAGTTTTAATAATATTTTAATAGCATATCGTTGTATAGTGAAACTCGGTATTACGTACGACGCAAGCTATCGAGGAAGGACGCGGTTGCGTGTAAAGCAATCCAAGCTAGTGTTGTGTGTAGTGAAAGATTTATTTGATGATTTATATAACATAAAAACAAAATATTTTCTCATAAAAGTCTCTGGTGTTACATTCTACCCCCCTTAAAATGAATTTCGCCCTCGAAATTCGTCACATTGTATCAAACAGATGAGGATACCTCTCCCTCATCATATCCTCGAGCTCCCATGTAGCTTCTTCTAATTGGTGGTTCCTCCATAAAACTTTCACCAAGCGAGTGGTCTTGTTTCGTAGGACTTTTTCACTATGATCCAGAATCTCTATCGGTAGTTCTTCATCAGAAAGATCTTTCTCCAGCGGTACAACTTCTGAGCTGAGTACATGTGAAGGATCGGGTATGTACTTTCTCAGGAGACATACATGGAACACATCGTGTACTTGAGAGAGGGTCGGTGGAAGGGCCAATCGGTAAGCTACCTTCCCGACACGATCTAGTATTTCGAAAGGACCGATATATCTAGGGATCAACTTCCCCTTCTTTCCAAATCTCATGACCCTCTTCCAGGGAGATATTCGTAAGAACACTTTATCACCCACTTCAAACTCTAAGTCTTTTCTTCGCTTGTCGGCATAACTTTTCTGTCGACTCTGAGCTGCTCTTATGTGTTGTTGAATAAATCGGACCTTTTCTTCCATCTCATCAACAATATCAGGTCCTAATAGCTTTCTTTCCCCAACTTCATCCTTGCAAGTTGGAGTCCTGCATTTCTTTCCATAGAGAGCTTCATAATGATCCATCTAAATACAAGAGTGAAAGCTATTATTATAAGAAAATTACACCAAAGGTAGGTGTTGATCCCAACCACCTTTGAAATCTATAGATCAAGCTCTCAACATATCTTCTAGAGTTTGAATTGTTCTCTCAGACCGACCGTCTATCTGAGGATGATAAGCAGTGCTGAAACTTAACTCTATATCCAGAGTATGCTGAAGACTTCGCCAGAACTTCGAGGTAAATCTCGGATCCCGATCAGATATAATAGAAAGTGGTACTCCATGAAATCTTACCACATCCTTTACATATATCCTGGCAAAATGATCCAGAGAGAAATCCTCTCTAATAGCAATGAAGTGTGCAGACTTTGTAAGACAATCAACTATGACCCAGATAGCATTATTGCCTTTGGATGTTTTAGGAAGTCCTATGACAAAGTCCATAGTGATGTTTTCCCATTTCTATTCAGGTATGGGTAATGGTTGTAACATCCCCTTAGACTTCTGTCTCTCAACTTTAACTTGCTGACAAACCAAGCATCAAGAGACATATTCAGCAACATCTCCTTTCATGCCATCCCACCAGAAGTACTCTTTCAGGTCCTTATACATCTTCGTGCTTCCAGGATGAATAGATAATGAAGAACTATGATCCTCATCCAGTAGCTCCTTCTTTAATTCTGGGATGGGAGGAACACAAACCTAATTCCTGAAATTTACTATCCCATCACAATCAAGGCTGAATTCAAGAAGATTTCTCACCTTCTTTTGTAACTCTACATCTTCTTTCTGTGCCTCTTTAATCTTCACATGTATATATAGTTGATCATTCATTTGAGAAAGATACAATTTTTCCCCTTCCATTATAATTCTAATATCCATCCTCTGTAAATCCATAAATATTGGATCTTTTGTGATCCTCATCATGGATAAACTGGCATGGTCTTGTCGACTTAATGCATCTTCCACCTTGTTTTCTTTCCCAGGGTGGTAATGAATTGAGCAGTCGTAATCCTTAATCAGCTCCAACCATCTTCATTGAGGCATATTTAGCTACTTTTGTGTGAAAATATAATTTAAACTTTTATGATCAGTATAAATATCACACCTTTCACCATAAAGGTAATGCCTCCAAATCATTAATTCAAAGATTACCACAGCTAACTCCAAATCATGAGTTGGGTAATTTTTCTCATGGATTCTCAACTGTCGTGAGGCATAAGTTATCACCATATCATTTTTCATGAGAACACATCCCAGTCCCTTCTTGGATGCATCACTGTAGATCACAAACCTTTCTCCACTATGAGGAAGTGTGAGTACAGGTGCACTGGATAACCTTCTTTTCAACTCCTTGAAATTCTCTTCACATTCGTCCGTCCACACGAACATAAATCCATTTCGAGTCAACCTGGTGAGTGGATTAGATAATAATGAAAAATCATTCACAAAACGTCGATAATATCCAGCCAAACCAAGAAAACATTGGATCTCTATTACTGTTGTTGGTCTCGACCATTTTTCGATAACCTCTGTTTTTGCTGGATCCAAAGATATCCCCTCTTTTGAGATTATGTGACCCAAAAATGAAACTCTTTGAAGCCAAAATTCAGACTTGGTAAATTTGGCATAAAGCTTCTCCTTTCTCAGGGTCTTCAATATAATTCTCAAGTGATCTTCATGTTCTTCATTGATCTTTGAATATACAAGAATAATGTCTATAAAGACTACTACAAACTAATCAAGATAGTCTCTAAAGACTCTATTCATCAGATCCATGAAGATAGCAGGGGAATTCGTAAGACCAAATGGCATCACTATAAATTCATAGTGTCCATACCTTGTAAGGAAAGTCATCTTTGGTATATCCTCCCTTTTGACCCTTAATTGGTGATACACTGAATGAAGATAAATCTTTTAAAAGTATTGAGCTCCTCGTAGTTGTTCAAATAAGTCATCAATGCATGGGAGAGGATATTTGTTCTTGATAGTGATCTTGTTAAGTTCTCGATAATCAATGCAGAGTCTCATTGATCTATCTTTCTTCTTAAAAAACAGAACAGGTGCTCCCCAAGGTGGCGCACTAGGGCGTATGAACCCCTTATCAAGATTCTCTTGGATTTGCTTCTTCAATTCCTGCAACTCAATTGGGTCCATTCTATAAGGTGTCTTTGAAATAGGCAAAGCACTGGTACGAGTTCTTTTGAAAACTCAACTTCACGATTTGGTGGAAGACCCGTCAATTCCTCAGGAAAGACATCATCAAACTCTTGTACAATGGGCATATTCTTAATTGTGAGTTTCTCACCAACCATTTAAGATAAATAAACTTCATTAAGTTGAATCAAGACCCATAAGATGGAAGAAATTTCTACTGGAAGGTTATGTTCATCCTTGCATCGATAGACGATCATAGATTGATCTGGAATATGAAATGTGACTTCTTTTATTTGGCAATTGATATGAGCTCCATATAAATAAATATAATCCATGCCAAGAATCACATAAAATTTGACTATGGGAAGGAACACATGATTTACAGGAAGAACTTTCCCATAAACTTCAATCGGAGAAGAATTATAAACTTTTGATGCGACTGTTGTGCCATTAGGGGTTGTCACAGCTAACTCAACATCTAATTTTTGAGGTAATACGATGATATCCTTAGAAAATTCTACAGAAATAAAGGAGTGGGTGGATCCAGAATGAAATAAAACATTTTCTACTTTATAGTGGATGGTAAGTGTACCTTTCACCACATCATTATCATACTCCACATCGCTGATAGAAATTGCATGTGACTTTCCTTTGTCTTTATCCTTAAGAGTTTGTTGACGTCGACCATCATCATCAACCCTTGGATTTGGGCATTGAATGGCATAATTCCCCATCTCCTTGCACTTGAAACCTTGAAGTGTAGTAGGTTCATTCTGTGTGTCCCTTCCTTTTTTTGTATCATTAGACATCTTCTTCCCATCGTTGCGGCATTCAAATGCCTGATGACCTTCCCTTCCACATTTGAAACATTTACTTGTCCCTTTAAGACAACTCCCTCCATGTTTCTTTCCACACATTGAGCATAAGGGAAAGCTCATCTTCTTTTCAGTGTGCTCTTTAGATTTTCCTTTGAATTCCATTTTCCTCTTCTTATCAAACCCATATGACCGATGGGTTACTCCAATCTCCATCTCGAATTTCATAGCACATCGAACGATTTCCTCGTAGCTATTGAAGTCCCTTATGGTTAACGCCCTTCGAAGACTTGGTTTTAAGCCACTAAAGAATCGATCGATCTTACTCTCAGGTTGGATAATAAATCCAAAAGCGTACCTTGAAAGTCTTGTATAATTTGCTTCATAGGTACCAACAGATTCATCATCCTTTTTCTTCAGTTCAAGAAACTCTTTCTCCATCTTTGTTCGGAGAATATGAGGGAAGAACTTATTGAAAAATAAGTTCTTGAACTTGTCCTATTCCATGGACTCAATTTCATCCATTTGCCTCGTATTCTTAATAATATTCCACCATTGATCAGTATCTCTTTCCAAACGATACACTGCTAGGATGACTTTATCATGTCCAGAAACTTGAAGAACTGAAAATATCTTTTCACTAGTACTAATCCATTGTTAAGCAACTAATGGATCAGTAGACCTGCTGAAAGAAGGTGGACGCTGCCTCATGAAGGATTCAATAGAATGTTGCTCCTTCCTTTTCTCATTTGGAAGTCCTACATGATTCATAGCTTGAGGAAGTTGTGTGAGCATGGCTACAAGATTTTTCATTCCAACTCCCATAATTTTTGGTTGCTCAGTGGGACAATCATTGCATTTCCCGTCACATTTCGCATTAACACGGTTCCTTCGGGTTCCTGCCATTGACTAAAACCAAGAAGAATAGTGTGAGCAACACTAATTATAATAGGAAAACCACATAATCAAGAATAAAATTTCACACTTAAGGTCTTATCCTAGGTTATTCATGGTCATTTCTAAAACACTAAGATTGTGTTCTATGCTTAGACTTTTCCTTAGTGTTCTTACTAAGGCTTTCACATCCTAGTTTCCAAAGGTTGACTATACCTTTCCTCTGATACCAACTATAACGACCCATACATTACATACATTATTATTACTTCAAAATTGAAGCACACTTATTACAACATATAACAAAACCATGAAAGGACGGTATATGTATAGCGTGTTTAGAAATTGGGAAACATAAACAACTGGTTCATAAAGCGTCTACAATGTCTCCCATTTATTTCATCATATCTATAGTCCCTTTTGGCATATATTACTTAATAAGCTTCTTCCTGAACTGGGGAACGAAAACATACAAAAGGGTGAGCTCAAATGCTCAGTAAGGGTAAACAAAAGAAATATCAATCACAACATATTCATAAGAACATAACATTTTGGAAATCTTAACCTACAAAAGAGATCATAATTTCATAACATGGGATAAATCATAGTAGTGAAATGAAATCCCAATAATCATAAATTAAAACATGAAACTTTGTGGAATACACACATAATCATATAGGATCATTTCTTATTAGTCAAGACTCATTTCCAAGACTATCTTAGTGGACAAAGTCCATTTCTGAACAGAGATCACTCCTCATTTCAGTCCTGTTTCACTGAACCTGTTTAACCTGCCGTTCCAGCCATGTCTATATCATGAGATATAAAATATTTACCCAATGCATTGGAGTGAGATATATGTCCCACCCATCTCATAATGATACCATTTTAATGTTGTCCACAAAATCATAAACCATACATTATAGAATAACCCATGTAATAAAAATGGGAATCTTAAACATTATGACATCATAAAACAATTCATATAAGATAAAGGAATTCATAAAAATATTTCCAACACAACATAATCAATGTAATAATAGGGACAGAAACAGAACCATTTATTATCTTAGATGGAAAATAATTTTGATAAAACACTTGAACTCCATTCTTGAGGAAAATATACTTTCTACTTGGAAATTTTTTTTCCTTTCATAACATGTCATACAATTTTAAACTAAAAGAAGTTGATTAAAAATTAACTTGAAAACATGTAAGGGAATATTCTTGTAAATAATGTTTTAAAAATCCATTCATGCCATATAAGTTAAAAAAACATTCTTCTCGTACTTTTGTCGAAAAAGTCAGAAAGTACCTCGTACGAAAAGCGACAAAAGATTCCTTTAATATCTCTTACTAAAAACTTACCGAAGGGTAAAATTGGATATAAACTATTTTAGAATGATGTAAATATTACATATTGAGGAAACATGGATGTGGATGATAAAATTCACCCCAGTAAATTCCAAAGTATAAACAATCTCAGATAAAAATGAGATTGTGATATTTCCATTACCTTAGGTCTGATTTTCTTCGTAAGTGTCCGAACATCCTGTATAATGATTTAAATAATGTTATTGACTTATTCAAGAAACATAATTATTGTTATGATATCATATATGGTCATATTCTTAGCTTCTTATTAGTAATATTTCATTGCTACTTGTTATTCGGGTGTTTATAACTTTTTGTTCTTATGCGTGTTTTGTCGAATAAATTCTTATTGTTCTCTTTAGGTTATAGATACATCATTTACAGAATGTTATTAATATACTATATATCATATTTATTCATTAAATTCATTCATATAATCATTATGCAATGAATATCAGGTAGAACGAATCGCATCGCATCGTGGAGACGGTATTCCGTACGTACGCACGAGCGATGATATCATTCCCATGATCGTGGAATTGTATTGGAGTGTATGTATACTATTTCAGAATAAATATCACTTTACAATAATAATATATAGTAATTATTTACACCATTATACCCATACAAGTATGGTGGTGAGGGAAAATAGATTACACCACGGCGTGGAGACGGTATTCCGTACGTACGCACGCGCGGTGATTTCGTTTTCCGTAGGATGGATAAGAGGTGAAATAAGGTTGTTTCATATTTATAATAACATATAAGTATATAAGTGATACTGATGTTATTACCTCATAATAAAACAACTAAATAATAGGGAGTAGAAGAAGAATGGAACATGAAGAAAACGGTAGAAGGTATTACCTCTTTCTCGAAGTGCCTCCTTTAAACATTCTCTTAAGGCACTAGAGTTGGTCTTTTGATAAGACCAGTACCTCTAGTAGGTTTATAAGGAAGTGGGGAAGTGAAATGGGAAGGGTTTGGATGAGATTTAATGCTTAAATTGGTGTGACGATGAGAGGGAGGAGGTGCCCTTTTATAAAGGAGGAGAGGGGCACCTTTGGAAATATAAGAAATATTTGTTTATATTAAATCCCAACCCCACTTAAAAACTTTTAAAATGACTAATATCCGAATCTTAGATGATATAGGGTTGTAATATCATAAACCAATAAAATGTAGACATGTTAAGAATTTATTTTAAACATTATCAGCTTGATTTATCCTTATTTATCAATTTAATTTTATTTGTGGTAATAATATTATAAATTTTAAATTATTATAAATAATTACATATGTGTTGTTAATTTTTCCTAATTTGACACTAGACCATATAAATTTTAATTTATAATTTTTAAATATTTTTGTGATTTTTAAACAATTTTATAATATGTTATTTTTATAAAATGACAATAGTGTCAATTTTGACACTATTCATTTATTTGAATTTAAATAAACTATATACAGAATATATGTTCCAAATAAAATATTTAATAGATTCAAGAAATGTCATATTTATCTAGAAAATTAGTTTAGCACATTAAATAGTTCATATAATATTTATTTTAATATTTTTAAAACAATTTATTTGATATTTTAATTAATAAAATAATTTCAACATCACTATTGTGTCATAATTAATGATAATTTTTAATCCCTAAAAATTCTAAATAAATTCCTATGATGTAGATAATTGTATTATCTTTCTGGAGACTATTCATGTTCAAAGTTTCATTAATTGTATCACCAAATTAAAATTATTATACTTATAAGATTTAAGAAAGTGACATGTTGTCACATTCATTGGTTTTAATAATAATTAAATTATTTTGAAGGAAGAAAGTCTATTAAATGAATCTAATCCAATCCTTAGGTGATATGGGTCGTCTTTTAGTCATCCAATAGGATTTTGGCAGGTGTTAGAGTAATTTTATAATCTTATATTTACCCTTAATTACCCAATTTACCTTTAACTATGGTAAATAAAATTTACCGTAGTTACTATTCATAATGCCGAAAAATAAAAAGTAGCCTATTAACATAATTTTAACCCACTCATTCTGAATATGGAATCCATTTTTCAAAATTCAAAACATATAAGTTGCAGTAATTAATTTAAAATAAATCCCGTTGTTAAGAAAACGGGTTTTACAAGTTAAAACATTGCCAAAGATTGAAATGTTTTTACCTATGAATTCAATGTTAAATTAATGCTAATGAAATACATTATATTAAATGGTATAAATATATTCTATTTATACTTTAAAACCATTCAATATTATAATTTATCCATATAAATTATCTTAATGAAAAAATATGTTTTTGATTAAAAATTAGCTTATTTTTACTATTCATCAAAATATGAAAGTTATCAAAAAAATATCAAAAATTTATCCAAAGTAAATTTTTGTACCCTGATTCAAAAGAAAAATTTTATTTTGTGAAATGTAACTTATAAACATGTCAAAAACTATATTTAATGTGGGTGCGCCATCAAAAGGGGGAAAACTGTATTTTTTGAAAAATATTTCTTTTATCCAAAAAATACTGATTTTTCTTTTATAACTCATTCTAGAAAATGAATAAGTTGAATTAAAATGTTATAAAATTCAACATTCAGTTAGTACTATTCGTAACGGCTAGTTTTAATAATATTTTATTAGCATATCGTTGTTTAGTGAAACTCGGTATTGCGTACGACGTAAGCTATCGAGGAAGGCCGCAGTTGCGTGTAAAGCAAGCCAAGAGAGTGTTGTGTGTAGCGAAAGATTCGTTTCATGATTTATATAACATAAAAACAAAATATTTTCTCATAAATGTCTCGGGTGTTGCAGACATCATCCTTGAAATCCATAAAAATTCCATTCACTATTGGCATAACACCCATTAATGTCCACAGATATTATTTCAACTATATGACTTCTCTTATATGACTTCATAATAACAAAAATAGAAAAATCCAATCATCTCAAATGTATCATTATCCCCAAGACACACTCACCTATATCTAATTAACTATATAAGGTCACAAACTAAAATATATAATACCATGGTTCCATAATCCATTCTATATATATCCTATTTCCATAGAGGGACACATTTAATTTCCATTGAAAACATGGTCCACCAATCCCATAAACATCTCATCAATCATATTCGTCCTCAATTAGCATGAATCCAATCACCAATCTACAAACCAAACATTTACCACACATAACGTTACACATTTTTACTATTACACGTTGAAATTTTTCCCAAAATTACATGTCAAATATCACTCTCCTATTCCCATATAGATTATACCTCTATGAAACTCCCTCATAGGTTCCTATACACTAACTATATTATTCTCATCTGAAGCAGAAAAGAATATATATCAATTCCAATGTAACACATAACCTAACTCACAATCCTATAATTTGTTGATCTTTAAAACTATACACACATTACCAAACCACTTAACATGAAACCATATCATATAAACATCATCTAACGAAATCCATATTATTTCATCATTCCCAATAGATTGAAGTTATCTGACTCAGGACAAGGTAAATCACATGATAACATGTCACCAGAAATTATCTTTAAGACAGAAGTGTGTACCCAAGCTCTACGCATCGTAGATCCAATAACCTAGGATATTGATCCACTATGTAATCAAGTACCACACCTAAAATTTGTAAATCACACAATCCAATTTATCTGTCCATTCAACCCTAACCTAAAAATTAAAATAACTAACAATCAAAGTGCTTTATATCCTAAAATCCCAAGGCATTTCACATAACTTTTCCCTATACTCAAAAAGGTATCTATATCTCTAGAAAACGAACATTTCGACACACCCACTTTGTGATTTTCAAATATACATATCAAGAATCACATGATGAATCAATAACCCCTATTTGGTCACCCATTCTATTCACATATCTACATAGCAGACTACCCCTATGAGGATCATGTTACATCCATGTGAATATAATGATAACATTATTATGATTTTAGTATCAACTAAAATTTTTCTCTAATAGTATGGTTAAGTTTAATTGCATTAAAAAATTATATAATAAAACTCCATATTGGTTTTTTACACATTAATTAATTGAACAACATCATTATCACCTATAAATGATCCCCTAATAAGGTATCAAATTCCAGTACAACCAAATAGGTGTCATTTTACATTCCTTTCATAGAGAAAATATATATCCATAATTGTATAAAATCTTATGATGGGATCTTCATGGACTCTCATTAGAAGTAATATTGTGATTTTTTCAAGTAGAACGCACCAACATGTTATTCAAAAAATACCATATATGTTTTTATTAACACTATGCATAACTGAGAACTCAATCATTAGTGAAATAAACCACATTGAAGAACAAGAATATAATGTCAATAATATGGGTTAAAAATGGTATTTTTACATAGGAATCTTACAAAAGAGATAGATAAAAAACATTACAACTTCTAAGATACACACATCATACTTGAAAAAACATCTCAAAAATAACAATAAAAACCAATAATAGTAATCCCATATTTATAGTAACCTAGAATTATAACAAAATTATACTTTCTGAAAAATTACTTTGGGGTCCATAATAATATTTGAAAATAATTATTCTCTTACTATAATACCCTAAATAATAAGATAATTAAATACAATCTACTTATACTTTTTTATGACCTTCTAGTCCCAGACCACTCAACTATGTCTAGGAAAACTATATCGTGTCTCCTCACACAACATAGGATTTCAACTTATAGAACTAGTTTAGGGTGTTACCTTGAGGATAAAATACCCTCAAATTAGATAAAAAATCATTGAAAAATAACTAGTAAACAATGTACTCATCATATTATGTAAAATAAATAAAATATATTCATCCTATATTAATATAAATGTTATTTTACAAGAAAACATCATACATCCCAACTAACTACCCATAAGTACAATAAAATATACAAATAAAAAATGAAAAAAATACAACGATTCTCTAATACTATCCTTTAACCTCACCTTCTATCATTTTAATTGTTATCTAGATCAATCAAGTTACATTAGTCCGCTACTTTTCCAAAACTTGTAAACATGAGGTCTACCCAGGTACTAAAGTGTAAAGGCCTCATGAGTTTGATCTAAGTAAAACTTAGTAGGTCATCACCAATATTGTTCCTAATGTAACAAGTAATCCAGTTTACGCACATTTTATATTAAAAAATAATAAAGAAATGATAATTTAAAATAAAATATTCCATTGTCGACCTTCGTTTCCTAAGGTGACACCTGATGTTAACCAAACCAATTCTAATCTGTGTTGTATGTCTCAGAGCATAAAACATACCACCCATAGGGAACCACATCCTAATCAAGACTAATATATGTTATAATCAGGGGAACTGTACCATAAAATTTTATAATTATAATTTTATACACATGGGTGATCCAAGTTCATCCATGATCCTATCATAAATCATTTATATGGGGGGGGGGGTTGTATCTCCAACATAGAACCATCATGTATTCATCCACCTAGGGGTCATAATCCTTACTAGAATACATTGTATCCATCCCACAAGGGGTCACATATTTTACCAAAAACCATCATATCCATCAACCAGTGGGGTCATATCCTCTACATGGAACTATTAAATACACTCATGTCCAAATATCACCCTAAAACATTATATAGAATACAGTCATGGTATATCCTTCCCTCAAACGTATATATCAAACACATGGGAATATAAACTCTCTTAATAATATCATATAACATACACACATGGAATCCCACCATTAGAGCAAAATACATCATACATCATATACATATGTGGGGTCACATCCTATACCAAGAAAAAGTATTCGACTGTCATTACTCAGGGGTTGAATCCCACCACAATTTCTAAACCCTTATCCACATATCAGAAAAAAAAATATTTATGCACACACACATCATTTATAGCCAATGGTATAGCCTCTCCCTAAAACCCAATGTCACACCACACTGGTTGGACACTCACACGATCCTACCACATGCTTCCATAGTTATCCTCTCAAGCACAAAACTTATCTCTATAACTATATGTTTGTTTGGATCACATAATGGATCCTTAAGTTATATAGTGGTAACCAAAATAAAATATTCTTTCTTCCCTTTAATTCTAATATATCCAGACAACATAATTTTAGGATACCCATAGAGGTCCCATGGGTCACACCATAGCATGATTATTGCTACATGGGATCCTTTATCATCTCTCTAACTCTAGGGACCAATCCTATAACATAGATAAAATTATTTTCTTCAAAACCATCATTATTGTACTATATCTTAAATAGACACAAAGGATGTTCTATAACATTTCTGAAATTGAGGGATGACCAAAATCCAACTCCTTTCCAAACCTAGCTTTTTTCATTCCGCTCCCCCAAACATCCCATATTCCTACCAAGGGAATACCCAAAATGGTAATCATATGATAGTGGGTGTCACACCGTGACCATAAAGGCCCATGTTTTTATTCTTTTCTAGATCCTGCGACTCTTGGTAGAGTTGGGTTTGGGTCCGGGTCTGAATTTTTGAAGCTTTTATATTTTCAGTGGGTCTCGGTCTAGTGCGTAGTCACCGCAATGCTAGTTGTCACCGCCCATTCGGTCTAGGTGGGTGCGTGGTCACCGCGCATTCGGTCCGATCATGTGTTCAGACCTGGTGAGTGCGCGGTTTCCCACCTATTTAGATAAATAATAAAATTAAATGAATAAATTAAATTGAAAAGAATTTTATAAAATGTTTAATATTAATAATAACAATAATTTATAATACTGTTATTGTTATTATTATTATTATTGTTGTTGTTATTGTTATTATATTTATTATTATTGGATTATTATTATTATTGTTGTTGTTATTAACATTGTTATTATTAATATTATCATTTACTTTTATTTATTTATTTTTTAATTCTTTCTTTCTCTTTCTTCATCTTTCTTATTCTCTTTCCTTTTTTTCTTCTTTTCTGTTCTTCCGCATGGCTATCCCCCGCACAACACAGCACCTTGGCTCCTCTCCCCTCTCCCTCGTGCTTCATCTGGCTGGGCGTCCGCCCCCTGTGGTCTTGCCCGAGTCCTCCGCCAGGCCTCCGTGATCCAGCGCCCCGGCCAGGCCTCCGCCAGCCCTCTGCATTTGTCCGAGACTCCCCTTGGATTTCCATTCTAGCGGTGCTACACACCTCCCTCAGTGTCCGCCTCCTGCAGATCTTGAGCTATGCCTACGCCCGGCCTCCGCCGACATCCTTCTCTGGCTCCACCCTTCTGCAACGCTAGCCTCCCAGCCTCTTTGTCTGGTTCCCCGTCTCCTCTCCGCCCTCATCTGCTCGGCCCCCCTCCGTGTCCTGATCACCAGTTGTGCCACGCCCCTACACAGTGCCTCCCATGCGCTCCTCTCCTACTTTCTCTACCTCACCTGTGTCCTGCCCTCCTCCATCCTCTGTTAGACCTCTGTCGGCTCTGGTTCATCCTTGAAGGCGCACCTGGTTCCCGAGCTCCGCCTAGTGCATCCTCCCCTTCATCCGTCAGCGTGCAGTAACCCCTACCGATCTAGCCTCCTCGGCGCACCAGACCAGCTGACCCAGCCGGCTCCATCTCACCTTGTGGGTTCGCAATAACCCAGTGCTCCCTCCTCTGTCTGATGTCCAACGGCCGCGCCTCCAGCCCGATCGCCTTCACCAAGCCTCCTCCATCCATGGCTCCCCCTCGATGGCACGCTCGTGTCCCGACCTCACTGCCTCCCTGTTCAGGACCCCGCACCACCCTCTTTCTACTCCGGTCCGCCCTCATTCCACCTACCCCCTCCTTCATGTTGGTTGTATCTGTCGCACACCCCACTCAGCCGCCCCGTTGCGCGCCCTCTGCAGCCCCCTGTCACGATTTAGCCCCAGTGGCACTGCCTCGCCTGCGCTCGATCAGCTCGCCGATGACCTACCCTCCTCGAACCTCCCTGCTCCAGTCGATCGGCCCTTGGCCTCCCACTTTATAGTGTCGTCTTGCACCGTAGCAGCTCGACACCCCTTCTTGGCCCCGGCTCCCGCCGTTGCTCGTCGATGCTCGGCTCACTCGAACCCTACCCATTAGCTGTCTCGCATCGCCACTATCCGGCGGCCCTTTCCGCACACCCTATTCGGACCGCTTTCAGCCGCGTGGACGCCTTCCGAGGTTCCGGTGCAACGCCCTCCAACAGTCCATTACTAGTCGCGACCCCCCATTGGTACCGATTTATTTTATACTCCATTTGATATTTTTATTTGATATATATATATATACCCTGGTTTGATTATAATTTTTATTAATTAAATTTTATTTGGGTTGGTTTGGATTTCTAGGACCCGCGAGGGGCGTTTTCGTGGTTTCCAATATTGTGTCATCATTGTGTTTCAATTTAGAGGTGAGGGTTTATTCCTGCTGCTTGGTTTAATATACATTAAATGTGGTTTTTGGTTGTGTTTTGAGTTCTTAGTGTTTTGTTTGTAGTACGTTGGACCTTACTGTGTGGTGTCGAACGTGCGTCTTCCTTTTCATCTCAGTCTCGAGGTAGGTCCCCCACTGCACTCACATTTAAATTTAGAATTTATTAATCTCTTTATTTTTTATTAATTTTAATAAATATAAAATAATATATGATAATTAATTTTTAAATGATTATTTGGTGTAAAAAGATCCGTTTATTTTATACACGACACCCAAAATATTTTCTTGACGAATGGACATGCAGTAGTGAAAGAATACCAATTTGTCCTTTAAACATAATTCACAGAATTTCAAATGTGGTTCTGGTTTTAAAGAAAAATGATTTCTTCTGAACAAGTGATTGGTGTTTTCTTCAGAAACGAGATTTTTCTTTAATGTTGGTGAAGGCCCGTTTGGAACTTTAATGAAATAAATTATTTTGGAAAAAATCACTTTGGGGTTACTAAGGGGTGATTTTTTGTGTGCGTTGATTGCATGAGTTGTGTGTGATATTTGTGCATCGTGACTGATTGATTTACATTGTGGAAACAACCCTTTTTATTTTATGTGTTGACATGGTATCCTAGCATAGTGAGTAAATCTTCTGAGAACGATTTCTACAAAATTTTAGATTATGCACTGGATAGTGGCCCCATAGTAGGGGAATACTGATTTATTTATTTTATGGCGATTGGGCTCCTCGGTTAGGCCATGAAGGGATATACTAGGCGTTAGGGCATTATGACATCATCGAGTTAGAGCATGCTTTCAGGATGAGTAACATGTATAGTACGTTCTAAATTATTCATGATCTCCTAGGTTCGACCCGTGTTTCTTTTAGTGTTTATTTGTATGTGGTTTACGGTTGAGAGGTCTAGTTCGGTTGCTGGCCCTTGTGTGCCACTTTTTCTATTTCCCATGGTGTGTGTTGTGTGTTATGAGTAGTTTTACTTTTTGGCTAATAACTAAAGTTTGGTTTTATAATTCTTCACAACAAATGATTTTAAAATTCCATGCACCTATTCATTTCAAACATTAAACTTGTTTTTTTAAATTAAAACGGGAAATGGATTGTTACATGTTTTAGAAATGAAACTGTGTGTAGAAACTAATATTTTATATAATTTTGTTCAAACATGGAATTAGTAAATTTATTTATTTAAAGGTAGTGCATTGGGAATAGATATCGGGCTAGCCTACTGAGTTTTAATACTCACGCCTATAGTTCTTTTCTGTTTTTAGTGTTTGTGTAGGCTACAACTTGGGTGTGTTCACCTTGGGCGACGTTTGGTCGTGAGTTGGAGAGTGACCCACGAGGTCACACAGAGATAGTGGTTGTCTCTTTTGGTTAGTTTTATTTTCTTTTATTATTGTTTAGTTACTTTACTTGGTTTATTTTTTTTGCGCTGCTCTGAATTATTTCTGCTTTAATTATTTATTTATATTGGAGAAATCGTTCCCACAACCTCTGTTGATGCCCTAGCTCTTGCCGCCAGCTTGAGAGGATCAGGAACACATAATGGGGCACGTCACGGACCGGCTCGGGTGACCGGTTCAGGGTTGACCTGGGTTGGTTTGGGAAAAAATGGTATCATAGGAGATCGTCTCTTATAGGACCTCGCTTTTTAGAGCACCCTTTGTTATTTGAGATGTCTAGTAGATGGAGATTAGGACTTTTGGGGCTCAGGAGGTAGGTTATGGGTCGGTGCCTGATCACCACCACTCATGACGAGACCTGAGTTACCAGGGTTAGTCCAGGATTTGAGTCACTTGTCCCTGGTCATTTCGGATTGAGGGATGACAATGGTGGCGAATCGGTTCACTTTGAGGCCTCACATGGGGTGGTGACCCATGTGGAGTCCAAATGTCCGGTTTAAGGTCCTCTTAGTGTTTTAATTTACTTGGGTCATGGCTCACCACCATGTCGCTGGGTCAGAAATGTAACACCCTAGACTTTTATGAGAAATATTTTGTTTTTATGTTATATAAATCATCAAAGGAATCTTTCACTACACACAACAGTAGCTTGGCTTGCTTTACACGCAACCGCGACCTTCCTCGATAGCTTGCGTCGTACGCAATACCGAGTTTCACTAAACAATGATATGCTATTAAAATATTATTAAAACTAGCCGTTATGAATATTACTAACTGAATTTTTAATTTTATAACATTTTAATTCAACTTATACATTTTCTAGAATGAGGTATAAAAGCATAATTAGTTTTTTTTATAAAAGAAATATTTAAAAAAAATACAGTTTTGCCGCCTTTTGATGGCGCACAAACATTAAATCTATTTTTTTGACATTTTTATAAGTTCAATTTGACAAAATAAAATTCTTATTTTGAGTCAGGGTATAAAAATTTACTTTGGATATATTTTTTATATTTTTCTGATAACTTTCATATTTTGATGAATAGTAAAAATACGGTAATTTTTAATTAAAAACAACTTTTTTCATTGAGATAATTTATATGGATAAATTATAAAATTGAATGGTTTTAAAATATAAATAGAATATATTTTTACCATTTAATATAATGTATGTCATTAGCATTAATTTCACATTGAATTCATAGGTAAAAACATTTCAATCTTTGGCAATGTTTTAACTTCTAAAACCCGTTTTCTTAACAACGGGATTTATTTTAAATTAATTACTACAACTTATATATTTTGAATTTTGAAAAATGAATTCCATCTTCAGAATCAGTGGGTCCAAATTATGTTAATAGACTACTTTTTTATTTTTGGGCATTATGAATAGTAACTACGGTAAATTTTATTTACCATAGTTAAAGGTAAATCTAGTAATTAAGGGTAAATATAAGATTATAAAATTACTCTAACACCTGAAAAAATTCTATTGGATGACTAAAAGTAGACCCATATCACCTAAGGGTTGGATTAGATTCATTTAATGGACTTTGTTCCATGAAAATAATTTAATTATTATTAAAACCAAAGAATGTGACAACATGTCACTTTCTTAAATCTTATAAGTATAATAATTTTAATTTAGTGATAAACTTAATGAAATGTCGAATATGAATAGTATATAGAACGATAATACAATTATCTACATAATAGGAATTTATTTAGAACATTTAGGGATTAAATAATTATCATTAATTATGACACAATAGTGATGTCGAAATTATTTTATTAATTAAAATATCAAATAAATTGTTTTAAAAATATTAAAATAAATACTATATGAACTATTTAATGTGATAAACTAATTTTCTAGATACATATGACATTTTATAAATCTATTAAAACTTTTAGTTAGAATATATCTTCTGTATATAATTTATTTAAATTCAAATAAATGAATAGTGTCAAAATTGACACTATTGTTATTTTATGAAAATAACATATTATAAAATTGTTTAAAAATCACAAAAATATTTAAAAATTATAAATTAAAATTTATATGGTCTAAAATGTAATAAAGTGTCAAATTATGGAAAATTCACAACACATATGTAATTATTTATAATAATTTAAAATTTAGAATATTATTACCACAAATAAAATTAAATTGATAAATAAGGATAAATCAAGTTGATAATGTTTAAAATAAATTACTAACATGTCTAAATTTTATTTGTTGATGATATTACAACCCTATCACATCTAATCTTTGGATATGAGTCATTTTAAAAGTTTTTAAGTTGGGTTGGGATTTAATATAAACTAATATTTCTTATATTTCCAAAGGTGCCCCTCTCCTCCCTTATAAAAGGGCACCTCCTCCCTCCCTTCCTCACACCAATTTGAGCCTTCAATCTCGTCCAAAACCTAAAAAATTCTCTTCTCCACCTTCCTAGAAACATCCTAGAGGTCCTGGTATTCTTCAAAGACCAATTTTAGTTCCCTAAGAGGAGGACACAAAGAGGTGCTTCAAAGAAGAGGTAATGTCCGTTACCGATTCTTTCAACATTATTTCTTCTTACACTTCTTCATATTAGGTTGTTTCATTTTGAAGTAATAACATCAGTATCAATCATATACTAATATGTTATTATAAGTATGAAACAACCCTATTTCACCATCTATCCATCCTATGGAAATCGAGATCACCTTGCGTGCGTACGTACGGAATACCGTCTCCACGCTGTGGTGAAATCTATTTTCCACCACCACCTTACATGTATGGGTATAATGGTAAAATTAATGAATATATATGATTATTTTAAGTTGATATTGATTCTGTAATATTATACATACACTTTAATACAATTCCATGATCATGGGAATGATATCATCGCTCGTGCGTACGTACGGAATACCGTCTCCACGACGCGATGAGATTCACTCTCCATGATAACCATTCAAGAATGATTATAATTTATATATAATAAGTAATCATGAAATATATGACATAATAATTCTAATGGATTTATGTATATATATATTTATTTCATCTACTTAATTACATTCAATTCAATAAGGAAACAAAAACAAAGTTCATGCGTACGTACAACCTACTGTCTCCAGGAACGGTGTATTTCTTTCCATTTATCGATCCATTATGTATATGTATATTCTGAATATATATTATATATAAATAATGTTTTATATTCTGGAATTAAGTAATCATGATCTAAGTAATCATATGAATAATTACAAGTCAAAACACGGACGTCAAATGAAACGATTTTACCTAAAACGCTCTTTAACATGGAATTTACAAAAGAACGGGTAATATAAAGTCATAAGTGAACCCTATATGATATCATAAAAATTAATATGATTCTGTAATAAGTCAATAACATTCATTAAATCATTATACTGGAGGTTTGGAATACGTACTAAGCATATCGGACCTAAGGTAAGGGATAAATTTTCAATCTCATTTTTATCCGAGATTGCTTATACGTAAGTATTTACTGGGGTTACGTTTATCATCCATGACCATGTTTTCTAAAACTATTTTCATAAAATGTTTACCATTCTTCCATGAATTTTTATTGTCATTTTTACCCATTATTGACTTTTTACCACATTGTATGAATGGAATATTTCCTTTGGTTACCATATAAGGTTCTTTTTGACTTTTCCGACAAAAGTACGAGGAGAATGTTATTTTTAACTTATACGACGTGATCGGATTTTTACGGTTTCATAACGCCTCATTTTCAAGAATCTTCTTCTACAATATTGCATGATTATTTTCAACAAAACCCTTATCTTTTAAAATTTCATGGAATTTTGTGAAAAGAAAATGATTTTAAAGAAGAAAGGATATTTTCCTCAAGAATTCATTTCAAGTGTTTTATGAAAACAATTTTCCTTCTAAGATGAAATTATTTTCATATGTGTATGTTTAAAGTATAATGTCTCTATGATTTACATGGTTTCACTTTTCTTATTATGAAATGATATCCATTTTTTATATGGATTATGTTATGATGGGATGATGTTTATGAAACCCTTTTTATTTGTTGGGTTATTATGAATGGTGTAAGTTTATTTTGTGGAACAAGTAAGAATGATTTCATTATGAGATGGGTGGGACCTATATCTCCCTACAATGCATTGGGTAAAGATTTATATATCTCATTAGATAGATATGGCTGGAATGGCAAGTTAAACCGGTTCAGTAATACAGGACTGGAACGAGGAGTGAACTCGATTCAGAAAGGGACTTTGTCCACTAAGATGGTCTTGGTAGCAATGCCTTGGCTACTATAAAAATCATATCATGTGCTTAATGGTTGCCACAATTACATGTTTTACTCCCATGCAATTTTATCATTCTTAATGTTTCTTTAAGATCTATGCCTTACGTACTTCCATGTTTTATGTCATTTCTCAAGCTTTTGATGTTTAAACATTATGTTCATGTTTTTAAGTTAAAATGTATATGGTATGTTTTATTTTATCCATGCATAACCTTAATGAGCATTTGAGCTCACCATTTTTATGTTTTCTTTTCCCTAGGATATAAAGAATGGTTTTAGGTATGAAAAAAAGGGGAAGATCTTTATGGGAGATGTTGAAGATCTTTCACCACGATTAGAAGATTACGTTCCAAGTTTCCAAAGACACTAAAATATTATGGTCCTTGTGTTTCTGTTTTTGTTATTTATTAAGTATTCCGCTAAAGTAATTTAATGTCTATGTACGTCAAGCTTCGGGTTTCTATAGTTGGTATCAGAGGAAAGGTATAGTCAACCTTTGGAAACTAGGATGTGAAAGCCTTAGTAAGAACCCCAAGGAAAAGTCTAAGCATAGAACACAATCTTAGTGTTTTAGAAATGACCATGAATAACCTAGGATAAGACCTTAAGTGTGAAATTTTATTCTTGATTGTGTGGTTTTACTATCATAATTAGTGTTGCTCACACTATTCTTCTTGGTTTTAGTCAATGGCTGGAACCTGAAGAAACTGTGTTAATGCGGGATGCGACGGGAAATGCAATGATTGTCCCCCTGAGAAACCAAACGTTATGGGAGATGGAATGAAAAATCTTGTAGCCATGCTCACACAACTTTCTCAAGCTATGAATCATGCAGGACTTCCAAACGAGAAAAGGAAGGAGTAACATTCTGTTGAATCCTTCATGATGTAGTGTCCACCTTCTTTCAGCGGGTCTACTGATCCATTAGTTGCTGAACAATGGATTAGTACTACTGAAAATATATTTTCAGTTATTCAATGTTCTAAACATGATAAAGTCATCCTAGCAGTGTATCGTTTGGAAGGAGATGCTGATCAATGGTGGAATCTTATTAAGAATAAGAGGCAAAGGGATGAAATTGACTCCATGGAATGGGACGAGTTCAAGAACTTATTTTTCAATAAGTACTTCCCTCATATTCTCCGAACAAAGATGGAGAAATAGTTTCTTGAACTGAAGAAAAAGGATGATGAATCTGTTGGTACCTATGAAGAAAATTTTACAAGACCTGCAAAGTACGCTTCTGGTATTATTATCCAACCTGAGAGTAAGATCGATCGATTCTTTAGTGGCTTAAAACCAAGTCTTCGAAGGGCATTAGCCATAAGGGACTTAAATAGCTATGAGGAAATCGTTCGATGTTCTCTCAAAGTCGAGATGGAGATTGGAGTAACCAATCAGTCATATGGGTTTGATAAGAAGAGGAAAATGGAATTCAAAGGAAAATCTAAAGAGCACACTGAAAAGAAGATGAGCTTTCCCTTATGCTCAAAGTGTGGAAAGAAACATGGAGGGAGTTGTCTTACAGGGACAAGTAAATATTTCAAATGTGGAAAGGAAGGTCATCGGGCATTTGAATGCTGCAATGATGGGAAGAAGATGTCTAATGATGCAAACAAAGGAAAAGACACACAGAATGAACCTACTACACTTCAATGTTTCAAGTGCAAGGAGATGGGGCATTATGCCAATAAATGACATAATCCAAGGGTTGTTGATGATGATCGACATCAACAAAATCTAATGGCTAAAGCCAAAGGAAAGTCACATGCAATTTCTATCAGCGATGTGAAGTACGATAACAATGTGGTGAAAGGTACACTTACCATCCACTCTAAATTAGAAAATGTTTTATTTGATTCTGGATCCACCCAGTCTTTTATTTCTGAATATTTTTCTAAGGGTATCACTGTATTACCTCAACAATTAGATGTTGAGTTAGCTGTGACAACACCTAATGGCACAACAGTCGCATCAAAAGTTTATAATTCTTCCCCGATTGAAGATTGTGGGAAAGTGCTTCCTGCAAATATTGTGATCCTTCCTATAGTGTAATTTGATGTGATTCTTTTCATGGATTGGATTTCTTTATATGGAGTTCATATCAATTTCCAAAGAAGGGAAGTCACATTTCATATTCCAAATCAATCTATGATCGTCTGTCGATGCAAGGATGAACATAACCTTCTAGTGGAAATTTCTTCCATCTTATGGGTCTTGACTCCACTTAATGAAGGTTATTTATCTCAAATGGTTGGTGAGAAACTCACAATTAAGAATATTCCCATTGTACGGGAGTTTGATGATGTCTTTCTGAAGGAATTGCCGGGTCTTCCACCAAATCGTTAAGTTGAGTTTTCAATATAACTTGTACCGAGTGCATTGAATATTTCAATGACACCTTATAGAATGGCCCCAATTGAGTTGCAGGAATTGAAGAAGAAACTCCAAGAGAATCTTGATAAGGTATTCATACGCCCTAGTGCATCACCTTGGGGATCACCTGTTCTGTTTGTTAAGAAGAAAGATGGATCAATGAGACTCTGCATTGATTATCGAGAACTTAACAAGATCACTATCAAGAAAAAATATCCTCTCCCACGCATTGATGACCTATTTGACCAACTACGCGGAGCTCAATACTTTTCCAAGATTGATCTTCGTTCGGGGTATCATCAATTAAGGGTCAAAAGGGAGGATATACCAAAGACGGCTTTCCGTACAAGGTATGGACACTATGAATTTATAGTGATGCCATTTGGTCTTACTAATGCCCCTACTATCTTCATGGATCTGATGAATAGAGTCTTTAGAGACTACCTTGATCAATTTGTGGTAGTCTTTATAGATGATATTCTTGTCTATTCAAAGAGAAAGGAAGAACATGAAGATCACTAGAGAATTATATTGAAGACCCTGAGAAAGGAGAATATTTATGCCAAATTTACCAAGTGCGAATTTTGGCTTCAAAAAGTTGCATTTTTGGGTCACATAATCTCAAAAGAGGGGATATCTGTGGATCCAGCAAAAATAGAGGTTATCGAAAGATGGTCAAGACCAACAACAGTAACTGAGATCCGAAGTTTTCTTGGTTTGGATGGATATTATCGACGTTTTGTGAAACATTTTTCACAATTATCTAATCCAGTCACCAGGTTGTCTCGAAAATGAGTTAAGTTCGTGTGGACGGACGAATGTGAAGAGAATTTCAAGGAGTTGAAAAGAAGGTTATCCAGTGCACCTATACTCACACTTCCTTATAGTGGAGAAAGGTTTGTGATCTCCAGTGATGCATCTAAGAAGGGACTGGGATGTTTTCTCATGAAAAATGATATGGTGATAGCTTATGCCTCACGAAAGTTGAAAATCTATGAGCAAAATTACCCAACTCATGATTTGGAGTTAACTGTGGTAATCTTTGCATTAAAGATTTGGTGGCATTACCTTTATGGTGAAAGGTGTGATATTTATACTGATCATAAAAGTTTAAAGTATATTTTCACACAAAAGGAGCTGAATATGCGCCAAAGAAGATGGTTGGAGCTGATTAAGGATTATGAATGCTCAATTCATTACCACCCTGGGAAAGCAAACAATGTGGAAGATGCATTAAGTCGACAAGACCATGCCAGTTTATCCATGATGAGGATCACAAAAGATCCAATATTTATGGATATACAAAGGATGGATCTTGGAATTATAATGGAAGGGGGGAAATCGTATCTTTCTCAAATGAATGTTCAACCATCTATACATGTGAATATTAAATAGGCATAGAATGAAGATGTAGAGTTACAAAAGAAGGTGAGAAATGTTCCTGAATTCAACCTTGATTGTGATGGGATAATAAAGTTCAAGAATCGGGTTTGTGTTCCTCACCTCCCCGAATAAAAGAAGGAGCTGCTGGATGAGGCTCATAGTTCTTCATTCTCTATTCATCCTGGTAGCACGAAGATGTATAGGGACCTGAAAGAGTACTTCTGGTGGGATGGCATGAAAAGATATGTTGCTGAATATGTCTCTCGATGCTTGGTTTTTCAGCAAGTTAATGCCGAGAGACAGAAGTCTAAGCGGATGTTACAACCATTACCCATACCCGAATGGAAATGGGAAAACATCACTATGGACTTTGTCACAGGACTTCCTAAAACATCCAAAGGCAATAATGCTATCTGGGTCATAGTTGATCGTCTTACAAAGTCTGCACACTTCATTGCTATTAGAGAAGATTTCTCTCCAGATCAGCTTGCCCGGATATATGTAAAGGAAGTGGTACGATTGAATAGAGTACCACTTTCTATTATACCTGATCGGGATCCGAGATTTACCTTGAAGTTCTGGCGAAGTCTTCAGCATACTCTGGATACAGAGTTGAGTTTCAGCACTTCTTATCATCCTCAGACAGATGGTCAGTCTGAGAGAACAATTCAAACTCTAGAAGATATATTGAGAGCTTTCTCTATGGATTTCAAAGGTGGTTGGGATCAACACCTACGAAACAAGATCATAGTGAAAGTACATACCTGATCCTTCACATGTACTCAGCTCAGAAGTTGTACCGCTGGAGCAAGATCTTTCTGATGAAGAACAACCGATAGAGATTCTGGATCATAGTGAAAAATTCCTATGAAACAAGACCACTCGCTTGGTGAAAGTTTTATAGAGGAACCACCAATTAGAAGAAGCTACATGGGAGCTTGAGGATATGATGAGGGAGAGGTATCCTCATCTGTTTGTTACAAAGTGACGAATTTCGAGATAGAAATTCATTTTAAGGGTGGTAGAATGTAACACCCGATACTTTTATGAGAAATATTTTGTTTTTATGTTATATAAATCATCAAAGGAATCTTTCACTACACACAACACTAGCTTGTATTGCTTTACACGCAACCGCGACCTTCCTCGATAGCTTGCGTCGTACGCAATACCGGGTTTCACTAAACAACGATATGCTATTATAATATTATTAAAACTGGCCGTTATGAATAGTAATAACTAAATTTTTAATTTTATAACATTTTAATTCAACTTATACATTTTCTAGAATGAGGTATAAAAGAAAAATCAGTTTTTTTGGATAAAAGAAATATTTTTAAAAAATACAGTTTTGCCGCCTTTTGATAGCGCACCCACATTAAATCTAGTTTTTGAAATGTTTATAAGTTAAATTTGACAAAATCAAATTCTTCTTTTGAATCAAGGTATAAAAATTTACTTTGGATAAATTTTTGATTATTTTCTGATAACTTTCATATTTTGATGAATAGTAAAAATACGCTAATTTTTAATTAAAAACAACTTTTTTCATTGAGATAATTTATATGGATAAATTATAATATTGAAAGGTTTTAAAATATAAATAGAATATATTTTTACCATTTAATATAATTTATGTCATTAGAATTAATTTCACATTGAATTTATAGGTAAAAACATTTCAATCTTTGGCAATGTTTTAACTTCTAAAACCCATTTTCTTAACAACGAGATTTGTTTTAAATTAATTAATGCTACTTATATGTTTTGAATTTTGAAAAATGGATTCCATATTCAGAATAAGTGGGTCCAAATTATGTTAATAGACTACTTTTTTATTTTTGTGCATTATGAATAGTAACTACGGTAAATTTTATTTACCATAGTTAAAGGTAAATCGGGTAATTAAGGGTAAATATAAGATTATAAAATTACTCTAAAACCTGAAAAAATCTTATTGGATGACTAAAAGTCGACCCATATCACCTAAGGGTCGGATTATATTTATTTAATTGACTTTTTTCCATGAAAATAATTTAATTATTATTAAAACCAAAGAATGTGACAACATGTCACTTTCTTAAATCTTATAAGTATAATAATTCTAATTTGGTGATGAACTTAATGAATCTTCAAACATGAATATTATACAGAAATATAATACAATTATATACATTATAATAATTTATTTTGAATTTTTAGGGATTAGATAATTATCATTAATTATGACACAATAGTGATGTTGAAATTATTTTATTAATTAAAATATCAAATAAATTGTTTTAAAAATATTAAAATAAATATTATATGAACTATTTAATGTTATAAACTAATTTTATAGATACATATGACATTTTATGAATCTATTAAAGCTTTTAGTTCTAACATATCTTCTGTATATATTTTATTTAAATTCAAATAAATGAATAGTGTCAAAATTGACACTATTGTTATTTTATGAAAATAACATATTATAAAATTGTTTAAAAATCACAAAAATATTTAAAAATTATAAATTAAAATTTATATGGTCTAAAATGTCATAAAGTGTCAAATTATGGAAAATTAACAACACATATGTAATTATTTATAATAATTTAAAATTTAGAATATTATTACCACAAATACAATTAAATTGATAAATAAGGATAAATCAAGTTGATAATGTGTAAAATAAATTCCTAACTTGACTAAATTTTATTGTTTGATGATATTACAACCCTATCCCATCTAAGATTTGGATATGAGTCATTTTGGAAGTTTTTATGTGGGGTTGGGATTTAATATAAACTAATATTTCTTATATTTCCAAAGGTGCCCCTCTCCTCCCTTATAAAAGGGAACCTCATCCCTCCATTCCTCACACCAATTTGAGCCTTAAAGATCGTCCAACCCCTGAAAAATTCTCTTCTACACTTTCCTAGAAACATCCTAGAGGTCCTGGTATTCTTCAAAGACCAATTTTAGTGCCCTAAGAGAAGGACAAAAAGAGGCGCTTCAAAGAAGAGGTAATGTCCGTTACCGATTCTTTCATCTTTATTTCCTCTTCCAATTATTCTTCTTAGGTTGTTTCATTATGAAGTAATAACATCAGTATAAATCATATATAGATATATTATTATAGATATGAAACAACCCTATTTCACCATCTATCCATCCTACGGAAAATGAAATCACCACGCATGCGTACGTACGGAATACCGTCTCCACGCTGTGGTGAAATCTATTTTCCACCACCACCTTACATGTATGGGTATAATGGTGAAAGTAATGAATATATATGATTATTATAAAGTTATATTGATTCTGTAATATTATACATACACTTTAATACAATTCCACGATCATGGGAATGATATCATCGCTCGTGCGTACGTACGGAATATCGTCTCCACGACACGATGAGATTCACTCTCCATGATAACCATTCAAGAATGATTATAATGTATATATAAAAAGTAATCATGAAATATATGACATAATAATGATACTAGATTTATGTATATATATTTATTTCATCTACTTAATTCCATTCAATTCAATAAGGAAACAAAAACAGCATTCATGCGTACGTACAGCCTACCGTCTCCATGAACGATGTATTTTTTCCATTTATCGATCCATTATGTATATGTATATTCTGAATATATATTATATATAAATCATGTTTTATATTCTGGAATTAATTAATCATGATCTAAGTAATCATATGAATAATTACAAGTCAAAACACGGACAACAAATGAAACGATTTTACATAAAACACTCTTTAACGTGGATTTTACAAAAGAACGGGTAATATAAAGTCATAAGTGAACCCTATATGATATCAGAAGAATTAATATGATTCTGTAATAAGTTAATAACATTATTTAAATCATTATACAAGAGGTTCGGAATACGTACGAAGCGTATCAGACCTAAGGTAAGGGATAAATTTTCAATCTCATTTTTATCCGAGATTGCTTATACGTAACTATTTAATGGGGTTACGTTTATCATCCATGACCATGTTTTCTAAAAATATTTTCATAAAATGTTTACCATTCTTCCATGAATGTTTAAAGTCATTTTTACCCATTATTGACTTTCTACCACATTGTATGAATGGAATCATTCCTTTGGTTAACATATAAGGTACATTTTTACTTTTCCGACAAAAGTATGAGGAGAATGTTATTTTTAACTTATATGGAATTAACGGATTTTTACGGTTTCATAACGCCTCATTTTCAAGAAGCTTCCTCTAAAAGATTGCATGATTATTTTAAACAAAAACCCTTATCTTTTAAAATTGCATGGAATTTTGTGTAAAGAAAATGATTTTAAAGAAGAAATGATATTTTTCTCAAGAATTCATTTCAAGTGTTTTATCAAAACAATTTTACTTCTAAGATGAAATTATTTTCATATGTGTATATTTAAAGTATAATGTCTCTATGATTTAAATGGTTTCACTTTTCTTATGATGAAATGATATCCAATTTTTTATATGGATTATGTTATGATGAGATGATGTTTATGAAACCCATTTTATTTGTTGGGTTATTATGAATGGTGTAAGTTTATTTTGTGTCACAAGTAAGAATGATTTCATTATGAGATGGGTGGGACCTATATCTCCCTCCAATGCATTGGGTAAAGATTTATATATCTCATGAGATAGACATGGCTGGAACGGCAAGTTAAATCGGTTCAGTAATATAGGACTAGAACGAGGAGTGAACTCGATTCAGAAAGGGACTTTGTCCACTAAGATGGTCTTGGCAGAAATTCCTTGGCTACTATTGAAATCATATCATGTTCTTAATGGTTTCCACAATTACATGTTTTATTCCCATGCTATTTTATCATTCTTAATGTTTCTTTATGATCTATTCCTTAAGTACTTCCATGTTTTATGTTATTTCTCAAGCTTTTGATGTTTAAACATTATGTTCATGTTTTTATGTTCAAATATATATGGTATGTTTTATTTTATCCATGCTTACCCTTAATGAGAATTTGAGCTCACCCTTTTTATGTTTTCTTTTCCCCAGGATATAAAGAAAGGTTTTAGGTAAGAAAAAAAGGGGAAGATATTTATGGGAGATGTTGAAGATCTTTCACCACGATTAGAAGATTACGTTCCATGTTTCCAAATACACTAAACTATTACGGTCCTTGTGTGTCTGTTTTTTTATGTATTAAGTATTCCACTAAAGTAATGTAATGTCCATGTATGTCAAGATTCGGGTCCCTACAAGAAATATGGACTAGTTCCTCGTTCCAGTGGGTTATTACTTCTAGTTTTTTGTTTTAATCTCAGTTGGTTTGAGTGCGTTAAAAGTGAAATTGGTTTTGAAATGGAAAATTGTTTCTTCCAAAATTTTTTTGAAATTACTAAAGTGGGTTCTTAATGAGAAGGTGTATCGGTTTGGAAAAAACTTGGTATGAGTTTGGATTTGGTAAGGAAAATAAGTGTTTGAACCTTGACACTCCTTATGGAGGATCACACGTGCATGGGTATGTATGGAACGTGTGTGGGGACACTTGTTTGCAGAATATGTGAGCGTGATTGAATAAACACACGTGTGAAGGTTCATTAGGATCCATAGGTGATTTTTTTTAAAATTTAAATGAAATGGCGGTTTTTTTGAAAAATTAAGTGTTTCTTGTGGTTATATATGTTTGGATTATGGGACTATTGCCCTTGGTTTGTGTTTTTACTCTGATTGAGTTTTGACTTGATGCTGGTTTTGATTGTGTTTTTTGTGTTGTTCTAAATATAATACCCAGAAAGTATCTAAAAGTTGTCAAGGATCTATGCTCAGTTCTTAGTTCTTTTCATGTGTTTTCTTCTTATCGAGATAATCTATGTCTGTTATAGGTAGTTTTATAGTTCAAAAAGATACCATATCTTTGGGTTGTTGGGAACTCTCAGGATAGTTAAGGTTCGTACCATCCCAGAGTTATTTGAGGGTTCGGTTTTGGACTAGTAAAGATGAGATGTCTCATCGTCGTTAGAGTTTTGGGTGTGATTAATAGTGGTCAACTTCTGAGAAGGTTCCCCATCTAGCAAGGAGTGAAGGCCGGTGGAACCTATCTCTAAGAAACTATCCTCATTGGTACCAGCTCCTAGTTCATCAGACTACTCTCTTGTGCGCCACCAGGATGTCCTGTCTGGACATTCGAAGTCGTCATGTTCCATCCCTTTGAAAATGTACGACCATCGTGGTTATTCGAATCATTGAATGGAAGAAGGAGTTAGAGACAAAAAGATGAAAATGCCTGACTGTGAGGTAGGAGACACTTCAGCTATCAGAGCCCCAGCCACAGGTATCAGGGTGAAGCTCGCACACAGTTAGGAGTTTCCAAGGGTGTGTGGAACTTAGGTCCAGATAATGTCTTCGGCTTTGGAATGGAAATATCCAAAATTTCCATTATTCTATTCTCTTCATTGTCTTAAGATCATCCTTGTTGTGGTGGCATGATGATCTTGTCCCCCCATAATTTGGGAGGTCTTATATGCTCTCAGTGTGGTTTTTAAGTTGTTTGGTCTCTCTGAATGGTATAGGCCCGTGACTAAATGGACCTATTCTGATTTTGATTTGGTCCTAGCTGTGTTTTATAGGGGAATATTCATTTCATGAAGTTGATGGGAAGTGTGGAGTTAATTTTTCATCCACAAGTTGTTGGATTTTTCCGTAACATGCTTTTCATCAAGTCTCATGTGTGTTGTTTGGTACATGTGGGGAAAATGAATGAGTTTGGTATGGGAGTTCCCATGTTGCCCCCCTGGGGGGTGGTTTGTTTGGGTTTCAAGGGTTTTGTATTAGTAAATTCTTATGGTGGGGAGATCCCAGTTTCAAGGGTTTTGTATTAGTATTATTATTGTATTATTATTATTATTGTTGTTGTTGTTTTTTTGTTATTAATATTTTTATTATTATTACTATTAGCTTTTACTTTTATTTTATTTTATTTTATTTATTTATTTTATTCTTTCTTTCTCTTTCTTCCTCTTTCTTCTTCTCTTTTTTTTATTCTTTGATGTTCTTCCATGTGGTTTTCCAACACACAACATAGTGCCTTGGCACCTCTCCCCTCTCCCTCGTGCTTCATCCAGAATGGCGTCGGCCCCCTTTTGTGTCGCTCGAGTCCTCCGCCAGGCCTTTGTGATCCAGCGCCCCGGCCAAGCCTCCACCAGCCCTATGCATTCGTTCGTGACTCCCCTCGGCTTCCCCTTCCAGCGGCGCTGCACCCCTCCCTTAGTGTACGCTTCCTGCAGATCACAAGCCAAGCCTCCGCCGGCCTCCTTGTCTTGCTCCACCCTCCTGCAGTGCCAGGCTCCCAGCCTCCCTGTCCAGTTCCTGGTCTCCTCTCTGCCCTCTTCTACTCTCCCCCCTTGCATGTCCCGGTCACCAGCCACACCACACCCCTGCACAGCGCCTCCCATGCGCTCCCCTACTAATTTCACTGCCTCACCTCTGTCCAGACCTCCGCCATCCTCTGTTAGCCCTCTGCCGGCTCTGGCTCGCCCTTGAAGGTGCACCTGGTTCCATGTCTATGCCTAGCGCAACCTCCCCTTCATCCGCCAGTGTGCAGCAACCCCGACCGATCTAGCCTCCTTGGTGCACCAGACCAGCCGACCCAGCCAGCTCTGCCTTGACCTGCGGGTTCGCAGCAGCCGAGTGCTCCCTCCTCTCTTCGATGTCTGCCGGCCGCACCTCCTGCCCACTTGCCTTTGCCAGGCCTCCACCAACTCTGACTCACCCTCAACAGTGTGCATGTGTCCCGATGTCGCTGCCTACCTATTCGGGACCCCACACCACCCTCTTTGTACTACGGCCTAGCCTCATTCCATCCACCCCCTCCTTCGGGTTGGCGTTCTCTGTCACACGCCCCCTATCAGCCACCTCGTCACGCACCCTCCGCAGCCCCTGCAGTGATTTAGTCCTAGCGGCACTACCTCTCCTATGCTCGAGCAGCTCGCCGATGACCTGACCTCCTCATACCCCCCTGCTCTAGTTGATTGGCCCTCAGCCTCCCCCCTTATAGCACCACCTTGCATCGTAGCTGCTCGACACCCCTTCTCAACCCCACCTCCCACCGCTGCCCAGATCACTCGCACCCTGCCCACCAACTGTCTCGCATCACTGCTGTCTGGTGGCCCTTGCCACACCCCTTGGTCAGACCGCGTCCAGCCGTGTGGATGCCTTCCGCTATTCCGGTGTGACGCCCTCCGGCGGTCCATTTCCAGTCGCAACCCCCCCCTGTTGGTACCTATTTATTTGATGCTCCGTTTGATATTTTTATTTGATATATATATATATACCCTGTTTTGATTTGAATTTTTATTAAATAAATTTTATTTGGGTCGATTTGACTTTCAAGGACCCACGTAGGGAGTTTCTGAGTGAGCGCCATCACCGCGCCTGGTTTACGAGTTTCCGTCATCGTCGCACTTCAATTTATAGGTGAGGGTTTCTTTCTTCCGCTTGGTTTCATATACTTTAATTGGGGTTTTTGCTTGTTTTTTGAGTTCTTAGTGTTTTGTTTACAGTACCTTGGACCTTAATGTGTGGTGTCGGACGTGCGTCTTCCTTTTCATCTCGGTCTCGAGGTAGGTCCCCCAATGTACTCACCTTTAAATTTAGAATTTATTAATTACTTGATGTTTTATTAATTTTAATAAATAGAAAATAATATATGATAACTAAATTTTAAATGATTATTTGGTGTAAGAAGAGTCGTTTATTTTATACACGACACCCCGAATATTTTCATGACAAACGAACACCCAGTAATGAAAGAATTTCAGTTTTACCTTTAAACATAATTTACAGAATTTCCAATGTGGTTCTTGTTTTAATGACAAATGATTTCTTCTGAACAAGTGTTTTGGGTTTTCATGACAAACGGGGTTTTTATTTAATGTTAGTGAAGGCCCATTTAGAATATTAATGAAATAAATTATTTTGGAAAAACTCACTTTGGGGTTACTAAGGGGTGATCTTTGGTGTGTGTTGATTTCTTGAGTGTGTGTGATATTTGTGCATCTTGACTGATTGATTTACTTTGTGGATAAAACCATTTTTATTGTATGTGTTGACATGGGAACCTGGAATAGTGAGTGAATCTTCTGAGAACGATTGCTGCAGTAGTTTAGATTACGCACTGGCTAGTGTCCCCATAGTAGGGGAATATTGAATTATTGCTGCTATGGGGATTGGGCAACTCGTTTTGGCCATGAAGGGCTATACGGGACGTTAGGGTGTTATGAAATCATCGAGTTAGGGAATGCTTTCAGGACGAGTCACTTGTATTGTACGTTCTGGATTATTCACGATCTTCTAGGTTCGACCCATGTTTCTTATAGTGTATATTTGTATTTGGTGGATGGTTGAGAGGTCTAGTTTGGTTTCTGGCCCCTGTGTGGCACTTTTTCCATTTCCCTTGGTGTGTGTTGTGTGTTATGAGTAGTTTTCCTTTTTGGATAATAACTAAAGTTTTGTTTTCTAATTGTTTGAAAAAAATTGTTATTAAAATTCCATGCACCTGTTCCTTTCAAACATTAAACTTGTTTTTTCCAAATTAAATAGGGTAATGGACTGTTACTTGTTTTAGAAATGAAAGTGTGTTTGGAAACTAATATTTATATAATTTAGTTCAAACCTAGAATTAGTAAATTTCTATATTTAAAGGTAGTGCATTGGGAATAGATATTGGGCTGGCCTACTGAGTTTTAATACTCCCTCCTATAGTTCTTTTCTATTTTTAGTGTTTGTATAGGCAACAGCTTGGGAGCCTTCGCCTTGGGCGATATTTGGTCGTGAGTTGGAGAGTGACCTGTGAGGTCACAAAGAGATAGTGGTTGTCTCTTTTAGTTAGTTTTATTTTCTTTTATTCTTGTTTAGTTACTTTACTTGGTTTATTTATTTTTGGGCTGATCAGTATTATTTCTACTTTATTCATTTATTTATATGGGAGAAATTGTTCCCACAGCCTCTGTTGATTCCCTAGCACTTGTCGCCAGCCCGAGAGGATCAGTAATGCCTCTCGGTTCAAGTTGCGGACCGGCTTGGGTGACAGGTTCAGAGTCGACCCAGGTTGGTTCGTGACAGTGGGGGTCAACCAACCCATTTGATATAAGAATTATCAGATCCCTATGGACTATCCCTAGAAAAACCATTTCAATATTTCACTCATCCTACAAGGAGGGGTATATGGGAACCTATACCATGGTATACAATGTCAATTCACTACAAATATACCTATCACAATTCCACATACAACATGAAACATATTTTTAATAAATCCCTCACCAATCAATGGTCATTAAATCAACTTGGGTCATAAGGTTTCACTGTGACCATTCAAACATTGAATTTTTTTTGTCGATCACCCTTATGTGGTGAGACTTCATATCACATGATATATAAATAGAAAACATATACTTAGGGTAATTAATTTCAACCACCAACATCATTAAAGGAGTTATCACCCTTTAATCACAGTTATGACCCCACTTAAGGTCATTTAAGCCTTTACCAATCTTGTATCATTACTTGGATTATATTTCAAAACATAATTTCCAAAACAATTAATCATAGAAATATAAAATTAAGTATACAATTTTACACAAAGTAAAATATTAAACTAAAAACTCAAAAAGACATCATTTAACACTAGAACCAAGACCAAGCCCCATAAAATTTCTATTGGATACCCCCAAAACATTCTCTTGAGAAATCCACATCACATGACATCTGGTTAATCTCTATTAATGTAAAATTAAATTAAAAACCCTAAAAATATTTTTTGGGTTATTTAACTCTATTTATGAAGAGAGATAGAGAGTATAATAATCCTTATGGGATATCCTTTATCCAGTGGTATCAAAATCACCATTATTCTGGCAGATCATTCCATAAACTAGTGGAATCATTACTCAAAATCCTAAAACATACGCAAAAAAGTCAATAGATTTTAAAGGGTAATACGAATGGAGTAAAGAGGAGGAAATAATACCACTAAATTCCTTGAAAATCACTAACAAGAATTTTATATATCTAGGCACAAATTGATAGTGTAATAAAGAAGGATAGAGGTTTTCAAAATAGCACTCTACAAGCAGTTGTTAAAATAAATACAAAAAGGGGACCAATCAAAAAAGGTATAGTCACCCGTGTTAAAAAACCCCTAATGAACTAGGTTATATGGAAACCATGGGGTTCATAACAAGGAACACTCTTTCCTAACCATATCATAGAATTCCCCCTAGGGTCATGGTGTAAACACCCTAAGAAGAGGGTTCATCCATCAATCGACCTTTATCATATCGCAACACTTCTGGTATCATAGTGTGAACACCCATAGGATAGGTACATGACCCCTAGATAACACCATAATCACATGAACCCAATGGGATAAAAATAAACAATCCCTTCCACGTGTATCCCACCCCATGTTTATGACCTCTCTACTCTCACAACACATTGCATCTTGTTCCATTCCACAACACTCCTTGTGACGAAATGTCATAGTCTAATTGGATGCCTGTAGAACAAAATTATAATGGGAGGGTCTTACATGGTCCCCAAAACAATATTCCCCCATGAAACAAAAAAAACTCATATATATCTCTACATTTTTTATAAAATCATTGAGAATATTCAACCATCAAAATCCAAATTCTCAAAACATCCCCAGCCCTAGGACCAAAAATTCAAAATTCCTCTTAATTTCACAACCAATAAAGGTGAGGGTCATCACATAATAGGAATATATTTTGATATTATATATAATTATTTCTTAAAAATATATCACTAGAAGATATTTAGGATGTTTGAAAATATGGTAAGGATCTTCTATAAATACATTGGTACCTTCAAGATTATACATTGTAAAAGAGTTATGTACTATTAAATTTCACTTCCAAGAATCATGGATCATGTACATAATCTATTAATGTATCTATTGATTGGAAATACATACCTAATCTATTATATTTAAGTAATATATATGTAGTATACAAGATCACAAACTCTCTTATGAGAAGAATCCAATAAATATGTTGAAACATAGAGGAAAATTTTTTCATAGAGGAAAAATTCTCCTTGTCAACGTAACTTGTAAAAACAATAAATATAAAGAGGAATCAAAGGGACCTAAGGATAAAATGAAATTGATTTAACACCATATATTATCCATCTATGGTGTAAGTATAAATTTTAAGGATAATTTTTTTAAAGAGGGGATGATTAAAATAACTCAGATATTTTTAAATGAAATTTTCATTCTCAACAATTTTTTTATCTTTAGATAGACTTTATAGTACAACATAAATATATTAAAACACATAAAAAATATGTTACATTAATATAGAAAATTACATATAAAAGATAAATATTTTATGGGAAATTAAAAATAGTATAATAGGAATACAAACACAAGCAAAAAAATGTAACTAGAAATTGAAATTCAATTCTGTCACGGTCTCCTTGAAATATCACGGCCATAAAAAACACTATAAAAAGAAAAAAATATTAAAAATATGATTTAATTTTTTAAAAGGATATAGAAAAACATGTTAATTGTAAATAAAATAAATAAGATATATTCATAGTAAGTTTAAAGTTAATAAGAGTACTAAAAAATTTATTTGGCAAATAAAATTGTAAACTAACCCTTAGAACTATATTCTAAAAATTAAAATTATAACATGACTATATGAAAATTTAAAAAAATATTTATCTTAAATTAAAAAATTAATCCAAAATATAAAATTTTTATAAAATAAATATTCAAATTAGGAAACTCAAAGAAAGTAAAATTCTATATTTTTATTGAATGATTTAAATTATTTTAAAAATTATTAATATTTTTTAATATTAAAATAGTATGGATAAATATAGTTGAAAATGTATTTTTATAAATGCTTTTTATATTTGGAATTAACACATAAAAATTATAAAAGATTGTTTTTTTGGAATTTTTCTAAGAAATAATAATTTTCAGGTGAATTGTAGATATACATTTAATCACAAATGGTTTATTTTATGTAATAATAATGATGATTTAATTACCATATAAATTATAAAATGGTTTTATAGCCCCAAATTATGTTCATTAAGGTAAATAGTCTATTAAAAAACAAAATCATTTTTTGAGACAGACAAATGAATTATAAATTATAAATATATCATTTATTCATTAAATAGCCAAAATTTCAATTTACTTCTTTCTTTATTTTGTATAAACTAATAAATTTGGTGGTATATGGTTTAAAAGTATCAATAAATTGATGAAATATATTTTAACTTCACAAAAAATACCACTCTATTATGTAATGGGTTTCATGTAAAAGTTTATTCATTCTTTTAACCCAAAATACCCCTCTTTAACATATATAAAACACCCTAATGAACCCCATGGAAAATCTCATCCAAAATTTATACAATTTCCCATTTTTTTGTCAATTGACTTCTCTATGCACTCCTATGATATTTGGAGAAAATATTGTATAATCAAACTCCAAGAATCCAAGGTATTAGGGCTTTAGAAATAGAGAAAACATCAAGGACGATGTAATATCCTGGTTACAGGTACACTCTTTTTCTATTTTACCTAATATCATCCCTGAAAAAAGGAAGGTTTCATAGAGGATGAATGGATTTTTTTTGTAGAAAATGACATAATATTTAGATATTTATGTTTATTTGAATTACTAGATTTTGGATTGAGTTGGAAGCATTATGGGTGGTTCTGTAGGGGGTTTCTACTAGTCACCAACTACAGAGTGAATTTATACCATAATTCTTTGGTTTATGATGTAATTTTTTTTACTTTACACAAGCCATGAAATGGATTATGGTGTAAAACTATTTACACCAAAATAAAAATAACTTACACCATGAATTTGTTGGTCGGGATTTTTAACCAGAGGAAGTGCCTTTTTTAGTATATGTTCTAGGTGGGTGATTTATGAAGTAAAATAATAGTTTATAACGTAAATAACCCACTTATTACATGTTGAATTGTGATTCAACAAGAATTTTTTTATATGATCATGAAATATATTTCCTCAAACCGTAAAGTATCTACCATGTGATATTTTGGTGATTCATTCCATTCTAGGAATCTCAGTTAGAGATTCGATCTCTAGTGGGTTTAATTTTTTAGGTTTATCCATATCTCCTAAATACCTATTTACAAAAAATTATTCAAGCCTATCCCCTTTATTAAAAATAGAGAAAAGATAAATCCCTTTGGAACCCAGTTAAGAGAGAACCCATTAAAACTGGAAGGCCAGAGGCACAAAACTTAAATTTCTAGTGGCTCGAGAGCCTAATGATACAAAACCCATTACAAAACACATGACATAAAGGCCCTGAAATGACTGAAGGTAAAAAAACATGACTCAAAGGCCTTGTGAACATGTTTAATAATAGAAATAAAAAATCCCTAGGAAAATCACAACCCACTCAAGTCAGCTCCAATTCATGTCATCTCCATCAATGATTCTCACCACCACCACCACTAGAACCATAGAAAAAACTAGCAATGAAACTTAATCCAACATGCAATCACCGCACTACCTTATGAAGAATCATATCAATGCCTTCCATGTTCTTATCATGGCCACCCACAATCCACACGACCACTGATCCACTACCGTCAAGAGAAAATGTGGATGAAGAAACTACCGCAAGACCACCGTCGATAGGGGAACCAAGATCTAAAGTAGATTTGGGAAGGATACACCGAAAATCCAAAACCAGGGACACGTGATAAGACCAACAAGAAACACTGGGAGGAGAAGACATAGAAAAAAACAGTTAAGAAGAATCTGCATTAACCAAAAGTGGAATTGTCAATGCAAGGGGAGGAACCCTATCACATAAAATATATTGATATATGATCCGAAGACACCCAAGCTCGAGCTATGGCAGATACTTCTCAAATATGGAGATCCCTACTCGCTTAAGGTTTTGATCATCGAAACCCACTGTTCGAAGCCGACACATAGATATGAACACTCTCCACCATTTATTGAAGCTGAAGGCCATTATTTTCCTATTCACCATCACATGATGAACCCTTTCAACTAGATTAAAAATGTCACCCCACCACGGCTAGTGAAGAGATCCATGACTGAAAAATCCTTCCTCTATCCCTATTTAACATTGATGTGATCTCGTGATTGGCTATTGAATCAAATTTTGGTCTCGATGATTTGTGATATTGGAATTTTGTTTGATCACCTTTTCTATTATTCTTTGTTGGTATTTCCCATTATGACTATTGATTTGATCACTAATTAAAGGCACATGTTTCCATTAATATTTCCACAAAATTAACACCATGAATTTCTCACGACGGGAAAAAAGACTTTTTGTGACGGGAATAAATCTCGTCGCAAAAGGTCTGTCCAAGTGGTTATTTGATATGGGGGTAACAACCCGTCGCAAATAACCGATTATTTGCGACGGGATTTCCTGTCCCGTCGCAAAAGGTTTGGCACGGGTAGCGCGCCAAACCACACGACGGGTATTTGCGACGGGGGGATACCACCGTCGCAAATACCCTGCGGCGATTAATAGCTTTTTGCGACGGGATGTCCTCCAGTCAGAAAAAGTGTTTCGGCAGGGACTATTTGTGAATGGTCCCGCCGCAAATAACTTTTTAACCGCCGGCAGTAATTAATGTGGGCATAGGTATTTGCGACGGGTCTTGTCGCAAAAGACACTATTTGCGACGGGTAACCCATCATAAATAATCTAACCTATATATACCCCTATCCGTTTTTCTTCTCATTCCACTCAATTCCTAGATCTTCTTTCTCTCTGAATTCTGATTTCAGAGGGAAAATTTTTCTAAGTTAATTTTTTGGGACACGAAGAAGTTGTGATGTCGTGTACATCAATAACAAATCAAGTTTAAAGGTATTTATGTTTTATTTAATTTATTATTTATTTCAATTTTTTATGTTGATTTTCATTATTGTTGATTAGTTGTAATTAAATATAATTTAAATTGTTTTTTCAGGACTATCTATTTGTACTAATAAATTGCAATTTTTAGTGTTAATTTTTAATAATTTGTAGTAATTAGTAATTATTAACGATAATTTCTAATGTATATAATTATTTTGTAGTAATTAATAATAATTGGTAATAAATAATAATAAATACTATTAATTAGTAATAAATATTAATAATTGTTAATAAATAGTATTAAATTTTACTAATTATTAATAAATAGTAATAAATAGTAATAAATAGTAATAATTAGTAATAAAAAGTAATAAATTATAAAAATTAGTAATAAATTGTAATAATTAGTAATAAATTGTAATAATTAGAAAAACATTCAAATAATTATTAATAAATTGTAATAATTAGAAACATATTGAAATAATTAGTAATATATTATAATAATTAGTAATAAATTGTAATAATTAGTATTAAATTGTAATAATTAGTAATAATTTGTAATAATTAGTAATAAATTGCGATAATTAGTAATAAGTTGTAATAATTATTAATAAATTGTAATAATTAGTAATAAATTGTAATAATTAATAATAATTAGTAATAATTAGTTATAAATTGTAATAATTAGTAATAAATCGTAATAATGAGTAATAAATTATTAATAAATTAGTAATAATTAGTAATAAATTGTAATAATTAATAATAAATTGTAATAAAATGTAATAATTAGTAATAAATTGTAATAATTATTAATAAATTGTGATAATTAGTAATAAATTAGTAATAATTAGTAATAAATTGTAATAATTAGTAATATATTGTAATAATTAGTAATGAATTGTAATAAATTGTAATAATTAGTAATAAATTGTAATAATTAGTAATAAATTGTAATAAAGTGTAATAAATTGTAATAATTAGTAATAAATTGTAATAATTAGTAATAAATTGTATTAATTACTAATAAATTGTATTAATTAGTAATAAATTGTAATAATTAGTAATAAATTATAATAATTAGTAATAAATTGTAATAATTAGTAATAAATTGTAACAATTAGTAATAAATTTTAATAATTGGTAATAAATTGTAATAATTGGTAATAAATTGTAATAATTAATAATAAATTGTAATAATTAGTAATAAATTGTAATAATTAGTAATAAATTGTAATAATTAGTAATAAATAATAATAATGAGTAATAATTTGTAATAATTACTAATAAATTGTAATAATTAGTAATAAATTGTAATAATTAGTAATAAATTGTAATAATTACTAATAAATGGTAGTTGGTATGTCTGAGTATGATATACTCTATAATACCAAATTTAGAATTGAATAGATGCTCAAATACAAGAGGGGGGGGGTGAATTTTATACTTTAAAAAAATCGAAATGATATTTTGTATATCCAAAATTCACAACACCTCTAAGTTTTAGTAACTTGCTTGATTCCTGAAAAGTGATTCCGAAAATGAGACTTAACAAAAGTTTACACCAACTAAGATTATTCCTTAAAGCTTATAGAATCCTCTAAAATCGGAGTACAAGTTTAAGGACATATATGAAAGTTATAATTTTTTTAGAAACTAAAATACACAGTGGAAAACAAAGTAGTAACACTACAAGTAACAAGTAGAAACTCTTTTAACCTAAAGAGGAGGGTATCTAACAACACTGGATAAGAGGTCCCTTGATTTATACTTTCATGAAAGTTTGTCTTACCCAAACCCAGGTAAGATCTCAATCCAAAGATCAATAACTGTCTTGCTATACCCACAAGCCCTCAATTTGTATGGAAATCGGCACCTCTGTCTTCAAAACATGAAGTCTCTAATTTCAAGGAAATCAAACCTCTGGAAATTTGTAGGAGAAAAATTCTTCTTCTCCTTCATTACGAAACATTTTGAAAAATTAACTACAAAAGTTTTCATTATGAAAATTTTGAAAAATCAACTACGAAAATTTTCTTTACGAAAAAATTGAAAAAATTCATGACGAATTTTTTTGAAAAATCTTCAATAATAAATGTACTCCCCCTATGAAAAAAAGTTTATTAATGTATGGAGATTGGTGTAACAAGAAGTTAATAAAGGAGGATTACCTTACAGTTATCATTCCTAACTTCTGTTTAATTTATTCAAATCTATCGGAGGGTAAAGATTTTGTGAAAATATCAGCAAGTTCATCTTGCGTTCCGATAAATTGAAGAATGATATCTCCTTTAGTGTACTAAGCACATATCATTCCTAAAATTCACAAGGTAACCTTCATTACATAATTGACTTATGCTATTGAGGTTGTGCTTAAGACCCTTAACAAATAAAACATTTGAAATCAATGATTTTCCATGAAGAACAATGTTACCTATACCAATAATTTCTCCCTAAGCATTATAGTCGAAAGTTACTTTTCCTCCTTTCATCTTGATAATATTTTCAAAATAGTTTTTGTTACCAGTTATATTCCTGGAACATCCACTATCCATGTACTATGTGTTACTGTTGGTACCTTCTTTATCTTCTTAGAAAATAAGAAAAATTTAGGTTTTTGGAATCCAAACTTTCTTGGATCCGGAATTTTTAGACAAATTTTTTTTGGGTATCCACATTTGTTTAGAAAAATAAGCTGTATGAAACCCAAGAGATTGAAATTTATTCAAGGAGAAATTTTTCTTCCAATTCCCACCACTTTGACATTTAGTATAAAAGAGGGATTTATAAGGAACAAAATAGTTGTTTTTGAAAAAAGGTTTTTGGTGAGTATAACCTACTTCAGTAGTGTTTCCTTGAGGTTTAATTTGAGAGTACATCTTGTAAAAAATTTCCTTCCAAGAGTTAAAGTTTCTAAGAAGCTTCTTAAGAAAAAATATTTCGGATTTCAGTCTAATGACTAAATTCTTATCCTTAGGAATCATTTCCTTAGAGATAGATTTCTCCTAAAAAACTTTTATCTCTAAAATAGAATTATTATGATCTTTATAATGTTCTTCCTTAACACAATTTTCTTTCTCAAGGTCTCTAGAATGTTTTTCGTGAAGCTCATCTTTATCTCCAAGATCTCTAGAAAGATCTGAAATCTCTTTTGTAAGAATTTCTTCCCTAGTATTTACCTTGTCTAATTTCTTAAAAATTTATAATTTTTTGCTTCAAGTAACTTGGAAAATCTAAAAACTTCATCATAAGAAGGTAGTTCTTCATTTTCTGAAAATGAAGTATCTTTATAAGAATTACTATTTTTGGAATAGTAATTCTTATCAAGAGATAAATTTGTTAAAGCCTCGGCAGAGCATACCTTGGCCATAATACATGTATTAGGGAAACAAGTAGTAGCAATGAATCCCATATTCTTTTGTGCGGACGAATCACATTCAGAAGATTCACTTTTTGAAGAGTCTCTATGGTTAACACTCCAAGTATCATTAGCTTTTAGTCTTTTCTTATGCTTTGATCGATAGAATTTCTTCGTTTCCTTTCTGAATTACTTTTCTTATTTTCCTTCTTTTTCAACAATGGAAAATCAGGTCTGATGTGACCTATTCTTCTACATTCATAACAACTAACTTCTCCATCTTTCTTATCTCTATATTATTTCTTTTTGTACTTATTTTAATGGTTATTTTGAGCTACAATCTTGTTCATTCTCCGAGAAATATTAACTAATTCATTCTCAGACGTTTCTGTGTCACTATATTCTGACTGAATATTGTCTTTCTTTGTCTTTGATCTAGTTACTCTTTATGGGGTATTGCCTTTAATATGTTTAGAAGTGGTTGTAAAAGAAACTCCTCCATTTCCATTCTTCATCTTATGATTTCCAGCATCCCTCTTCATTCTGGTTTCATACTGAAGAAGAGTTCCAAACAATTCATCTAAGGAAATCTGAGTGACTTTTATGTTTTCATCGATAGGCTACTTCTTGGACTCCCATTCATTTGGAATGATATCTATGATCTTATCAACAAGAGCCTCACCATATAATCATTTCTCACCCATTGATTGTAAACTATTCATGATAGTCATAAACCATTTTTGCACATCACATATGGCTTCTCTATAAGGAAAATTAAAACCATGGTTTTCAGCTCTCAGCATAGCTCTTCTTGTTTCAGTAACCATGGAAGTTTGAAAGTGAGTAACTTTGAGTTTCTTCTATATAAAATTTGCTGCTTTACAAGATGAAAATTGTCTATATATATTTCTAGTCATGGAACAAAGTAAAGTATTGTGTACCTTATAATTTAGTTGATAATTATTCTTTTGTTGACTGTTAAAGGTACTAACTTCCTTGTCAGAGATTTTATATCCTCCAGTAAGCATAAATAAATTATCAACACCAGTATTGATAATGAATGTCTTCATATGATCCCTCCAATATTCGTAATCATTTCCATCAAAGATAGGTGGTCTTGTTCGATTAAGATTGTCTATGGAACCAACATTGATTCCTGCCATCTTTAAGAAATTTTTTTCCACAAAAACATTGTTAAGAGAAAAAGTTTGCAAACAAGAGAAAATATCCTAAGCAAAGAACTAGATACTGTATCTCTAAGAAAAACTGAATCAGAACTATATGAGTCCGAAGAACAGATTCCGAAAAAGTTTGAATCTAGAAGTTCAATTCCAAAAATTCCCTTCTGAATCTAATCGTGAGATTAATTTAGATTGAACCAATCCTCTGATACCAATTGTTAGATGGTATGTATGAGTATGATATACTCTATAATATCAAATGTAGGATTCAATAGATGCTCAAATACTAGAGGGGGTGAATTTTATACTTTAAAAAAATCCTAAGGAAATTTTTCATAACCAAAAATCACAACACCTCTAAGTTCTAATAACATTCTAGATTCCAGAAAAGTGATTCCGGAAATCAAACTTAAAAAAACGTTTACACCAACTAAGATTCTACCTTAAAGCGTATAGAATCCTATAAAATCAGAGTACAAGTTTAAGAAATTATATAAAAGTTTTAATTTCCTTAACAACTAAAATACACAGCAGAAAAAAAAGTAGTAACACTACAAGTAACAAGTAGAAACTCTTTTAACACAAACAGGAGGGTATCCAACCACCCTGGATAATAGGTACCTTGATTTATACTTTCAAGAAAGTCTGTCTTACCCAAACCCAGTTAAGCCCTCAATCAGAAGATCAGTATCTTTCTTGCTATCCCCACAAGCCCTCGATTTGTAAGGAAATCGGCACCTCTGACTTCATAACCCGAAGTCTTTGATTTTATGGAAACCAAACCTCTGCACTAACCAAATCTGCATGAAGTAATGTTTGAACGAGTAGTTCAAAACATTCTGCATGAAGAATGAGAGTTTATAAGAGCCTCTCCCTCTAGAAATCACTTCAACAGCATGTAAGCACAGCTGTCAAAGTTCAGTCCTGTCTGTTTTTCGATCTCTTTTGAGCTTCTATTCATAGGCATGGTTCCAATGGTCGACTCCCTCCTCCAACAGTCATATTTTTCCTTGAATTCCGGAGAGACTTGTACATGTGTCACTCAAACAACGGTTAGTTGATAATTGAAAGCACGACATCATTTTATAACTAAAAAGATGTAAGTATAACCAAAAAACTGATATTCAGAATGTAAGGAGATGAAAGTTCTAAGTCTAATCAGAATTGAATTCGGAGTCTAAAATGCAAGGATATTCGGATTCTATTTTGAAGGAATTCCAAACCTGAATTCTATAGAATTCAGGAGTCTAAATTTCAAGGAAATTTGGATTCTAGATTCACAGGAATTCAGAACATGAACTTACAAAGTTCAGAGTGAGGGTTCATGAGAATTCGGAGTCAGAACTCATAAGAGTTCGAAGTCTGAATTCAGAGAACTCGGAGTCAGAACATAGAAAGTTCATAACCAGAATTCGTACTCAGAATTCCGAGTCAGAACACAGAAAGTTCATAACCAGAATTCTAATTCAGAATTCGGAGTCAGATCTTAGAAAGTTCGTAATCAGAATCCTAATTCAGAATTCGGAGTCAGAACTCAGAAAGTTCATAACCAAAATTTTGATTCAGAATTCGGAGTTAGAACTACACGAATGTTCGTATCCAGAATTCAGAGTTGAACATCATGAGAGTTCGTATCCAGAGTTCGAAGTTGAACTTCATGAGAGTTCGTATCCAGAATTTTGAGAATTTGGATCCTAAAACAGAATGCTTCATATCTAAGTATTTATAGGATTCTGAGGTTTTGGTTTCAATCCGAATTTTATACTTAGGAAAAAAATATGATATGGACAATGCAACATGGTAAGGGTAATTTTCCATGGGGAAAGAAATTGTCCTTATGGATGTAAAACAAGGGGTAAAAATAGATTTCCCATGAGATAAGGTGTTTGTGATTTTCAAAACAAGAGAAATGGTAAAGTCATAAGGAAAGCCTTAATGACTTAACAATCTCCCCCTTGAATGAAGGAATCGAAAAGTCATAAGAAAAACCTTATTGACTCGACAATAAGTTGTAATAATTAGTAATAAATTGTAATAATTAGTAATAAATTAGTAATAATTTGTAATAAATTGTAATAATTAGTAATAAAATGTAAAAATTAGTAATAAATTGTAATAATTAGTAATAAATTGTAATAAATAGTAATAAATTGCAATAACTAGTAATAAGTTGTAATAATTAGTAATAATGTGTAATAATTAGTAAAAAGTTGTAATAATTAGTAATAAATGGTAATAGTAAGAAATGAATTGTAATGACTAGTATTAAATTGTAATAATTAATAATAAATTGTAATAATTAGTAATAAATTGTAACAATTAGTAATAAATTGTAATAATTATTAATAAATTTTAAAAATAAGTAATAAATTGTAATAATTAGTAATAAATTGTAATAATTAGTAATAAATTGTAACAATTAGTAATAAATTGTTATAATTAGTAATAAATTGTAATAATTAGTAATAAATTGTAATAATTAGTAATAATTAGTTTTAAATTGTAATAATTAGTAATAAATTGTAATAATTAGTAATAAATTGTAATAATTAGTAATAAATTGTAACAATTAGTAATAAATTGTATTAATTAGTAATAAATTGTAATAATTAGTAATAAATTACAATAATTAGTAATAAATTGTAATAATTAGTAATAAATTGTAATAAATTGTAATAAATTGTAATAATTAGTAATAAATTGTAATAATTAGTAATAAATTGTAATAATTAGTAATAAATGGTAATAATTTGTAATAAATTGCAATAATTAGTAATAAATTGTAATAAGTAGTAATAAATCATAATAATTAGTAATAAATTGTAATAATTAGTAATAATTAGTAATAAATTGTAATAATTAGTAATAAATTGTTATAAATTGTAATAATTACTAATAAATTATAATAATTTGTAATAAATTGTAATAAATTATAATAATTAGTAATAAATTGAAATAATAAGTAATAAATTTTAATAATTAGTAATAATTAGGAATAATTAGGAATAATTAGGAATAATTAGTAATAATTAGAAATAAATCGGAATAATTAGCAATAAATGGGAATAATTAATAATAAATAGGAATAATTAGCAATAAATAGGAATAATTAGCAATAAATATGAATAATTAACAATAAATAGAAATAATTATCAATAATTAGAAATAGTTAGCAATAAATTGAAATAATTAGCAATAAATACAAATAATTAGCAATATTTAGTAATAATTATAAATACTTAGTAATAAATAGAAATACTATGTAATAAATAGTAATAGTTAGTAATAAATAGTAATAGTTAGTAATAAATAGTAATAGTTAGTAATAAATAGGAATAGTTAGTAATAAATAGGAATAATTCCTAATAAATAGAAATAATTAGTAATAAATAAGAATAATTATTTAGGAATAGTTATGAAGAAATTTTAATAAATTTTAATAAATTTTATGAACTTGGCACAATATCCAGTGGATTGACGACACTCCTTTTTCTTGATGACTTATCTCCTTTCAACCCTCACCGACTCAAAAAAAACTATTTAAAATCTAATGATACATAGGCATATTCAATATCATATGTACGAGATTGGATATGCATTCATAATATCACATTTTTTATAATGTTTTCAGGAGGTGACAGTTAGATGAAGATGATTAATTGATGAAAAGGGGGCTCTTTTGTCCGACGGCTCATTTACTTGCGTCTTACTCACACTAAAATTGTTGGAACCAGGGTCTTCAAAGAATGATTTGGCGTATGGTTTGTGTTTGTTTTCAATCCTCAGTGGAAGTTCAGGATGTGTACTAACAAAGAGATCATACCGTTCAAGCAGAAAACAGTAGTGAAGGTGGCGCCGTTTCCCAGTGTTTGCCAAATTTTTGGGCCTGAAAATACGCAAATAAAGTAAAGTGTTTTTGGCAAAGGTACTTGCGCGCCGAGCTCTTTGAGGATAAAAGATTTGCGCGCCATATTTTTTTGAGGATCAGAACATCAAAATTTGGATAAGGAAAGAAGGTCGCGCAAGTGTTGGTTGGGTCGCGCAAGTGAGTTGCGCGACAGAGGTTATTGAAGATAAGACTTGTGCGCCGTCGAGGGACTTGCGCGCCGACGCGCAGGGGGTCCAGTTTGCCTATAAATACTGGACCACCCCTCCTCATTTCTCACGGAGTTCAAGGCTGAGAGATTGTTCGAGCTCTCGTCGCGCAGGTGGTTGAGTCGCGCAGGTGGTAGTTTGGTCGCGCAAGTAGAGCTTGCGCGCCGGTTGTCTGCAGTGCGCCCAAGACGGTTTGGGAGTGAAAGGAAGTGAACCGCTCAAGTTTTTTGTCGAGGAAGTAAGTGTCACGCAAGTGCATTGGTGACACTTGCGCGCCAGTTTGGACTTGCGCGCCGTATTGGGACTTGCGCGTCCGGCTTGGAGAAGCGCGCCAGGTTTTGCTAAAGCCCGCCGGCCTGTTTGGAGCTGCATGAAAGCCAGGAGACTACCTGATACATACAAGGAAAAGTGATATTCTTCTTCTGGTGAGAATAGGACTTCAATAGAGCATCTACATACAACTGAAGATGCATTCTCTTGAAAATGATGAAGAGACCTTCACGTCTATAAACTGAGTGGGACTTCACCAACGGCAGTGAGCCAGGGGGAGTCAACGGGAGTGACCCGAGGGGAGCAGTGGGCTATCCCTGAAACTTTGTAAAGGCAGTGATCCTGGGACAGAGTAACTGTACCCGAACTTTTGTAATCTACAGCTAGTGAAGCATAGTGGATTTTGGTACGACCGAAAACCTGTCGGCGTATGCTCCTTGGACGTAGCCCTTAGTGGTGAACCAAGTAAAAAGGGCTATGTCTTCTCTGCGCATGTGAATGTTTGCTTTCTGATCATAATCATCATACAGGTTCAACAAGTTCCTGCCAACGTGGGAACAAGATCCATCACATTAAAAGAAAAAGTGGTCACCCTGATTCACTCCTCCCCTCTCAGGGTGTCCCGGGGTCCTTCAAGTGGTATCAAAGGGTAAAGGTTGTTGGTGTTGAATCTGACCTTCTTCGTCATGGAAAACGCGGTCAATGTCAGGGGAGTCCCTCACATCGATGGATGCAATTTACAGATCTGGAAGAACAGAATGGGATCTCATCTAAGATCTCTTGGAATGGAATTTGTTTTTTCAACTGTGCAAGGAATACAAGTCACTGATCCAACAGGTATGGCTATGACTGAAACAGACAGGAAACTTCTTGATGCAGATGCTAAAGCACAGAATGCTCTCACTGCAGCCCTTTCTGATCAGATCTACCTGAAGGTGATGAATTTCACCTCAGCAAAATCTATGTGGGATAAACTTGAGAATATTTATGAAGGTGATAGCAAAGTTAAGGAGGCGAAACTACAAGTGCTACACAATCGGTTTGATGATCTGAAGATGCATCCAGACGAGAATGCAGACTCTTTCTTCAATCGAATTACTGAAGTGGTTGGAGCAATTCGGGGTCTAGGCGAAGAAATCAAAGACATTGATATTGTAAAGAAAATAATAAGAAGACTTCCACCTCTGTATAATGCGAAGGTGTCAGCTCTTGAGGAAAGAGATCTTTCCAAACTTTCTCTAGATGACTTACTGAGCAGTTTGGTAGCATATGAAATGAGAGTCAAAACAGAAGATGCTACGACTCGGGTGAGTAAGGAAATGGCATTCAAGGCCATGGATAAATTGAAAATCTAAAAGGATAGTAGCGGTGATGATGACGAAGAGAAAGAAATTCTTTCTCTCATTGCAAAGAAGTTCCAGAAGGGGAAAGGGAAATTCAATGGGAAGTTACCTCTCGCATGTTTCCGTTGTGGAAAAGTTGGGCATATTGCCTCTCAGTGATTGAAGAATATCAATGATGATGAAAGTGAAGATGAAAACTTCAAGAAGCCTATAAGAAGGTTCTTCAAAAAGGGAGACTTCAAATCTGGTAAGAAAATGCAAAGGAAGAGTTTTGTCTGTGAAGAGGAAGAAGATGACAATGAATTCTGTGATGAAGAAGAACCAGAATTCAAAACTGGGAACCATGCATCTATGATGGCCACTGTTGAAAAGTCAGAAGATACTGATGGAGAAAAACAACTGAGAACTTGTGTAGATCCAGAGGTACAACTTAAGGATGCAGTTAGTAAGCTTAATATTAAATGTAAGAGCTGAAATAAGTGGAAATCAATTGTAGAAGAATCAACTGAATATGTTGATCAACTTGAAGCTGAAATTGAATGACTGGAAGAATTTGTGAAGGTACAGTCTAAAATAATTGAAAGCAATGATGATGCAGTTGATCTGAAGCTGAGAATTGAAGAGCGGGCAAAGGTCATCAATGACCTCACATCCAGACTGGATGAAAAATCCAAGACTGCTGAGGGTCTTGAGGAGGAAGTAGTTACTCTAAGGAGTAAACTGGAGACAGAATCAGTTCTAAAAGAATCGAGGAAGAAAATACAGTTTGGAAGATTCTCAGATGCAGAATTACTTGCAAGAGCCATGTGTGGTTCAGATGGGGTTGGAAAAGTCTTGAGTGATCAAAGACCTGATTGCATGGGAAAGAGTGGAATTGGCCGTGAGGCTGAGTCATCAACTGCTGGAAGTGAAAAGATCCAAAATAAAGACAAGATGAAAGTTGAACATGATGAAATGTTACCTAGAGTGCAGAAAAAGGAACCCTCAATCCAAACTAAAAGGAGACCTGAAAATTATCCTCAAACATTCAAAAATGACAGACAGTCTTACTATTCTCCCAAGGAATAAGGTATAAGGAGAAATTCAAGTGAGAAGACATTTCCTCTCATGAAGTGTCAGTTCTGTGGCTATCTGGGCCATACCATGTCTTATTGTGAAGAGGCAAGAAGCTATCTGAATGGAGAAGATATAGATTCTCAACAAAGGAGAACAATCTCATATCCTAATTCTCATAGAAGAAATAATTTCTATGGATATTGTTTTCTTTGTTCTAACTTTGGTCATACGACCGTTAATTGCAGGCAGAGAAGAGACATAGACACCTCATACCGAAGTTCAAGACAAGTCAAGTCTCGTCAGCAAGACAGTGTTTCTCTTTTAAACAGGTTCTCACCTCTCACAGAAGACTTTGACTATGAAGAACTTGGGTATGCGGATGAGATAGTTGAAAGGCCATCAGTCCTATATTCTCAATCTAATGTCTCATGGAAGGAAAGGAAGAAGATTGAGAAATCGAACCTTGCAGAGGTATCCCTCAAAGCTACAAAGAACAACAGTACCTGGATTCTGGATAGTGGTTGTTCATCTCATATGACGGGTAATGCCGGCCTACTAACGAATATCATAAATAATGTTGATGGTACAGTAAGATTTGGTAATGATGGGGCTCTGAAAATCAAAGGGAGTGGAAGTTCCCAATTAGCTAATGGAGAACTAAAGAAGACTGAAGTCCTTTACGTAGATGGCCTACGCCATAATCTCCTTAGCGTGAGTCAACTTTGTGACTCAGGACTTATAGTTACTTTTAATCAGAAAGGCTGCACCATCAAGGGAAAAACCAGCAATTCACTTATGAAAGGATGCAAAACAGAAGGAAACTTGTATCAGGTAGATAGTGAAGAAAATGTATGTTACATGACTGTTGAAGAAGAAAACAATTTGTGGCATCGGAGATTGGGACACATTAATCAACAAGACATGGAGAAAATATCAAAATTGAGAATTATCATGGACATCCCCAACCTGAAGCGTGAGCATGAAAAATCCTGTGATGCTTGTATTCGTGGGAAGCTGGTCTGCAGTTCATATCGGCCAAAGAAGAAAAAGGCATCTCACCTTCTTGATCTGATTCATACAGATGTTTGTGGTCCAATAAATGTTGCCGGAACTCATGGAGAAAGGTACTTTGTCCTTTTCCTAGATGATTACAGTCGAATGGCATGCGTGATGGTCATTCACCGGAAACGACAAGTCCTTGACTGCATGAAAACATATCGGTGAATCGCTGAGAATGATACTGGACGAACAATCAAAGTGTTGCGATCTGACAATGGAGGAGAATACACGTCCATTGAATTTGAAAATTATCTGGAGAAGCATGGGATACAACATGAGGTAGCTGCTGTGAGAACTCCACAACAAAATGGAGTTGTTGAACGAAGGAATCGACAGGTGAACAACATGGCACGAACTATGCTGATTGAGATTCGTATTCCACGACATTACTGGAAAGAGGCTTTTCAAGGTGCAGTGTACATTCATAATCGAACAAGACTTTATATGGGTGAGACAAAGACACCATATGAATTGTGGCATGGACGGAAGCCTTCTCTAAAATAATTTCGTGTCTTTGGAAGTAAGTGCTTCATCAAGAACAAAGAAGGAAATTAGGGGAAATATGGCGACAACGCAGATGAAGGAATCCTCCTCGGTTACATAATGAACAGCAAAGCCTACAAATGTTTCAACAAGCGTTTGGGAATGATTGTGGAAAGCAATGATGTTAAGATAATTGAAGAGAAAACCACCAATGCTTCACGGACGTCATATGCTGATGTGATAGAAAGTCATGAAGAATGTGAACGTGAAGAAAATACAAATGAAGAAATAGAGGAAGCCATTCAAAACACTCATCAATCACATAATGATGTTGACTCAGAAGAAGAATCTGAAGAAGAAACTATGGCTGAAGAGAATACTGCTGAACCTCGCAGGAGAAATCGAAGAGCTGAGATTGATCCATCCAACATAATTGGGGATAGGAGTGCACCCACTCAAACCAGAAGGATGAGGAATACCACACAATCTGCATTTCTATCAGTTGTAGAGCCATCCTCATTCGAAGAAGCTACAAAAGATAAATCTTGGGTGAAATCCATGAAGGATGAATTAGATCAGATTGACAAGAATCAGACATGAGATCTTGTCCAGAGACCCGAAGGTCACAATGTGATTGGTACCAAATGGATCTTCAAAAATAAGTTTGATGAGCATGGAAGTGTTATCAGAAACAAGGCACGACTGGTATATAAAGGATACTCCTAGATTGAAGGTATTGATGTTGAAGAAACCTTTTCTCCAGTTGCTAGACTGGAATCAATCAGGATTTTCCATGCCATGGCACTCCAAAGAGGATATAAAGTATATAAAATGGATGTTAAGACATCATTCATGAATGGTGTACTCATAGAAGAAGTCTACATTGAACAACCGGTGGGCTTTGTCTTGGGTACCGATGAAACAAAGGTCTGCAAACTAAAGAAAGCTCTATATGGTTTGAAGTAGGCACCACGGGCTTGGTACTCACGGCTAGATTCATATCTCAAGAAGTTGGAATTCAAAAGAGGCGGAGTTGATCACAATCTCTATGTGAAGAATTCTCCAAAAGATCAATTCATGGTTCTTGTCTACGTTGATGATATTATATTTGGTGGCAGCAGGGATAAATCAGTGGATGAATTTTTCAACCACATGAAATCAGAATTTGAAATGTCTATGATTGGGGAGCTCACATATTTCTTGGGGCTGCAAGTGATTCAAAAGAAGGAATACACATTCATTTCTCACGAAAAATATGCAAGAGAGCTATTGAAGAAGTTCAATATGCAAGACTCCAAACCAATGTCAACTCCGATTGTAGTTGGAACTAAACCTGGAAAGCATGAGAATGGGAACTCTGTTGATCCCACCATGTATAGGAGGATCATTGGAAGCCTACTTTACCTGACGGCGACAAGGCCAGATATTGTCTTTGCAACATGCCTTGCGGCCCTCTTTCAGAGTAATCCAAAAGGGGAACATATGGCAGCAGTAAAAAGAATCATGAGATACATTCACGGTACACATAACTTCGGGTTATTTTTTGCTGCAGGCAGGGATGGTGAATTACCCGCATTTTCAGATGCTGACTGGGCTGGTGATGTGATAGACAGAAAGTCCACTAGTGGTGGGGCTTTCTATATTGGGCAGAAATGTGTTGGCTGGTTGAGAAAGAAACAAGAAAGTACTTCTCTTAGTACTGCTGAAGCTGAATATATCTCCGCCACAAAAGCATGCACTCAACTTCTTTTGATGAAGCAGCAGCTAACAGATATTGGTGATAAGGTGCAGCAACCAATGGTGATTTATTGTGATAACAAAAGTGCAATTGATCTTACAAAGAATCTAGTTCAGCATTCTCGTACAAAACATATTGAAATATGGTATCATTTTATCAATGAAAAGGTTGAACAAGGCATGATTAAAATGGATCATGTTGGAACTAATGAGCAAGTGGCTGATATCCTAACCAAGCCATTGTCCGCGGCTGTGTTCGAGAAGCATCGGTTGAACCTCGGTGTTCGACCACCTCCTTCTACATAAGGAGGCTCCGGAAATCCCCTCTACCCATTTGTTTTAACTGTTTTTATCTGCTTATGGCTGTGATGTAGGATTATGGGGGAGATACTATTCAGGGGGAGTATGGATTGAGCTGAACGTTGAACATCTTTTCGGTCTTTGGTTTTATTGTCAATGGGGGAGAACAGCATAAATTCAAGGCACGAAATTCTTCTGTGATGAGAAGTATAAGAAGGATAACATCGGGCGTCATGGAGAATTTCAAAACACCGGAACCCAATTCAAGTCTCCCCTCGTGTTTTCTACACCGAGTATTGCTCACGTAGACTTAGAGTGTTGGCTGAGTTGATTCTTGCGTTTTGGGTTTGCTCATGGTTGGAGATCTATTGAATTTATTCTGATTGCCAACAAACCCAAAGGGGGAGATTGTTGGAAACAGGGTCTTCAAAGCATGATTTGGCGAATGGTTTGTGTTTGTTGTCAATCCTCAGTGGAAGTTCAGGATGTGTACCAACAAAGAGATCATACCATTCAAGCAGAAAACAGTAGTGAAGGTGGCGCCGTTTCCCAGTGTTTGCCAAATTTTTGGGCCTGAAAATCCACCAATAAAGTAAAGTGTTTTTGGCAAAGGTACTTGCGCGCTGAGCTCTTTGAGGATAAAAGACTTGCGTGCCATATGTTTTTGAGGATCAGAACATCAAAATTTGGCTAAGGAAAGAAGGTCGCACAAGTGTTGGTTGGGTCGCGCAAGTGAGTTGCGCGACCGAGGTTATTGAAGACAAGACTTGCGCGCCGTCGCGCAGGGGGTCCAGTTTGCCTATAAATACTGGACCACCCCTCCTCATTTCTCATGGAGTTCAAGGATGAGAGATTGTTCAAGCTCTCGTCGTGCAGGTGGTTGAGTTGCGCAGGTGGTAGTTTGGTCGCACAAGTAGAGCTTGCGCGCCGGTTGTCTGCAGTGCGCCCAAGACGGTTTGGGAGTGAAAGGAAGTGAACCGCGCAAGTTTGTTGTTGAGGAAGTAAGTGTCGCGCAGGTGCATTGGTGACACTTGCGCGCCAGTTTGGACTTGCACGCCGTATTGGGACTTGCACGTCCTGCTTGGAGAAGCGCGCCAGGTTTTGCTAAAGCCCGCCGGCCTGTTTGGAGCTGCATGAAAGCCATGAGACTACCTGATACATTCAAAAAAAGTGATAGTCTGCTTCTGGTGATAATAGGACTTCAATAGAGCATCTACATACAACTGAAGATGCATTCTCTTGAAAATGATGAAGAGACCTTCACGTCTATAAACTGAGTGGGACTTCACCAACGGCAGTGAGCTAGGGGGAGTCAACGGGAGTGACCCGAGGGGAGCAGTAGGCTATCCCTGAAACTTTGTAAAGGAAGTGAGCCTGGGACAGAGTAACTGTACCCGAACTTTTGTAATCTACCGCTAGTGAAGCATAGTGGATTTTGGTACGACCGACAACCTGTCGGCATATGCTCCTTGGACGTATCCCTTAGTGGTGAACCAAGTAAAAAGGGCTATGTCTTCTCTGCGCATGTGAATGTTTTCTTTCTGATCATAATCATCATACAGGTTCAACAAGTTCCTGCCAACGTGGGAACAAGATCCATCACATTAAAAGAAAAAGTGGTCACCCTGATTCACCCCTCCCCTCTCAGGGTGTCCCGGGGTCCTTCAAGTGGTATCAAAGGGTAAAGGTTGTTGGTGTTGAATCTGACCTTCTTCGTCATGGAAAACGCGGTCAATGTCAGGGGAGTCCCTCACTTCGATGGAAGCAATTTCCAGATTTGGAAGAACAGAATGAGATCTCATCTAAGATCTCTTGGAATGGAAGTTCTTTTTTCTACTGTGCAAGGAATACAAGTCACTGATCCAACAGGTATGGCTATGACTGAAACAGACAGGAAATTTCTTGATGCAGATGCTAAAGCACAGAATGCTCTCACTACAACCCTTTCTAATCAGATCTACCTGAAGGTGATGAATTTCACCTCAGCAAAATCTATGTGGGATAAACTTGAGAATATTTATGAAGGTGATAGAAAAGTGAAGGAGGCGAAACTACAAGTGCTACACAATCGGTTTGATGATCTGAAGATGCATCCAGACGAGAATACAGACTCTTTCTTCAATCGAATTACTGAAGTGGTTGGAGCAATTCGGGGTCTAGGCGAAGAAATCAAAGACATTGATATTGTAAAGAAAATATTAAGAAGACTTTCACCTCTGTATAATGCGAAGGTGTCAGCTCTTGAGGAAAGAGATCTTTCCAAACTTTCTCTAGATGACTTACTGAGCAGTTTGGTAGCATATGAAATGAGAGTCAAAACAGAAGATGCTACGACTCGGGTGAGAAAGGAAATGGCATTCAAGGGCATGGATAAATTGAAAATCTCAAAGGATAGTAGCGGTGATGATGATGAAGAGAAAGAAATTCTTTCTCTCATTGTAAAGAAGTTCCAGAAGGGGAAAGTGAAATTCAAAGGGAAGTTACCTCTCACATGTTTCCGTTGTGGAAAAGTTGGGCATATTGCCTCTCAGTGCTTGAAGAATCTCAATGATGATGACAGTGAAGATGAAAACTTCAAGAAGCCTCAAAGAGGGTTCTTTAAAAAGGGAGACTTCAAATCTGGTAAGAAAATGCAAAGGAAGAGTTTTTTCTGTGAAGAGGAAGAAGATGACAATGAATTCTGTGATGAAGAAGAACCAGAATTCAAAACTGGGAACCATGCTTCTATGATGGCCACTATTGAAAAGTCAGAAGATACTGATGGAGAAAAACAACTGAGAACTTGTGTAGATCCTGAGGTGCAACTTAAGGATGCAGTTAGTAAGCTTAAGATTAAATGTAAGAGCTGCAATAAGTGGAAATCAATTGTAGAAGAATAAACTGAATATGTTGATCAACTTGAAGCTGAAATTGAACGACTGGAAGAATTTGTGAAGGTACAGTCTAAAATAATTGAAAGCAATGATGATCCAGTTGATCTGAAGCTGATAATTGAAGAGCAGGAAAAGGTCATCAATGACCTCACATCCAGACTGGATGAAAAATCCAAGACTGCTGAGGGTCTTGAGGAGGAAGTTGTTACTCTAAGGAGTAAACTGGAGACAGAATCAGTTCCAAAAGAATCGAGGAAGAAAATATAGTTCGGAAGATTCTCAGATGCAGAATTACTTGCAAGAGCCAAGTGTGGTTCAGATGGGGTTGGAAAAGTCTTGAGTGATCAAAGACCTGCTTGCATGGGAAAGAGTGGAATTGGCTGTGAGGCTGAGTCATCAACTGCTGGAAGTGAAAATATCCAAAATAAAGACAAGATGAAAGTTGAACATGATGAAATGTTACCTAGAGTGCTGAAAAAGGAACCCTCAATCCAAACTAAAAGGAGACCTGAAAATTATCCTCAAACATTCAAAAATGACAGACAGTCTTACTATTCTCCCAAGGAAGAAGGTATAAGGAGAAATTCAAGTGAGAAGACATTTCCTCTCATGAAGTGTCAGTTCTGTGGCTATCTGGGCCATACCATGTCTTATTGTGAAGAGGCAAGAAGCTATCTGAATGGAGAAGATATAGATGCTCAACAAAGGAGAACAATCTCATATCCTAATTCTCATAGAAGAAATAATTTCTATGGATATTATTTTCGTTGTTCTAACTTTGGTCATAGGACCGTTAATTGCAGGCAGAGAAGAGACATAGACACCTCATACCGAAGTTCAAGACAAGTCAAGTCTCGTCAGCAAGACAGTGTTGCTCTTTTAAACAGGTTCTCACCTCTCACAGAAGACTTTGACTATGAAGAACCTGGGTATGAAGATGAGATAGTTGAAAGGCAATCAGTCCTATATTCTCAATCTAATGTCTCATGGAAGGAAAGGAAGAAGATTGAGAAATCGAACCTTGCAGAGGTAGCCCTCAAAGCTACAAAGAACAACAGTACCTGGATTCTGGATAGCGGTTGTTCATCTCATATGATGGGTAATGCCGGACTACTAATGAATATCATAAAGAATATTGATGGTACAATAAGATTTGGTAATGATGGGGCTATGAAAATCAAAGGGATTGGAAGTACCCAATTAGCTAATGGAGATCTAAAGAAGACTGAAGTCCTTTACGTAGATGGACTACACCATAATCTCCTTAGCGTGAGTCAACTTTGGGACTCAGGACTTATAGTTACTTTTAATCAGAATGGCTGCACCATCAAGGGAAAAACCGGCAATTCACTTATGAAAGGATGTAGAACAGAAGGCAACTTGTATCAGGTTGATAGTGAAGAAAATGTATGATACATGACTGTTGAAGAAGAAAACAATTTGTGGCATCAGAGATTGGGACACATCAATCAACAAGACATGGAGAAAATATCAAAATTGAGAATTGTCATGGAAATCCCCAACCTGAAGCGTGAGCGTGAATAATCCTGTGATGCTTGTATTCGTGGGAAGCTGGTCTGCAGTTCATATCGGCCAAAGAAGAAAAAGGCATCTCACCTTCTTGATCTGATTCATACAGATTTTTGTGGTCCAATAAATTTTGCCGGAACTCATCGAGAAAGGTACATTGTCCTTTTCATAGATGATTACAGTCGAATGGCATGTGTGATGGTCATTCACCGGAAATGACAAGTCCTTGACTGCATGAAAACATATCGGCGAATCGCCGAGAATGATACTGGATGAACAATCAAAGTGTTGCGATCTGACAATGGAGGAGATTACACGTCCATTGAATTTGAAAATTATCTGGAGAAGCATGGGATACAACATGAGGTAGCTGCTGTGATAACTCCACAACAAAATGGAGTTGTTGAACGAAGGAATCGACAGGTGAACAACATGGCACGAACTATGCTGATTGAGAGTCGTATTCCACGACATTACTGGAAAGAGGCTGTTCAAGCTGCAGTGTACATTCAGAATCGAACAGGACTTTATATGGGTGAGACAAAGACACCATATGAATTGTGGAATGGACGGAAGCCTTCTCTAAAATACTTTCGTGTCTTTGGAAGTAAGTGATTCATCAGGAACAAAGAAGGAAACCAGGGGAAATATGGCGACAACGCAGATGAAGGAATCTTCCTCGGTTACTCATTGAACAGAAAAGCCTACAAATGTTTCAACAAGTGTTTGGGAAAGATTGTGGAAAGCAATGATGTTAAGATAATTGAAGAGAAAACCACAAATTCTTCACGGACGTCATAAGCTGATGTGATAGAAAGTCATGAAGAATGTGAACGTGAAGAAAATACAAATGCAGAAATAGAGGAAGCCATTCAAAACACTCATCAATCACATAATGATGTTGACTCAGAAGAAGAATCTGAAGAAGAAACTATGGATGAAGAGAATACTACTGAACCTCGCAGGAGAAATCGAAGAGCTGAGATTGATCCATCCAACATAATTGGGGATAGGAGTGCACCCACTCAAACCCGAAGGATGAGGAATACCACACAATCTTCATTTCTATCAGTTGTAGAGCCATCCTCATTCGAAGAAGCTACAAAAGATAAATCTTGGGTGAAAGCCATGAATGATTAATTAGATCAGATTGACAAGAATCAGACATGGGATCTTTTCCATAGACCCAAAGGTCACAATGTTATTGGTACCAAATGGATCTTCAAAAATAAGTTTGATGAGCATGGAAGTGTTATCAGAAACAAGGCACGACTGGTATGTAAAGGATACTCCCAGATTGAAGGTATTGATGTTGAAGAAACATTTGCTCCAGTTGCTAGACTGGAATCAATCAGGCTTTTCCATGCCATGGCACTCCAAAGAGGATATAAAGTATATCAAATGGATGTTAAGACAGCATTCTTGAATGGTGTACTCGAAGAAGGAGTCTACATTGAACAACCGGTGGGCTTTGTCTTGGGTACCGATGAAACAAAGGTCTGCAAACTAAAGAAATCTCTATATGGTTTGAAGTAGGCACCACGGGCTTGGTACTCACGGCTAGATTCATATCTCAAGAAGTTGGAATTCAAAAGAGGCGGATTTGATCACAATCTCTATGTGAAGAATTCTCCAAAAGATCAATTCATGGTTCTTTTCTACGTTGATGATATCATATTTGGTGGCAGCAGGCAGAAATCAGTGGATGAATTTGCCAACCACATGAAATAAGAATTTGAAATGTCTATGATTGGGGAGCTCACATATTTTTTGGGGCTATAAGTGATTCAAAAGAAGGAATACACATTCATTTCTCAAGAAAATTATGCAAGAGAGCTGCTGAAGAAGTTCAATATGCAAGACTCCAAACCAATGTCAACTCCGGTTGTAGTTGGAACTAAACTTGGAAAGCATGAGGATGGGAACTCTGTTGATCCCACCATGTATAAGAGGATCATTGGAAGCCTACTGTACCTGACGGCGACAAGGCCAGAAATTGTCTTTGCAACATGCCTTGCGGCCCGCTTTCAGAGTAATCCAAAAGGGGAACATATGGAAGCAGTAAAAAGAATCATGATATACATTCACGATACACATAACTTCGGGTTATTTTTTGCTGTAGGCAGGGATGGTGAATTATCCGCATTTTCAGATGCTGACTGGGCTGGTGATGTGATAGACAGAAAGTCCACTAGTGGTGGAGCTTTCTATATTGGGCAGAAATGTGTTGGCTGGTTGAGCAAGAAACAATAAAGTACTTCTCTTAGTACTGCTGAAGCTAAATATATCTCCGCCACAAAAGCATGCACTCAACTTCTTTGGATGAAGCAGCAGCTAACAGATATTGTTGATAAGGTGCAGCAACCAATGGTGATTTATTGTGATAACAAAAGTGCAATTGATCTTACGAAGAATCCAGTTCAGCATTCTCGTACAAAACATATTGAAATACAGTATCATTTTATCAAAGAAAGGGTTGAACAAGGCGTGATTAAAATGGATCATGTTGGAACTAATGAGCAAGTGGCTGATATCCTAACCAAGCCATTGTCCGCGGCTGTGTTCAAGAAGCATCAGTTGAACCTCGGTGTTCGACCACCTCCTACTACATAAGGAGGCTCCAGAAATCCCCTCTCCCCGTTTGTTTTAACTGTTTTTATCTGCTTATGGCTGTGATGTAGGATTATGGGGTAGATACTATTCAGGGGGAGTATGGATTGAGCTGAACGTTGAACATCTTTTCGGTATTTGGTTTTATTGTCAATGGGGGAGAAAGGCATAAATTCAAGGCACGAAATTCTTCTGTGATGAGAAGTATAAGAAGGATAACATCGGGTGTCATGGAGAATTTCAAAACACCGGAACCCAATTCAAGTCTCCCCTCTTGTTTTCTACACTGAGTATTTCTCATGTAGACTTAGAGTGTTGGCTGAGTTGATTCTTGCGTTTTGGGTTTGCTCATGGTTGGAGATCTATTGAATTTATTCTGATTGCCAACAAACCCAAAGGGGGAGATTGTTGGAACCAGGGTCTTCAAAGCATGATCTGGCGTATGGATTGTGTTTGTTGTCAATCCTCAGTGGAAGTTCAGGATGTGTACCAACAAAGAGATCATACTGTTCAAGCAGAAAACAGTAGTGAAGGTGGCGCTGTTTCCCAGTGTTTGCCAAATTTTCGGGCCTGAAAATCCGCAAATAAAGTAAAGTGTTTTTGGAAAAGGTACTTGCGCGCCGAGCTCTTTGAGGATAAAAGACTTGTGTGCCATATGTTTTTAAGGATCAGAACATCAAAATTTGGCTAAGGTAAGAAGGTCGCACAAGTGTTGGTTGGGTCGCGCAAGTGAGTTGCGCGAGAGAGGTTATTGAAGACAAGACTTGCGCGCCGTCGAGGGACTTGTGCGCCGACGCGCAGGGGGTCCAGTTTGCCTATAAATACTGGACCACCCCTCCTCATTTCTCACGGAGTTCAAGGCTGAGAGATTGTTCAAGCTCTCGTCACGCAGGTGGTTGAGTCGCGCAGGTGGTAGTTTGGTCGCGCAAGTAGAGCTTGCGCGCCGGTTGTCTGCAGTGCGCCCAAGACGGTTTGGGAGTGAAAGGAAGTGAATTGGACATGTTTTTTGTCGAGGAAGTAAGTGTCACGCAGGTGCATTGGTGACAATTGTGTGCCAGTTTGGACTTGCGCGCCGTATTGGGACTTGCGCGTCCGGCTTGGAGAAGCGCGCCAGGTTTTGCTAAAGCCCGCCGGCCTGTTTGGAGCAGCATGAAAGCCAAGAGACTACCTGATACATTCAAGGAAAAGTGATATTCTGCTTCTGGTGAGAATAGGACTTCAATAGAGCATCTACATACAACTGAGGATGCATTCTCTTGAAAATGATGAATAGACCTTCACTTCTATAAACTGAGTGGGACTTCACCAACAGCAGTGAGCCAGGGGGAGTCAACGGGAGTGACCCAAGGGGAGCAGTGGGCTATCGCTGAAACTTTGTAAAGGCAGTGAGCCTGGGACAGAGTAACTGTACCCGAAATTTTGTAATCTACCGCTAGTGAAACATAGCGGATTTTGGTACCACCGACAACCTGGCGGCGTATGCTCCTTGGACGTAGCCCTTAGTGGTGAACCAAGTAAAAAGGGCTATGTCTTCTCTGCGCATGTGAATGTTTGCTTTCTGATCATAATCATCATACAGGTTCAACATGTTCCTCCCAACGTGGGAACAAGATCCATCACATTAAAAGAAAAAGTGGTCACCCTGATTCACCCCTCCCCTCTCAGGGTGTCCCGGGGTCCTTCAAAAATCACAATGAAGAATATGGTTGGAGATATGGATATTCATTCTCATGCATACAAGAATGAATATGCGTACCTCTGATGAGATTCTTCATTTTGATTTTAGTGTGAGAAAGAAGAAAGTAAATGAGTCATAAGACAAAAGAAGATCTGTCAATCCACTAGAAATTGTGTCTCCCTTAATTAATGGTAATTATTAATAAGAAGTAGTAATTAGTTATAATTTTTTTTTCAGATAGTGTTTTAATAATTTCAAAATATTCAAAAATAGTGATGATTTTATATTTTGTAGAATAATATTGATCAAGCAAGTCAAAATCAGTCATTATTAGATGATCTCACCTGGATAAATCAGTGTAAAAATCCAAATGGTTCTATTTTAAATATTGTATATATTGAGGGTGTTGAACCTTTCTTCGAATTTTCATCAGCAAAACCATAATATGTTTTAGAAGTCACAATTAAGTGTCCTTGTAAAAATGTGCTAGGAGAACGTTTGACACATTTTGATAAGCGACTATGTATATTGAGTAACCCACCATCCAAAATGGTTAAATCATATAATGCATATGTGGTGAATGGTTTTTGATTTCATACACGTGCATATGGGGAACAAAAAAACAATGAACAGTGGAGTTTTTTTTGAGAGGACAACATCGTAGAGAAACTGAAGTTAACTATTACAGAATTTTGGATGAAATTATTGAGCTATGTTATCTTGGACATAATTACATAATAATGTTTAAATGTCAGTGGTTGGATACAGATAGAGGCTTGCGTGTTCATCAGACTCATGGAATTTTCGATTTTATATATAAAAGTCTTCTTGCAGTAAATGAACCATTTTTACTAGCTTAATAGGCACATCAAATTTATTACGCAAAGTGCTGTGACACTTCAAGAGACCTGAGTGATTGGTCGAGCATAATTAAAATAAAATCTTGGGAAAATCAATTTACTTAAACTAAATGTGGTTCTGCTGAAGTGGAAAGAATTGAAATTTTTCCTAAGACTACTCAAAATCCATCTTTTTCACAAAGAAATGTGAATATCGATGATGACACCCCACAATTAAGGGTCAATGGTGATGAAGATGTTAATGATGTTACAAATGAATTTGAAATGACAAGGGATGGTGAAAGTGAAACTCTTATGGATATTGATGATGTTTAGGAGGAATATAAAGACATTGGCATCGTCAGATATGAAGATGATGATGAAGGTGAAGATTGACACAGTTAAATACTGGTTATGATCATAACTAATATATATCTATATATGACAGTTATTTTCAACTATCTTTTAACAACAATCATTTTTTGTTTTAGAGTGATCCCGATCTATATCGCGTGTTGCAGGAGGCTGATCTACCTTTGGATGAGGGGGATGTGGTACCATCTAACCCTCAGCCTACTGGTTGTTCACGAGGTACGCGGAGGGGGCACGGTCTTGCACGACTGATGATTCTTGACCCTATCCCCAAGCGACTTCCACATCTTGGCTTTGATCCACGCACACGAAGGAATGATAACCTATATATTTTAGTTATCTTTTTCATTAATTTATTTTTATATATACTAATATTTTGATTTTGTATTCATTTTTCATGGTTTTTCACATGTAGCTGTTGGACATAGGAGCACTATATTGCGCAATTATTTTTCTCAGCCATGGATCACATGGGAACAAATTTCCATTGATGTGCATCTCTCCATGTACAATCAATGGCTGGTATGTAAATAAATAATATTTATTTTGAAATTTATTTTATTAAAAACTTGATATTATAAATTATTTTTAGGTTTTATGGTATCCCAACGAGGATAGCAGGCATGTCGCTATCTGGGCAGCATGGGAGGTGGCTATGCGTGAGCGTTTGCGTCGGTTTTTTCACAATTTAAGAAAGACGACCATTAAGAAAGCAGGAGCGACATTATTTGATGAGTCGTGTAGAGCCCAGAAACTAGAGTAAATTTCATCTTAGGTTTGTGATGGATTATGTGCACACTGTTTGGGTGGTGGATTTTAGAGGATGTCTTCATTGGGTCGAAAGAATCATGGGAGACAAGAGGTGACACATCGAGCTAGTATCCATACATTCAGTGTGCATAGAGAGCATCCGGTAAGTATATTTTTTACAAAATTTATATAAATTTAAATATAAACATTTTATTTTATATTTATGTAGGTAGTAGAGCATCCTAATATTACAGAGTTCAAAGTTTATCGAAAGACGTATAGTGATCCAGCCACTAGAGATAGTAGAGGTGATCGCCAGCGTCAGATTGTGGTTAGTATTATTTTTTCAGTTTGACAATTAACTGCATATAATATTTTCAGAATTTAATTTAAAATTGGAATTGAAGGAGTCATATGAGGATGCGACGTCTCAGACACAGACTGATGGTCAGGACGAGGCGACTGATCAGACTAGTGCACACCATTTTGACGAGGCCACATGGATGTATGTGACTCAGTATGGCTTTGAGCAGGGAAAAGTAGTTGGTATCGACTCTCATTTGACTTTTGATACTTATTATGGTACTGCTGCGATGTCGGCATCCAACTCGAGTGGAGCTCTTGGAGAGGCATCATCTTCTGCCTCACAGTATCAGGAGCACTTACGAGCTCAGAATGACATTATAGAAAGTTTGCAGAAGCAGCAAGAAGAGATGTGCCAGTAGCAGCAGCATCAGTAGCAGCAACATGAGGAGGAGATTCGTCGATGGCAGCAGCAGCATCCGGAGCATATGTAGTACATGCGCCGTCTGACTCGTAGTTTGGGGATGGAGTTTCCTCTACTATCTCCTTCAGATCCACCACCTCCTCCAGAAGATGACCACCCGATGATTTTCTTATGTTAAAAACATTTGAATTTAACATTTGTTGTAATGTGAACCATTTACAGTTTCTGTCTTTTATATTGGTGCAAATATTAGATAATTTAATTTAAAATATTTTATGATTTTTTTGGAATATTGAGTATTTTAATAATTTTAATAATTTTTATTTTTTTATTATTTTAATAATATTAATATTATTATTTCATTAATTAAAATTTTATCAAAAATATTTTTTAGGTATTATATTTTTTAATGTTTCTTTATTTTACTAATAATAATAATAATAATAATAATATTTTATGATTTTTTTAAAATTATTTTGTGAATATTGAGAATTTTAATATTTTTTTATTTTAATTATTTTAATTATTTTAATAATATTAAAATTAATTTTTCAATAATCCTAATTTTATTAAATTAATTTTTTTAAAATTTATTTATTATTTCCGACGGGATCTGTTGCGAAGGGTTCCCATCGCAAATAGTATAAATAATTTTTTTTTAAAATATTATCGATGGGATTATGGACCCGTCGAAAAAAGTATTTGCGACGGGCCCGTCACAAATAGTCTAAATAATTCTTTTAAAAAAAGTATTTGCGACGGGATTATGGGGCTGTTAGAAATAATTTTTGCGATGAGCCCATCACAAAAAAGATTATATATATATTATGTATATATTCAGAGACTTATCTGTGACGGGGAAGTAGCCCATCAAAAATAATATTATTTGTGACGGGCCCATTGCAAATAATATTATTTGCGACGCCATTTTCTACTACTGGATATTTGTGATGGGACCCCGTCACAAATAAGTTTTTGCAACGGGATCCCATCGCAAATAGCCCTTCATAAATATCTATAATTCTAGTAGTGTCTTGATTGATTTGAGATAATTTGTTAAATGATTTAAAAAGTTTAATTTAAGATGAATGAAGCTTGATTTTTAAAAGGGCTTGGGAATTGTGAAAAGCACCAATTTTAATTGGATTTAATTTTATTGGTGGGTCTATAAAAAATTTATTCCTTTATTTGAAACCAAATTTTATCAAATGAAATTATATTGATTGCAAAGAAAAATGGATTAAATTTAAATATGATTTGGAAGGGGAATGATTTGATAAAAACCTATAATTTGGAATTGAAATAAGAAAGTAATGATGGTAACTAAAATAAGAAAATTATACATTAATTTATTTGAAATTATTGACTATTTCATGATTTCTTGATTAATTGATTGAAGAATATGAGGTTCAAGGTAGCTATTGTGTAAATAGGAAAATAACATTAGGATATGGCCCCCTAGAGATGGATTGAAGATAAAAACACTAACATAAAATTAATGAGGAATTATTTACATGATGGGGAGTTATGTCAAAGTGTCTGAGATGAGGGACGTGTGAATACATTGGGTCGATATCATAGATTGCGTAGTGTGAGTATCCTTTTTTCAGAAACTAACATACAACATGTTTTATTACATAGTGCAATGACATTTTTGATTTGATGATTACATTCCATTTAATTTTTGTAATTATCTTATTTATGCCAGAGGATTTATATAAAAAATTAATATAAAATGTTCATTTAAGCCTGTATTGATATGTATGCCATCCTTTTTAATATTAAAAGAAAGATTTTCTGAAAATATTTATATGTAATATGATGAATTATTTTACATAAATTGATATAATAAAATTTTTATTATTATGGTACTTTTTATGGAACAATTAGTGAGACCTTACAGGGATTTCTTGATCAAACACTATCTTTTCCTTTAAGAGTTTATAGATTATATTTTTCGATTTCTAAGTAGAGGGAATTATCCACTTAATGGTGGTAGTTGTTCTTGGTCCTTGGGACCTAGAGTGATAATGATGACCAGTGGATATTTGATCCACCTCGTACATGGGATATGTATGATATTTTACCTTAGAAAATGTTCTTTCACATAAGGATGTATTTTTTAGGTTTTATTTTACTTATTTGACTCTAGTAATTTCTTTTTAAGTAGTGTTGACATAATGACTTGCCTTGTATTTATTCCATTTTTTATGGAAAATCATTCCTGTATGATTCTTGTATTATGTTAGTTTCTAGTCTCAAACCCATGTGAATTTGGAAAACTATTCCTAATATATTATAGCATAGTCATGTATCTTTAATCAAAGTTATCTAAGTAGGTTCACAATCAAATAGTATTAGAGGAGGTTGTGCATCTTTCATTAATGTAGGTTGTAATTAGAATGTCTTGGTAGATAAGAGGAAGAATTTTCGGGACAAATGAGGTAGTTGTGTGTGGGGTTTTGACCAATTTTCAATTTAATAAGACTTAATTCACCATATATTTTTTTTAGGAAAAGTGTATTTTTGGAATACTTTTATTTTATTTTTATACCTTTACCTACTTCTGATATTAGAATGTTGAAATCCTAATCCTAAATTATTCTTTATGAAATTGATATTTCTATATTTCATTATTGAGTTATTGATCGGTGTATCCTTTCTAATATTTTAGTGATTTCTATTGATGTTGTGTAGAATCATGCCTCTGAGGAGTCATTTGAATTGGCTATAGGGGGAGGTTTCTAGTGAAATATAGAAGTTGAATCCTCTAGTGGTCCCAAATATTGTTGAGATAGAGGTATATTCTATACATTCCCTGGAAAAAAGTCATTCACCCATTCCCATTTAGGAAATATTAGTGGCACCTCGATGAGGTGAATAGATAGATCATTCTCAACATTTTATTTATTAAAACCTACAAATTTACAAGGAAATAATGATCTTAAAGAGAATAATGATTGGTTGAAAAAGATAGATTTTATTTTTTAATTCCTTGAAATTCCTAATTTGTTTAATGTGACATTTTCTTCCTTCAAGATTCAGGGTCCTAATAGAAGATGGTAGGATTTGATGGTTATGAAGTAGAGGCATGGGGGTCTATATATGGAAATAATTTAGATTTCATTTCAATGAGAATTTATATACAAATTTTATGGTCTTGAAAAATTCCATGATGTTTTTTAACCTTCAATAGGCTGACGAGACTATGACACATTATATAAACCATTTACCTAAGCATATTTGGATTTTACCCAAGGATTATTTGATGAGAATATGATGGCATGAAGGTTCAATATAGGTCACAAACCCCAAATCCCATAATGGGTTTTCCTACTGAATATCACCTTTTATGCTAATATATTTCACAGAGCATTGATCATTGAGCATGACTTGTATAGTATCTTAGGGTCGATGGGAGTTCCTTTTTCTCCCAATGGCAGTTTTTTGGACCCTTTAAATATAAGAGGAAGCATGACGAGTCTCATGGTGGTTATAGAAAATATGAATTATCCAGACCTCTTATAGTAATAGAAAAAGTCCCACTAACATAATTTTAGTGTGACAAGGATGGGAATTATAAGTGGCTATTTTACTGAAGAACTAAAGATCTATAGATCTTATGGTTTTTCTAGATATCTATAAAAGTTTTTCCAAATCATGGATACTCTTTGTAGTGTCACATGATCATCATCACTGAAAATTACTATGGTACAATAATTTTATTCAAGAACTAATGGGTTTTATACATAATCGTCCAAAAAGAATAATCCAATCCTAATTTAATAGTTTCTAGAGGAAGCAGAGGTAGGTCCCACTACTGTAAGAGATACTATCACAATAGCTTCATATTTAGTGACTATGTTGTTTTGCACTGGTTTATATCACTTGTGTATATCATCCCGTGTTGTGAATTTTATAAATATTTCAAAGGAACTTTTATCTTATTTGATATATATTACTATTCCCCTCAAAACGAATACAAAACACATTCTTTGATGTCCCTCTTGTGTTTTATCTATGTCAAAGTTTTAGATTTCCATTATTTTTTTGGTTTTCAAACCTAAAAACTCTTGAAATCATTTTCAAGATGTATTCCCTAATTATTCAGAAGGACCAAATTGATTGTTACCATTCTTGAGTCCCTTTTACTATGACTGATGGGGGTTGTTTTGTATTTTAGGTGGAATGGTATCTATAATCAAGTAGATATATAACGTTTTTATGAATATTTTAAGGGTAATATTGTTTTTTACTAATATAGAGAATCTTTTAGTGATTATATCCATTGATTTCTTATTGAGTTCCTGATGTATTTCTAGTTAACTTTCTTAGTTTCTACTATTAAAAGAGGTGTAATTTTCCACTAATTTAGTACCTGGTAATCAGCCAGTGTCTATTCCTCTTACTGTATGGAAACAGGTAAAAATAAAGAGATGAATAATCAATTATATGATTTTTTAGAGAAGGTTTCTATATACCTAAGTGTGTCACCTTGGGTGGGGCCTATTCTCATTCTGATGAAAGATAATGGGATTCTATGAATTTTCATTGATTACCAAAAAATCAATCTATTTACTATGAAGAACACATATCTGTTACCATGTATTAATGTTTATTTAAACAATTTAAAAGGGAATGTATTTCTCAAAGATTGATATTTGATCTGATTTTCACCTGTTAAGATTAAAAGAGTCTGAAATTTAGAGGACCACCATTAAGAGAAGGTATATCCATTAAGAGTATCATGTTATTTCATTTGGTTTAACCAATGATCTAGTAATTTTTATGGTTTTTATGAAAATTATATTTCATGAGAACTGTCCCTCATTGATGGTTGTTTTCTAGAAAAAATATAGTTTACTCCATTTCTAAGATAGTGCATGGTTGTTATTTGAGAATAGTTCTATAAATTTTGAGAAATCATTGAAATTACATAATGCTTTTGAAGTATAATATATTCATTTTAGAAGTGATGTTATTGGGACATGTAGTCTTAGAAAATTATATTTCAGTTGATCGTAAGAAGTTGGATGATTTTATGATATTGGAGAAAATATGTAATTTTTTCAAGATATAGAGCTACACGGTCATGGTGGGGTATTACCGTAGATTTCTTAAGTATTTCCACTAGTTTTTTTCTCTATTGAGCACTCTCACTTAAAAGTGAGTGAAGTTATTTTTGGATAAGAAATTTCAGATTTCTTTCATTAGTTGAAATTTAGTTTTACTTTTGATCCAGATTTGAATCTTCCAAATAATGGTGAAGGATCTATGTTATGTTTTGTTTCATATGTTTAGGGTTTGAGTAACTTCTTCATACATGGTGATAATCTGGCATCATATGGTTCTAGACAACATAGTCTAGAAAAATAATTATCTAAACCTTGATCTTGAGATAACAACTATGATGGATACTCCTAAGAGTTAAAGTCATTACATTTTTGTATAAATGTTTACAATTTATTCAAAACTAAAATTTGAGTTATAAATTCTCTCAAAACTATCTAAATCATTGATAGAGGAATTGGGTGGAGTGACTACAGTCTTTGGATTTCATCATTGACTACACCCATAGTAAGGAAAGATTTTTTACTAAATCATTGAGTAAGAAACATCCAACCCATGACATTATAGATTCATTATAACAGTGGAATCTAATGGATCCCTTTCGATCAGTTACATTTTGGACTCTATGAGAATGTGTCTGAGGTTGTATTGGTGAGTATTCAATTGAACTCCTCCAACAACAAGAATATTATTTTAGAGCAACGATTTGTTGGAGTATTTTCTGAAATTATGGACTCCTTTTAGGGTGAGGAGACCATTGTTGGTTGTCTGTTCGCTTTAGATTATATCCTATGTTTCTAAAATATGACAATTGTGACTTTTCCTGAGACAAAGTCTTTGATGAGTTTTTTTAAAATTACCAAAAGTCGATAAAACTTGGAACCAAAAATATGATATATGATTTGTCTCAATGATTATTATGGCTAGGTACGAGGCAAGACATCACTGAGTTTGTTTTTCATTGTTATACCTATCAGTAGGTCAATGCCGAGTGACAAAAACCTTAAGGTTTTATTTATCCAATTCAATTGTGGACAAAAATGTGGGACATTATCTCTATGGGATTTTTTGTTGGATTTCTATCTACCCCTTGAGGGATGAATGTGTTATGGGTGGGGATCATTAGGCTAGCCTAATCAGATCACTTTATACTTATTTGAGATATAAAAAAAGATGTATATTTGGGAAGTATCTAAGTGAAAGGGATTTTCCATTTTCATAGAGTTACTTCTACTATATTCTATGATAGGTATCACCATTTTACTTATCACTTTTGTAAAGTCCACCAAGGGGCATTATGAAATCAGGTAAAATTGATCACAGAAAACAATATGTACATGGATGTCTATATAGAAGATACTATATCGATTCTTGGGGTCTTTTCGTGTGATTGAATTCTTGACATTGGTAGAGCTTGAGATAACCATGTGGGATTGGATAAGTTTTTCTATAATAATAGTTACCATATGCTATCAAAATATATCCCTGTTTGGCCTTTTATAGAAGACCTTGTATATCATTGTTTTTCTAGTTGAAGATGGGCGAAGCATAATTTATTGGACTATGTTTGGTCCCAGAAACTACATTGATGATTATATGGATTCATAAAAGAATGTTAATAGTAAAGATCCTATATAAATCTCATGATGATCATTTTCAATGATTATTGTAAGTTTCAGTAGGTAACAATGTCTTCTTATGAGTTTCACCTCAGTAGTTTCACCATTGTATTGGGATGGAGGGAAAGCTTGCACCAAGTATTGGGGGTACTATTGAGAATAATGAGTGGGTGGGGAAACTGGATTACCCTTTGGAACATCCATTATACGTGAATTTAATAAAAAATGTGTTTCACATATTACAACTTCAAAAATTTATTTATGACCCTTCTCATGTTTTTAGAAGGGAAAATCATGATGTTGGACCCAATCTATCAATGATTGAGCATACAATTAGGATTTTTGATTTAAAAACAAAGCTTATTTAATGGAATACAATACCAATACTCTATGTACTATAAAAGCATGATTTTGATTTGCATGAGACATGGGAGCATGATTCACTGATGAGAGACTGGTGGCCTAATCTCTCTGATTGGGAATATTCTTGATAGAATTTATCAGGATAGAAAGTGTTTATGTTGCGGGGGAGGGGGCTTGTAACATACTGGTTAAAGGTATACTCTTTTTCCCATTTTACCTATTATAATATCTAAAACATGGATGGTTTGATCAAGGATGGGGATATATTTTCAGAAAAAATGACATAATGTAATAGGATGTTTGTTTGTTTGAATTGATGGAGTCTGAGATGAGTTATATTATTTAGGGTTTGTTCTACTAGGGGATGTTGATAAAAAACCATATACGTAAGGAATTTAGTCCACAAATCCTTGGATTATAATATAAATTTTTTAATGGACACAATTTGTGAATATTTATTATAGTCTAAAACAATTTATTCCACAAATAATGAATATATGATGTAAATTCAATGATTGTGAATTTTAACATGACACTATTTTTTTTAAATTTGTGTGTTAGGTTGGGTTATTTATGTTGTAACATAATATATTATAATGTAAATCCACAACACCAAGACAATTTATTTTTGATGTGGACTAAAACCATTTCATTTATCATGAAGACACTTTCCTTAAACCCTTTAAGATACACCATGTGTTATTTGGTGGATTCCTTCTCTTCTAGGCTTATCAGTTGGTCATTTGATCTTCATTTAGTTTCCTTGTTTTGGGTTTCTTCTTATTTACACTATCACTCTCTAAGAGTGGTGTGATCTCAAGATTTTTTGATTGAATCATATTTTTATCTTGATGATTAATGATATAGGAATTCATTGTTTTTCTCATTTATTTTCATTCTCTATTATTATTTCCAATATCTCACGAGGATTTTATTAGAGATTAAATGTTTGTGGTTTTATAAATATTTAACCCAAAATTGAAAAATTGAAATTTTTTGTTGATTTAAATGAAAATTTAAAATATTTAAAAAACTATATTACATAGGATTGATGCTTGATATTTGGAAGGGTATGAATTTTGTGAAAAACCCCATAAAACATTGGAATTGAAATTTCTGTGGGGGGGATTTGAAAAAAATTTATGGCTTGACTTTCAACCAAAATATAGTGAAATTATTTGATATTGATTTTAGAAAAATATGTATTAAATATAAAGATGATTTTAATATATCTTGAGTTGATAAAACCCAAGATTTATATTTTTAATGAGAAATTCTTGTTGAAAACTAAAATTGGGGAATTTTATTAGGTATTGGATTTAAGTGATTAATATGACCATGATTGATTGAATGATTGATTGAAAGAAATGTGATTCTAGGTAGTCAGTTGGAAATTAGGATGAGAATGGTGGGAACTTACCCCTAGAAATAAATTGATGATGGAAAAACAGACATAAACTTATCGCAACAAGATTTTTCTGATGGGGAGTTGATCTAAAAAAACTTGAGCCAATGGACATGTGCACACATTGAGCCGATATCACTAATTGAAAGGTGTGTAGATAAATTTAATAAAAATTAAAATACTTCAATGTTCATTATATGGTGTTATGATATGATTTATTTTATGATAACGTTCCATTTATTTTTTGATCTTATTTTATTTATACTAACTGAATTATATAAATTATTTATATAAAATATTTATTTATTCCTATTTTGATATTTCTTCCATATATATTAATTATGAATTAATGTTTTGTTAAAAATATGTATTTTCCATTCTATTACTTATTTTATTTAAATTTAATGAATAATGGTTTCCGGTTATGGTACTATTTATATAACATTTGGTAAGACTTTAGTGGGATTTTTATCTCGCAATGTACCATTGCCTTAGAGAATTTGTGGATTATCTTTTTATTGGACCAATAAAAGAAAAAGTACCACTTATAGGTGGTGGATGTTCTTTGTCTTTGGGACTCAAAGTTGTGGAGGTTATTGGTGGAGATGTGATCCATTTGTTAAATGTGATATGTCTTTTATTTTATCATTGTACATTCTACCTCACTTGAAGATGTATTATTATAGGTATTGTTTTTTATGTTTGATTCTAGAACATTATCTTTGAGGATTGTTGAAATACTGTTTTGTTTTTTTATCTTAAAATGTTTTGTGCCAGAATTTTTCCTTTTTGATTCTAGTATGATATTAGGTGTAAGTCGCCAATCTATGGAGATCAGGAACTCCATTTGGGATATGTTATATTTGTCTTGGGTATCATTGCACCAGGGTATCCGGGCTAGTTTTTCATAGATGAGGTAATATTATTTTATATTCTTTCCAATTTTTCTTTCATAAATCTTTTATATTTATTTTAGTTTGTAACCCATTCCTCAAAAATTGATTAATTATATTATTGACTTTGTAAAAATTAATTTATTCAACAAGAAAATTAGTATTTAAAATATATGTATATATACCACCTCTCTCTCCCTATTTTGACATGTCTTGTTAATGGATTATTGTAAAGACACAGAATTTCCATGTATTTTTTTTAATATATGGGAATTTTGTGACTTCGCGAAAATTGACGGTGCGTGATTCTGAGGCCCGGGTGCCCAAAATGAATTTCTGAACTTTATTTCGAGTACGTTCAGTAAATATGCGAGCAATTTTTTCTAACATTTGAACTGGTGCTCGGAATTGAAATCCAAGGGCACCATTGAACTCGCAGCGCAAATATTCACTTCAGGATACCTTCACCTTGACCACAATAGGTCGAGGGTGAAAGATAGAATTTTGGGTTTTTCGTCGAAACAGAAATAAAACAAACAATTCTTTATTTTATTTTTCTTTTGTTGAAACCTCCCATGTGAAAGGTTTAAGAGGTGGGGACGACCAGAACTAAACCTCCCATAAGAGGTTATGGTGGTGGGGACCACCCGAGATAAAAACCCCCTTGAACACCCTCTTAAATGTGGGGAAGCCTCTTAAACTTCGTCAACATTAATGGTGGCACCCCCTTTAATTAATTATACCAACTAAATTAATTAATTAAACCAATTTGAAATTATGACATAATATTCTATAATGATGGATAATTAATTTTTGGGTGGACTGGGGGACGGTTATTGGCAAAGGATAAAGAGAGAGATTTTGGGAGAATTACACTTCTCCAACGAAGAACTTCTTCCACGAAGAATGCTCCTCCAATTAAGAATGCTCCTCCAATGAAGAACACTGACACACGACTTCAACTTCTTTCTCGGGACATCCTCCAATTTGGGAGGTATTCAATCAATGACCGTACTTCCCTCCTAATTGTTGTTAACAAACAAATGAGGTAGGGGTTTGTTTTAATTTTGATCAATGTTAAATTCCCTCTCATATTGAACCACGTTCCTTGAGCCCATATGCTACCGCCCTAACGTGGAGTGTATTGGCCAAACAAACATGGCCTGACCCCTCCGCAAATCTTGTGGATCTTTTGGGTGATCTTCGCAATGCTTTCGGAAAATGGGTACCAGCGGTTGGCACCAGTGGAACTCGAGAACCGTGACTAAGGAGATGAAAAAAGGGTGGCAAGTCAAGCCGACCGCCAGTGAAGGCACGACGCCCCACATCCCACGACCTCCACCGCCCGATGGCCTCCGTGCCCTACGGCGCTCCGCGCCCCGTGACGCTCTACCGCCCATGGCCACCACGGCCCCGTGGCCCTACCGCACCGTCCGCAACCCCGCCACGCTACCCGAGGACTTGCTGCGCCTTTCACAGCCCCACCAAAATGCCTGCAGTCCCGTCTTGCCACCCTCGTAGCCCCGCGGCCTCCGCGCCACCCCGCGCCACCAGACCGAGCTGATTATCGTAGACAGTACCACCCAACACAGGCTAGACCGCCCAATAGGCCAGGCCGTCTGACACAGGCCGGGCTGGACCCAGCGGGTCGACCCAAACCGGGTCGGCCTAGGCGGGGTCAGACCGGACCCGGACCCACTACCACCCATTTATGCTCTTTTGGCCATATCTTTGGCATTGAAGGTATATTTGATGAATCGTTAGCAGTGCTGGAAACCTTGAAGCTAGACAATCCCTTTGAGTATACCCCTACTGGAGATTTTGGTAAAGTTGGAGTATGATCAGGTTGGATCGAGCACGAATCCAACAGGTCCCTCGGGATAAAAAGGCTAATAACTTACAGACCGGGCGTCCGATTGACACACTGAATGTTGCGTTGAGACCCCTATGACGTGGAGGTCCTTTGAGATACTTATTCATTGGACTTCATGGAAGTTTTTGTATCGACCAGTGGCTTGTGGAGCGGACCCCCTAGAGTCAAGCGATCGTAGTGCGGGAACCCAATAGCTGGCTGTGACGTGAAGAATGAATAGCGATCCTATGTGGGTCAGCACCTAGCGATCCTATGTGGGTCAGCACCTAGCGATCCTCTATGGGTCAGCATCGAGCAATCCTGTGTGGGTCAGCACTGAGCGATCCTCTGCGGGTCATCACCGAGCGATCCTGTGGGGGTCAGCACCAAGAGATCATGTGTGGGTAAGCACCAAGCAATCCTGTGCAGGTCATCACCTAGCGATCCTCTGTGGTTCAGAACCGAGCGATCCTATGTGGGTCTGCACCAAGCGATCCTGTGTGGGTCACTACCGAGTGAACCTATGTGGGTCAGCACCTAGCGATCCTGTGTGGGTTAGTGCCGAGCGATCCGGCGTGGGTCAGCACCTAGCGATCCTGTGTGGGTCAGCACTGAGCAGTATTATGTGGGTCAGCACCTATAGATTTTCTGTGGGTCAGCATCGAGCGATCCTATGTGGGTTAGCAACAGAACCTCTTTACAGAGTAATATGAATTAGTAGTTACATCTAATCATCTCTACCATTGTACTTAAGTTATACTTGGTGTGAGCTGAGTTCGTACCTGTGTGGTACTTTCATTCGTGGTAATACCTTGGTGGTATTCTTCTGTGTGGCGTACCTCTGTGGTACTTACCTTCACGGTATTCCTTCCTTTGTGGAACAATTGTGCTTTGGGGTTTTGGGTTGGATACTATGTTTCATCTTGATTGAGATGGGTATACTTGATAACTTAGGTATATGTATGGTCATATACCAAAGTAGGGTTGACAATTGACTTCATGCTTTGTAGTTTATCCTTTGTGGATTTTGTGAGACCTTGAGGGTCTCAAGGACCCTACTGAGTATAGTTATACTCCCCCCTGCACGATCTATGCCCCACCTTGTTTTTTTTTGGTGCAGACGAAGAACATTACTGATCGAGGATGAGGGTACCGGGACTAGATAGGGCCTAGAGGTGGACCATATGGAATGTAAGTATACAGCGAAGATGGGCGGATGTGGAGTGCTGAGGAGACGATCTATACCTACCCATTAGGTAGGTACCTTGGAGGACGACCCAATAGCTGCTTTCCTTTTCCTTCAGTTGTTCTGTTTTTCAGTTGTACTTGTACATTTACTATTGGTCTTGTATTCTAACCCCTTTTTACTTTCAAAACTCTTTTTACTATATAGTTTACTTTTGTTCGTATCTTTCTGTGTGCTTTTTTGCATGTGTTTATAGGTTATAAAGGAAATGACTTCCCAGTTTTAGGGAATATGCCTTTTTTGTGATCGTCGCTAACCCCTAGCCTATGGAAGGCGGTCTTGGGGTAGTCATAGAATGGGCCCCAAGGGACGGGTCGTGACTAATTGTTATAAGAGGAGTAAGTTATACCATTTAACATAGGACACTGATCTTTTTAACGGCAATAGTGTTAAGTGTAGTGAGTGTGGTTATCAGTTTAGGGAATCAAGTGTTAGTGCGGCGGCTGACGTATCCATACACAAGGACCATGACTTCTGATTTCTGACTCAGTGCACAAAAACTCTAATTGTGTGTGGATTTTGAAGAGTTTTCGTTGTGATATTTTTGTCTTAGCTCACCAAGTATAACATTTTGACAGTGTCGAACCTATTTCTTTTCAGAATTCCTCCATGAAGACAGCCATCTAGGGTTCTAAGAGTAGTACGCATTGATAGCCCACCGAGTGACGAGGCCTCGGCATAGGGCCCTCTTCTAGCAGAGGCATGAGCGGAGGCACCAGCGTTACCATTACTCCTTGGGCCACTGATGCCACCATACCCAACATCAGAGGTTGTACGCTTCTTGATCGCGTTGTACAAGTTCCATTGCTAGAGGCCACCCATGTTCAAGGGAAAGATGAACCCACAGGCGGTTCAGGATTGGATGGAGGCTGGGGTGAGTGTTTTCCAACTGATAGGGACACCAGCTGATATCATGGTGATCCTTGCCACGAATCTTCTATAGGCAGCACCAGGAAGATGGTGGAGCTTGATGCTCCAGGTTCACGATGAGGTGACGCTTCTCTGGGCAATCTTTGAGAGCCTATTTAGGGCAGAGTTTGTTCCAACGACTCTTCGCATAGTCGCATTCAGGAGATACTTCATATGTAGTAGGGAAGCATGACTGTGGCTCAATACTCAGCGAGGATCACAGACCTCTCATGCTACTCCACTGATATGGTGCGAGACCCATTATTCAGGGCCCAGACATTTGAGCATGTACTCAGAAAGGAGATCGGGGCTCTGATGATCTCACTCAGCATCCTGACGCAAGAGAGGGTGTTAGAGAGATCCCTCTTAGGGGAGATTTTCCTTTTTGAGTAGTCATCAGCAGCGAGACCCACCACAAGTAATCGCATAGAAGAGTCTTATGCATCTGGCAGTTGAAAGATGTCGCAGAGGTCCAAGAGGACCAGACCTATAGGTGGATGACCGTACGATTCAAGGTCAGTTGTGCTAGACACCCGAGGTAGATTCAGTCATGCCAGGAGCGGGTAGTGATACGCATGTGGCGGGCAGGGTCACATGGCTAGTGACTATCCGAACCATAGTAGGAATGATCAATAGACGATTGAAGGACCGCCCAGGAAAGAAATAGGTATTCGATCGAGGTGGTCCGCAGGAAGTCAATAGACGTGGAAGAGGAGCTGGTCATGTAGCTAGTGGTGGGCGACGATTCTAGATGTTACCGCCACCACCACCTGGTGGTCCACCCCGACCAGAGGGAGCAGGAGGATAGGGGCGAGCTCAGCTTCAAGAAGTTGAGTCTTATGACCATGGAGCTCCGGAGATGATACAAGGTACGATATATGTATACTCCACCTTAGCTACAGTACTTATAGACAAAAGTTCTAATCATTCTTTTATTTCCACTACCCTCGTTCAGAGCTCAGAGATTGTGACAGAGTCGTTGGATCTATCCTTATTTCTAGAGACTCCTATGGGAGAAGATTCGATGATTACACATTGGTACCAGCAGTGTGAGATTACTCTAGGAGGTGAGACCTTCAGCTAGGATCTCCTAGTAGCGGCGTCGAGGCATTACAACATCATCTTGGGTATGGACTGGTTATCTACAGTTTATGCCCCAATTGATTGTATTATGCCCAATGTATGAAGTGACATCATAGATGGGTCTGGTTTTACCTTCACTGGTGAGAAGGGAGCCTTTTCAACATAGGATGGACTTACTCGGAAGAGAGTGCATCCAATCACTCATCAGTTGGCATGGCTTAACCTTAGAGCGGTTGATGTGGAGAGTCCAAATTATCTTGTAGTGGTGGACCAGTACATAGATGTCTTCTCTAATGATGTTATGTGTCTACCTCCTCATAGAAATGTGTAATTTTACATTGACATGTGCCCTGTGACGTCACCAATATCTACATCAGCATATCGGATGGCTCCCGTGGAGCTTCATGATCTACGGGTACAGCTAGAGGACTTACAGGGGAAGGGATTCATTCTCCCTAGTGTTTCTTCTTGGGAAACCCTGATTCTGTTTACCAAGAAGGCGGGTGGGATATTGAGGCTTTGTATTGACTATCGGCACCTGAATCGGGTGACCGTGAAGAACACATACCCAATTCTGAGGTTTGACGAAATCTTTGATCAGCTAAAGGGAAAATAGTGGTTCTCGAAGATAGACCTTAGATCAGGCTATCACCTGATCAGAGTATGGGATGAGGATGTGAATAAGAAATATTTCAAATTTGGTATGTCCATTATGAGTTCTTGGTTATGCCATTCAGCATGACCAACACTCCAACATTGTTCATGGGACTCATGAACATGATATTTCAGCCATATCATGATTGCTTTGTATTAGCCTTAATCGAAGATATTCGGATCTAATCGACTACTGAGGAGGAGCATGCCTATCATTTGAAGGTAGTACTGGACACACTCCGAGAGCACCAGCTTTAGGGTAAGCTCTCAAAATGTCAATTTTGCATCTGAGAGGTTCAATTTCTAAAACACGTCATCTTAGAGTCTGGAGTTGTAGTGGATCTAGTGAAGATTGAGGTGGTACATTACTGGGAGCCACCCACAAGTGTGACAGAGGTAGAAAGTTTCTCAGGTTTGGACAAATACTACTGATGATTTGTGCCAGATTTCTCCAGAGTTGCAGCACCTCTTTCAGCATTGAAAAATAAAGGGCAACCCATCATGTGGATGGAGAGATGCCAGCAGAGTTTTTAGGAGCTAAGGTAGAGGATGACTAGTGCCCCCATATTGATGCTTTTATAGGAGGGAATTGGGTACATAGTCTACTGCAACACATCCGGGACCGAGCTCAGATGTGTCCTGATACAAAAGTGAGAAGTGATCACATATGGTTCTCGATAGTTGAGATAACATGTGAAGAACTACACTACTATTGACCGGAAGTTATAAGCAGTGGTCTTCACCATGATGATTTGGCGACACTATCTGATGGGAAAACATTTTACAATCTACTATAATCACAAAAGTCTCAGGTATATCATCTCTCAGAAGAACCTGAACCTGATACATCGATGTTGGCTGGAGTTATTCTAGGACAATGACTTTGAGATAGTCTATACTTTTTGGAAGGGGAATGTTGTAGCAGATGCACTCAGCAGAAGATCTGGTATACAACTACTAGGTGAGGTGACAGAGCAGTTGGCAAATTTTCATATATGAATCGTGGATCAAGATGGAGAAACTTTTTTTTAGTCTCTTACAGTCACTCCCCCACTTCTTCTGTGAGTTAGGGAAGTGCAGCGTGGGGCGCTGACTGCGAGGCTCGATGTGCTTAGATATCCACATGGCAGGCACTTGATGCATTTTATGAAGGTGGGGAGAATGTCATCCTCTTTAGAAGACATACCATGGTACCAATGTCACTTCAGGAGGAAGTGTTGAGGGAGTTACACACATCCCCTCTAGCAGTACATCCAAAAGTGGCGAAGATGTACCCAGACCTCCGACGACAGCACTGGTGGCCAGGGATGAAGAAACCAGTAGCAGAATTTGTCTCTCGATGCGTCATGTAATGCCCCGACACCAGCTACCCAGAGTCGGTGCATTACTTCGTAACATTGGCATGATCACAAAAGATCAAGTCTCGAATGACCGATTTGTTTAGTAGCCTTGGAAACACTAGATACAATCATAAGTCTTACATTACATCATAAAGTGAAAAACTAATAACAAATTCTTCATAGTCCACACTCATATCCTCTTCTGACTATCCCTGCAGGTCATTCATAAAATACTTCTTCACTTCCTGGAAAATATTAAAACATTGAAAGGGGTGAGCTCAGATGCTCAGTAAGGATAACAATATAGCGAAAGCTTTCATCAATAAACATAAACATTTAAGGCAATGTATAACTAAAACAAAATCCTTTTAAACATGAACTTCAACATAATATGGAAAAAGTAAAATGAGATAATTCCATTCACTTCTTCACATGGATATTCTACTAGTCGAATAACCACATGCAATATCAATAACCACTTTCATAATGATGGAATGCATAATGCCTGACATTCTGAAACATTTTGTAAAGGCCTCGGCCAAGAAGTCTAAAATGATTAAGGCCTCGGCCAAAATCACAAATCAAATTGGGAAAGGGACTCATCCAATTCCACGTCAAGTTGTCTCATGAGACCTACCGATGCATCGAGGAGCTATAGCGGGCTCCACCCGTCACTTATTAAGTCCAATGCATTCCTCATATGAATATGTTTAAACATATCATAAACCATAACATAATCATATCACATAAAACATGCATAAAGGAAACATAAAATTTCCACATTTCAATCACAAGATATCAATACAACACATTGATATAATAAAAATGCTTTCAAAACCATTTTCAATACCAAAATAAAAGAAAGTTAAAACTTTGTATTTATTTTTCTTTAAAAAAATGATGGCTTGTAGAGGAAGCCGGAACTCAAATAATGGTCACGGCGGTGGAGAAGTCATTGTCGCCGCATATGTACGGAAAGAAAAAAATTCCCTTTTTGTAGTTTAGTGAAATGCTTCGTATAAAAAAAATCCTTTTGAATAAACGTAAAAGTCAAAGGGGTTTATACACCGTATAAAAGAAAGTTGTGTATAAAACCAAATATGCCCCAATGAAAGGAGATTGAGACGAAGTCCTTAAAAAGATCATTTTTAAAATAACATAGATCTATTATGTGTATTCACTATATGTACACATAATGAAAGTATAAATACAAGATAGTACATAATAATATCATGACATAATTTGAAAGTAGGAGATTAACCCAAAGAATGGAAATTGGGGTAAGAAATTCCCTTACCTTGTGTCCGACTTGATTCGACCATTCTTTAACCTCCTGAATAATAATCTAGAGTTAATATCTATTTTATTAAGAACCATTTTCAATTTCATTATCCTTTTTATATCACTTATTACAATGTTATGAACATTATGTAATTATTTAAGTTAATAACGGTCATTTTGTCGATCTTTGGTACTTGAGTCAACAATAAACTTCTTATAATTACAAGTTGTTTATGTGGTAGAATATCCATTATCTCCAGAATTATATTAATGATTTAGATTCCATATATATCATATATATCTATTATATACATTCATTCATAATATTACATAACATTTAGAGGTAAGAAATGAAATGCACCGTTCATGGAGACGGTAAGCCGTACGTACGTATGAACGCTACTTTCATTTATATTTCGTATTTAATGGAATGAAATCATAATTTTATTAAGGTATAATATTTTTCCTGTGTAATATCATATATAATATCATTTACTCCATCCTTTATACATCCCACATATGGTATTAACGATTCACATCACTTTGAGGGGGCGGTAGTCCGCACTTCCTAAAATGAAATTATCACGTTTACCCATAATGGAAATCATAAAGTATTCCATAAATGAGAAATACAGAAGCATAAGGAAAACATAAACATATTATATATCATATATAAATATAGTGACATCTTAATGGCCACCTTTGAAGGTGTTATATGAGTGTTGAACAATCATCGTTTCGTGAGGCAGAAATTCGTCATCCACAGAAACTGTATGTTCTTCAACCATTAGATGCAGGTGTGTGTAAGTGTAGCTCGAATACTACTTGTAACAACATCTTAGTATATTGAGGATACTGGTGTTGTTACAAAAGAAATTAATAAAAAGAGTTTAGGGGGTTGGAGAAGAAAAATAATACAAAACAACATTAGAGAAGACATTACCTCAAAATCAAGTAACTCTTTTTGATTTGAACCAAAGGCTTCCTTGGGAAGAGTTATGACCAAAGGGAGGCTTCTAGGAGTAAGGGAGGGAAGTTGGGAGAGTATTTGGGCAGAGGTTGGCCGAGCCAAATGGCTTGAATGTGTGAATGAGGTGGTAGAGGTGGGGGCCTTTTATAAGAGGAGAGGAGGGGCACTCTTGGAACGTAAAGAAAAGTCACTTTATTATAACAATGAGTTTCGGATTTTAGAGGTCCCACACTTATATAATTCTAGGATAAGGTGATAAGGGTTCTAAATCCACCCATACAATAGGTTTTTGACATGTGTAGGTCTTAGATATTACATTATCTTTCCATTTTATTTAAATCGTTAAATAATGAGGTCATCGCTGCATCATCATGATGTCATAAATAATTTAATTTATTCAATGTGTAAAAATTATAAAAAAAATACTATGATGTATTAAATCTTTTAATATTTCTAATTAATATTTATGGTCAAAAATATGACTTGTATAACCCCATTTAAAAATTGTTTTAGTAAAATAACTCATGTTTGTGACATTTTTATTTTAACATTAAATAAAATGTTTTTAATGTCATTTTCCCACAAAAGTGTCTACATGGGGTCCCCAAGTTGACCCATGGATTGTCTTGGTCGGCCATGGCACATCCAATGAGGGTAGCACATGTTTCAAGCACATCTCATATTATTAAAACATTATTTTTACCTTAAACTACACTAATTACCTCTAATCGCGATTAAGAACTTAAAAGTTACTATTCACCAAAAAATTATTTTAATCTCATTGAACCACATTTTACTTCTTAATGACAACCATGTATGTTGGATTTTTGAAATTCAAAACACAGAAGTGGTAAAATTTCATTTAAACGAAAAATCAGTTTTTATAAGTACCACTTAGTGGTTTCACTATTCATCAAAAATTGATGTTTTTCAGAAAAATCCAGAGAATTTACCCTAAGCTATATTTGATATTCCAATTTAAAAAATGATATCTATTTTAAAAAATTCCAAACTTATAAGTTGCATTAATTAATTTTATAATTAATTCCCACTGTCACAACAAATAGCGTGTTTTTAAGATACAATTTATATCAAAAGATTGGCAATTGTTTATGTCCAATTTCAATGTTAAATTAATTCTAATGAACACCATTGGATAAAATAGTAAAAATATATTCTAATTATACTTTAAAACCACTAAATATTATAATTTATCACTATAAATTATTTTGATTAAAAAATTTGTTTTTAAGTATTTTTCACTATTCATAAAAAAATTAGAAGTTCTCAGAAAAATACCAAAAATTCAACATAGGCTAATTTTGATATTCCGAATCCAAAAATGAAGTCCATTTTGAAATATAAAATTTCTATAATTTTAAAAAGTGGTTATTACTATTCATAACGGCTACTTTGATTAGTCGCGATGTTTTAGAACTCAAAGTTGCGTACAATGCAAGATATTGCATTATTGAATGACAAGCGTATCATGGAATCTCGGGGTGTTACATTCTACCCTCCTTCAATAAATTGCGTCCTCGAAATTTGAAATTTTCCTTCGAAAATAAAAGGTTGAAAAGAGAAAATACCTTTGTGGAAAACCCACATCGGAAATAAGATTAATAAAATTTAGCCTTAAAAAGAGGGAAAGGGAAATGAAAAAGTCACCACCAAATTATGATCTCGATAAGGAGAACATTGGTGGAAATTAGAGACATATAATTGGAGGAAAAACGTAAATATTTGTAGGGAGTGATTGAGGTCATCAATCACAATCAAATGTCAAATTGAGGGCCTCAAAGCCTTCAATCTATGTTGATTTAAAATATCATCAGTTCAACAAGACATAAGGTATTAGGATAACACATTTTTTTGTTTTAATATCCCTTTACTAAAGTTTAAGAATTAATTTATTCATTGAATAAGAGATAGGTATATATATATTTATGCTTGACAATTATAGTTTCAACCTTCAACTCATCTTTCACTCAAAAAGATAATAGAACTCAAAAATATTATACTTATCCTAACTGTATAAGGTTCTAAATGTTAACACATACCATTTAGATTAGTAAAATTATTTTGTAATAACCAGGGACTTCCTGTAGGCTAGTGGTAGGAAATAAATTCCTGTCGCACTATGGTTGTGGGTTCGATTCCTGTAGCTTTGTCCGACACGACGGGTTGTGCCCCACCCTGCAGGTTGTCCTTTTCCTAAAACTATAGTATTATAATATTCCAAAAATAATCTTCAAGAATTTTTTAACCTTAAACAATACTATCCAAAGTTCAACTTAATCCATTCCAACCTTTATAGTTATCCAAAATACCTCCGTCCAGACTTTCTCTAAAGGGTCCTTAAATTCCAAAATCAATTGTAACATTAGATTCCCTAAACAAATTAAAGTTTATCTTATTGTCACATACAAAAAATATAATTTCCTTCATCATATTAAAACCGTAATGATAACCAACAAGTACTACAGTACAATCCTTATATATATATATATCACATTATTCTAATAACCAGAATATAATCCATGAGTCCAAAAACACCAATACATTAATTATTCTGCTTCAAATGTAGTAATAGCATAAGATTGTACTTGATCCCTTGGACTTTTCTGAGGTAAGTTTCCCTGATGCTTAGGACATTCATTTTCATAATGCCCCATTTCCCTACAACTGTAGCATTCAACATTGATAGCCTCTTTCTTTCCCTTGCAATCACGCGCCTGGTGACCTTTTTCTCCACATTTATAAAAAACTACCATTCCTTTTAGGCAAGTACCATGGTGATTCTTCCCACAATTATCACATAATGGAAAATCCTTCTTTCCCTTCTTCCCTTTATATATCTCTTATTCCACCGTTCTCATCTTCTCTTGCTTTACTTTGTTTTTATAAGACTTAGATAATTCCTTTAATGTCTTGATAGAACATGAGACTATATCCTCGTATGTTGAGAAAGATTGTGATAATAAAGCTCGACGAAGAAAAGGTTTTAACCCATCAAATAAACGATCAATCTTACTTCTTGGGTTACGTATATAATCTGCAGCATGCCTCGCTAACCTTGTAAAGTTAGCCTCATACTTTGCGACATTCTCATCCTCCTTATGCCTCAGACTCAAAAATTGTCTTTCCATATCTGCTCGATGGTCACGTGGATAGTATTTTTCTAGGAAAAGTTCTTTGAACTCTCTCTATTCCATACTTGATACTTCTTCATCTACCTTTGTATTTTGAATCAATAACCACCATTGATCAGCATCTCCAGTAAGGCGGTAAACTGACATGATAACCTTCTCCCTTTCGCTACTCCCCAAGGCATGGAATATTTTCTCTAAGGAGTTTATCCATTGCTCAGCTACTAATGGATTTTTACCCCCATTAAATGTTGGTGGTTGTTGCCTCATGAAGCGGTCTAACATTGATCCTCCACGTTGTGGATCAGGGTGATCCATATGAGTAAGGTTATTATTCATAACCTAAGTGAGTTGTCCCAGTATGGTAATAAGTTGATCAGCACCAGTTGTATCTCCAGATCCACAATAATTATCTTGAGAAGGAGGGAAATCCCTACACGGAGTGCGTGCATTGATACTGTTTCCATTCCTTCCACTAGGCGCCATTTCTAAACAATGGCATAAACTATATTAGTTTATGAATCAAAATACATAATTCCATACTTATAAAATACTTAACATAAATTGAACTATTTATGGATGTAATCCATAATCATAAAAATGTTTTCTTTGAGGAAGTATATACTCATAACCCTTCATAGTGTTTTGTATTGAAAATGAGAATTATCCAAAGCATATCCACGGGAGTGTCGTAACCAAGAGTGCAGCAAGGCCCGTTATCGTGCACCAGTTCCCGTTCGAGTCTAGCTCAAAGCGGTGTTTTCGGGTTTTACCCCTAGTTACATCTGTGCCAGAGCCGCCTCTACTTGCTCGTATCCAGATAGGGATGTATTTCTCAGAAAACTCACAAAATCTCTATAATACCAAAATTCTAGGAAGTTCTTCTATACTAATCCTTAAAGTCTATCTTCGGGCTATGTGCTCTAATTAGGGTTTATCTAAATCTAGCTTCCAAGGTTAGTACTAAACTGTCTCTGATACCAACTGTAACGCCCCGAACCCAGCTACCCAGAGTCGGTGCATTACTTCGTAACATTGTCATTATCACAAAAGATCAAGTCTCGAAAGACCGATTAGTTTAGTAGCCTTGGAAGCACTAGATACATTCATAAGTCTTACATTACATCATATAGTGAAAAACTAATAACAATGTCTTCATAGTCCACACTCATATCCTATTCTGACTATCCCTACAGGTCATTCATAAAATACTTCTTCACTTCCTGGAAAATACTAAAACATTGAAAGGGGTGAGCTCCGATGCTCAGTAAGGATTACAATATAGCGGAAGCTTTCATCAATAAACATAAACATTTAAGGAAATGTATAACTAAAACAAAAGCCTTTTAAACATTAACTTCAACATAATATGGCAAAAGTAAAATGAGATAATTCCATTCACTTCTTCACATGGATATTCTACTAGTCGAATAATCACATGCAATATCAATAACCACTTTCATAATGATGGAATGCATAATGCCAGACATTCTGAAACATTTTGTCAAGGCCTCGGCCAAGATGTCTAAAATGATTAAGGCCTCGGCCAAAATCACAAATCAAATTGGGAAAGGGCCTCGGCCAATTCCACGTCTAGTTGTATCATGAGATATACTGATGCATCGAGGAGCTATAGCAGGCTCCACCCGTCACTTATTAAGTCCAATGCATTCCTCATATGAATAGGTTTAAACATATCATAAACCATAACATAATCATATCACATAAAACATGCATAAAGGAAACATAAAATTTCCACATTTCAATCACAAGATATCAATACAACACATTGATATAATAAAAACACTTTCAAAACCATTTTCAATACCAAAATAAAAGAATGTTAAAACTTTGTATTTATTTTTCTTTAAAAAAATGATGGCTTGTAGAGGAAGCCGAAACTCAAATAATGGTCACGGCGGCGGAGAAGTCATTGTCGCCGCATATGTACGGAAAGAAAACCATTCCTTTTTTGTCGTTTAGTAAAACGCTTCGAATAAAAAATTTCTTTTGTATAAACGTAAAAGTCAAAGTGGTTTATACACCGTATAAAAGAAAGTTGTGTGTAAAACCAAATATGCCCTAGTGAAAGGATTTTGAGACGAAGTCCTTAAAAATATCATTTTTAAAATAACATAGATCTATTATGTGTATTCTCTATATGTACACATAAATAAATTATAAATACAAGATAATACATAATAATATCATGATATAATTTGAAAGTAGGAGATTAACCCAAAGAATGGATATTGGGTTAAGAAATTCCCTTACCTTATGTCCGACTTGATTAGACCGTTCATTAACCTCCTGAATAATAAACTAGAGTTAATATATACTTTATTAACAACCATTTTCAATTTAATTATCCTTTTTATATCACTTATTACAATGTTATGAACATTATGTAATTATTTAAGTTAATAACGGTCGTTTTGTCGATCTTTGGTACTTGAGTCAAAAATAAACTTCTTATAATTACAAGTTGTTTATATGGTAGAATATCCATTATCTCCAGAATTATATTCATTATTTAGATGTCATATATATCATATATATCCAGTATATACTTTCATTCATAATATTACGTAACATTTAGAGGTAAGAAATGAAATGCACTGTTCATGGAGACAGTAAGCCGTACGTACGCATGAACGCTACTTTCATTTCTATTTCGTATTTAATGGAATGAAATCATAATTATATAAAAGAATAATATATTTCCAGTATAATATCATATATAATATCATTTACTCCATCCTTTATACATCCCACATATGGTATTAATGATTCACATCACTTTGAGGGGGCGGTAGTCCGCACTTCCTAAAATGAAATTATCGCGTTTACCCATAATGAAAATCATAAAGTATTCCATAAATGAGAAATACAGAAGCATAAGGAAAACATAAACATATTATATATCATATATAAATATAGTGACATCTTAATGGCCACCTTTGAAGGTGTTATATGAGTGTTGAACAATCATCATTTCGTGAGGCAGAAATTCGTCATCCACAGAAATAGTATGTTCTTTAACCATTAGATGTAGGTGTGTGTAAGTGTAGCTCTAATACTTCTTATAACAAAATCCTAGTATATTGAGGATACTGGTGTTGTTACAAAAGAAATTAATAAAAATAGTTTAGGGGGTTGGAGAAGAAAAATAAAACTAAACAACATTAGAGAAGACATTACCTCAAAATCGGGTAACTCTTTTTGATTTGAGCCAAAGGATTCCTTTGGAAGTGTTCTGACAAAAGTGAGGCTTCTACGAGTAAGGGAGGGAAGTTGGGAGAGTATTTGGGCAGATTTTGGCCGAGCCAAATGGCTTGAATGTGTGAATGAGGTGGTAGAGGTGGGGGCCTTTTATAAAAGGAGAGGAGGGGCACTCTTGGAAAGTAAAGAGAAGTCACTTTATTATTAAAATGAGTTTCGGATTTTAGAGGTCCCACACTTATATAATTCGAGTCTAAGGTGATAAGGGTTCGAAATCCACCCATCCAATAGGTTTTGGACATGTTTAGGTCTTAGATATTACATTATCTTTCCATTTTATTTAAATCGTTAAATAATGAGGTCATCGCTGCATCATCATGATGTCATAAATAATTTAATTTATTTAATGTTTAAAAATTATAAAAAAAATACTATGATGTAGGAAATCTTTTTATATTTCCAATGAATATTTATGGTGAAAAATATGACTTGTATAACCCCACTTAACAATTGTTTTAGTAAAATAACTCATGTTTGTGACATTTTTATTTTAACATTAAATAAAATGTTTTTAATGTCATTTTCCCACCAAAGTGGCTACATGGGGTCCCAAAGTTGACCCATGGATTTTCGTGGTCGGCCATGGCACATCCAATGAGGGTTGGACATGTGTCAAGCTCATCTCATATTATTAAAACATTATTTTTACCTTAAACTACACTAATTACCTCTAATCGCGATTAAGAACTTAAAAGTTACTATTCGCCAAAAAATTATTTTAATCTCATTGAACCACATTTTACTTCTTAATGACAACCATTTATGTCATATTTTTGAAATTCAAAACACAGAAGTGGTAAAATTTCATGTAAACGAAAAATCAATTTTTATAAGTACCACTTAGTGGTTTCACTATTCATCAAAAATTGATGTTTTTCAGAAAAATCCCAAAAATTCACCCTAATCTATATTTGATATTCCGATTTAAAAAATGATGTCTATTTTAAAAAATTCCAAACATATAATTTTCATTAATTAATTTTATAATTAATTCCCGCTGTCACAACAAATAGCGTGTTTTTAAGAAATAATTTATATCAAAAGATTGGCAATTGTTTTTGTCCAATTTCAATGTTAAATTAATTCTAATGACCACCATTGGATAAAATGGTAAAAATATATTCTAATTATACATTAAAACGACTAAATAGTATAATTTATCACTAGAAATTATTTTGATTAAAAAAGTTGTTTTTAAGTATTTTTCACTATTCATAAAAAAATTAGAAGTTCTCAGAAAAATACCAAAAAATCAACATAGGCTAATTTCGATATTATGAATCCAAAAATGAAGTCCATTTTGAAATATAAAATTTATATAATTTTAAAAAGTGGTTATTACTATTCATAACGGCTACTTTGATTAGTCGAAGTGTTTTAGAACTCGAAGTTGCGTACAATGAAAGCTATTGCATTATTGAATTAGAAGCGTATCATGGAAGCTCGGGGTGTTACACCTCACATGTCAGCAAGTGAAGGCAGAGAATCATGTACCAGCAGGCTTGGTTCAGCCTTTAATGGTCTTAGAGTGGAAGTGGGATGGCATATCCATGGACTTCGTGACATGACATCCACATACATACATGGGTCATGACTCGATTTGGGTGATCGTCGACCGAATCACCAAGTCGGCCCACTTCCTACCGATCAGAGAGTAGGGTTCAGTAGAGGGCTTGGGATTCCTTATGTGTAGGAGATTGAGTGGATACATGGATTACCCTCGACGATTTTCTCTGATCGTGATGCAAGTTTTACTTCTCGACTATGGAAGGGGTTGTAGGAGGCTTTCGGGACACAGCTTCATTTGAGAACCACCTTCCATCCTCAGATGGATGGTTAGACTGAGCGGACCATTCAGACCCTTGAGGACATGATTATTGATTGCATCCTCAACTTCGATCGTAGCTAGGAGGATCACTTGCATTTGGTGGAATTTTCATGCAAAAACAACAATCACTCCACCATTGGGATGAAAAAATTTGAGGCGTTGTACAAGAGACCTTACAGATCACCTTTGTGCAAGAGTGACCGAGGGGAGTCAACACTCATGGGATCAGCAATGGTTTGGGCTAGCACAGATAAGGTACAAATCATGCAAGAGTATATGAAGGGTACATAGACAAATTAGAAGTCATATGCCGATAAGAGATGGAAACCTCTGGAGTTCTAGGATGGCGACCACGTCTTTCTACGGGTCTCACCTCGATGAGGTTTATGGAGATTTGGATGAGGTGTAGTGTTTTATATGAGGTTCATTGGACCCTTCTAGGTCCTCAGAAGAGTTGGAAAGGTGGCTTACTGTTTAGCTCATCCATCTCAGTTGCACCGAGTTCATGATGTTTTCCATGTATCCCAACTGAGGAGATACGTGCACGCCCCTTCTCACATCATCGAACATGTCGAGATGGACATTGACGATGGTGTGACTTTTATAGAGGTTCCAGTGGAGATTGAGGATTGAAAGGATAGATTCCTTCAGGGGTGGTCGATACCTCTAGTGTGCATTCATTGGAAGAATGAGAACCTCCAGGATAGCACATGGGAGCGGGAGGCTCAAATTCTTTCTTTGTACCCCCACTTGTTTTCCTAGTTTTGAGTTGTGGCTTATGGGGACGTAAAGCCTTGTGGTGGGAAGAATGTAAATACTCAGAATTTCCATGTAATAGTTTTTAATATATGGAAATTCTACAAGTCCATGAAAATTGACGGCGTGTGATTCCAAGGCCTGGAGTGTCCAGAATGAATTTATGAACATTATTTCGGGTATGTTCAGTAAACGTGCGAGAGAGTTTTTATAACTTTTGAACTGGTTCATGGAATTGAAATCTGAGGGCACTATTGAAATCACAACATCGGTATTCACTTAATGAGACCATATCATCGACCACAGTAGGTCGATGGTGAAAGATAGAATTTTGGGTTTTTCATTGAAACAGAAATAAAATAAAACAAACTTTTATTTTAATTTATTTTTGTTGAAGCCTCCCATGTGGATGGTTTAAGTGGCGGTGACCACTAGAACTAAACCTCCAATGAGTGGTTATGGAGGTTGGGACCACTAGAACTAAACCTCCCATGAGAGGTTATGGTGGTTGGTACCACAGGATACTAAAACCCCCTTGAACTCCTTCTCAAATGTGGAGAAGCCTCTTAAAATCCCCCCACATTAATGGTGACACCCACTTTAATTAATTATACCAACTCAATTAATTAATTAAAACAATTTGAAATTATTCTAACATATTTTATAGTTGTGGATAATTCATTTATCAGTGGATAGGGGGAAGGTGTTTGGAAAAGAATAAGGAGATATCTTTTGGGAGAATTGCACTTCTCCAACGAAGAACTTCTTCCATGAAGAGCGCTCCTCCAATGAAGAACACTCCTCCAATGAAGAATGATGATGCATGACTTCAACTTCTTCCTCGGGACTTCCTCCAACATGGTATGTCTTCAATCGATGACCATCCTTCCCTACTCATTGACATCAACAAACTAATGAGGTAGGGATGTGTTTTAATTTTGATCAATGTTAAATTCCCTCTCACATTTAATCATATTACTTGAGCCGTATGCTACCACCCTAACATGGAGGGTACGTGCCAAAAAAACTTGGACCGACCCCTCCCCAAATCTTTTGGATCTTTTGTGTGATATTCACGATGGTCTCGGAGACCTGTGCTGACGGTTATCACCGGTGGAACTCGAGAACGGGGACAAAGGTGACTAAAGAAGGGTGGCTGGTCAAGTCGGCCGCCAGTGAAGGCACGACACCCTGCTGCCCCATGGTTTTACAGCCCCGGGGCACTTTGCTGCCCGTGACCTCTGTCGCCCCGCAGTGATCTGACGTCATACGGCACTATGCTTCCCTGTAGCCCTCGTACCCCACGGCTCTCCACCGCCCATGGCCTCCGCCGCCCCGCAGCCTTTGTGCACCACGACCTCTGTCATCCCGCGACCTCCATGTTTTGTGGTGTTCTGCCGCCTACGGCCACCGCCACTCCGTGACCATGCCACGCTCATGGCCCCACGGCCTTCGCAACGTCAGGCCAAGCCCCCCATAATGGGCTGAGTCACATCACGGGCATAGCCAGACCTAAATGGTCGGGCCGGGTCAGTCTGGCCGGGTCAGACCAGACTCGGACCCACTACCACCCATTTACGCTCTTTTGGCCATAACTTTGGTATCAGACATTTGTTTGAAGATCCGTCAGCAGTGATGGAAACCATGAAGCGAGATGGTCCCTTTGAGTATACCCCACTGGAGATTTGGGTAACGTTGGTGTATGGTCAGGTTGGATCGAGCATGAATCCAACCGGGCCCTTGGGACAAAAGGGATAATGACTTACAGACCGAGCATCCTATTGACGTGTCGTCTGTTGCGTTGAGACCCCTGTGACGTCGTGGTCCTTTGAGATACTTCATCGTGGGACTTCATGAAGTTGGAGTATCGACCAGTGGCTTGTGGAGCGAACCCTCCTGGAGACAAGAGAGCATAGTGTGAGAACCCATTAGCTGGCTATGACGTGAAGAATTAATAGCGATGTTGTGTGGGTCAGCACCTAGCGATCCTGTGTGGGTCAGCACCGAGCGATCCTTTGTTGGTCAACACCGAGCGATCCTATGTGGGTCAGCACTGAGAGATCCTTTGTGGGTCAGCACCTAGCAATCATGTGTGGGTCAGCATTGAATGATCATGTGTGGGTCAGCACCGAGCGATCCTCTATGGGTCAGCAACGAGAGATCCTATGTGGGTCAGCACTTAGCAATCCTGTGTGGGTCAGCACCGAGCGATCCTGTGTGGGTCAACACTGAGCAATCCTCTTTGGGTCAGCACTGAGTGATCTTATGTGGGTCAGAACCTAGAAATTCTATATGGGTCAACACTGAGTGATCCTGTGTTGGTCAGAAGTAGAACCTATTAACAGAGTAAGATGAATTATCGGTTACATTTAATCATCTATACTACTATACTTAAGTTATATCTGGTGTGATCTGAGTTCGTACCTGTTTGGTACATTCCATCGTGGTAATACCTTGATGGTATTATTCTGTGTGGCATACCTATGTGGTACTTACCTTCGTGGTATTCCTTCCTTTGTGGAACAGTTGAGCTTTGGGCTTTTCGGTTAGACCCTATGCTTCCTCTTGATTGAGATTGGTATACTCGATAACATAGGTATATTTATGGGCATATACCTAAGTAGGGTCGACAGTTGACTTCATGCTTTTTGGTTCATCCTTTGTGGATTTTGTGATACCTTGAGGGTCTCGAGGACCCTACTGAGTATTGTTATACTAACCCCTACACGGGCTATGCTCACACCTTGTTATGTTTGGTGCAGACAATAGGCAACGCTCTGATTGAAGCTGAGGGTACTAGGACTAGATGAGGCCCGGAGGTGGACCATACGGCGTGTTGGTACCCAAAGGAGATGGGAAGATGTGGAGTACTGAGGAGACGATGTGTACCTACCCTTCAGTTAGGAACCTCAAAGGACGACCCAGTAGCTTCTTTCCTTTCCCTTTAGTTGTATTGTTTTTTAGTTTTACTTGTGCCTTTACTGCTGGGCTTGTATTCCGGCCCCTTTTTTAGTTTCAATACTCTTTTTTCTATATGGTTTACTTGTGTTAGTATCTTGTTGTGTGCTTGGTTTCCTGTGTTTACTGGTTATAATGGAAATGCATTCCTGGTTTTAGGGAATACACCTTTCTGTGGTAGTCCCCAGCCCCTGGCCTATGGAAGGTGGGCTTGGAGTAGTCACAACACATGCCCCAGGGACAGGTCCTGACACCGATTTAACTACATATGAGATTTATTTAATTTATTAATTATAATTTATTCAAATTAATTGGAATAGTTATTATATAATTGATGTTACTATTTAGTAAATATCCATGGGTAAATAGAATTATTTTTCATATTTCCCATCATCCTTGTATCCTAACCTCAATATAGAAGAGTAGAGGATGGATATCTATAAATCTACAATTATTTTTTTAAAAGTTTTTGTATAATAGGATTCCAAGATGATTCATTAATGTTTTATATATTATTTATTCTACGATGAATTTGGATATGTATAAAAATAGTTGAATTTTAATTTTGGTAGTGAAGAAAGATATGGTTTGTACAAAGGGTCACACATCAACATGGTTTATACATATTTATTTTCATAAAAGGAATATAGTTCAAAAATAAGTACTTGAAGCTTTCATACTTAAATAGAATACATGAGATAAAATGACTAGACATAAATCTCCATTGAAAATTTTAAGGGTAAAATTAATTTTATAGTGAAAACTATTCTAGACCTAAATTATCCAAAATGTTAGGTTCATGCAAAAAAACCTAGATTCCTTATATTTTCTTGTTTAATTCATAGTGGAAAAGTGAAATCACTATGATCATTATGTCTCATTTATTTTGGAAACCCGGTGAGATATGGTATAAAAGGAATATGACCGTGTTTATCCATACGATGGATTAGACGAAGAGTTTTCTTCTCTACTATCAAATTATTATATATGATATAATTGGAATAATGGACATCTTAAATTACTCAAAGATGAGATGAATAATAAGTGTAATTATTTCAATGTGAAATATAGATCTTGTCCCACCAAATTTTATGATTTGTTTATAAATGGGGTCATAGTTTTTGTGGGATAAAATTTAATAATATTCCTTATTAATTAAATTTAACTCATGATACAAATCCAGTAATAAAATTTGTTCTAGATAAACTTGAATAATCATCATAAAAAATGACATTAAGATAATTTTATTAAAAATTTAATTCCATAGTGGAAGTAATTTATAGGACTATTATAGAAACTAAGAGTCATTATTATTTATAAAATTCAATTATTTGTGTAATAGATAAACCTTTCTAAATAAAAAAATTCAAAATTTTTAAATCAGTGTGTATAGAAGATTAAAAAAAGAATAAATGAATTCACTAGAAGTGTCAAAGGATCTATATACAATATAGTTGATGAAAATGTATTCTCATCTCATATAATCTATATGATTAGGTATGAATATGACTTATAGAGAAAAAAGGTTTTATTTAACAATTATTCTACCTTTATAATTCATTATATAACAATTATTGTTAATTTTCAAACAAGGTGAAAGAGTTTAGTAATTTCATACCATATAATGTAATTTTTTTTGAATAATAATGAATTAGGTTTGAGACAATATGTTTTATCAATTTTTTTAATTTAAAACAATAGGTACAATTATAAATTGGAAGAAGAAAGGTCTATTAGAAAGTATATAAATATTTATTTAAGTATGTAGTCAAAATTATTAAACATAAAGTATGTGATAGGAATGAGGGGAAATGTTTCTATAGGATGGAATTCTACTGGAAACATGAATTGGTATAAGAAAATATTTTGAGATTCTATGTCAAGTATCATTCTTATATAATCAATACTTGAATTTCAAATAGTATTTGACACCAAATTTATACATTTTAGATGTTTTAAATATAATGGAGTTCAAAATAGAGTTAATTATTTTTGTATTATATAGTTTGTATGGAGATTTTGTAGAAAAGTTTGTTACTAAAAATATTTAGAATGAAGGGGAATATATTATAATTAATTAGATATGAATAAAAGTGTTTTTATTTATATATCATTTCTTTTATATGATAATAGAAATTATTTATTAACAAATACATATTAGTAATATCATAAGATGGTATTAATGATTTATGATTGATAAAACTATATAACATGTTTTGATAAAGTGTCATGGATAAAAATTCCTTATCAGGGAGAAAATAGTTAACCAAGACATTTGTTAAAATGTGAGAAATTGGGATTCAACCACCCATTAGTGGAATATTTTAAAGTGTAAAGGATTATTTTAAGAATAATATTCCAAACATAGAATATCATATATGATATTGGTGGAAATATCATAATTTTTAACTGTATTCTAGCTAAAGGTAATGAGTTTTATTTACTAAACAGAAATTTGTTTTTATTTCATAACATTATATTTTAAAAAGAATATAGTTTTTAATATAGTAGTGTGAGTATGTTTGGATTTAATGAAGTTAAAAATATAAATAATAAAATATTATAAAATCCAAAATATAATGTGAATGGAATTTTATTTAATAAATTATTTTAGGATATTTTTGTAAAGAAATAATGTAAGGAGTTTCGTTTTGTTACCATAATGGTCTAAAAGAAAATTTTTGAACCGAAATATTCTCTATTATAATGATGGTGAATTTATAAAGAAATATATATTGACAATAAAATTTAATAACATCATAAAATTTGGTTTTATTGAGTAAATTAGTTTCAAAACAATTCTCATATATGTCACGACCCGTCCTCGGGGCCCGTGCCGTGACTACCCCAGGCCCGCCTTCCATAGGCCAGGGGCTAGCGACTAGCACCAAGGCGTAAATCCCAACAAAAAGGGAGGGCATTGCCTTTGAAAAGTAATCAAGCACCACAGAGTAAGCAAGCGGAAAAGTAACCACTAAGTAAAACTGTAACAAGCTGTGCTGAAAGTAAAAGGGGCCGAAAATACAAGCCCAACTGTAAAGTACAACTGAAAGGAAAAAACAGCAACTGAAAAGAAAAGCCACGACATCGAGCCGTCCTCTGGAAGTCCCACCTGAAGGGTGGGTACAGATAGCCTCCACAGATCCTCGGTCCAGCCATCTGCTCTAAGTGCGTCCCGCCCAGTGGTCCACCTCCAGGTACCGGCCTGCTCTACACGCCTCCACCACGATCAGTGCTGTCCGTCGTCTGCAACCAACACAACAAAGTGCGGGCATAGCCCGTGCAGGGGTGAGTATAATCTACTCAGTAGGGACCCCGAGACCCCCGAAGGTCTCCCGAAATCCACAAAGGATAATCCACAAAGGAAAGATACAATCACGAAGTAACATCTGACACGGCTTAGGTATATGCCCATACATATACCTAAGTCATCAATTCCCGTTCGGCTCCAACGTCCGAGCCCAAGCACAACCCAGTCCACACAGGAAAGAAAACGTATACCCACACAGGATAGCACAACACAATCCACAAAGGTGAGTAAATAGTAAATCCACACAGGATAGCACAACACAATCCGCAAAGGAGAGTAAACAGTAAATCCACACAGGATAGCTCAACACAATCCACAAAGGAGAGTAAAACATGATTCAGCTCACACAGGCAACTTTTTCGGATGATGATAAAGATGATCACTGATCCATCTAAGTCGTCGAACCCACAAAGGTTCTATAGGTAACTAACCCCCACAATGACCCACACAAGATCGGGCCCACACAGTACCTGTAGGCGCTGGCTCACACAGAACCGCTGAGCGCTGACCCACACAGGATCGGACCCACACAGGATCGGGCCCACATAGGACCTGTAGCACTGATCCACGTAGGATCGCTGAGTGCAGTAGTCGTCGGAGTCCACTGAGGATCTCTGCTCAGTCGTCGTCGTAGTTCACTGAGGATCTCTGCACAGTCGTCGTCGTCGCAGTCCACTCAGGATCTCTGCACAGTCGTCGCCGTCAAAGTAGCAGTCGCAGCCAGCTCTAGGGCTCCCGCACACAGCAGGCTCGTTCGGGAGGGCCCGCTCCATGAGCTGAGAGGCTGATACATCAATTGACACAAATTCCAAAGTTGATGTATCCAAAAGTTTCGTATCGTCAACAGGAACTCAACGTCGCAGACGTCACGTCAATCAGACGCCCGGTCTGAGAGTTATTGGATTTTTAGTCCTAGGGGCCCGGTTGGTTTTTAAGGAAAACCCAACCCGACCATACTCCAACTACGTCCAAACCTCAGGAGGAGTTAGCCAAAAGTTCTGTCTCACTTAGAGGAATTCAACAAAGCTGACGGCACATCAATCGGAAGTCCGTAGCTCAAGATATGAGCATTTCTACTCCGAAGGCCCGATTGGTTTCGTGTACGAACTGACCCGGCCGTACTCAAAGTATTCCGAAACCTTGAGTGCGATATACTGAAACGACTGTCTCGATCCAAGGATCACGTTTCCGCTGACGGCACATTGTTCGGAAGCCCGTAGCTCAAGTTACGGGTATTTGACCGAAAACGGTCCGAAGACGGGGGGTCCGGGCCCGGGCCGACCCGGCCCAACCCCCCTTGGGTCGGCCGAACCGGGTCGACCCGGTCAAACCCGGTCGGACCGGCCTGGCTCGGCCAGCCCGGCCCGGCTCGGCCGAGCAGCCGAGCGACGCGGGAGGGGGCCGCCGCCCCCGGGTGACACCCACGCGTCACCCGCGGGGTGTCGCCCTGGTCGACCCGAGCGACGCGGGGGGGAGCCACCGCCCCCGCGTGAAAACCCCGCGGCACCCGCGGGGTGTCACCCTAGACGGCCGAGCGCGGCTTCAGCAGCGTCCCGCGCACACCTGACCCGCGCGGCTGCGGGTTAGCGGGTGCCGCGGCCGCGGAGGTTCTTCCGGGGGCGCACCGGGGCGCCGCCGCCTCCGGCCGCCCGCACCGGCGACCCGCACCGCCGCCGGCTTCCGCGGGCCGCCAGAGTCGCTCCGGTGGTCCGTTTTCTTTCCCGTCTGCGCCGTTGTTCGTCCCAGGTTCCGTTCTTCACTGCGGGATCATCAAACTGCCCTTGCGTCACGTTCCATCGTCGCCGGTCAAATCCGCACAATCACGAAGAATGACAGAGGGTTGTCGGGCCGTGTTCGTTTGGCCCGCACCCTCCACGTTAGATATAAACAACGGGAGAATTTTTAAAATTCAACACATGAATCAACAATTTTAATGGATTGAAATTGTTCATATAATTCAGGTTCTTTAATTTTTAAAGAACGTCCACGGGAATAAAATACAAAAGGGGGTAATTCCAAAACAAAAATCCCTACCTCGTAGTCATCGTCGTCGCACGTTCTTCGTGGATTTGTTCGTCGCGGAAGGAGGGGATCGTCGCGTCTTCGCGGAAGGGCGTCGCGTCGTCGCGGAATCCGCCGTTGAGTCGGCGAACTCAACGGACCAAGAAACAACAGATTTAATTTAATTATATAAAATTAAATCCGTGTTTTGTTAAAAAAAACACAAGGGAGATTTAAGAGAAACCCAAAGTCTCTTACCTCAAACAGCTGGTCGAGGATTTCGTTGCGGAGGAAGAGACGTCGCAGAAGAACGTTGCAGGAAGGGAATGTCGGCGTCATGGAATACGGCGTCGCATCGTCGACTTCCGCGGGTTTGGCGTTCTTCGCGTTCTTCACGTTCTTCGCATTCTTCACGAAGAAAGATGAAGGCTCAAGAATTTTGACAAAACCTCTCAACGAGTAATCCTCCAAAAAGTCTTGTTGGTCTTATTTTATTATTACGCCAACAAACGAAAAAGGTAAGTAACGACCCATCAATTCGTTGAATTAATTAAATGAAAGAAACCACCCATTTAATTCACAAAATAAACCGCCCAATTAAATGGTGCGTTAAGGATTTAAGAAAACGCGTCAGTTCACTTTCATAATGACGAGTTTTCGCGTGTGCGTTAATTAGCGGAAAGAAACGGCAGGGCTCGTGCGGGCCCCACCTCACAAATATCCTACCAAGGGGGTAGGATATTTATGGATAGCACCCTATCCGTTTAAACTAATTTAAGTGGCATTCAAGTGGCTTAAGTGAAATAAAATAATGTTTGTCGAACAAATTATTTTATTTCTAAACTTTAAACCAAAAAATGAAAAACCACACCCGAGAAAACGCAACTCCGGAAGAGGCATTTCTATGAAAATACCGGCGCTACGATTTCATCGGTGCACTCAGAATTCGATTCCGGGCACCGGTTCAAAAGTTAGAAAAACCCGCTCGTCTGTTCACTGAACATACCCGAGCCAAACTTCGTAAAATGATTTCGGGCACACCGGGCCTCGGAATCAGGTGCCTTCAGAAACTGCGTTCTTGTAAAATTCCAAAGAAAATTAAGAAAAAAATTTCCTTGAAATGTACGGGTCTTTAGAATATAATAGAACTTTATGAATTTTTTTCCTAAGCCTCACCATTATTCAAAATATATTTCAATACATATTTTACACATTAATGGAGATTATTGGGAGGGTCCTATTATATGTTTACAAAGGCATGTGATAAGAATTACATCAATATGTAATGACTCTAAAAACCCAAAAATTGAATTAAACAAAAATATTCACTTTTGGTATATCATATGAGATATGATTAAAATGGAGATTAATTATTTTTTTGTTATAATTATTTATGGAGATAAATGATTTAAAATGTATCATGTTATATAGAAGGTGTACTATACATTATCATTATTTTGTATTGGTTTCATATATTTTGTGAAGTTAAATACTTATTGGCCCTTCAAATTGTGATTGAGTTATCCCTAACTAATTTATACCGTGGATATGTTATGGAGAATTCAAAATGTTAGTGTGAGTTTTATTTTGTTTATAGATATGAAATAAGACAAATAGACATAAAAAACATGGTTTATATACTAGTTGATGAACCATGTATACCACATGGATTTATATACACTATATCTTTGTAAATAAAATATAATAATATATTATACTAAATCCTTGTACTTGATGTTGAAAAGATACTTATCCTTAGAACATTTATAATTTAATTCCTTTGTTATGCCAACCTTTTAGTTGAGATATTTAAGGGTTTGTTGGGTATTTTTTTGATCAAGTCACCTTTTGAGGCAACAAATATGGGATTTATCCACTCAAATTGTGAATATGATATTTTGGACATCAATTGAGAGATGATAAAGATTTTATAGAGATAGATAGATAAAGTCCATGTGGTGTTAATAACTGTCTAGATGAGGTGCATGTGATGTCCTCATTAGACTGGATTATGAAAAGCGATGTGTTAATTTGTCTTGTTTTTCTATACATAAAGAATAAATAATGTAATGGTCAAACTCCTATAAATCCAAATACTTTTTTAATTAATAAATTCATTATTCTGTGTTTTAGTTATAGAAAACAAATGTACTACTTTTGTTATTTTGTACCATTATATGGTCTATCATATTTAAAATACTACTAAAAATCATCACTATTGATAATACAGTCATTTTATAATGACCATTAAAATTATTATATTAAGGGTTATGATAAAGTACAATTGAAAAAAAGGAAGGCGAGATAGCCCCAACTATTAGGATCAAACCCTTTGAAGCCTATTTATCAAAGCATCATAGGGAGATAAAATCACTAGGATTTTCACTTAAATAATACCTTGCGGAGATTAAACAATAAGAGCATGATAGGAACTATTTATGGGATAAGTTTAGGATCATGGAGATTATGGCTTGAACCATGTTTGTTAAACCATCCTAATAAAATCACACCATCACACACATTACCCTTAGGTAATTCACTATTGTAATAAAGAACTGTATATATAAAACCTATTAGTTTAATTTTGTAAAATTTTAATTTTCAAAAAACTCTTTATATTTATCTTGTATTATTACTTTAGAATGATATATAAATATGTTTGATAAAAACAATATTTTTATCCTATGAATCACACATTGTATTTTTGGGATGTATATAGTTTCAGTCAATACACTCTATTTGAATAATTCAATTTGGTAGAAATTAAAAATATTTTAAAAAAAATATCATCATTAAATAATATTTTTTAAATAAAAAATAAACAATAAATTTTCAATTTCAAATGATTTTTTTATAATATTCTGAAATGAAAAAACCAGTGTTTTTTAATAAATAGTTATTTTTGATTTAAAAGTTTTAATTATCATATTTATAAAATTATTTTGATTAACTAAATATTATTTCAAAAATTATCATATAAACATTATGCAATGGTGATTTTTTTATTATTTTCTTAGAAAATCAATTTTTTTTGGGTAAAAAGTTCATACTGTATGTATTATGACATATTAAACTCTAAAAAGTGTTATAATAAATACTATAAAGAGTATCTATAAACAAAATTATGTTTACCCTTTAAAACAATTTATTTTTGAATTTATTTTATTAATTTAAACCACCCTTAATCAATCCTCAAAAACGTATATTATATTTTAATGTTTTAAAATAAATTCTTTATGATCATGACTCAATTTTATATCCCCAAGAATATTATGTTAACAATTTTAGTTATTTTTCTTTTAAAATAGTCAAATTAACTCCACTTTTTCCAAAACCACATTCAAAACATTTTATGTTTGTTGGTTTGTATTGATTTATTATATAGATTCCAAAACCTAATTGTAGAAATTATTAAGGAATTCACCTCAATGTTTCTATATAAAACCACAAAACCTCACATTAATATTCACTCAAAACCATTATTTCATGATGTTAATCTACCCTTCCCTCAAAATATCCCTCTTTAGGCCTCCCTAAGGTAGCACGCCATGTATCATGTAAGTAACCCTCTCATTAGGTAGTTTGAGTATGTAATGTTCTTGGGTGATGTTTATGAGAACATAAAGGATTTTTGGAATGTTTTTTGAGAATTTTTGAAGGTAAATAGTTTGATCATGGTTAGTATAAACTATATAACTCCTACAAGAAATCAGGAAAAATGATATAGAGGCTACTAGATAGGATCATGATTTTTACAAACTGTACAAACACTTAGGAGTAACCATGTAAAGTTTAATGGAGGGAAAATATGGTTGGAAAATTACTAGCCTAATTTTGTGAGCCATCCACGCGAAGGGTATTTGGAGGTAGCTGCTAGTACACAATTTTTTCTTGATTTTCAAAATCATGTGACCTAACTACGAATTTTTTAAAATCAGATACTAAAAAATTTGTTACCACTTAGGATTACCTCTAAAATACTCATTTTTTCTCTTTGATGACCCTACATAAATTTTCTATTCTTCCAAAGGTTTTGGATACTCTCCGCTTCAATCTGGTAGCAATCTATTGGAAAATATAGGTGTGACAATTCCCAAATTCCATGGTTAGTCTTCATTCTTGGTGGTTTCATTAGAAATATTTTTCTTACCTCTATTGGATTCATAGATATATTCCATTGAGAATATATATATATATATATGATATTTTAAGCCTATAATGATGATATTTTGTTGTTTTATTGTTAACTAATAATATATATGGTGTGTTTTTTGAGAATCAACCCAGTTTTGTTGAATAATGCATGTCGTTCTTCCTTTTCACCATAATTTCTAAGGTAAGTGGATTCGATATTGACTCCTCTTATTATAACATTAGGACCTAGTTTCAAATTGTTTGTATTAGAAGAAATTTATTGTAAAATTTATGTTAAAAAAATGTTATAAAACTTATTTATTGATGGTTTGTGGATTTTTGGAAATTAGGTGTTCAAAGTGCTTTGTTTTACTGATTATAAAACATTGGTTTTTAAATATAGATTTGTTAGATTCATGAAAAAGGTTTTTTGGAATTGTTTTAATTAAAAAATAGTTTTATTAATATGTTTTATTATTAATGGTCTTTGGATTAAATTTTTGGTTTGTGTTCATTTGCATTTGGGATGGATACGTGTATGAAGACTCCTCCATCATTTGTGGGATTCAAAAGGGTATGAAATCTCACAAATCCAAATGGTTCACCTTGTGATTAATTGGTGAAATAACGACTTATCACTTCTAATTATAGGTATTTACATGGTTTTATTCATGTTTGGATGTATGCATATATGGAATGGAATGGGTTATAACAAAAATGGAAAATTGGGAAGTGGTTGTAAATAATTGTTTAGTTTCTTTCTTTGGAAACTATTTTAGTATGGAAAACTATTTTCGTCTGAAACTTCATGGATTTAATATAAAATATTAAAATGAATAAAATGGATTTTTATAGTTTTTTTATATTAAGGTTCTATCTTGTTCCATCCAATTCGAGTGAGTAGGGAAGTCATTTTGTGGAAAACCTAATGAATTTTATTACTCTTCACCAACATTGACACTTTGGTGATTTTGTAGATATTTTTCATCGATAAATAGGTAAAATAAATGTATCTTATTTATTTAGTGAATCTTTGTGATAATTTTAGTATGTATTATGGAGTTAAATCATTGAGAATTTTGGGAGTTGTGGAGCAGGTGACTTTAGAGTCTTTCATTTTTTTTCGTTTTTTCTTCAGTTTTGTTTTTTGACTGTAGTTTGGTTTCTGCATGGTTCTGTGATATGGTGATGGGTTGTAGTTGAGTTTGATTATAAGTTTTTATACATATAGTTTTATATAATTTTATCATTCATCATTTAGTTGTCACTTGGTTATGGTGTTGTTGGTTGTGTTGTTTTAAATATCAAAGTAAATATTTTCCCACAATTTTATTGAATCCCATAGAATTTAATTCTATCATACAATATATTGGGGATGTCTCTTAGGGACAAGTAAGAATAGTTACCCAACTCAATCCAATGATGTGGGGTGGGATGTTACAAGTGGTATTAATCCTTGGGTATTATTTTTGTCATTCTTAGAGTTGGAGATTCATTCGAGTTTAGTCATTGAGTTGGGATTGTAAAAAGGGATAGGATTTTTAGGACTGGAGATGTAGAAAATAAAAAGGTGTGTCTATCCCATTTTTCTAAACATCATGTAACAAGGAAGTGGGTACAAAAGTGTTTTGGAGACACATATAAGAGTTTTTATTTAATTTTTATTTTTTAGCTAATGAGACGAGCATGAAATGTATTGATAGAAATGACTTTTAACTAAGAGTGCATATTTCATTTTGAGTAATGATTTATAATTTGATGAAGAAATATTGATTTTTGAAAAGTATTGAAAAATGTTTTCAAATGTGATGCTTCAAAAATGGAATGATAGGGGTATCTTGAAAATGAATTTATTTTAAAAATCATTGTGAAAGTTTAAAAATTGTGTTCTAAATGAAAAGGGTCTTATTTTAGGAAATCCTTGTTGTGATATGTGTGATGTAAAAAAATATTGAAATTTTTAAGACTTTAGTTTTTAGAGAGTGAGACTTATGGAATTTTGTTTGTTATAAAAATGGAACCTAATAGGTGTTATAGAGTCTAACCAGAAGAGAGTATTGAAAATGTGGTTTTACCAAAGCGACAGGTGAACCAACAACTAGTTTAGAGTATAGTCCAATCCTTTTAGAATATGGATAGAGGGAAATAGAGGTATGGATGAAGGAAAGTGGAAAATTATATTTAGTTCTAGAATCATAATCCACCCATCTTTTAGGGCGATTTAGAACCAGAGAAGGTATAGGTATAACTGAATAGGATGTATCAAATATTTGATTTTATTGGCACACTAGTATAGATGGAATTCAAGTTGGATATGTATATGTTGTAGGATATTGCATGAAAATGGTGGGATTTAGTATTTCATGATAAATTAGACAAAGTCATTACATATGATGATTTTTATGATTTTTTTAACAAATAATTTTATCCTCTCTTGTTCAAGATTTCTAGAAAAACATGCTTTTCATCTTGAAGTAGGAGATTATATCATTAAAAGAGTATGGATATTAGTTTATGAATTTAGTCTAATTTTCACCTATTTTTACTTCTAATGAATCCGTAAAGGTAGAAATTTTTGAATCGGGGATGAGGAAAGAGATTCACTCATATATTTGTTTTCTTTGAATAATAGATTATATGGTGATGGTAAATAAAGAGATAGTAGAAAAAAGGACATCTCAAGAGATATGGGTGAAGGGATCATGTTGATACCTATGGGAAATGATGATAACTCTAATGCGGGGAATAAGAATAAGAGAGAAATTTATTTCTAAGGTAACGGGAAGACGTAGAATAAGACAACTGGATCGGTGAATCTTCTTCCAAAAACCAAAAGTAATGTTGGATGTTTTCATTGTGGTTTATTTAGCCACATAAAGTGAGATTGTATGGTAAAACATAGAGCATACATGAATTATAATCAAATGGGGAGTCTTCAATGGTATTTTTGGAGTTCATTGAGTATGGGTATTCAAGAAACATATCTCATTTCATAGTCAATGGATTATTTGATAGGATGAGTGCAGTATAATACCTCTTATCTGTAGAACCAATTTAGACATGTTGATTCTAGGAATACCACTACCCCTTAGAAAGGGTGATCTCAACAGGGTAATAATGAACAATTTATAAGAAGTAAATAGTTATATGGAGTTGAGAAAGTTATTTTGGATGATAAATAAAGACCATCAATGGTGAGAGATACAATTATATTTAATTCTAAATTAATTCATGCTTTGTTTGATACTAGTGAATCCCATTCATTTATTACATATCATGTAGTTAACATGCTAGGTTTTCATGTTGAGATTATTCCTTATATTTTAAAATTTGAAACTCTTCTTGCTAAAATAAAATTTTGATACTTTATGAGTAAATAATGTTGTATAAAAATTGTTAGATATGAGTTGATTTGGGATCACTATATGATTGAAATGGATGTCTACGAAATAATCATGGGTATAGATTGGTTGAAAATTTTTACAACTCACCTTGACTATAATACCTGAATTGTAAATTTTATGACTGATGTTATCATAAAGGATATCATTAAAGGATACCAGAATATATAGGTAGGTGAAATAGGCTTTTCAGCACTAGTAGTCAGAATGATCTTATACGAGTTGGCAGTTTTGAATTTGGAATGAATGGAAGAGATTGATAATAATAGTTTTCCAGTGGTTATTGATTATTTTATGAATATTTTTCCATAAAAATTATTAGGGTTTACACCCATAAGAGTAGTGGAGTTTATGATTGATCTCATCATAGGGACCAGTCTGACATCACTTATATATTATCAAATGGAACCAATAAAATTAAAGTAATTTAAATTGGTGTTGTAAGAGTTGGAAATCAAAGGGTTTATTCATCCTAGAAAGTCTCCGTGGGCACCACCATTTTTTTTCAAGAAGGTATACAAAACACTTAGATTGTGTGTGGATTATCATAAACATAACCAAGTCATGATAAAGAATTGGTATCCACTTCCATGAATTGATTATATATTTTATCAATTGAGGGGATCACAATAGTTCTTTGAAATTGAATTGTGATTAGAATATCACCAATTGTGGGTTTTGAAGGAGGATATTATGAAAATAGATTTCAAGAGTAGATAGGGCCAGTATGAGTATGTGGTTATTCCTTTTAGTATTACGATTTCACCGGTGGTCTTTATGGAATTGATGAATCCGATATTTTAATGGTATCTAGATTCTTTTATTATGGTGTTTGTGGATGAAATATTGGTGTATTCAAGTACAATGTCTGAGCATGAGGAAACCATCATGATAATGTTGTGAATATTCACTACTAGAATTCTATCCTATAGTAACACCTTTGTCCCAAATATTTTATGAAACTATTGGGAAATGGATGTCAAAACATGGTATTCCCAATGGTTTCTGAAAACTGTAGGAATACATGAAAATTAACAGCTCTATCCCAATGGTTTCCTTGAATCGTTGGGACTGTATCCCATTTTTTATATTTCCCAACTGGTTTTTAAACCATTAGGATGAAATATATATCACAATGGTTTTTAAATCTATTGGGAACATTTTCCCCTAAATCCCGAGCGGTGCTATAGTTCTCCCACTGCTCGAGTGCTTCCCTAAATCCAAGTTCAATATTCCACAACCAATCTTCATCCATGGATACATCTTCAATCAGTCAATTTATTTTCTCTATACTTCAAATATGTATGTCGTACCTTAGTTTTATTGTTCTAAATCTGTTTTTTTGTTTTTTGTTTTGATTTGGCCAAAAAGAGAGGTCTCTATGGTCATTCTTCCACAGATCAATCAATGTATGCATCATTACTTTAGGGAATGTACACATAGTATAAGACTTGGTATTATGGTTGACATGGTGTGTATGAGGATTTACACAGTGTCTATGATAATCTAGGGTGCTTGGAATGTACCCACAATACATGGCTTTGATAACCATGTAAATATACATGGACAATCCCTTATGGTGCAAGGTATATTTAACCAAATGGGGTGCTGAAAATGGACCATTTTCACATGGATTTGTTGCATTGGTGATGTGTTGGACATATTACAAGGTGGGTAGTAATTAGCTCAACCAAAACACTTTCATCCCAAAAATCCCAGACTATATGGAACGCGTTCCTTCATGATACATGGAGTATAGTAAATTATTTTATAAAACCTAAAGTATTTCCTTTCACAGATTACATATACATGATTTAAACCACTTTATTTAACTATTTTACCACTAACAGTATTTATATTTGATGGGAGGGAGTGATTTTTAAATATTGATTTCTGAGGGTGGGGGTGGGCTGTCCAGGTGGAGTTGGGGGGGAGGGGGGTGTTGTCCAGGTAGGATCGTTTTCCATGGATAATTAAATTTAATAATGCATTAATTAATTGGTTTTCAAACAATCCTTGTACATTAATTAGTGGAGTATGATTTAGAATAAATATTTCCTTTGATAAATTGACACATGCTAATGGAACAGAGATGTGATAACAAGATGTGATGTTTAATTGAACAAATGAATTGTCTTATAAAAAATGTCATGATTTTATAATAAAACCCATCAAATGAGGTGCATTGACCCTGATTAGATATTTATTTCATTCAGGGTTTATATCCTATAATTTTTATGCATTCATATTAGTGTTAAATAAGTACAATGTCATTAATGGCCTCTCTTGTTATTGTTAAATGATGTTTCACATTTGTATATAAGTTTTAAATGACCCAAGTCACCTCCCAAGTGCATAGTCATATTTTCAAATTAGTATTAGCTATATTGGTTATTTCTCCTTCCCCCAATTACATTTCCTAACTGACCCATATAACCGTACAAATTGAATCTGTTATGTTTCGATAAATTGAATGGTTAGTTTTGAGTGAAATGGATAATTCATGATGGTTTGACTTTGTTAATGAATAAAATTACCCTAAGGGGGGGGGGGGTGTAGGGGTAGGGGCTATCTAGTTGGGGGTGGTTGGGGATTTTTTAGGGGGTAAGGGGGATGCAGGGCTGTGAGAGAGGGGGTGTGGGATGTCTAAGGAGTGGCGTGGGCTGTCTAGGGGGTCAGGGTGGGCTGTCCAGGGGGGAGGGGTGTGGTTTGTCCAACGGGGTGGGATATCTAGGTGTGTGTCTGTGGGGGGGGGGGCTATCCAGTGGGAGTGGGATGTCAAGGTGGGGGGGGGGGGGCTGTCTTGAGGGGCTATAGGAGGTGTAAGGGGATGCAAGGGTGTGGGGGAGGGGGTGTGGGATGTCCAAAGAGGGGGTGGGCTTTCAGGGGGTGGGTCATCCAGGTGGGGGAGGGGGTGTGGGAGGTCCAGGGGTGAGGGTGGGCTGTCTAGGTGGGGGAGGGGTGTGGGTTGTCCATGGAGGAGGGGGGATAGGTTGTCCAAGTGGGGGTGAGGGACTGTGGGGGGGGGGGGGGGGCTATCCAGGTGGGGGGGGGGGCAGGGGCTGTCTAGGGGGGCTACAGGGGGTAGGAGGCTATAGGGGGTGTGTGTGTGTGGGGGGGGGGGGGTAGGATGTCCAAGGAGGGGGGGGGGGTGGGTGGGATGTGCACTCCGATACTCTATAAAAAAGAAGAATCACATATAACTAATTTATAGTTTTTCACACGTTTATCATTTTCTTGTTGTCCCATACCAACACTCACTCTTACCCTTCCAAGAAGAAGTGATCTCTGTAAATAAATGTCACTCTGGTTCTTATCCACTTTTCATATTGATCTCATACAAATTTAACATTTTTACAACTCTATATCACCTACTGATATAACAAGGTTTAAACTCCAATGTGTAGTGTCCCATCAGAACCCCTTCCTTTATAGATATCCAAAATGAGGATAGATTATCCCATTTTGAAAATAAATCTCAATCTCATTATTCAAAATCTCTATGTACATGGAATCATGTTTTTTTCCTCATGGAACCTTTATCTCATGGAATCAAACTTTTCTTAGTTCCTTTTAATATTTCTTCGATCATGATCCACATGTATGAAAATGATGTTTCAATCCCAGAAGAACTTTTTACCATCATTTTAGATTATATTTCCCATTTATTTAGAATCGATATTATGAATACCACTTAAATAATCTACTAAAATATAAAGTTTATTTGATCTAAAATTTACTCAACTCCTAAATAATTCTCCTCCATAAGTGTAAATGATATTGTATACTCATGTATAGTTGATAAAAGATATTTTTTTTATAATAATAGTATTTTTTTTGTCTTTTGTATTATAATTCTAATATAGAGTAGTGTGTCAGTTATGGTTTTATATTATGTTAAAAATTCTAGTTTAATTAAATAAATTTTAAATGAAACATTAATCTTGTTTATTTTTTTGACGAAATTACTTATAACAATTTTTTTACAAAATGGATAGAAGTTGGATGTATGAAACTGATCGGATCTCTAGATATTTTCAAAACATTTATGAAAGATTTTATATTTTTTATTTCACATTGCTTCAGATAATGGTAACATACAAAACCCATGTTACAATTGTGTTAGAAGACCTTGGTTGAGTTGTGAAGATATCAGATAACACATAACCAAATATGGTTTCCAAGAAAACTACTATGTGTGGTATCAAAATGGGGAGAAAATGAAATATCAAATTGATAATGATCTAAATGAGATGATTGGATTGGGAAATTTGTTATATGATTAGTTAAAATTTATTCATCATCATGAAAAAGAATGGATTCAGACCCAAGAATACTTCAATATGAGCTCACATTATGGGTCTAATGAAAATGATGGTGTTTTCAGAGTGAAAAAATTTAATGATGTTTCCATGACTCTAGTATATCAACAATGCGGTAAAATAAAAAAAAATAGAATTTTTAATCCGATTGTTTCATGAGGAAACTATGAATGGGATTTCTAATACTTTATCGATTATATTTTTACGTTCTTGAAATATTTACTTCCATATGATACAGGTATTCCCTCAAACCACTATATGGCATGAAATTTAGCTGACAAATATGGATTTTCAAGAAAAATATATGGTTTCCAAAAATATTGCAGTTTATTATGGGAGGAAACTACTGAAAAAAATGATTGTATAAAATGTGGCACATCCCACAGGAAGCCAAAAGATTATGGAACACCATCTTGGGTGCCACAGAAAGTAATGTGGCAGTTTCCATTGATCCCAAGACTCCAGAATATTTTTATTTCTGATGAAATGTCAATAAAAATATGATCGCATGATATTGAGAGAAAGAAGACTAATAATGATATGGTTCACCCTACAAATGGATTTTCAGGGCAGAGATTTGATGCTCGATATCTTGATTTTCCAACTAACATGCGTAATGTGTGGATGGGTCTTTCATGTGATAATTTTAATCTCTTTGGGAATATGATTACGTCGAACATCTAATGGACGGTTTTTTATACACATTTATAACCTTCTACCATTGTTGTGTATGAAAAAACCTTTCACTTTCATTAGTATACTCATATCTATACATTCTGATCCCGAAAATGATATATACATATACATGAAAACGTTAATAAAAGAGTGGAAACTTCTTTGGGATGTGGATGTGTGCACATACAATGCATGGTCGAAGGACATATTTCAGATGCATGCGGCATTTATGTGGATGATCCTTGATTTTCTTGGTTATTCAATGATGTCTAGATGGGGAACGAAGGGAAAACTATCTTGTTCTATTTGTATGAAGAATACACAATCCAAAAGACTGAAATGTCACTATAGTTTCTGTTTTATGGGACATCGAAGATTCATTCTAGTGGACTATACATATAGAGATAATCATCAAATATTTGACAATAACATGGAGACCGATGATCCACCTCTACATATTTTTGGAATTGATGTGCTTAATGAATTGAACGATTTTAGTTTTTCATTTGGTAAGGGTTAAATGAAATTTTGATAGAGAAAGAACAATTCACTGAAAGTTTTTACAATTGTAAGAATAAGAGTATCTTTTAAAATTTCCTTAATGGTCAACCAATTTATTACATCACTTCTTAGACGTAATTCGCATTGAAAAGAATATATGTGAAATTTTTCATTCAATTATTCTAAATGATAAGGGAAAGAAAAAAGATGATTTACAGTCTCAATGTGACTTGGTGGATTGAAGAATCAGAACAGAATTGCATCTTATGCATATTAGAGAAAATAAATGGTAAGTTCCATGTGCTTCTTATGTGATGAGACCTATAGAAAAAAGCAATTTTTGGAAGTAGTAGATACTATAAAACGTTCCTGATTTATATTCATGGAACTTTTCTAAACGGGTCAATAGAAGAGAGGTGAAGAAAAAATATTTGAAGAATCCTGATTATCACGTCCTTATGCATGATTTTATTACAATAACAATATGTCAACATTCTTCCAATAATGTAAGGGTGGATGTTATTTGGATGTTAACTTTTTTAGAGATCTTTGTGCTAAACATTTATCCAAGACTTTGTTTTAAAAAAATATCGTAAATGATCCATTAATTTAGTGTGAGTTAGAGAAAATATTACCTCTATCATTTTTCACATGAATGTTGCATCTGACTGTCCATTTCCTAACTTATGTTCTTCATGAAGGACCTATTTCTTTTCGTTGGATGTATCCAACTAAAAAAAATATATACACATTAATGTATTATGTTTGTAATAAGAATCATCAGATAGGTTCTATTGTGAATGGTTACATGGCTCAAGAATGTATAGATTTATGATCTATATATTTTTATGATCTTACTACAATAATGAACACACCATTGAAAAACAAAGAAGAACAATACTAGAAAATTGAACCCCGGTTTCCATTACTTCCTCAAATAGAAGGAATTCTTGGATAATATACTTTGACGACATTAAGCCTTAAAGAGTGAGAGATGGAACATCACACAGTTTTGTTCAGATGTGATTTGTTAGATGACTACATCAGGTGTCTAAATTCAATATGTATATCTTACATATATATTTGTTAAAATATTCATATTTTTATCTATAGGGAACATAAACTAATGAAAAATAAAAATCATCATTCTTTATCTTTGAGAAAGAGGGTTAATTTTCATAGAAAAGTGTTTTCTTCATGGTTAAAATTTAAGGTAAAAATATCACTATTTAAAATAATTAAATCAATATTTAATTAAGTTTAATATTTATTTATATTTTATGTATTTACTTTTTCTAGTGACTCAATGTCTAAGAAAATAAGATCTTTGGATTTTGGTCTTAATATCATGGTTCCTGACATTAAATCACTTGTTATCAATGGGTATAGATTTATTATCAATGAATGAACAATGAACATGAGAACACAACATGATGGTTTTATGGTTAATGCCACACCAGACTATTATTCCATTGCATTAGATAGTATACAATGATTTGAAAATGTAGGTTATTATAGAGTAGTTGAAATAATAATAATATTGGATTATTACTCTCATGGATGAGTCAAGATAATGAAATGGAAGTGGTTTGATTCATTGATGAGGAATGAAACATTTATTGATGATTTTTGTTTTCGAGTAATTGATATGACTTGCACTCTTCCTACCGATGAACCATATGTATTGGCATCAATGGAGAAACATGTTTTTTATATTAAAGACCAACTTCGACCTGAATTTGTTGTCATTATTTAGGTAATTTCAAAACATATTTTTAATGATAGTGATGATGAAATTGACTCCATCCCTCCTGCCTTTAGAAACAATCCACTTATTACTTTTGATGACTCTAATATCTTCACAGTCAGAGCCTACTATGAACCTGAAGTTGTGGTGGAAAATATATAGAATCATCCATCCATGTTCTCAATTATTTTGGGTTAGCTAGACATGGGTTGTTAAGGTTGGTACTATTAAAATTGATTTAATATTGATTACAAATATATTGTATCCGACATGACCACTATTTGAATTTCCACTATTTATTGGTTGCAATTTTATTTGAATTGCATATTCTAATTTTTAATTGAAATATATTCAAACCTACAAAACCAACATTTCTAACATGGTGAACATTTCAATGCTTTATTTACCATGTATAAAATTAGTATAACTCTAAGACATCCCTTTAACATTTCACCAGATAATAAACATGATGGATTGTCTTCTACTGTAAAACATGTATAGAAACTTTCATTATCTACATGGGATAAAGAAAATAATTTTTTTCTCAATTTTGAAAAGTTATTTAATAAAATGATGACACTAAATAAATAACCATCATATAGAAAATTAAATTTTTTATTACATCTTGTACGATTTCATAAATTCATTATATATCTATTTAATATTACCGAAAAAATGGATATTTAAATAATCCATGAATCCCCCTATTCCCTCTCATATATTTTGTTTATTAGGTTATACATTAGTTATCATTTTCTAATTACTTCAATATTTGTTTTCAAATATAAGAAATGCAACTAATTGAAGAGAGGCGACAAAAAAGATGATGGATAGCAATCATCTCATGGCTAAGATGGGAGTTCCACCACTAGATCCTGTAGTGGGTAATTGATTTCAAATATATATATTGAAATAATATATATTTCCATGTTATTATTGTTGTTTTAAACATTTTTACAAGATCCACCTCTTAGGCGACAATTATTTGATGAGTAGACAAGTAGTGGTCCCAATACTCAGGGTGTTCATACAAGGGGGGTGGTATGAGAGCTAGGCAATCTATTCGGTGTACCCATTTAGACCTTTCCCCTCCCACTAACATACTATCTATCCCACATTCTGATCATGATGTGTTGTTAGGGACACATGATATATTTATGCCTCCCATGTTTTCACCACCGTTTACATCTTAGTCTCATCACCAATATTTACTATATCTGATGATGATTCCCACTCCCCATCCAGTATTAGACCATCCATTTGTGCCATATTCTTTTACTTCTACTTCTTCCTCTCTGAGATCCTATATTCCATCCTCTTCGACTGCTGCTCCACTAGAGTCTATCTTTAGGGAGCATAAATTGGTACCCACTCCACCTGTACCTGTCTTCCTTCAGTTTCTACAAATCCAGCAGCACCCATTGATCAGACTACCACATGTATATTTATAAAGCACTAACAAAATTTTATAGCATTATTTATTTTCATTATAACATATACTAATAAAATATTTGTTTTTATTTTATAAAAGATACATCTACCGATAGGATGTAGGGGCAGGGGCATATAGTCATGTGTGCGGTGTGTAAATGTTGCATGCAATTAATGGTGGACTATAATGAAGATAGTAAAATGATTTTAAAACAGGGTAGTAATGTTAGAGTTTTTTGGAGACTCTTTCCAAATACTCTGACATCATTATAGTCATCCCGCTCTCATGGGGATAATTTCCAAATGACGTCAAGGATAATGCCTGGTCAGAGATATGGGTACAAAAAATCTATTTTATTTAATGAAATATATTATTTTTTTATTTATATGAATTAATATTTTGGTTTTATCTTTAGTTTATTTTCCCCAATGGTGAGGGTGCACGGACAACAAGTCTAAAGGATTTAGGTCAGATTTGGAGATCCTATAAGCAAGATTTGTATATTGGCTACCATTATAGTGTTGGAATAGAGTAACATGAGTTACCTTTCATGGATGATTGTCTGATAGAATAGTGTTGATAGATGATTACTCATTTGATGACTATCCTGTTTAAGGTATTAATCATATTTCAGGTTTTAAATGAAAATATTCATGTTTTGCATTAATACTATGTTTGTATTATTGAATTTTATTTAGAAATCATCCTAATGAAATAAAATAATTGATTCTAAAAAATACCTCCACACAATGGGACGTACTACGATGCTAGATCATGAGAGAAAGAAGGTATGAAAGTTTTTTATAATATTCTTTTATGACTATCATTTTCTATTTCTTATTCCATAATTTATTCAATTGCTAAAGTTGACATATAATTTTAGTTATGAAATTAATTATTGGTAACCTATTTTTAATTATATTTTACAATATTAAATGTCATTAAAAATTAAAACATTGAATATTGAAGGTCATGTGCCTTGAGCAAAACTATTTTTCTTGAGTAGAAGGAAGAAAGATAGAAGTGCGATTAACGAACCGACTCAGTAAAAAATTGTAAGTTTTACTTTATTGATTTCAAATTTTAATATCTATTTTGTAACATAATAATCTATTTATATTTTTAACAGGATGCTTTATAGGCCTTTGATGATTAGGAACATGAAAATTTTGGGGCAAATGATCACTTACGTCATGTGTTGGGAGATGAGCATCCTGGGAGAGTATGCGCCGAGCTAGGAAGAATATAGTCATAATGAGGTATTGGCCCTCCTTAGGTACAAGTTTTAGTGACACTAATTTCCAACAGGTTATGGATCAGGTAGAAAAACCTAAAAAAGGTCCATAGAGATGAAAAAATAGTTCTTTATGGAAAACACTTCATTTATGAAACTAATGGAAATTTTACATCCAACACTTCCACCAGAGGACAACAAAACTAGTGGTGAATATATGTCTTTAATGAATTATATATATGGTGCACTAGGTGGTTGTTCTAGTTTTGGTTGAGATGATGTTGAGTAGGCGGATGAGGTGGAGGAGGAGGCCAAGGAGGAGACCGATGCATAAGAGGAAGGCGAGGAGGAGGTTGAGGTAGATGAGGAGGGCGAGGAGGATGCTGAGGTAGAGTACGAGGGCAAGGAGGAGGGAATTGAGGAGGGCATGGAAAGTGATGGGAAAAAAACTAAGGATGGGGATGAGGTTGATGATGAAAATGATGGTAGTGATGGAAATGAGGGATAGATTGATCAGTTACATTTTTGACTGATATTAATGACATTTGATGTTTGATGATTTGTTGTGCCTGGATATATGCATGGTTAGGTCGGTCACATTATCTTTATTTATTTATATATAAAGAATAAAACTTGACTTGATGATTTTCTATGTTTGAATATACATGTGAGACTGATTCACCCCTCCACTAGACACCCCTACCCCCTTAGATAGCCCCCACCCGCTAGACACCCCCACCCTGTGGACACCCCCACCCCCTGGACACCCCCACCCCCTGGACAACCCCACCCACTAGGACAACACCCACCCCTCCCGCACCCCCATAGAAACCCCCTTGGACACCACGCCCACTCCATGGACCCCCCCTAACCCCTTGGACATCCCCCATGGACCCCCCACCCCTGGACACCCGCACATGGACAGCCCTCCATGGACATCCCCCACCCCTGGACACCACCACCTACATAGAAAGCCACCACACCCTCTAACCACCCCCTAAATACCCCAACCCCCTGGGATAGCCCCCACCCCCTACACACCCCACCTCCTTGTACAACCCCGACTCCCATGGACATGCCACCCACTGAACACCCCCACCCTTTGACAACCACACCCCACTGGACACCCCCACCCCACCCCCTGGACACCCCCAATGGACAGCCCTCCGCCACCTCCCTAGACACCCCACCCCTAGACACTCCCACCCCCTTGGATAGACCCAAAACCACTAGACATCCCACCAAATCCCATAGAAAACCCACCCGTTGGACACCCCACCCCCTTGGAAAACCCCAACACCCCCTAGACACCCCTGGAAAAACCCACACCCTTGGGCACCCCCCACCCCTAGACACCCCCACCCCCTGGACACCCTCACCCCTAGGACACCCCCACCAATCCCCCATAATAGCCCCCCCTAGAGCCCCCACCCTCTGGACAGCCCCCGCCCCCTAGACACCCCCACCCCTGGACACCCCTACCCCCGTGGACAGCCACCCCAACCCCTGTGGACAACACCCCCACCCCCTAGACACCCCACCCCCTGAACACCCACCCCTAGACACCCCATGGACATCGCCCCACACCCTGGACACCCCCTTGAAACCCCCCTTGACACCCCACCCCTGGACACCCCTACACCATTGGACAACACTTCAACCCGTGGAAATCCCCCACCCCCATGGAAATCCCCCCACCCCTGGACACCCCCACCCCCTGGACAATCCCCCACCCCCTGGACACCCCACCCCCTTTGGATAGCCCCCCACCCTGGACACCCCCACTACCTTGAATATCCCCCCCACACATCAAATAAGATCTCTAACCATCATATAGAGGATATGGATGGAGGAGATAGACACCATAATCATAAAGAAGATAGTTCGAAGGGTGTTGGGTATTTTTAGGTGTTTCTAATTTGGATTCATTGTGATTCTGTATATTGTCTCCATAAGTGTTTTTTTAGTTCTATACATTTTATTTTTGGGGATGAGTGTTTTTCTGAATTCTTTATTATCAGGTTTTAGATAATTATTTTATATTATCTTCATTGTATGTTGAGGTGTTAATTCTATATATTGTAGAGGGGAGGCAATAGGGGATACAGGTTGCTATGTAATTTAGTACAGGGTTGGCTTGCTATGTAATTGTATAGAGGATGGTTAAGATGTAAGGATACTATGTAAAATCCTAGGGTACTATATACCAATGGTTTAAAAACCATTGGTATAATGATTAATAAATTCTTCTATATCAATGGTTCTAGCTGAACCATTTGTAAAACACTATACCAACAGTTCACAAACCGTTGGTATATTGGTTCTAAATATAATATATTCCAACTATTATACAAAAAACATTGGTAAACCTATATACCAATGGTTTAAAATCATTGGTATATCTTATATAGGTCTATTTACCAATGGTTTGTAACGGTTGGTAATTATTTATTGCAACGGTTTCCCAAAACCATACTGAAATTTGATATTTTACTGGTCTAATCCAATGGTTTTCTTGTAACCATTGGTATAATGATATACCCATGCTTTATCACCCAATGGTTTTCCAAACCACTGGTATAACATATACCAATGGTTTGGAAGCCTACCCCAATGATTTTAAACTGTTGGGATAGCCTTGGTTTCCTGGAGTGATTATGGGATCATTTTTTGTAGAAAAAAATTTAAAAGTGTAGTTTTTCGGTAAAAGAGGTATGTTTTGTTGTAAATGTAATCTTTTAGAAAGGTGTTTACATGGATCTAGAAAAGTTTTAGGATATTGTATCTTGAAAACTGCCAAAGACTATCTTTGAGAAACATAATTTCTTTGGTATGAATGGTTATTACTGATGTTTTGTTCATGATATATCATTACTAGCTTCACCAATTACAATTTTCAGGAGTAAAAATGTTCTCTTTTAATTTATTGATGAATTTTATAAGTGCTTTAATGTTCTTAAAGTATAATTTAAATTGTAACCAAACTTGATATTTCTGGAATCAAGATAAGGTACGTGGTATATTGTGGTGCTTTAGGATTGTAGTCAGGATGTGTTCTTATGTAGTGAGATCAAGTTGTTTATTATGGATAATGACATTTATGTTTTCATGATAATATCTACTCAAAACAAGATTTAGATTTAACTACAATAGTTAATTAGTGGAAGACTTTGTTTCATTACCTCTTTAGTGAGAAATTGACATTACTTATAACTCATAAGAGTTTGAAACATTTTTCCTCATGAATGGATTTGAACCTAAGATAAAAAATATGGATGAAGTATCTAAAAATGTTTAAATTTGACTTAATGTATACACTGAGAAAATATATTTCAGTGCAATATGCATTATGGATAAATTTATAGGCTCATTTAGTAAAATAGGCTCTAGATCATTGGTAATTGATATAGATCATAGAAAAGATGCATGTGGATTGTGAATACCAGAGTGATATTTACGTATTCTTTATAGTGTCATTGGTTCATTATCTACTAGATATGTTTAAATAAGCACAAACATCCGATTTAGGATGTGTTTCTATGAGGTCGATACTCAATGGAGGGGAGACCATTTTGGGAAGGATGCTGGATGAGAGATTAGTTTTGTGGTTTTTTGATCAGATGGACACACCTATATATTTTCTAGAATAAATACTTCATGATTATCACCATTCGATATGGGTTGTTCATCCTATAATAAAAAATATGTATAATGCGTTGAATGGACAATTTCATGGGTTGGCATGAAAATAAATGTTGTTGATTTTGTGATGAGATGCCTAACTTTTCAAAAATTTATGGTAGAACATCATTCACTAATGGGTATGTTATAGTCTTTATATATTCATATTGGGAAATAAGTGTAAATAACCATGAAACTTGTAACAGTTCACCCAGGAATGGGTTTTAAACAGAATTCCATATGGGTGATAGTGGGTTGGCTCAAATAGTCATCCCATTTCATCCATATTCATGAATCTCATATAGTGGAGGACTTTTCAAAAATATATATGAGAAGTGGTAGAGGCATGGCATATCGGTTTTGATATTATCACATAGATATTTGAGGATTATGTCTCATTTATTCAAATTCGTATAGCAACCCCATGGAACTCAGTTGGCCAAGAGTACGTTGTATCATCCTTATAAAGATCAACAATCTAAAATAATGATAAAAATGATAGAATACATGATTAGAGATTGTGTAATGGATTTTGGTTGATCGTTGGAGGATCATGTGCCATTAGTGGATTTATCATATCACAACAATTATCAATGCTTTATATATAATTTTTTTGAAGCATTATATAAGAATAATTTTTTTATCGACTTTTTTGGGTGATAACAGCTAAGACTTCACTGGTTGGGATGAGCCTTGTCTAAGTGACATTGAAGAAGTTTCGGTTTTCCAGGAAGAGAATGTAGACAACTTAGATTCACCAAAAATCATATTTATATCATCATATATGTATATTTTTATTCGAGGTGAGTGATCATGTGTTCTTAATAATATCTCAAAGGTTTGGGCATCATCATTTTTAGATGTAAGGAAGGTTATATCCTTGAAACATATTCCCATTTGAGATACTTGAACAGATTGGTGATTTAGAATATAGGTTGTCTTTTCCACCATTGTTCAGTGCAATGTATAATGTGTTTCATTTATCTTAGTTGAATAAGTATGGTTTTGATCACAACCATGTGATTCTATGGGATCTTGTTGATATAGAGTTAGATGATACATTAGTTCATGTGATAGTGCAGATTTCAGATATAAAAGAGAAAGTCTTTTGTGGGAAAAGCATTATTCTAGTGTAGGTTTTGTTGTAACATAGTTATATTCAAGAATAAAATTATGAATAGGAGAAGAAATGTTTTGAGAAATCTCCCTAATTTTTCCAGGATAGTGGTGGTTTTCTACTTTCTAGGGACTTAAAGGCCAATGGTGGGGAAAATGTATCACACTTGGTCTCAATTCAGTAACCCTTACATTAAGTATTTTAAGTATGTATAGTGTTTTGGTGACGTTTTGGAGAGTTTAGAGGATATTAAAAGTGTTTATTGGGGATTTTTTTTGGAGGTGTACGATATGATCACAATTAATAGAAATCATGTAGGTCATATAAATAATATTGAAAAATAAGATAGAGGCTACCAAGTAGGAACATGGTTTGAAAAAACCATGAAACCACCCATGAGTAATTCTAAAAAGATAAATTGTGAGTGAAAACATGGTTCTATCATGTTTGCAACATGGTTTTCCAAACCATGTGAAGCAACCATGTGAAGGTTGTTTAGAGGTAGTGGCTAGTGCATGGTTTGCCCTTGGATTTCCTAAACATGTGATCTAACCATTAATGGTTTAAAATAAAATCCAATGAAGTGTATCTCACTTAGTATTACCTATAAATGATATGTTTTTCTCCCTTGATGACACTAACTCATTTTTATCTCCCCCAATGTCTATAGAGACTCTCCCCTTCAATCTAGGAGTGATCTGTTGGAAAATACTGGTATCTTGATGCTCGAATTCTTGGGTAAGGCTCCATTCTTGGTGGATTTCCTTAGATATATTTTTCTTTCCCCTCCTGGATTAATAGACCTAGTCTTTTGGGGATATATATAATATATTATTCTTATCATGATTATATTTTTCCCTATTTTTATGGAACAATATATAAGTGGGTTTTTTGGTGATTCAAACCGATTTTGTTGAATATTTCATTCCCTTATTCATTCTCTCCATAATTTCAAGGTGTATAAATTCAATATCGACTCCTATTATTATAACATGAAGTATTAGTCTAAAAAATCATTTCTTTAAATTTATTATGAAATTGATGGTAAAATAATTGTAGAAACCCTATTTTGTGATTGTCTTTGGATTTTTGGAAATTGGTTGTGAAAAGTGATTTGTTTTCTTTATATTAAAACAATGATTTTAAAATATAGATTTTATAGATTTATGGAAATGGTTTATTATAATTATTTACAATAAATTAAAGGTTTTATTAAAGAAAATTATTTGGAATTGTTTTTTGGCATAAATGGTTGGGGTTTGCTGATGGGAATTTACTATAGATAAGGGTATGGAGTTACCCCCAAAATTTGTAGGATGGATAAGGGTATGAAATTTCCCCAATAAAAATGGTTAAAAAAGTTATTACTTGGTGAAATTATGACTCTCCACTCAGGAGTAAAGAGAGGTCCATGGTTGAAGTCTTTGTTGGATTTTTGGTTATGTGTAATGGCATGGGTTATACCAAAATGGAAAATTGGGAAGTATTTTTAAATAATCATTTGACTTTGTTCCTTGGAAACCACAGTAGCATGGAAAACTATTTTGGCATGAAACTACTAAGCTTTGATATTAATAGTTAAAATGTTTTAAATTGTTTTATATAAATTTTCTGAATTTTTCTATCCTAGTGGCATTATAAGGTAAGTAATTTGAGAGAAACCTACTTTGTTTTGTTGCACACTCCACACTTTGACACTTTGGTGATTTTGTAGAAATTTATTATTAATACATTGGTAAAGGAAATGTATCTCATTTATTTAGTGATTATTTATAATGATATATGTTTTTATTTTGGTGTTGGATCTTACGGCATTTTGGGAGATGTGGAGTTGGTGACCTTAGAGTCTAAGTTTTGTCTTCCACTTTATTTTCTGATTCTAGTTTGGTTTCTACATAGTACTTTGATATAGTTGAAGGTTATATTTATATTCGATTTTTAATTTTTATAATTTTATTTGTGTAAATTTTATCATGCATATTTTAGTTTTTACTTGGTTATGGTGTGATTTTTGGATTATTTTAATTCTAAAATAGAAAATCATCCCCAAATTGTATTGAATCCATTGGAATTTATTATCATCATTTGGCATCTTGGGAATGTTTCATTTGTCCATGTAGAAATTATACCCCAACAAAAGGCCTTGATTAGGTGAGGGATGTTAAAAGATCTTAATATGATTCTCCCATGATTTAAGAAGTTCCACCTAAAGGTAAGGCATCCACTACTTATTTTTGTTAAACAAACCTTTTTAAATTATGCCTTTTTTATAGTTTTTATGTTGTGATATGTTTTGATACATCCTTATTACTATTCAAATGATTCCCATGTGATGATAGATCCATTTCACTCTCATTTATCCTATCCATGAATCTTTATGTACCCTTTATGCTGCTAAAATCATCATATGGTTTTCTATGACAAAAAGTTTTTGTAGTGAATACCCATTCCCATTTCCACTCAACATTACTCAATAGTTTTATATGTAATTTTTTATTGGGTATTTTTAAGTATTTAAATGACACACTTTAATTGTGTGGTTAAAACGGACTAAATACATCCTTATGTTGTATGGTCTATGTGGATAACTTATGTATGTACATAATATTATAGTGAAGGGTTGTATTTGAATTATACAGCCCTATAATGCATTTTGTAATGTTTTACTCTCATGATATTATATGATTTGGGCATGGGAGGTCATCTTAATAATGATATGTTATGATGTCTTGGTTGTTATCCTTGAATTATATTTATTATGTCATGTTTTATGTTTTCACCATATTCCCATTTTTCATTCATGTTATCATCATATATCATGATTTTATGTTCATGTTTATGATTATTTCCCCTTTTATATCTCTTAGATATTCCTGTTAACTCAAATTAATTACATTCATCATGTTATGCTTTGATTATTACCATACTGAGATTTATAGAACACCAATTTATTATGTACATCACAAAGTTATTTAATTCAATTTTAGAATATCCATGGAATATAAGGGTATGTTTCAGATATTTTAAATAATGATGATTTACTTATGTTTTATGTTATTAAACAATCTACCTAATTTCCTAAATACACTAGCCCTAAAAATCTTATCTGTTTGTATTGACGGTACCTTTATAAAATAAATCATTAATTAACTTGTATTAAAAATATGGATTTTCGTAGTTAGTATTATATTAAAGTCTATTTATTTGGGGTGATTTGGATTAGAAATATATATTTAATGCATCTTGGAAATGAATAAACATAGGAAAAAATCCATAAATTTTGTTAAAGTATAGTGAAAAAGGAATCCAAGAAAATAAATCTTTTTCTAGATACTACAAGTGGATTTGGATATACCAAAGATATACTAGGGGTAATAACATTGAAAATGGAACATTGAGATGGACTTTATCATCACCTAGTTCACAAAAATTGGCCCTAAGGAACACCTAGTTTGACAATCTTAGGGGATATTATTTTTAAAATTCACAAGCTCTTTAAAAACACTTATTAAGGTAACATAATTCCCATAAGATTTTTTTCTTGGGAATAGATCATAGATAACATTGATTAAAACCTATAAATATATAATTTAATGAATATATGATTTGTCTAATTAATTTTAATGGTTTCCCATTTATATGTTTAATAGTTCAAAAATAAGCATACATAATGTTTCTTTTATTTTTAGTTAATGGATGGAAATAGTAAAACCTGAGTCAACAACCAATGTAAGGGGAAATGTGATGACATCCCAAATGAGATGACCTACCTTATGGGAGTATCAATTTGGAAATCATCATAATACATTCTTATTTAACTAGATTATTGAATCAAAACATGAATTAATAATAAAAAATAATCCCAATAATGTGAAAGTTGCAATTGATTACTTTCTCTGATAATGTCCCGCCACTCTCAATGGATATTTTGATCCCTTAATCGAGGAGCAATGGATTATATCCATTGAAAATATCTTCCCTATCATTCAATGATTAATGAAAGATAATTTGATGATTACTATTTAATGTATGGATAGAGAATTTGATCAATAGAGTACATTGATCAATAATAAAAAGATCAAGGAGGATATATAAGTGATGGAGTGGAATAAATTCTGAAAATTGTTTTTTTTTAAAATATTTTCCTCCCAGTCCCTTACATAAAATAGAGTAGAATTTTTTTATCCTCATGAAAAGGTATAATGAATCCATTTAGGTTCATGAAGTAAACATTACAAGACTTTAACAATTTTCTTCTACTTTGTTCATTACCAACCAAAATCAAATTTGATAACTACTTTTGTGGGATAAAGTTGAGTCTATGAAAATAATTATCCATTCAGGATATAGAATGATATGAGAAAATTTTATAATGTACCCTCAAATTCAAAATAGTGAAAATAAAATTTGAAGATTCTCATGTGGATTAGAAGAGAAAAATATAGTTTAATTTGGATGATTATGATGGATAAATATAACGGTGGTAAAAAAATCACTTTATATCACTTGTCAGATGTTTTGGAAGAAAAGTTTTATAAACATTAAGTAGGAGAGGAGAAAATTATTTAGGTGTGACAGGGATTGGAACCATGCTAGAATTTTCTTATGAGAGAAACCCACCAATGATATAGAATAATAGAATGCACCATTCAACCCCTATACTACTATAAAATGTTTGAAAAACAAATAACAAGGACACTATGTGTATCAATTCACTATGATAAGGGTGGTCAATGAAAACTGACACCAACAACATCCATGTCCTTTATAAAAAGGGGGTTCTTATTCCATCACAACTACTGCGGTGGATCATTTTAATGAAGTTGTGATAAGTATGATAGTTTTTCATTAAATAATTGAAACATTAATTTTTTATTCTATTTCTTTTCATTATTTTATATCAAAACATTTTTTATAATGTTTAATGAAAAACCAAAAAATATTTTAGTTTATTTATTACTGAATATGTCTAAGGGGTTAGTTATTACATCCCAATAATATAACTCATCCCCTATCTAGATTCATAGGGATAATTTATCTTTGAACCTTTTGATATTTAATTTTGTGGAATTTGATGTTATTATAGGCATGGAATGGATTTATATATATAGATACAAGATAAATTGTCGATAGAATGAAATGACACTCCATATCTTGAATAGCCCTTTGATTCTATTCAAGTATAAGATGCATGATGAATATTTTTAGGTATTATTGTCTTATGATTGGAAATTATTTTCTTAATAGTAAGTGTATCATTATCAAATTATTAACACTAAATAAAAGATCATCTTAGAGACATGAACAATGTGATAAAATTCACTGATGTGTTTCCCAAAGAATTTCTTGGTCTTCCTCCTTGATGAGAGGATGATTTCTTAATCAAGCTTACACTAGGAACATTTACCATATCCTAGAATCCATATAGATTATACAATTATGAACATTTTGAGATAAATAATAAATTAAAAATAATATTGATAAAGGTTTTATATGCCCAACCTCTTCACCATGGGCTACACCAGTCCTTTTCATTAAGAAGAAGAATGGTTCAATGCCCATATTTATTTATTATCGTGATCTAAACACGATCAAGATAAATAAAAAGTATCATCTACCACAGATTTATGACTTTCTAAACCATTTATGTAGAGAAAAATAACACTCTAAGGTGGATCTCTAGTTGAGATATAATCATGTAAAGGAGAATAATGATGATATCCACAAGTATTATATTCATTCAAGGTATCAAAAATATGAGTTCATAGTGATTCCATTTGGACTCACTAATTATCTATAAATATTTCCAGACTAAATAAATAGATTCCTAACAGATTACCTTAAAAAAATTGTAGTATTTATAGATGATATTCTTATCTAATCCCAAATAAAGGTGAAACGTGAAAACTATTTTATTTTTTTTACAGAAGAATTTGTGGGGAAAATATTATTTTTGAAGGATAGTAAATGAGACTTGAAGATGGAGGAAGTAAATTTAATGGGGTATGTTATCAGTAGAAAATAAATATTAGAATATCCTTAAGAATCCGATGTCACTAAAGGATGAATAAGACAAACATATATGATATAAAATTATAGTTTCCTTGGATTATTAGGGTATAATAAATGATTTTTGAGAATGATTTGGTGATTCTAAAGCCATATGATCGAGATAAAGTGGACGAGAGTCAAGTTTTTTGGATTGATGAATGAGAATTTTGATTTAAAGTGTTTAAGAGAGGCTAATAACTACAATAATACTCACATTACCAACAATATAGGGATGATTTATCATCTACAATGATCCATAGAAAAATGTATTGATTTTTGTAATCAGGAATAATGATAATGTCATAGACTATGCCTTATACAAATTAAATATCCATGAGAGGAACTACCCAAATACTGATCTAGAAATAGATTCAATGCTCTTTGTATTTAATATATTTTGACATTACCTCAATTGGAAATGTGTGAAATATATATGGATTATTAATTCCTCAAGTATATATTAATAGCAAAAAGATATTAATATCCCCCCAATGAAGGTGGTTTGATAAGATCAAGGATTCTGATTTTTGAATCTATTACTATCTAGAGAATGTGAACAAAGTGTTATATGATCTGAGTAGAAAGGATCATTAAATATATATATATATATATATGATGAGGATTGAAAGGGATCCAATATTTTTGGACATACAAAGGATTTATATGGAAAAAATAAATGAATATTAATCTTACCTTTCTCAAATATATTGTCATCCATCCATTCTTGAGATGGTCAAGGAGGCTGAGAATAATGAAGAGTTTTTATTGGAATAGGCAAGGAATATTTTAGAGTTAAACTTTTATAAAAATGTAATTATAAGGTTTTGAACCCAGATATGTGTCCCATAAAAACAAAAACTGACAAGCGATCTTTTTGATGATGTTTATATCTCATCCTTCTCAATTTATCATAGAATCACTAATATATATAGAGATTTGAAGAAAAATATTTAATGGGATAACATGGAGAGTAAGATTATAAATTCTGTATCTAAATGCTTATTATTCCAACAAGACACGGTATAATAATAACAGTATAAGTGTATGATGCAACAATTTCTCATACCAATATGAGAATGGAAAAACAGAACCATATATTTCACCATAAAGATCCACATGACACATAAACGAAATAAAACTATCTTGGTGGTAGTTTATTTCCCAAAATAAATTTCATACCTGTCATGGAATATTTACCTATGAACCAACTAGCCAATATATAAATGACAGAATTGTAAGACTGCATGGAATTTCACTCTCCATTTTATAGTGTTGATATCTTAGGGTTCCCTAAATGTTTTATAGAAGAATTCATCAAGTGTTGGAAGGAAATATAATATTTATTTCTTCTTATCACCCTTATATGGATGGTTAGTTTGAAAGAACCATTTAAACTTTGGAGGATATAATGAGATCATGTTCAATATATTTCTTAGGATATTGGGATTAGAACCCTCCCTGAGTTGAGTTTTCATATAGATACAGTTTCCATTCTAGAATTCAAATAGAATATTATGATGTTCTATATGGGAGTATGTGTTAGACTCTTACATGCTTGGATAAAGTAATAGATAGGATGTTAATGGGACTTGACCATGTCAAAGAGATGACTAATAAGGTTCAAACCATTGAATGAAAAATGAAATTTACCAAAAATTCAACATAAAATATATGTTGACAATCATCGATGAGACCTAGATTTTGAGGTTTGAGATAAAGTGTTTCTTCACATATCATCCTGGAATAAAGTCATGAGGATTTCAAGGAAGGGAAATCTTAGTCCAAGGTACAATGTCCACTTTTAGATCACTAATCACATTATAAAAGTGGCTTATCAACATTCACATACACCTAACTTATCCCAAGTTTGTCATGTGTTTCATATATAAATATTCATAAATAACATACTAGAATCCTCCTATGTAATTAATCTAGAGGTGGTACTTTTTTAGAATGGTATTTTATATTATGATAATTCGGTGATGATCATATATCACTAAGACATTGTTATATGAAATAAAACAACTCATCTATTTAATGTGTTGTAGTAAAACCCCATGTTTGGGTATGCGACATGGGAACCCAAATAGTTTATGAAAAAAATTCCCTATCTATTTTAATTTATGAAATGTAATTTTACGGATAAAATTTATGAATGGGGGATACTATAACATAATGATCTCTTAAAAATTAAATTCCATTTTTGAATGAATAAGTGAATTATTATGTTAGGTAGTTATAGAAAACACATTCACTACATTTCTTATTTTGAACCATTATATGGTCTATCATATTTAAGAAACCATTATTCATCATAACATTTGATAATATATTCATTTTACATTGACCATTAATATTATTTTATTAAGCGTTTTGACATGTCCAATTGACATAAAAGGAATGAGAGATGTCCTCAAATAATAGTATTATAACCTATGAATACCATTTAACAGATCTGGTGGGGGTGATAAAAATAATGGTATTTTTCTCCTGATCAATCCTAATACAATATTCCACAAATAAAGTTTGAGTGAAACCATTTGTCGTAGAAGTTTAATCACCTCAATATTAGGGACCAAAACATGTTTTCCAAACCGCCCTAATAAAATATCACCATATCACTTCTTAACTATAGGGAATTCACTGGTGTAATAAAGGGCTATGTATCCAAAACCTAATAGTACAAATTTTTATATTTTCTAAAATAATTATTATTCTTAGCTTTTATTATACATTATAATGATTAAACAATAAGTTTGGTAAAATATAAATTTTTACATGATGGATCACAAATGGTATTTTTAGGAAATATATAATTTCCATCAAGAAACTATTATCAATAACTTAAATTTTTTACAATAATTTATATTTTAATCAAATATTACTATTAAATAATATTTATTAATTATAAAGTGTATCATAATTATATGAATTTAAATATAAATTTTTTAATAGGTGTCTGAATACTATTATTTTCAACAGACTAGTATTATTCATAAATAAGAATTTTTTATTTAAAAGTGTGTATTACAATATTTATAAATTTAGTTTTATAAAATAAATATAATTTTTGAAATCAAAATATCGAAATTATCCAACAATTATTTTTTGAGATAGTTAGATTTTTGGTTAAAAAGATAAATAAATTGTAATTATATAGTATGTATTATGACATAATTATAGAAAACGAGCGATGTAATAAATACTATAAAGAGTATTTATGAACCAAATTATGTTCCCCATTTAAAATAATTTGTTTCTGATGTTTTTTGATGAATTAACCTTAATGGATCCTCCATAAAAATATGATATTCTATTATTTTAAAATAAATTATTTATAAACAATACTCACATACACATCACCAACTGTATTATTTTAATTATTGAGATGATTTCTATTATAAAATAATGAAAAACACTACTCTATCAAAATCCATGGGTAAAAACCATGTGATGGTTTGTAGTTTGGATTAATTTATTATAGTGACTCTAAAACCATTGTTTATAAATTAATAAAGAACTATCATCTCTTTCTCTATATTAAATCACCCATATTACAATTCATATTTACTAAAAACCCTTAGATAAGGAATTTACAATGCAGTTCCCTCTTTAGAGATCTCCCCAGGTTCCCCCAAGATCTTAAGAAGCTCCACCCAATCATTAATATGTTTTATCTTAAGTTAAGGGATCCTCTCATCCTATTTATTCATGAAAATTCTTTAAATTATGCTTTCTTTTACCATGTTCCATGATGGGATATGTTCTCACACATTCATATTAATACCATGAAGATTTCCATGTGATGATATACCTTTTTCACCCTCAGTTGACCCTTACATGAATATTTATTGACCCTTGTTGTGCTGCCAAAATCATCTAATGATTTTCCATGCCAATTTTTTTATAGTTAATACCCATTCCTTTTTTTCTTAAATGTATTCAGCTAGATGTATCTATCCCTCATTTATTGGTTATTTATATATATTTATCCCACAATACTTAATTTATTTTTTTAAAATTGATGAAACACATCATTAAGTTGTATGATTTATGCAGCACACCTATGCATATACATGATATGAAATTTATGGGTGGGACTGAAATTATAGAACCCTCCAATGCATTGGGTAACATTTTTATCTCATAATATGCCAATATGTTGCATGAGTGGTCCTTTTAAAAAGAATATGTTATTTTTTCAGGGTATTTATCCAGAATTATGATTATTATTCCATGTTTTATTTTACTCCCAAATTCTGATTTATTGTTCATGTTATCACCATATATCATTATTTTATGTTCATTTTTAAGATTCTCAACCCATTACCTCATTTATATTTGTATTTAATCACATGTACTGATTTTATCAATTTATGATGTGATTATTCCATTACTAGGATTTATAGCTCACCCCCTTCTTATATACATCCCCATGTTATCCCATAAAGTTTGAGTAGATCCATTGAATATAAGGGCATGTTTGAGAGTTTTTAAATAATGATGTTATACTAATGTTTTATGTTATTATGTCATGTACCTAATTTCAAAAAGAAACTAGGCCTACAGATATTTTAATGTTGTATTAATAGTACCGTAATGGAATAAATCAAGAATTTATGTATATTAAATATATGTTTTATCATAGTGAATGTATGAGTAGCTATCTAGGATTGTCATAATATGTTACCCCTAGTAACCCAATGTTTTATAAAATGGTATTATTTGATTATTCATTATTGTATAAGATATATTTAGGGGAAGTAGATTTAGAGATACTATCATTTCTAGAGAACATGTCATATGGGGTTTCATCTAGAGTGGAGTAGATACATTACTATAGGATTATATTTGATTACAAATATGAATTTGATAATTCATATTTGATTTCAATGATGTCCCATGGGGTCCCTATTTGTGGTTGACTATATGGGAATTGATTTTTATAAAACTCAAAAAGATTCTCTAAAAGTGATTATATTTTATAAAAAATGTGTTTCTGATGGTTATTCACAAGTTATTGAATAAGATGTGATATAAGGTAAATTTAATGATATATTTTCAAAATTTTACTAAAAAATATCCTGATGGCATTTTGGGTATGGTTTGAAAATTTATTTTATATGATTAAATCTATGGTGAAATGGAACTATCTAAATGGGGATTTAGTGTAAGTAAAAGATTGATGGAGAAGTTCTATAATTATTATATACATATGATGTGTTTAGAATAATATCATAATTAATGATAGATAATTTTTATATATGATGAAATAGTGAAAACTAAGGAATAACATATTCCATTAGTTTTGGTATATTATAAGGCTTGATATAAATATATCACCCCACAACCTAGCCTACCATAATGTATGATATGACTATATTATAATTCTATGATGAATAATATTGTATAATTTACATGAAAAACTATTCTTTATTAGATAGTTTAAATTTTAAAATTAATGTTTGAGAATTATTTTACGTAAGGTTATTATTATATATGTTTCAAAAACTAAAACATTTTGTAGATTCTAAAAATAATTAATGTGATAAATTTTTTCACATTGGCATAAATTTTTATAATGTGTTTTTAAATGGATGGAACAAATTAAATGTTTCATAATATTCAAGTAATTTTTATGAAATAATAGGGAGTGGTTTTTATGACTATATACAGTGGTAAAATCTATCGATATGGTATGTCTAATACTACTGGTGATTCTCCGTAAATCTGCCTTCTCATTGTTTCTTTGTAATCTGAGAGGTACTACCCTACATTGGTAGTGATGAGGCTACTTACCAATAAATGGGTGATTCATTTCATCATTTGGATACATCATAGAGAATATATCACTTTGGTTTCTTCTTAGTGATCTTAAAAAAACTAATGCTTGAAGACAAGATCTTCATCCAACAACGGTTAATGATACACATGTTATTTATAATATATTTTACATAGTTTTGATTTCGTATCATGGTGAACATGGTATTGGGTTTCTTCATGTTTTATGATATAATATGTAAGTTTTATTTAATCACTAGAAACCCTTACAAGTATTTATTGGATTATTCATCCAAAAAACAATATAATTTATCCTTATTTAAAATCTGGTTTCTTATTAGGAATGGATACACTATTTTTATAAAGATATTATATCAACTACTAAGAAAAGAAAATAATTTTCTATATTTTGAACCATTATATGCTCATGTGAAAATAAAAGGAAGACTATAAAAATATTCTTTTAAATACTTTAAATTAATGGGTAATTGTATATAATAAAGAACCATACCATTAAAAAATAGTTGAGGAAGAGGTAATTTTCAACCATGAATACATGCATTATGTGATGAAATATACTTATGTATTTTCCAATGAGTTGCATAGTATTCCTATGGCTTGTGATATATATTTTTTAATAGAACTTATATCTCATGTGACACCTATATCATAGAGTTTATATTGAATGGCCTCGATAGAACTAGAAGAATTAAAAAAACTATAATATAATTTTAAAAATGGGGTTTTCTACACCCTAGTGCCACACCTTAGGGTGAACCAAGTTCTCTTAGACAAGAAGAAAGATTGTTAAAAGATGAATTTAATTTATTATTAAGATATTAATAAGATCATAGTAAATAATAAGTGTCCCCTTTCATAAATTAAATATTTTTATCAACTTTTTGTTTCTCAATATTTCTCAATATTGGATCATAATTTTTGATATAATCAACTAATATTGAAAGAAGGGAATATTAAAAGGACAATGTGTTATATAGGATGTATATGATATGGGTTTATTTTGATTTCATCTAGATTTATATACTCCATATCTATCTTCATGAACACAATGACTAGATTCTTCATAAATTACCTCAATAAATTTATGATAGTCATTGTAAATGATATTCTCATATCCAAAAAGAGTAATAAATGATATTAATAATATTTAAGCATTTTACTTGAGATATTTAGTAAGGGTATGTTTTATACTATATCAATAAAGTGAAACTTTTCGATTTAGTGAGACACTTCATAGGGAATTTCATACTACTCAAGAGAATATCTATGGTTCCTTTAATAATAAATGTAACTGAGGAATAAACTATACTAGTATGTTTCATATAGATCCATATTTTTCTTGGATTATTTAGATACAATTTCTTCTCTAGGAGAAATTTCTTACAAATAAATTTCAAACTAATTATGTTATCATAAAAGTGATTAAAATATATTTGGATAGAAGTGTGTGAATATTGATTCAGGGAACTCAATAATATGATAGTAAAAAAAAACTCACACTACCTTATATTTCATAATGGTTTGTTATATATAATAATGAATAAAGAACGTTAGGGTTTTTACTCATAAAGAATGATAATTTTATATCCTATTCATCATGAATATTTATGATCCATAAATATATTTAGCCAATGTATGATCTAGTATTATCTGGTGTAATCTGTGAAATAATTATTTATAATCATTTTCTATACAGAAATAACTGTGATATATATTTTGATCATAGTATTTTTATGTAAATGTTCACAGAAAATGTGTTGAAAAATGTTATCAGTGATGGTTAAATATATCAATGACTACTCTTTACCCAACCATCATGGGAAAAATATGGTAGAAGGTTCTTTTAGGAGAAAGGATCCTTCTACCCTATCGATCATGAGATTAAAAATGACCACAAATTAATGGATATACAAAGTATAGATTTGAAATAAGAAATATAGGTATTATTTATCTCCTTAGATAAATAATTTCAAATCTATCTATCAAATAAAAAATAAAAGAGCCATAACGGGATTATTTATAGAATCAAATAAGATTATAGAATATAAAAAGGAATGATCAATGAATTCAATTGTGAAATCCCGGACCCGGATGTTGGTTAATGGGTGCCCCAAGACCAGTAGGCCACATGGTCTCAAATACATCTCCCCAGATGCTAGAGGCTGCTGACTAGAAGCTATGGCCTAGGGTGTGTTCATTGGGAGACTATACCCTAATTAGCAGAGTGTAACACAATATAATAATATAAATGAATACTGAATAGCGGAAGCAATGTAATTAAATAGCGGAAGAAAACTTATGCAATAGATAAAAGAGAATAAACATAACTATATCAACTAAAACAATGATGATTTAATGAAATCTCACTACAAAAATGGAAAACATGGTTAATAGACAATAAGAATAACATGTTTCACAATGTAAAAAAACAAGGCTAATCCAAGCATCCCGAGATCCTACATGGTAATCTGCTATCAAGATCTATCCTATTAGTAAGAAATCAATTGTTCTAAGGTGTATTCTTTCCTTTGTCAACACCTGTAGTAATGTAATCTACTCTGAGTACCAAACTGCACCCTAATAGTGTTAGATCCAAATCTCAGTAGGCCACCACCAATGGTGTTTATAACCCCAAACCCGTGTAATGGAATATAGAAGTGTGTAGGCATATGTATATAAAGTAAAGAAAACGGTACAATATAACTAAATACCCAGTACCGTCATCCGCGCTCACTTAGTGTCTAAATGTGTAACTAGTTGATTAATTATTTAATTACCCTTTAATTTTAATATGTTACATGTGGAATAACCAGTGCTGGTATCACCTCATGATAGTATATATAGTGAAGGCCCCAAGATATAATAAAAAAACCTGACAAATATATATGGTTTGGGAGTTCTAGGGTAATAACCAAGGTAACATAGATATCACGGAACACTAACTTAGTAGTATTTGTGCCTGTTGAGGAGTAATAGTGTAATCTATGGAGTGTAATCCAAGGAATTCCACAATAAGGTGCCTACTGAGTCCTAGGTGATCGACCAAGTAAAAACAGGGCTAAACAATGACAGATCACTATGGGATTTTACTATGGAACCTCTTAGTCAATTCTGGATACAAGGAGTGTATCTAGGGTATCACGTAATAAGGTAAAGGACCTTATGGTAGTAAACCGGGCATCTGAGGAATATACAAGAAATAGAGTCCAGGTGGGTATTAACCTATGAAAACTGCATCCTTGAATCGGAATGCGGTTCCCATGTCTCAAGGTATTCTTCTCTCAGAATCTATGGAGAGATCAATCTAGTCCATTCCTATTTGATATTATGATCATGTAATCATTCATTAGGTTCAAGCCTTGTCTTCCCTTAAGGTGAATATTCCAAGTAGTGTTGCAACCATTTAATAATGTCATAATTAAGCATTAAGTCATATTCAATTATTGAGGTTCACTCCGCTACCTTCCATAAATATGGAAAGGGGTTCCAAGGATATGTAACCTTTATTCAATATCATTTATTAAGTCCAATTTAAATACTTATTATACTTTACATTTCACATTTCTCATTTAATAAAAAAATTGAAGCACTTACCTTAGGCAGGGAAAGTGGTGAGAATACATGTACATGCCATTATGAAATTATCATTAATAACAATCCATTTAGTATAAGAAGGATCACCTTTAAGATGGTCATGTAAAGGAACACTAGAATGGTGGCTCAAACATTCGAAAACACTAAAAACTCAAATATGTCATAACCTTTGACATGGGGTGGATTGAGTTGTGGGTTTAACTGCTAAAAACAAGACACGTATTTGGAAAGAGAATAATCATATGATTCTAACAAGTATAATCACGACATTTAACTTTATGAAACGACATCTGATTAAATCATTTGGCACCACATGAATATTCCAAAATCAATGAACTTTAGGGATTAGTTATAGATATCCCACCATAGGGTTGTAATACTCTCTTCCTATAGTATTGGCCCTTGATTTGGCTAGGATCAGATTATATCTAAGAAAGTGTAAAAAATGCTCACATGAAGATATATAGGTTGATAGAAAAATGGAAGAAGAACTTATAAATGGTACTGGAGTACTTACCGTTTCACATGCAATGTGATAAATGGAAGGTCGAATAGATTTCAGAAGAAGGATATGTCTTCGTCCCTAGCATTGGCCAAAAAAAATCTCTACATTGAGAGGAAAAGGGATTCATCCCATTGCTTTATGGATTAGGGAAGAAGAGGGGATTAAATAGTCCATTAAGGGAATTTTGGATATTTTACCAAGAATTTTTGCTTATGCATGGGTTGTCAAACCGTTCACAAACCGTGCGAGATGGTTCTGCCCCAAAAAAAATCCTCTTCACAGTTTGATCAGAACATTCGTAATCCTTGAAAAAGTACCTAAAATTAAGTGGAGTTCGCATTGTTAGGATGCACGACTATACACCAACCTTGCAAGATGGATCTATCCAAAACAACGCAATGCACACAATTTACTCTAAACTGTGTGCTAAGACATTTTACACAAAACATATTTGTTCCATGCTCAGAATAAGACTTAGACACCATTGAAACATTTAATAACTCAATAGTAATCTATATTAGGTCCGTGGTAAATATTTACACTGAAAATTGAATGATCCATACATGAGTGAAAAACTGGGTTCTTACAGTCTTCCCCCTTAAAAGAACTCACCCCTCGAGTTCTCCTTCCAATGGTAAATAAACACTTTCTATGAATAACTATGGCCTTTGGGAATGTACGTTTGCTTCCCTCTCCCATGACTCATCTTTTACTCAGCCATGCAACCATTGCACTCGAACAAGAGGGACAAAGATTCCTCAGAGAGACTTTGTGCTTCGGTCAGTGATGCATATATGAAATTCCTCAAGGGTAGCATCAACATCTATCTAAACTTCCTTAGGATCAATGGTATGAGGCATGTCGACTTGATATTAGAGAAGCCTTGATATGTTAAATAAATCATGGATGGAGTAATACCTCTGAGGTAGTAGAAACTGATTAGCTATTGACCATAACCACATATGCCCTATCCTGGGAAATACCTAAAGAAAAAAATGACCCATAACTATGAAACCAAGAGTTCATCGATGATGATTGAAATAATATTTTTATCTATAATGAGTAGAAGTCATATGCATTTAGATCAGATAAAACCATTATAAAGTCTCCTAGATAAGACGAGGTCCTAGTAGGGCTTCCTCACCTACCTCTAGCCAGCACAAGGGTGAACGTCATGGCCAACCATATAGGTCCTCAAAAGGAGCCATCTGAATCATCCCTTGAAAACTATTATTATAAGAGAACTCTATGATAGGGATATTCTTCTCCCAAGAACCAAATAAAATAAAGGATACATGATATGAGCATATTCTCTAGAACCTCTATTGTCAGTTCCGATTTCTATCGATTTGAGGGTGAAAATTTGTGCTTATAAGAACCTGAGTCCCCATAGATTTATACAAACCATTCCAGCACCTTGAAGTGAAACAAGCATACCTATCTGATAATATCTCTCATGGAACCCCATGTAGTCATATGATGTCATGGACAGATAGTCTTCTCATCTTATCAACTAAGAAATTCTCCCAGACAAGAATGAAGTGGGATGATGTCACTAGTCTGTCAATGACTAGCTAATTAGCATCACTACCCCTTGGCGACCTAGCTAAATCGACTACGAAATCCATAACAAAATATTCTTATTTCTATTGTAGGATAGGAGGTGGATATTACAAGCATGTAGGTATTTGGTGCTCCTCCTTCACCTGCTGATAGGTGGAACACCTATTGATGATGCTAGAAATCTAACATTTCATTCTTGGACACAAATATTGGCATCACATATCTTGATACATCTTCAAGATGCCTGGATGAACTACCCACTAAGTAGTGTGGTACTATTTCATCATCTCCTATATCCTATATCTACAGGAACCCAAATACGTCCATGTAGACACAAGACATCATCTTTGTCCATAGACCAATCTAGAGGTTTGTTATCTCCTGATATACTTTTATAGAGAACCAAACCATCAGTATTGGAAAACTGTCTACTCTTCACCTTCTCAAAGAGGGAAGAGGTAACTGTTAAGGCTGAGATGTAAGACTGGTCGTGGCTGCTATGAAACATCAGATGATTTTTAGAGAAGAGGTTCATTATCTTATATTCATTACTGGCTTCCTTTATGTCCTACGTTTGTGTTTTCAAACTCAGTGCATCAACAACTACATTGACCATTCCAGGTGTATAGGAAAGATCAAAATCAAAGGATTGTATATATTCGACGCATATCCGCTATCTGAGGTTCAAGATACACTAATAAAATACATATTTGAGGCTATTGTGATTTTCATGCACCACAAAGCACTCACCCAAGAGATAATGTCTCCAGCAATGTAAGGCATGGACAACTGCTGCTATATGAAGGTCATGTGTTGGGTAATTTCTCTCGTGTGGCCTCAACTACTAAGATCCTAATTCAAAAAATTTGTCTAACTACATCAACATTTATCCTAAGACAATTATTGATGCATTTCAGAAAGAGATATAACCTTTACCTGGTTTTAGAAGAATCATAATCAGTTCCGAGAAAATCCTCCCATTTAGTTCCTAAAAGGATTTCTCACATGCTTCTAACCACATGAACTTAACAACCTTCTTTATAAGTCCAATAAGAGGTGAAGAATTACACGATATGTCTTGTATGAAATTATTTTAATATCTATCCATCCCCCAGAAACCCTGTACATGAAACAGATTCTTGGGTTTCACCTAGTAAACTATAGAAATAATTTTTCTTGGCTCAAAAGATACTCTTAATTATGAAACAATATAACCCAATAAAGGGAAGTTGTTGATCTAGAAGTTGAACTTATAAATCATGGAATAAATTTTATTCCCTCTCAGTCTACTCATAATGGTATTAGGATGTTTATCATGGTCATCATGAGTGCGGGAATACACCAATATGTCATCCGTGAATATCACAACAAAAGACTCTAAATAGGGGTGGAAACCCCTATTCATCAAAGACATGAAAATGACCAGTGAATTATTAATATTGAATGACATAACAAGATACTCACACAGACCATAACTACTATGGAAAGCTATACAAGGTATGTATACTGGTATAAATTGCATCTGATGATAACCGACTCTCAGTTTGATCATAGAGAACACCATTTCTCCTTCGATCTGGTACAAGAGATCATTTATTCAAGGAACTGGATACAGATTCTTGACCATAAGCTATTTCTACCTTTTATAATCCATGAATATATGTAAGGTTACATCCACCTTCTAGGATAAAAGAATGGTCGACCCCCAAGAGGATGTACTAGGACCTATAAAGCCTTGGGAATCTATGTCATCTATTTACCGCCTAATATCCTGAATCTCAGTAGGTGCCATCCTATATGGTGGAATGACCCCTGGAGCTACTCCTGGAACAATATCGATGGTAAACTCTACCTATCTCTTAGAAGGTAATCTAGATAATTCATTATAACATACTTCTTTGAAACTATCAACTACTATAGAAGAAAACCTAGATCCTCCATGAAAAGATTTTCAATCTAGGTGGTTACTTAACCTATCATATGATGATTCGGTCCAACTCTCCTTGCATAGAAATACCCCTCACCTTTGAAAAGATAACTTCTACATTCTGGTGATGTAAAAGAGACCCTACAATGATAGCAGTCTACAAAGGTGTGATAGTGGACTAACCAGTCTATCCCAAAAATGACATCAAAGCACGTCATCTCAAGAACAAAGAAATTCCCAAAGAAAGGGTACCTTCCTACCTCAAGGGGAAAATATTTATTCTAGCATATTCCCTCCATCCATATTCCTAATAGTGTGTCGAGGGTCATTACACCATATTGATACTGCATCTCTAGTCCGAGACATTTTATAACATATATATAAATAAAAGAGTTCAAATCACCTATATCAATCAAAGTAGAGGATACTAGAATAATACCTTGTACATTAGATGGTCTCGTAAACAGGTCCTTAGGTATGAGTTTTAGATAATGCTACTGACCTGATCCACGACCCAGTGAAACAAATGGACTACTACGATAATGATTTCTCTGCTAGCACTATTGGTGATCCGGGGTTGGACTACCATGGCCACAAACTGATCCTCATCCAGACCTTCCAGTGATATTCCAATTCCCTACCTGACGAGGTACAAAATAACCAGCTTTTAAAAGTGAAGTTTATGTTGATACTTTTCCTCTTGAAGATGGTGGAATGGTCTTACAAAATTGTTGAAGATGACCCATACAGCCACAAGCCCGACACTCCATAGGGTCTCTGTCACATTGAGGGTAATTATTCCTTGTTCTTTCACATTGATGGTATACCACAAAGCTATCAAAATTGGGATTATGGATGCTACTACACTCAAAAGAAACCTCAATGTAACATTTATTGAAACCAAATGAACTATTAGCCTAACACAAAATTGATACATTAAGCCTAGTACTCGTTTCATGCCTCAGGTTAAGATTAGTGATAAGGGATTGATAAAATATTTTGGAAAAGGTAAGAAGGTGAAAGACATTCACCTGATTTCAGATGGAATACTGGAGCCGATCATCAAAATGTCTAGCATGCGAAAGATCATCACCAGCTAAAAGCAGTAAAAATCACTATAAATCAGCAAAATGTGCTGAATATTTCATAACAAACATAAAACCCTGGTTGAGAGGCAAGAACTATCTAGCTCTGTCAGCTATCAGTGCCTGATGAAAGAACTGATCGTAGAAGGTATTCTGTAAATCAATCCATAACATGCCCTGATGATGACTGGACTGGGTAACCAGATCCCACTAATGCATGGTTGAAACCTAAAGAATTCATTTATCAATATCTACTCTCTATTCTAGAGTTGTTTCTAGATGCTCAAACATTGAAAGCATGGACTATAACCAAGAATCAGCAGCCTGAGAGCCACCATCCCTAGAAATATTAAGAGCTTGTTGCTGCTGGAACTCGCGGGTCAGATCAGCCATCATAGGTGCAACCCTTGGAGAACCATGGATGGACTGCATCATACATAAGAAACTATCACAGAATTGGGAATTAGTTACTGAATCATGTACAATAGGAAATGACGCAAGGGGAACTCCTAGATCTAAGACTGGAGGCTCAAGGCCCACCATATCTAGAGCATGATCATCACCGCCTTCCTGGAGACACTACAAAAACATGAGTACATTAGAGGGGGTTATTTTTGACATTATAAGGGGTTATTACCCCTTCTAACGACATTAGAACCGGTTGGGAGGAACTGCCACTAATGTGGCCGCCTACTTTCTTTAGTGGTGGTTTTGGGTAAGCACTTCTAATGTTATGAGGATTTTAGAGGTAGTTACATTAGAGGGGGTTTAAACCCCCTCTAATGTTAACATAAATGCACCAGAAACCCATCAATTACCACTACATCGAATGATTTATGGGTGGTTCAAACCGCCCCCAAATAATGTATTCTTTTACGAGCGGTTGTGAAAACCGCCCCTAAACCGATGTAATTTTTTTTATAAAATAGCCCTGAGCTCCCCCCTGCCTCCCATTTGATCCATCCCATTCGACTCCCCCTCCCCCTCATTCCCAGCCCTGAGCTCCTCCCTGCCTCCTGTTCCACTCCCCTCCCTCCCGTTCCCATCCCGGTTCGTACCCCATCCCGGCCTCCCTCCCTCCCATTCCCCATCCTGGTTCCATCCCTCTCCCGGTTCCCCGTCCGCGCCTTCGGTTCCTGCCTCAACGCCCTGAGCCCCCAGCCTATGCCTCGCATGGGCTCCATCTCCCTGTTCTCACTACTCCCATATAATTCCCATGCTCACAGAGTAAAATGTAGGCACCGAGTTTCGAACCTGAACCTCACCAAAGAACCGCCGGCTGACCATCAACAACAAACCACTAAAGAAATTTTATATATATATATATGTTGCACATTATTGTATTTATGTATGTTTGGATGTTCATTATAACAAATATTATTAGCATAATATATTTACATATATTTAAAAAATAATTACATATATATTATTTACTATATTATATGTATATGCAATTATATATATTATATATTATATATTTATATATCACCTAAATATATTATAAACGTATATATGTATATATTGTTCTTATATGTGTGTGTGTGTGTGTGTTAATAATAAAATGATTAATTTTTTTTATTCATATTACATCTATTTTTTAATCTATAAAAAATATATGTTTGTTTTATAAATACTATACATTTCTTTTATGATTTATATCAAATAAATATTATATTTAATAAATTTGTATTATATATTTATATAAATTATGTATATACTTAAATACATATTTATATCATATATAAATTTATTTATTTATTTAAAGATTATGTATATATAAGTATTTACCTATATATTTATATAAGGTGTTTAAAAATGTATTTATATAATGTCTTTCAATATATATATATATTCTTATTTATATTAATTAAAATATTTACTTGTATAAACTGTATAATATTATATAAAAGTAATATATTATAATTATATGAACTATAATTTATACAAATATTAATATTATATGTAATTAATATTATATTATATCTAATTAATATTATATTATATCTAATTAATATGTATATTATATATAATCAATATTATATAAAATACAAATTTATATTATATATAATTTATATGTATATTATATATAATCAATATTAGATGAAATATAATTTATAGAGAAATGCACATAATATTTTATGAAATACAATTTTATATTATATATAATTAATATTATTTGGAATAAAATTTATAAAAATATTTATATAATATATTTCAATACATATATTTATTATTATTTACATTGATATATATATATATATATTAGTATATCAATAAATATACATTAATAAAAAATTATTTGTATAAATTCTATTTCATATAATATTAATTGTATGTAATATAAAGTCATAAACCTATTATATAAAGAAATATTTATTATTATTATTTCTTTAATAAAAAACACAAAGATTGGTATTTCATATGATATATTTTGTAGATAAATTATATTTATGTATATATTTATATAATATGTTTAAGCTTTTATGTTATAAAAAATTAATATGCTATAAAATACAATTTATAAAAATAAATACATATTTAATTACATAATATTATAAAATTTTATTTATGCATACTTATTAATAAAATTAAATAAAATCATATAAATATTTGAAATAATATGTTCATATAATGTATTTAAATACATTTATATATTGTGTTTTAATTATATATATATATATATATGTTAATAAAGTTTCTTTTTTTTAAACAGTGGGGGATCAAAACCCCTTTAATCTAATAAATTAGAAGGGAATTTGAACCCCCTCTAAATTAAATACATTAGAGGGGTTTTTTAACCCCCTCTAAATTAATGACATTTGAGGGGGTTTTGAACCCCTTCTAATTTAAAGACATTAGAGGGGGTTTTAAACCCCCTCTAATTTAAGAAATTAGATGGGGGGGGGGGGGTTTGGAACCTCTTATAATTTAAGACATTAGATGGGGTTATCAACCCCCTCTAATTTAAGATAATAGAGCGGGTTTTGAACACCCTCTAAAATCCAACAAGATATTAAAAAAATAATGTTAAAAAATTTAGAGGGGGTTCAAAACCTCCTCTAATTTATGAAATTAAGAGGATCCATAACCCCCCTCTAAATTTGATGATTAGGGAGAGTTGTACATAATACCTCTCTAATTTTTATAGAAAATGAATTTATAGGGGGTTTATAACCCCCTGTAAATTTTATGATTAGAGAGGGTTGTGCAGAACCCCCTCTAATGTTACACAAAATTAATTTAGAGGGGGTTGTGAAGAACCCCCTCAAAATATCCCCCTCTAATGTACTGTTTTTTTGTAGTGAGAATGACATGAGGACATAGTGGTGGAATTGGACTAAAAATTCCAAGTGCACCCCTCAGAACTAGCATAGAAGCAAGGAGATAGCTTAACTAGTAGAAAGAGAACATAAGAAAACTCAATACCCATGTCATACTACCAAAACTACATGATTATATGGCCAGGAATCATTAAGTGCTCAAGTATATGTTTCATGTCTTTTAGCAGGTAATTTCTAGGTTTACTCCTTTACCTTTCATGGACAAGAAAATGAAGTATAAGGATGTGAAACCAATTAATTTTAGATTTTACGGTTCAATTTGTAATGAATATCCATTTTTATGAATCAGTGCCCATACTCCTATCACCAGAAATGACATCCACATTCTTATATCGTAATGGCTCAACTCGATAATTACTTATCCAAATCCATGAGGGCCCATACACCTCATGAATTGTGACCGGAAATCACTCAATCAAAGTTGAACTAATACAAGTACAAGTAAACTATCAAAATATCACTCAATTGTCACAAGTATATCATGAAATGAAAAGATTTGAAATTTACTTATGTGGGAATGAAATATGCATGACATATGAACTCTAGGTGCCTATAATGATGCATGTAACAATGCTCCTTGACCTCATATCATCGATCTAAGGATGAAATAAATTCTCAAACAGAGTAATAATCAACAATAAAACACAACATGTGTGTCACCCAACAATGAAATAATATCAAATGTAATAAGAAAAAGCAGAACAACAATTATTATTTAGGAAACATGGTTTTTACCCCGAACATGGTTTTGCAATGCCCAAGCACAAATTATGACCAAGTCCCAAGCATTCCAATTCTGTTACCTATTGTCTCTAAATATTAAATCAAGAAAATAAACCACCTATGATACCAATTTCTGATGTCTTGGACCCAGATGCCACTTAACGGGTTCCTATAGCCTGGTGGTCCACATGGCCCCAAGCGAATCTCCTCAAATGCCAATGGATATTGACTAGCAGCGAGGGCCTAGGGTGTGTTTGTGGGGAGACTATGCCCTCATTAGCATATTTTAGCATAGTGGAAGGAATATAAATGAATAGTGAAAAAAAACAGAAGAAATGTAATTAAATAGGGGAAGAAAATTTATGAAATAGGTAAACAAGATTAAAAATAAACGTATCAACTAAAACAATAATGATTTAATGACATGTCACTAGAAAACTAGAAAACATGGATACATGAAAATAATAATTACATGTTACACAATGTAAAAGAAAAAAATACTTCTCCATGCATCCTGAGATCCAACTCAGTCATCTGCTAATAAGATGCATCCTATCAGTAAGCAATCAAGTGTTCCAAGATATTTTCTTCCCTTTATAAACACCAGCAGTCATGTAATATACTCCAGGTACCAAACGTTGTTGGGAGAGGGTGTGAGTTAAATCTCAGTGGGATGCAACCACTAGTTTCTATAACCTTCAACCCATGTAATGGTATATATCTATGTGTAGGAATACATATATAGAGAAAAGAAACTGGTATAATATAACTAAATACCTAGTACCTACTTCATCCCTTGGCTTAGCGTCTGAACATGTAACCAGTTCATTAATTAAGTAATTACCCTTTAATGTTAATAGACCACGTGAGGCATATCCAACATTGACATCAGCTCATGATAGTATATGTAGTGATGGTCCAAAGACATAATAAGGAAATTTGACAAAGATATCTGGTGAGGGAGTTCCAGGGTAATAAAAATTGTAATGTAGATCTCATAGAATGCTAACTCAGTAGTATCTAAGGCAAGATAAGTGGTTAGAGTGTAATCCATGTTGCATAATCCAAGGTATTCTACAATAAGGTTCCTACCGAATCTAAGGTGATTGACCAATATAAAACAGGGCTATTAAAGGACAAAGCCCTATGGGCTTTCACCATAGCACCACCTAGTCAATGATAGATCCAAGGATTATATATGATGTATCATGTAATAAGGTAAAGGAACCAATAATAATATACTTGGAATCTGAGGAACAAAAAAGAACTGGAGTCTAGGTAGGTGTCAACCTCATAAAACTGGATCCTTGAATCAGAATGGGGTTCCCGAGTCCCAAGGTATTATCCTCTTATAATTCATGGATATCTCGAGTATGTTCATTCCTATTTGATATTATAATAATGTAATCATTCATTAGGTTCAATAATTTCCTTCCTTTAGTGTCAATAGGCCACGTAGTGTTCCAAACATTTAATCATGTCTTAATTAACCCTTAAAGGAAATTAAATTATTTAGGTTCACTCCGCTACCTTCAATCTATATGGAAAGGAAAGATATGGACAAGTAACCTTTATTAAATCTCATTTTTTAAGCCAAAGTAACATACTTAGTATACTTTCCATTTCAAATTTCACATTCAATAATAAATTTTAAGCACTTACCTTTAGCAGGACAAGTGGTGAGCATACATGTACATGCCATTATGAAATTATCATTAATAAAAATCCATTTATTATAATAAAGATAACCTTTATGATGGTCAAGAAATGGAACACCCTAATGGTGGCTTCAATGTACCAAAATGCTAAAAACAAAAATATGGCATAACCTTCAAAATGGGGTGGATTGAGCTGTGGGCGTAACCGCTAACAACTAATCACTTATTTGTAAAGAGCATAACCATACAATTCTAAAAAGTATAATCATGACATGTAAGGTTAAGAAACTATTTTTGATGAAATTGGTGGCCCCCACACAAATATTCCAAAATAAAGGATCTTTAGGGATGAGTTATAGAACACCCACCTCAAGGTTGTATGACTCTCTTCCTATGGTATTTGACCTTGATTTGGATCAGATCAGAGTAGATCTATGAAAAAGTGGAAAAATCTCACATGAAAATATCTAGGTCAAGATAATGAGAGAAGAATAACTACTAAAGGGGCTCGAGTAATTATCATTGTGCATCCAATGTGAAAAATAAAAGCTCGATCGGATACCGGATGAATGAGATCTCTTGATCCCTATCTTTGGCCTTAAAAAAGCACCAAAATGAGAGGAAAATGTATTAGTCCCATGGGTTCTCTTATTCGGGATGAAAAGGGGATTAAATAGACCATTAAGGGAATTTTGGATATTTTACCTAGAATTTTATCCTATACAAGTATGTCCACAAGGTTTTTCAAACTATACAAAAACTGTGCCAGATGGTTCTGCTCGAAATAACATCCTCTGCACAGTTTGATCAAATAGTGTGCAAGCCATTCATGGGTACCTAGGAAAAAGGAGCATTCACACAGTTAGGCTGCACATCCGTGTACCAACCATGCGAGATGAATATGTCTAAAAAAACACGATCCATATGGTTTTCCAAACCATGTGGAATTTTGGAACAGTTTACTCTAATCCATGCGCCATTCCATTTTTCCCTAAAAATATGGGTTCCGGGCTCTAAAATATCCCCAATCACCCTCATAATATTTACTAACTCGTTAGGAATCTATATTAGGTCCAAGGTAAATATTTAGACTTAAAATTAAAGGATCCATACCTAAGTGAAAAACCAGGTTCCTACATCAATAATAATTAATATCGATTTTTTTAGTTTTGAACTAGTCCTTGTATTCCATCAACACTAGAGATAATAAGGAGATACTAAAAGATGCACATAGATCAGATTTCTATGTCAACCTAACAAGTACAAAGATATACTGAGATTATTGAGAGAATTGATTTTTCGAAAACTTATAGACCAAATATAAATGGAATATTTAAAATTAATTGGTATATCAACATATGATGGTAGAAAATTGGAAATATAAGGTGATAATAAAACCATTACTCATACCAACCTTGAAATATAAGACCATCACCATCTACTCTGTCATGGGTCTTCCAAATGAATATAAAGAATAAAAGTCTATATAAATTATGGTATATCAACACACCATGAATAATATAATTAGTTCCACCTAATAAGATTTATTGGTTGGAAAATTTTCTATGTTATATGGGAAGGAAGTGGTGAGGCTGCATGGGGTTCCTATTTTTGTTATATCCGATCAAGTTCCATGGTAAACCTCAAAATTATAAATCATAATTTGAAATTAATTCAAAAAATATTTGAAAATTATAATGGATTATCATCTCTTGATATATAAAAAATATATAATGACTATCCATACACTTTAATTGATGTTTATATCTTACTCTATGGATGTAAAAGAAAGCTATGATCAGTTGTAACATTCATGGGCTAATTTATCTTTACTGTGACCAAAAAAGCCTCCATGAACCTGAATCGTGCCTCCCCATATATCAGAGATAAATTTTAATAGAGATGTTCAATGCATATTTTCAGGATACTATACCTAATCTAGTATAGAAAATCATCTAACATAAGATAAGAAATATCAAGGAACATTCATCATAATATAAAATCAACATCAAAATAAACATCACAGTATTATATCATCTAAAGATAATAATGATGATCATGTTATAATAAAATGATCCACAAAAAATGTCATACTAGTCAGGCAAAGATAAACTGCATCTCTTTTTGGAAGATCATATAAAACCATGTATTAAATAATTATATGATATTACATCCCCAAAAAAATTGATCTCGATTCTTGGCCCAGTCCTATCTCCTAACAATAACCCAACATCCCTACTTATCCATCCAATCACGGCCCCTTTTAAAATAATTTACCCAAAATCCATGTGTAATATTGTGTGATGTGTATTTCTATAGATTACCACACCTATATGGAATGAATGATTAATATTTATGCATGTGGTCATGTTATATTTTATGATACAAAGATGTATTATGGGGGTATTTTGGCACATATTATTTTATGATATTATTAAATAATAGTTCCAAGAGTTGTCTATTTTGATTAATATAGAAATACATTTACTTATATATCCATTCAAACATTAATTAATTAATTTTTTGAACTCCCGAAAACATCAGTTAAGATAAAATATATGGGAGAGTTAATGGGTTAAGGGTTAAAAAAGTTTCACCTAAAGGCATTAATAACATATTTTTCGAACATATATATAAATTACAGGATATTTAATCATCCTAATATCCTATATAATGAGGTATTTTCTATGGGTTCGCTGTGATCTTTAAGCAACCACTATCCAAAATATCCTCCTTTTAATATCTTCTCCTCTCCCCTTCTTTTTATTGTTTGATACTAGAATATCATGAAGGATGAAGTATCCCACCCAATGTGTTCAAGTGATTCAATAAAATCCACAGTAGGACCTTATAGGGATGAACCTTTTAGTTATTCTTTAGTAATATCGCGAATCATAGAAAGAATGAAATGGTAGTTGTACTCAATGGTGAATGGTACACAGTTTTTTCATTTCTAGTCTCATTATACTTATACATTAATGGATTAGAATTTTTGGGTTTAAAGGATTTTTTTAGTTATCTTTCTTTGATTAATCACTAATATATTCCTACGAACCATTCATTACTATCTGGTGCATTATATTTATTTTATTCATGAAATAATAAGATATTTTTTTTTCAAAATCATATTTCTTATTGTGCTTCCAATCGTAAAATATGACATAGAATTTTTTCCATATGATTGAAATATATATTATGATATCTGATATGATAACCTATAACCTAGTATAAATCCTTCTATTTTTTAGGTCCTAGTATACGAAATTAGTATGTCATATTCTACAATAGTTTTTTTCTTATGGGATTCAAAAATAAAGAATATTATCACTTATATTATGTCTCTATGTATCATAAAATATGATTATTTATCATATTTTAAAATTTTATTATAAATCATAATGTTCAAAAAATAGTGTGTAAAGGATATAAGAATTTATTCCCTATTAAATTTATCGAACGAGTCACCTTATATAGTAAAATATGGTTAGTGGATAAAAAATTCTTTATTTCTAATTTTAAAATGAATTATAAAAATATACAAATTAGTTATAAATTATAAAAAAAGGAATTTGAGAAATTTAAGGATATATAAATATTAAATTAAATATTTTTAAAATGTTTGGAATTATTTAAATAATTTTTTTGACATATTTATCAATAAACAGTCAATAATATTAACTGTTAATATTAAAATAATTTTTCAAAATTATCTATCAAGAATTATAATTTATTTGTAAATTATTTATGTAGAAATTATAATTTTAGTATAGAAATGATTTATATATAAAATAATATCATATAATATAAATAGGTTATATTTAATAATTATGAATTTTTTATAATATTTAATTTGAATTGATAAAATTAAAAGGTCCATATTTTAAATTATTCAAATCTTATCAAAACAATTTTGATAAATGATATGATCAAAGGCTTATATTATATTAATATGTGTAAATTAAATTATATATAATTTTTATATAAAATAAATTGAAATACAAAAATGTATAAATTTCATTAAAATATCATATAATTAATATAAATTCCATATAATGATTAAAATGAAAAGAGTTCATATTGGGTGTAAATATAATGTTTATACATTTATCTAAATATGAAATATAAATAATAAATTGTAATTTCTTTATAATTTTAAATTTATGAATTTTTCATAATTAAGTATATAATGTTTATAAAATGAATAGAATCTTTTTCTATTTATTTAATTACATTTAAATTTTCATTTTTATAAATTTTTTGTTAAATGTGATAATTATTTATTCAATAATTTATGGGTTAAATTTCTTTTTATGATTTGTTCATCATATGAGATTTATGAAGAATTATGATTTAGTGTTCAACTTCCTTGAAATCAGTTTATAAATAATGTTTCTAGATTGAAATTTTTTTGGTATATTTTTTTAAATATTTTGTAATATATATATCATAAATTTGATTGTATCTTGGGTATTGTATAATTGAGTTGATGTAATTTGGATTGGAAATTCCATAACATGAGAGGAATATAAATTATTCAAGAAACATGGGGGTTGGATATTAGTTTGTCTAGGATTACCCATGTAGAGATTATCAATCTCATATAATTCAAAAAATTTACAAGAAATGTTATTTTACCATTTTCATGGGATGCATTTGGATAAGTGTGAATTAGTTTATGTTCTATTTCTTGGTGAGTATTATAAATTGTAGGTTCTGTAACGAGGTATACAATAATGTGAGTTCAACATATTATGTTTTTGGATGGAATAGGGATTTCAAAACTAAATTATTAGAAGCATTTATATATATATGAATAAAAAATTATATAATAATTAGTGCATGTTATGTGATGAATTTAGTATGTATATTTTTATATTTGATTATTGGTATATTAAAATGAAAACCCTCATATAAAAAGGGTTATATTCATTCTGAAGAAAAATTTTAAATAATTTGATTATTTTATATGGGTGACCCTAATAATTACTTTCATATATGTTATATTGTGTAAACAGATCAGGAAATGAGGTTTGTCTAACAATTACATGCATTTTACTTGTTTTTTTTACTTTGGTTTACACATATTTGGGAAACCCTAACCATAAAAAATTAATGGAATATAGTTGGGTGAATCTATATGATGGTTTCAGATAATGATTCATACCCTCAGTTATCCATAAATAAAATATGATTGATTGAAAATTATTTTCGTCAAGATATAATCATGAATTAATTACATGATTCATGTTGTAAGTCATGACAAAATATTAATCTTGGATCACTAAATGTATATGATATAAAAGATTATCATTTTTATTTGGAATTATTTTAATAAAATAACTTATTAAATGAATATAAAACATGACACTTATCTGATAAATAATTTTATTATAGATAATGATATCAATTTCTTTAAGTGTAACATTGAAATAAATATTGGATAGGTAAACATAAATATCAGTAGATTCTTTGGTTACTAACAGAATGATAATATTTCTCAATCAAGAAATAAAATTATATGTTTTGCGAGAACCAATTCCTATATAATTGAATGGAAAAATCATTCAATAAATGGAGATAAATACCTATATTAGGCATATTTAAGATTCAATAGAAGTCACTACTCACATTTTGGTGAATATAAAAGGCATGATATAAAATAAAAATGAGATCATAAGTTCTTATAAGTTATTAAACATTTTGAAATGAATATATTAAGAATAAGATCAGTGTGAGAGGTATGAGGTATCTAAAGATCTATTTTAGTGTAAAATTATGGAAGGAACCTCAGTCTAAACTCCTGGGTACAATATGACTGGGAACATCAATTATTTATAGAGACTAGGTTAACCTATTAGTCTCGATTTATCCAGGAACATCGTTATATACTAACTTCCAGAAACAATAAAATTATTTTTCATGAATTAAAATATGAATGACTTCAAAAAGATTAACATAATCTCATAAATATATTTAGAATATTTGAAAAAGGAATGGGTGGTCCAAGATCATGATCCCCCATGATGGAATAAGAGGATAATGTTTTTTAGACAAAGATAGTAGAATATAGACTTTAGAGAGTCTATAAACCCTCTATACTAAAGAAAATAAAGTAGACAGAATTATTTAATGGTGTAAATTTTTTCCATTGGAAAATAAATTGTTCATAATAATTTATGGCTTCCAATTAACCAAATGGATATTCCACCCTAGGTAATAAAGTTATAGATATAAATTCATTTATTCTAAATGGTATACTATACCAGACATATGTTTTAAAAGTGTTGTAACTATACAATAGTTTAGAAATGAATAAAATAGTTAATTTTGATAATTTTGACCTGTTTTGAAGTAATAAATGAGGAATTAGATACAAAAATTACTCCATTCTTAGATTAATTATGAATAAATCAGGTGTATTTTTATTATATGTACCCTAACTATGACATCCCATGTTTTTATCACATAAAATTTCATTACATTATACAAAACTGAGGATCTTTATGGTTTAGTGTCTTGGAAACCAGGAACTCAAAACATGAAAACATAAAACATTCTTAATAAACACTTGAAAGGATTCTCCTTATGTTCATACTAGGTTCATTACTGCATCTCATAACCTGGGGACATACATCAAAAGAAAGAGTGAGAAGAAGGCCCAGTAAGGGAAACAAGGGAAACATTTAACATGTGAACTTGAGATACATCAATAATGTCATGAAAAATAACATTAAGGCATGAGAAAGAAATCATGAGGCATATCATAATAAAAATAATGTATTTAATAAATTGAATATGTGGATACAAAATTTCACTTAGACAATCATTTCCGTTTCACCAAGGTCAATCCCCAAGGTGTCATTAAAAATTACCAAGGTTATTCACCAAGATATTGTAAAAAATGGTCATCTCTAGAGATTAAGTCTTTACCCAATGAATTGCAGCGCTATCAGGGAGAACCCTTAAATTTGACTTCATTATCATGTGATACACATATATCATCATCAAATGTTTCATAAATAACCCATATAGCATAAAAGAAATGTGTTTCCTTTTATAATCATAACATTTTTAAAAACTGCTTTAAAGACATGATCTTAATGTCACCTTAAACCCACGGAAAAAGGAAAGAGTGTCTCATGTATGTAAATCCCATAATTTAAACTAGAATATTTTGATATATATTTTAATACCCTTATATAAGAAATAGAGTTGAGTATTCACTAAATAAAACAAAAGAATTTGAGAAAAAGAAAGAGACATTTTGAGACTGAAATTCTGCAGTATAACGACTATGTTGTAGGGTTTTAGAAAACATTGAAAAGAGAGGGGGCATGGGTAACCCACTCATAAATGATCCATAAAACAGTAGGGGGACATAATATAAATTATTTGAGAACATTTTAATAAAATTTTAACGATATACCATATTAAATGAAGAATATAAAAGGAAGACAAAAATAGGATTTCTCTTATGAAAATTTGGCAGCCTAATAGCGTTACTCAAACATCAAAAAAATGAATTGATGAGATAAAATAGGGTCTATAATCACATAAAAATAAAAGATCATTATGATAGATATAGAGATCATACCAAAACATAATAAAAAGAAACTTGAAATACTTGACAAGAAAATAGAACTTGAAAATGAGAAGGGTGAAAGAATCCCTTTAAAATTCGGCAGCCTAACAGCATCACCTAAACTTCAAAACAAAAAGAATTGACAAGATCAAATAGGGTATCTCATCATGTAAACATAAATTATTAGTATGATAGATATATATATCATACCCCACCAAAATAAAAAGATACTTGAAAGACTTAACAATAAAATAGAACTTGAAAATGAGAAGGGTGAAAGAATCCGTTACAAAAATTTCGGCAGCCTAATTGCACCACGTAAACATTCATAAAGAGAAATGATGAGAGTAAGAGGTTATATATAATCATATGAACATGAAAAGTGAAGTAATATGAATATAAAATAACATCCTCCTACATAAGAACATGGAGCATAAAAGAAATGACTTAAAAGAGAGTATTAGAAAAGAAAGAGAGAAGTTGGATCCCTTACCATAAAACGTAACACTTAAAACTCGAAGGTTTGGACCTTGAGGGCTTGGAGAACCTTGGGAGGACTCTTTGGGAGGTAATGAGACCAGATCTTCATTGGGGGAGAGTTTTTAGTTAAAACTAAAGGAGAAAATGGTTGGTATTTATAGGGAAAGGGATGTGATACTTTTATAATTTCAAGGGACACCTCACTAGTGGTTTTGGAAAAACCATGGGCTTTGCCATAGTATTTGCCCATGTTTTTGGATGCATGGGACCCCTAATACAATAATACACCCCCTTTAGTCGACCATCCCTTAAAATATCTGATCAAATTATCATGATTCCATCATGATGTCATTAAACATATCAAAACCCTAAAACTGTATTTTTACTATTCATTTAAAATTCAACTTTTTTTGAAAACACCCATAAATTTATATTAACATAATATCAATGCTATGAATTCAAAAATAAACTCCATTTTATAAAAAAAAATTTCAAAATATTTTTAATATAATTTTTAATCAAAAGCACTATTCACCAAAAATTCATTTTTTTCAGAAAAAACCCCAGAAATTACGTTAACATAATATCGATGCTATAAGTTCAAAAATAAAGTCCATTTTAGAAAAATAATTTTCTAAATAATTTTAAATTAATTTTTAATTAAAAAACACATCCCACCTTTTTATCACATAAACATTCATTACATTTTACAAAACCGAGGATCTTTAAGGTTTAGTGTCTTGGAAACCAGGAACTCAAAACATGATAACATAAAAAATTATTCTTAAACAATTGAAATTTTTCTCATTATGTTCATCCTAGGTTCATTACTATGTCTCATAACCTGGGGACATACATCAAAAGAAAGGGTGAGAAGAATGCCCAGTAAGGGAATCAATGGAAATATTTAACATGTGAACTTGAGATACATCAATAAAGTCATGAAAAAGAACTTTAAGGCATGAGAAAGAAATCATGAGGCATATCATAATAAAAATAATGTATTTCATAACTTTAATATGTGGCTAAAACATTTAAATTATAAAATAATTTTTGTTTCACCAAGGTCCATCCCCAAGGTGTCATTGAAAATTACCAAGGTTATTCACCAAGATATCGTTAAAAATGGTCATCTCTAGAGATTAAGACTTTACCCAATGCATTGGATCACTATCATGGAACACCCTTAAATTTTACTTTATTATCATGAGATCCACATATATCATCATCAAACATTTCATGAATAACCCATATAGCATAAAAGAAATGGGTTTCTGTTCATGATCATAACGTTTTTAAAAACTGCTTTAAAGACATGATCTTTATGTCACTTTAAACCCACAGAAAAAGGAAAGAGAGTATCATGTATATAAATCCCAGAATTTAAAATAAAACATTTTGATATATATTTGAATACCCTTATAAAATAAATAGCTTTTAGTATTCACAAAATAAAACAACAGAATTTGACAAAAAGAGAGAGACATTTTGAGACTGAAATTCGGAATCATAACGGCTAAGTTGTAGGGTTTTAGAAAACATTGAAAAGAGAGGGGACATGGATAACCCACTCATAAATGATCCATAAAACATTTGGGGGACATAATATAAAGGATTTAAGAACATGGTAATTAAATTTGAATGACGTACCATATGAAATGAACAACATGAAAGGAAGACAAAAATAAGATTTCTCTTATGAAATTTTGGCAGCCTAACGACGTCACTTAAACATAAATAAAATTAATTTAAGAGATCAAATAGGGTATCCCATCATATGAATATAAAATATCATTATGATAGATATAGACATCATACCCCAACATAATAAAAAGTTACTTGAATGTCTTGACAAGAAAACAGAACTTGAAAATTAGAAGAGTGAAAGAATCCCTTTAAAATTCGGCAGCCTAACAGCGTCACTTAAACTTCAAAAAAAAAAGAATTGATGAGATCAAATAGGGTCTATAATCATATGAAAATAAAAGATTAGTATGATATATATATAGATCATACCCCAACATAATTAAAAGGAACTTGAAAGACTTGACAAGAAAAATGAACTTGGAAATGAGAAGGGTGAAAGAATCCGTTATAAATATTTCGGTAGCCTAACGTCGCCACTTAAACATTCATAAAACGAAATGATGAGAGTAAGAGGGGATATATCATCATATTAAAATTAATGTTAACGTAATAATAATATAAGAGAACATCCTCCAACATATGAACATGGAGCATAAAATAAATGACTTAAAAGAGAGTATTTGAAAAGAAAGAGAGAGGTTGGATCCCTTACCTTAAAACGTAACTCTTAAAACTCGAAGGTTGGGACCTTGAGGGCTTGGGGGAACCTTGGGAGGACTTTTTGGGAGGTAATAAGACCAGAGCTTCGTTGGGGGAGAGTTGGGAGTAAGAAATAAAGGAGGAAAGGGTGGGTATTTATAGGGAAAGGGGGGTGATACTTTAATATTTTCAAGGGTCACATCACTAGTGGTTTTGGCAAAACCGTGGGCTTGCCCATGGTATTTGCCCATGGTTTTAGCCACATGGGACCCCTCATACAATAATTCATCCCCTTAAGTCGACCATCCTTTAAAATATCTCATGACAACATCATGATGCAGACATGATGTCATTAAACATACTGAAACGCTAAAACTGTATTTTTACTATTCACTGAAAATTCAATTTTTTCCGAAAATTCCCAAAAATTTATCTTAACATAATATCAATGGTATGAATTCAAAAATAAACTCAATTTTATTAAAATAATTTTTTAAATATTTTTAATTTAATTTTTAAATAAAAACACTATTCACTGAAAATTCATTTTTTTAGAAAAAACCCCAAAAATTACCTTAACATAATATCAATGCTATAAGTTCAAAAATAAAGTCCATTTTATAAACATATTTTTCTAAATATTTTTAATATAATTTTAAATTAAAAAACACTATTTTTCCTAAAAAACTACTACTTGACAAATAATTAATGAAACAGTTATTTACCTATTTTATTGAATCACACTACTTAATCAAGGTGCCTAAATTATATGAGTAATTTCTTTAAGTGAGATTACTAATCTATTTGGTCACATTACTAATCCTAAGCATAAAATCACTCTTCATAATTTACTATTCATCAAAAATTAAGTTGATCTTATTAGACTCTAAATTTTTCACTGAACACATTAGTAGAAGAGCTTTTTTTGAAAATCATTACACATTATTAAATATTTATGGTTTACATAAATATTTTAAAATATCCTTTTTTCAAAATACATCAATAAAATACATTCTATATTCATTTGAACATTTGAAAACTCCCAAACTTCACCATAAGAAGAAAAAAAATTATTTATAAAAAAGGATTATGGTCTCATTACACAGCCCCTTATAACCCCAGCATAGGACCGAAGTGTAAGGTGTGCTAAGGTGAGATAATCTGAGGTCGGCTCGACCAACATCGCACGAGTAGTAATTTGTATCAGTTTGAACTTGTCACGAAGGGGATTCCGTTCTAGCTACACACGATGAAGTTCGGCTTGGGTTTGGTTAAGAGCAATGCCCAGTGGTGCTACCTCCTTCCCAATTTCTATTAGATGGGATTCGATCGGTCCAAGACTACTAGATGAGGCCCTTGAATCTTCTTTCTATATTAATTAACCAAGATAACTTGTATTTAGAGACAATAGTCACAACATTCAATTTCTAATGGTCATACTGACTAACGATCATATAATAATCAAAACCCAATAGTCTCATTTTAATTATACTCATGTTATCAAATGAAATAGTTTTGTTGAGTATGAAAAATAAAATAACACACAAAATTAGGAAACAAGATTTATTCAAAATTTTGGGTCGGTACATTCTTCCCCCCTTAAGAAATTGCGTCCTCGCAATTTTTAAAATTGGGCTAGGAAATTTCAATGAAAGTCCCACATCGGGAAAAGAGTGAGTAACATTATTAATTTAAAAGAAAGAAAAGGAAGTACAAAGGCCACCCACGTTAACCCATACTAGGATTCCATATAGGAAAACATGGACATGGAAGAGAAAGAAAATGGTCATGTTCTGAGGGAGAGTGATAGAAAACATGATTAGAAGAAAGTTAACAACAAGAAAATCACAAACTTATGATGGGTTAAATGGTATTTGATTTCGCATTAGGAAAAATTAACAGACAACATTTTTGTTTTACATTCCTTTTCATAGTTTTGAGGAATTCATTTACTACATAGAATAAAAACACAAGGAAATATATTTAACTTCAAGTATAGTTTCATCCCTTAATAAGTTTCTACCAAAACTAATCTTTTCTCCAAATTATGAACATTAAAAAAACTTGGTCTTATCAAAATCACAAGAATCATCTTCTAGAGAATCACATAATCCACCAAGGATTAACTATCTATTTCTTCTATCTTTAAAAATTATTCATAAAATATAAAGGGTAAGATAAAACAACTCTTCCAAAATAAAAAACCCCATAGGAAGGGAAACTACGTTTAAATCTTCAAAATTCCATGGTACTACCGAAAGTTCATCATAGACCATTCCATAAATAATTGTCTTTAAAATTCCTCAAAATAAACCAAACTAAGATTGAAACCCAAATACAAAAAGGATTTGGTAACGAAGTCTTCCAAAATAAACATCATCGTTCATCTCCAAACAACATCAACCACTCCTAACATCTTATAACAAAAGTATCTAACCTAAACATATTTTCCCCAAGATAAGTTAATAATTTCTATAAGTATTCTATATTAGCATAAGTTCACCTTAAATTCTCCAATTCTTCAAAATATAAGTCAAACTTTATTCCTAAATGAAAATACCATAGTAATATATTTACCTCGATCATATAGGGTTCCCAAAATAGTGAACGTCTTCTAAAATAATAATCATCTTTTTATCCCCTAATCAACTTTTTTTTTCAAGAAGAACAGCTTCACAACATCAACATGTGGTACATAACAATAGATGTTTTCTTTAATTATTTAAATCCATCTTAGGTAGTGACTTGATGTTGTTAGAAAACATTAAAGATATGCTCATAGGGCATGAACTAAAAAAACCACATGACATAGAAAATTATTGTGAAGAAGTCACATGTACTTTAGTCATCAAGATCCATCTCAACATAGGACTTGCATTGTTCCCTTTTGCTTGAATATTGTTGATTCTCATCATGCTTCTCATCCCATCCATGAGATCATTTCTTTGGATAATTTCTAACTTCTCCACATTTACGATATTAAAAAGTATAAGGTACATCAGATCGAACCTTATCTCTATTCATCACATTATCCATTTTTTTAAAGAAATTAGCTACTTTATGCCCTATCACCCCACACTTAAAATATCTCCAAGTTCCTTTGTGACATTCCCCATGGTTCCTCTTTCTACACTTTTTGAACAAAAGAAATTGGGTATTCTTTCCCTTATCAACTTTATCAAATGAACATCCTTGAGACTTCTTCTTCTTCTTCCTTGATGAATTTGGGAATTCAACTAGGTACCAATTATTAATTGTGATTTTTGATAGCTGGTTTGGAAAAATCAAAATATGTTCAACATGATCTCTCGTCATCTCTATCACATTAATAGGTTAATCATAACATTTCTTATCAAATTGGTTATTAGGACATGTTCTTCCACTTCCCTCCATTAACTAAGAAAAGAAAGTATAATTAGGGGCTTAAATACTTAGCCAATAATCAGGAAAAGGAAACCTAAAGCATAGAAGGAAAAACTTGTAGAAGAAAAGTATAACGTAACTTGTGATCTCATAGGCTCTAATCTAGGTTATCCATGATCATATATTCTTATGTGAATCTTTATTTTATTTTATCTTTGTTCCTTTATTAATGGTTCATACTAAGCTTATGAATTTACCCAAGCATATCCCCCGGGAGTGTCATAACCAAGAGTGCAGTAAGGCCCGTTTCTATGTACCAGTTCCCGTTCGAGTCTAGCTCAAAGCTGTGTTTTTAGGTTTTACCCCTATGTACATATGTTCCAAAGCAACCTATACCTGCTCGTATCTAGACAGGGATATATTTTCTTGGTAAACCTCTTACTCAATACTCACCAAAATATATAAAGATTTCCTATATTTAAACTTTTCTATAGGGTTCTTCATAAATTTTTCATATCATAATTTCCAAAAATAACTAAACCTCCCTTTGATACCAACTATGACATCCCACCTTTTTATCACATAAACTTTCATTACATTATAAAAAACCCGATGATATTTAAGGTTTAGTGTCTTGGAAACCAAGAACTCAAAACATGAAAACATAAAAAATTATTCTTAAAAACATAAAAGGCTTCTCCTTATGTTCATCCTAGGTTCATTACTGCATCTCATAACCTGGGGACATACATAAAAAGAAAGAGTGACCAGAAGGCCCAGTAAGGGAAACAAGGGAAACATTTAACATGTGAATATGAGATACATCAATAAAGTTATGAAAAAGAACATTAAGGAATGAGAAAGAAATCATGAGGCATATCATAATAAAAATAACATATTTCATAACTTGAATATGTGGATACAACATTTAACATAGACAATTATTTCCGTTTCACCAAGGTCCATCCCCAAGGTGTTATTAAAAATTACGAAGGTTATTCACCAAGATATCGTTAAAAATGGTCATCTCTAGAGATTAAGTCTTTACCCAATGCATTGGAGCGCTATTAGGGCACACCCTTAAATTTTCTTTTATTATCATGTGAGCCACATATATCATCATCAAAAATTTCATAAATAACCCATATATCATAAAACAAGTGGGTTTCCTTCCATAATCATAACATTTTTATAAACTCCTTTAAAGACATGATCTTTATGTCACTTTAAACCCACGGAAAAAGGAAAGCGAGTCTCATGTATGTAAATACCAGAATTTAAACTAGAAAATTTTGATATATATGTGAATACACTTATAGAATAAAGAGATTTGTGTATTCACTAAATAAAACAGAATAATTGGAGAAAAAGAGAGAGACATTTTGAGACTGAAATTCGGCATCATAACGGTTATGTTGTAGGGTTTTAGAAAAAACTGAAAAGAGAGGGGACATGGGTAACCCACTCATAAATGATCCCTAAAACAGTAGTGAGAAAAAATATAAATTATTTAAGAACATGGTAATGAAATTTCAAAGATATATCATATGAAATGAATAACATGAAAGGAAGACAAAAATAAGATTTCTCTTATGAAAATTCGGCAGCCTAACGGCGTCACTTAAACTTCAAAAAATTAATTGAAGAGATAAAATAGGTTCTATCATCATATGATCATAAAATATTAGTATGATAGATATATAGATCATCGCCCAACATAATAAAAGGGAACTTTAAAGAATTGACAAGAAAATAGAACTTGAAAATGAGAAGGGTGAAAGAATCTCTTTAAAATTCAGTAGCCTAACGGCGTCACTTAAACTTCAAAAAAAAGAATTGACGAGATCAAATATGGTCTCTCATAATATGAAAATAAACGATCAGTATGATAGATATAGGGATCATACCCCAACATAATAAAAAGGAACTTGAAATAATTGACAAGAAAATAGAACTTGAAAATGAGAAGGGTGAAAGAATCCGTTACAAATATTTCGGCAGCCTAACAACGCCACTTAAAAATTCATAAAATGAAATGATTAGAGTAATAGAGGATATCTCATAATATTAACATGAAAATTTCAGTAATATTAATATAAAATATCATTCTCCAACATAATAACATGGAGCATAAAATAAATGACTTAAAAGAGAGTATTTGAAAAGAAAGAGAGAGGTTGAATCCCTTACCTTAAAATGTAACTCTTAAAACTTGAAGGTTGGGAACTTGAGGGCATGGGGGCACCTTGGGAGGAATCTTTGGGAGGTAATGAGACCATAGCTTCTTTGGGGGAGAGTTGGGAGTGAAAACTAATGGTGGAAAGGGTGGGTATTTATAGGGAAAAGGAGAAGATACTTTAATAATTTCAAGGGACACCTCACAAGTGGTTTTGGAAAAACCATGGGCTTGCCCATGGTATTTTCCCATGGTTTTGGAAACATGGGAACCCTAATACAATAATTCATATTCTTTATTCTACCATCCCTTAAAATATCTCATGACATCATCATGATGTAGTAATGATGTCATTAAACACACCAAAACCCTAATACTGTATGTTTACTATTCACTGAAAATTCATCCTTTTCCGAAAATGCCCAAAAATTTATCTTAACATAATATCAATGCTCTGAATTCAAAAAAAAACTAAATTTTATAATAATAATTTTCGAAATATTTTTAATTTAATTTTTAAATAAACAGACTACTCACCGAAAATTCATTTTTTTTCAGAAAAAACCCCAAAAATTACCTTAACATAATATCTATGCTATAAGTTTAAAAATAAATTCCATTTTATAAAAATAATTTTCTAAATATTTTTACATTAATTTTTAATTAAAAAACACTATTCACCAGAAAAAACTAATACTTGACTAATAATTAATGAAATAGTTATTAACCTATTTTATTGAATCACACTACTTAATCAAGGTGCCTAAATTATATGAATACTTTATTTAAGTGAGATTACTGATCCATTTGGTCACATTACTAATAATAAGCATAAAATCATTATTCATAATTTACTATTCATCAAAAATTAAGTTGATCTTATTAGACTCAAAATTTCTTACTGAACACATTTGTAGAAGACCTTTTTTTTGAAAATCATTACACATCATTAATTATTTACAGTTTACATGAATATTTTAAAATATACTTTTTTCAAAATACATCATTAAAATATATTCTATATTCATTCGAACATTTGAAAACTCCCAAAATTCATCATAATAAGAAAACAAAATTTTATTTATAACAAATGATTATGGTCTCCTTATATATCCCCTTATAAACCCAGCATAGGACCTAAGTGTAAGGTGTGCTAAGGTGAGAGAAATTTTGGGCGGCTTGGCCAACATCGCACGAGTAGTAATTTATATCAGTTTGAACTTCTCACGTAGGCGATTCCATTCTAGCTTCACACGATGAAGTCTGGCTTGGGTTTGGTCCAGAGCAAAGCCCAGTGGTGCTACCTCCTTCCCATGTTTTGTTAGATGGGCTTCGATCGGTCCAAGACTACTAGATGAGGCCATCAAATCTTATTTCTATATTAATTAACCAATATCACTTGTATTTAGAGACAATAGTCGCAAAATTCTTTTTCCAACGGTCATACTGACTAACAGTCATATAATAGTCAAAAACCAAGAGTCTCATTTTAATTATACTCATGTTATCAAATAAAACAGTTTTGTTGAGTATGAAAAATAAAATTACACACAAAATTAGGAAATAAGATTTATTCAAAATTTCGGGTCGTTACACTGACCCCAGTAGCCTAGAGTCAGTGGTTACTTCATTACATTGGCATACCATACATAGGAGAACATCCCGTTGGACCAAATTGTCTATTAGTCATGGTAAAATATTTACATACTGGCAGTATATATTAAAATTGAAAAATAAAAGTCATAGTGTTTTATTTGAAAATTCTATTATTCCTTATAGTGTATCCTTTCATATCAATTATCACAGACTTCCTAGTATCATAAGGAAAATAAAATATTAGAATGTAGTGAGCTCATATGATTGATAAGAATTATCATAAAATGAAACAAATCAACAATAAGTAATCATAATCAATATGGAAAGGTATATAACTAAAACACATATTATTTAATTAATAAATTGATCATAATATGGAAGAAATAAATGATGATGAAATAAATTCATATAAATAATCACATAATCTTGAATCATATACATGGATATTATAACTAATTAAATAATAAAATATACATCAATAACACATCTCATAATTAAATAGTTCACAATTTTAGATACCTAAAACATTATTCCCAGACTTTTCACAAGATATATTAAATTTGTGGGAAGAAACCCATCTAATTCGGCTAACTAATTTTTCTCATGGGACCTTTCTATGTATCGAAGGGATATATATAATTGGGCCCCACCAGTCACTAACCAAGTCCTTACATTCCTTATTTTAATGGGGTTATACATAATAAATAAACACATTCTTATTGGAAAAATAATATAATAAATATTAATACTTACCCCAATTAAATAAACATAATCATTAATGCTCTAAAGTTATATGACGAATCATAATAAAATTGTACATCTTCAGTACAGTTGATCATAAAACATCCAAAATAATAATAATAATGATATAAATTCAATATATCCACAATGGATAATAATTATAATAATGTGTTAAAATAATTGATGAATATAAATTTAAAAAATGTCACTAAAACCATTTTTTAGGGAAATAACATTTCACTTTTAAAATATATATATTTTTTAAAATGTTCAAAATATGTATATTTTATAAAATTTTCAAAAAATATTTTTAAAATAATTTTCATTAAGATAAAAATTTAAAACATCCAAAATAATATTTAAAATAATGGGTGTCCATGATGGTGGGAAATTCCATTCATTCTATACAAGTTATGATAATTATTCCTTTCACATTTTGGTAAAACAAATTGGCCTTATTTTAAAAATGAAAAGATGATTAATTTAAAATATCTTGTAATAAATTCAAATATATGTATAAATTTATTTACTAAATTATTTTTAAAATGTTAATAACAGTATGAATACACTTTTAGTAAACATGGTTTTAGAATAAATCATATTTTCAACTGAATAGAGAATTGATGTCAGATTAAAAAAATTTATCATTCATTTTACATTCCAAAGATCATAAAAATTGTACTATTACATAAATTTTAATAAATTAAAATATAATAAAGAAATATATTTAGTTTATGGTATAAATATTAAATCATTTTCCCATGGGATACTTAAACATTAATAATCCCAAACAAAGATGAGATTATGAAATTAACCATTCCACTTTGATAACAACTAGATTATAATCCCCATGAAAGAAATAAATTAAAATTATTATTTAAATTCCATGAATATAAATTTATTCAAGATATAATATATCAAATATGGTATTATATACACCACAAAAAGGAATAAGTGGTGAATATGGTTTATGTCTCACATATGTACAATAAAAATGAGAAACCCTTCCTTTAGGTTTGACTTCATTTGCATGTATCTGATACTCATATATAATAAATATAGGTTTATTATAAATTTATTACAGAACCATAATAATATATCTAGTTCCATATATGATTTAATTATTTTCATTTTTCACACATTTACTAAAAACTCTTTGTTAAAATTAGTGTTTCGTGTGATAATTACTTCATTTTTCATGTATGTTTTAGTTCATAAACTTTGAACCTTTTAATTTGATCATGGATGAATAATATATATAAATTTAAACATGATATAAATATCATATATAAAAATTATTTATTTATTTATATTAATATATAAAATCTAGCGATAGAAAATGGATTATACTATTTCAGGGGATGGTAGACCATATTTACGCATGAACGTTGCTTCCGTTTATCTTGGTGGATTGAATAAAAAATAGATATTAAATCACTTTTGAAGAATAATTATTTGGTTATGTATATCATATAAATTAATAAAAAAATCATCCCTATTAATATATATTCAATAATAAAATTAAAAACATTTAACATCACTATGTGGAGGTGGTAGTCCACACATACACATAATCAACATTACCGTTTTCGAACGAATTGGAATGTAAGAAGATATATGTGATAATATATTTTCATTAGTATGGTTTGATCATAAATATTACATATATTAAATAACATTAACCAGATGAACTTTCATGTAGAGTTTATGCGAAAAATGATTCACATTACTTCATGAGGTGTTAGTTCACCGTACACACAAGTGTCATTATTGTATCCCTCAAGAAATGAAAATTAACAAGGTATATATTATATAATAATTCTAGAAGTATAATAATTTCATAAATAACATATACATATGTTAAATAAATTACTAAATCTTTCCTTTAATGGTGTTTATGGAAAAAAATTACATTAGTTCACGAGGTGGTAGTCCGCCATACACCTATTTGATGGAAGTAGAAACAGATATGGGTTATTCCATCGACATAAAAACACCACAGTAAATATTATATATTGGGGTTATTATATTATCATAGTTTATTAAGTTCTTAATTATGTGGAATAAATAATAAAACAAATACACACATTTAATAATTTTATGTCTTCTTTAGAGAGCCTTGTTATGTTTATACCTAAAGCCTTATTAAGAGGGATTCATACAAAAAATATGGAATCAAATATGTGGGGTGTGAATTAGGGATGAAATATTTTTATATATTATTAAAATGTGTTTTGGATGTGTAAATTGGGGAGGAGGGGGATTTATTTTTATTAGTGGAGTAGAAGACATTTATGGAATTTTGGAAAGGATAAAGTGACACCAAAGTTTTTATTATTCCAAAAGCCTAAGAAATAGGACCTTATAAAAAATTAATATGTTATAGGGTCTAAATATGTCCATAAAAGTTTGTTGGGCATGTTTTAGGTCATTTTTAGCCATTATACATTTATTTTAACACCCATAGTAAATCTATTTTAAACGTAACTATGATAATAAATTTGTACTTTTTTTCAAAAATAATTATTTTAAAACATTAAATTGATCTTATTAAATAATTTATATTATTAAAATTAAAAACATGGAATTTATTTTTATATATTTAATTAATTGAATTGGAATAATTCAATTTATTATTTAACTGTAGAAATGATGAAAGAGAAATTTTTCAAAGATAGAATTATAATAAGTATACAGTGTTTTTATATCAAAATTCAATATTAAATTTATTATAATAATCTATATTAATTGAAATATAGTATAATTTATATAATTTATCTTTAAAATAAAATTAAAATATAATTTTACTTTGTAAATAATTTAAATAAAAAGGATGTTTTCAACTAAAATTATTAATTTGAACTATTCATCAAAAATTTAATTATTTCAAAAAAGTCACCAAAATTCACTCAAATATAATTTTGAAACATATATTTAAAAACTGAATTTTATTTTTTCAAATAAATTTTCTAAAATTGGTAAAATTAAATTATAAACTATGTGTGCAATGTGTGACTAATCAACCTTTTGAAAAATACTGTTTTCCAGAAAACATTTATTTCTATTTTAAATGGTTCTTATTTTATTTACAATCAATGTATAACCATTGAATTTATTTTATACATTTTTTAACCATTTAATATTTATAGTTTATTTATTATTATTCAAAACCCCATCTTAATTGTTAGGTTATAATGGGAATTTTGTAATAATAATATTTTAATAGAGTATAGAGTTCCATTTAAAACCAGTATGGCATGCATCTCATGATATCATGGGGGTTAAATGTTAAATAAGTATAGAACAATGTATCATGGATTTATATTATCTTATAATATTTTTTATTCACGTTAAACACACAATTGAACATTATTCCCTTATTTTAAAATCTTGAGGTGTTACATTTTAAAACCTTAAAATAAATTTAATTCTCACAATTTAAACTTGATCCTGCTAATCAAGGGTTTGGCATTATAATTTTTTTTGGAAACACACATCATAAAAGTGGTTAACAAAAATTCCTCTATATAAGATATAAATGGATGTATAAATTTTATCTAGAAAAACATATTACTAGGTTTCTAATTTTTATAACATTGGTGTGAAATAAAAACATGGATATGAAAGAGAATAATAACACCTAAGGATTAATAGAGAGTGACAGGGAACATGGTCAAAATAATGTTAAACACCAAAAAATAAAAAACAATTATGAGTTAAAATACTATTGATTCAATATTAAAGAATGTAATATGATAATATTTTTGTCACAATATCTTTTTCCTAATGTTGAAGTATTTTGTTATAATTTTGATAGAGAATAGAAAACAATATTTTCATTATTTCATCCTTTGGTTGTGATTGGATCAATTAATACTTCATAGTTTACTCCAATTAATTAATTTACAAAAAATATTATTTTATGCATTAAGCACTAAAATAAACTTTTAACATTTCCTATAATCCATAAAATAATAGAATGAAATTAATCTTATCTTCACTATAAAAAAATGGATATCAAAAGTTACACAATTTAATACATTAAGCTATAAAAATCCACAGTAACACCAAATGTTAGACATAATCCATTTAATAAATTACTAACCTTAATGCTTTTACAAAATATGTCTGACTAAATTTAGATTCACCAAATTTAGAAGGAAGGTCACTAAATCATTATTATATTCTACAGAAAATATAAATTGCTTATTAATGTCGCATGATAAGTATTTTAATACATTGATCACTGTAAAAACTTAATAAAAACATGCATGATTCCAAAAATAAAATCATAAATTTTCAAATTTATTCTATAAATAAAAACATTTAGTAAAAATCAAACATGAAAACATAAATTACTAACTTATTTTAAAATTACCAATACCATCCCATAAACATATATTTATAATTATTATCTCAATATAAAACACACATTATGGGTTATATTAGCTAAATTATGTGTTTTTTTAAAAAATATCAACATTCAATATAATCACTTTTCATAAGTTTAAATAATATTCAACATATGCTTTTGAACCCTTAACGAAATTATATATTAGTTCAATAATTATAAATTATGTGATTCTTATAATGATAATATCATTGTTAAAATACATCTAAAACAGATTTTATGAATCCAAATGTATTCAATTTAATCATTCCACTATAGTAGTATCAATAACATAATCCAAGACAGGATCCCTTAGCATAATTTAGCGTATATTCCCTTGAACCTTGGGATACTAATTTTTATGGTTCCCCATATCCTTACCTTTGAAGAATTAAAAATTCAAGAATTATTTTTTCCCTTGAAATAATGATCATGATGTCTTTTCTCTCCATACTCTTATTACACTCTTAGTCCATTCAAGAAAGTATGAGGGTGTTTCTTTAAACAATTATCACCCATGTTAATATCATTCTATTAATTTTTCCAATTATCCATATTTTTTATTTTTTTTCTCTTATTCTCTTAATTTTCTTCAAATCCACATGACTTGGATAATTCTTCATCTATCTTGATAGCACATAATACTATGTAATCATATGATGTGAATTTTTGGGAAACTAATTCCTGATGAATGATTGTATCTAACCCATTTGTGAAATAGTCAATATTACTATTTGGATTACATACATATTTTGTAACTTGCATTTATAACATTATAAATTTGGATTCATAATTAGATAAATTTTCATCTTCCATTTAACTTAGACTCAGGAATTATCTCCCCATATATTCTAATTTCTCACGAGGATAAACATTTCCATTAAGTGTACCTTAAAATCCTTAAATTCTATATTTTTATTTCTTCTTCACCCTTAGTGTTTTGAATCATTGAAAACCACTCATCCAAATCTATTAAATTACTATAAACTATCATGAAATCCTTATCCATTACAATACCTCACAATGAATGAAATATATTATCTAAGGAAGTTATATATTAATCATCTACAAATGAATTTTTTGTACTAATGAATGATGGATGTTGTTGATTCATAAATCAGTCTAGCATGGTTACACTACATAGCGGATCAGTAGGATGCTCTATACGAGAAAGTTTATTCCTCATAACTTATGTTAACTATAACAATATGGTTATAAATTCTTTTATTCCAATAATAGATATAAATTCATTATCTTTACTAGGAGGGAAACCCCTACATGGGTGTGTGCATTAATTCGATCCCATTCTATTCATTATAAACCATTTCTAAACTATGGAATGAACTATATTATATAATAAATTTAAAAAAAATAATTTATAAACAGAATACAAGTGAAATAATTTAAATATTTTTAAAATACAATCATGGATAATATTCTAATCATAAACTTGGTTTCATTAGTAATGTTTCTAAATTAGAACAATATTTTCAAATACATTCTAATGGTTTGTAATGAAAATGTGAATTACCCTAAGAATATCATGTGAGAGTGTCAAAATAACTGCATAGTAGGGATCATTTCCTTATACCAGGAAACACTCGAGTCAATCCTCACATTCCTTTTTCAGAGTTATTACCCCTAGGAACATCTATGAAAGAACCATTTCCACATTTATCATCCTAATATTGATTTATTTATAGGAAAAATAAGTTAATCACTACCTTAAAAAAGATTTAGTTTTTTTCTTATACTTATCCTTATTGTTTATTATAGGGTCGTATTCTTTAATCTATGTTTTCCTAAGTCTATTACCCAAGGTTTATACTATACATATTCTGATACCAACTATAAAGACCGAGTACCATGTTGGCCACTACCAGGGGTTAATTGATTTCAATGGCATCAGATAAAATCAGTACAAAAAGGATGTGGTTAGAAATGGTTATTTTTTCATTTAGTTGGGTTATAACAACTTATAAAGGCTTTAGTGGTGGCTATGGTGAATTGTTTCTAAAGTGGCCTACATGATGGAATAACAACGATTTTCATGAGCCAATGGTTTATTTTGGATGAGGTTAGCGACTATTGGATTATAAGGGGTTACAACCTCTTCTAATTCATTGATAAATCTATTGGAAAATGTTAATTTATAATGGGTTTAAACAAATAGTAAATTATCTAATAATTTATGGGTAGTTAGAACCAACCATAATTTGTTTACAAGTAATGAATTAGAGGTAGTTCTTTAACTACCCCTAAACACTCTAAAATTTAGGGATAGTTTTAGAACCGCCCCTAAATTTGAAAAAAAATATTCCACACCCCATGGACCACCCTCCTTTTCTCGTTCGTTCCCCTTTCTCCCATCTACCATTGCCTCCCTTTCTTACCCTTCCATTCTCACAGGCCAACCCTCCACTATCCCGTCTCCTTCTCCCCCTAGGCCCCATTATCCCATTCCTCAGTTCCCCTAGGCCCAGGGTCAACCACGAGCCGGTCCATCCTTCCTCCCATGTGGAGCTAGTACATCCCTCATCCCATGTTTCCACTAGAGTGAGCTTCCCCTAAGAATATCTTCATGTATAAAATTGTTCATGGTGGGTTTTGAAACCCAAATCATGCAAACCACAACACCGTCAGACTTCCCCTAGCAACCACTATGGAAACAAAATTTGAAATATATATATACAGATAGGTCTATTTTTATATATATTTATTGGATTATTTATTATAATAAATATTATTTACATAAAATATTTTAATACTATTAATTATATAACCTATATATAAATTTATATACACTATAAATCTTTATGTAAATAGACATATGTTTATATATTTAAAAATATATCCATATAAATTATTTATATACTTAAATAAAAATTTATATATTACATACATATGTTTATTCATATTTTATAATCATTTTTATTTTTGTAATATATATATTTACATATATAAATATATATCTGAAAATACATTTATATTTGTGTGTGTGTGTTTATGTATTTTTATAATATATATAGATATAATATAATTATAATATATATTTATTAAATTATTTTTATATACTTTTATATATGTGTGTGTGCATGTGTGTATGATAAAAATAATGTAATTAATTATTATTATTATTTTACACATTTTTTAAACTACAAAAAATATATGGTGTTCTTATAAAAATTATACAGTTATTTTATGGTTTATATCATACATATATTATATATTTATGTAAATTATTTATATACCTAAATACATATTTATATATTATATACATTTTTATTTAAATAATATATATATATATATATAAGAATTTTCTTACTATATTTATATAATTTCTTTAAAAATATATATATATAATTTATTTCAATACATATATTTATTATTATGTACATCAATATTTATACTTATTTGTATTAATTGTATAATATTATATATAATTATTATTATATGAAATAAAATTTATAAAAAATAGATATTATATATAATTGATATTATATATAATTGATATTATTTGAAATAAAATTTAAAGAGATATTTACATAATGTTTTATGAAATATAATTTATACAAATATTTATATTATGTTATATAAAATACAATTTTATATTATATATAATGAATATGTATATTATATATAATTAATATTACAAGAAATACAATTTATACAAATGTATACTTTATATTATATTAAATACAAGCTTATATTATATATAATTAATATTATATGAAATAAAATTTATAAAAATATTTAAATAATGTATTTAAATAAATAAATAAATATATATATATAGTGTAAATTAATATATATGTATAATATTGTGTACATTAATATATATTTATTTTTATAAACTCTATTTGTTATAATATTAATTATATATAATATAAAAGCATAAACATATTATTTCAATATATATATATATATTATAATATAAATTTCAAAAACTACAAGATTGGATTTTTATATGATATATTTTTTAAATAAATTATATTTATGTATATATTTATATATTACGTCTATGCATTTATATTATAAATAATTAATATTATATGAAATACAATATATATATATATATTAATTTACACAATATTATACCATTATATTTATGTATACATATAGATACAATTAAATACAATAATGTAAATATTTATGTAATATGTCCACATAATTTATTTAAATACAACTATAATTTTTTTAATTATATATATATATATATTATAAATGTTTTTTAAAAAAAATTAGCGGGGTTTTTGAACCCCCTCTAATATAAAACATTAGAAGGGGTTTTCAAAAACCTTTAATTTAACATACTAGAAGGGTTTTTGAACAACCTATAAAATCTAACCAGATATTAAGAAAATAATGTTAAAAAATATAGAGGGCATTCATAACCCCCTATGAATTCAATGATTATAAAGGTTGTACATAAGTCCCCTATAATATTTATAGAAAATTAATTTAGGGGGGGGGGTCATAACACCCTCTAAATTCGATGATTACGTGATTTGTGAATAACCCACTATAATTATAAAGAAAATGAATTTATTGGTTGTTGTGCATAATACTCTTTAGTCTTCTGTTTTTTTGTGAATGAATCGCATCAAGAATGATAAAATAGTTTCGTAGTCTTGGTAAAGTGGATACATTATTTAAATTCACATTATAATTTAAAGTATAAAAAATACAGAGTGTTTTTTAGAACACCATTATTCCTCATAGTGTAGCCCTACATGTCAATAAAAAACATTTGAGTATCCTACAAAAATATAAAAATTGGCTAAGATCAAAGGGACCCGAGATCAAATATGGCTGGAGACATATTTATAAGCAGTGTAGTAGGCACTGTAGTGGTACTGTATTGGACACTATAGTAGCCGGAACTATACATCCATTTGGGACTCTAGGCCACTGGTTTGGTCCTCATATCCTATATGAATTTTTGGATACCCAAAGGCCTTCAAGATAGTTGTCTCTCATGGCCTTCGGGCCACCTTATGGCCTTAGGGACACTCCAAGGCCTTTGGGCCACTTGAGTATGCAGATTCACCCATCAGATACATGGGTAAAGGCTCAAGATAAGGATTTAGGGCGGGCACATTCACTAGAGAAGAGCTAACTGGAATTGGAAGAATGATAGGGTATGGCATTTCCATCATTACCGGGCCTGGGTAGTTTTTCATTGGATAAATAGATGACCAACCCTGCAAAGGTGGAGTACTGATATCATCACATATGCTAGGGATGAGAAGTTCTACATTTTCATGTCTGGGTGATTCCCTCTAAGACCTACGGGTCAGGTAATTTTCACTAAGCCTTCGGGCCTTGTAAGGGTTCCACCTCACCCCTTGAAAGGTGGATTATCAAAATTTCATGAAGATTACTTTCAAAATATTTTTTAACATACTTTTTCTTCGGGCCTTGTTTCTATTTTTCTCAAAAAATGGAATGACCTAAAGGTAAATATTAATTATACATTATCGAATAATTACTAATATATATATTTTTTATATATATCAAATAAATATTTATTACCATCATTGAAAAACTATAATAAAAAACAATTCACATCACTATCAGGAGGCACTAGTCCACATGGGCGTACATAAGAAATTATCATCTTCTAAAAGATTTGGAATATGATAAGTTATATGTGATATTAAATTTCCAAAATTATATTTAGATAATTAATATCACATATTTTTATTGAAATTGACCTTAATACCTTGTATTTAATGTGTATCTAAAAAATTATGCACTTTGCTTTACTAGGAGATAGTGTAACACCCAATGCTTCCACAATACGTTTCCCATTGAATAATACAATAGCTTGCATTGTACACAACTTCGAGATTCTAACACACCGCGACCAATCAAACTAACCGTTATGAATAGTAATACCCACTTTTTAAAATTTTATAAATTTTTTCATTCAAAATGGACTTCATTTTTGGATTTAGAATTTAGGAATTATCTTAGGGTGATTTTTTGGTATTTTTTTGAAAACATTCAATTTTTGATGAATAGCAAAAAACACTGAGTTATTTTTTAAAACCAACTTTTTATTTTAATGATTATTCATTTTATTTAATTTTATTTAGGTTAAAATAAATATAGAATACCTATATAAGTTTAATTTATTTCATTGGAGTCATTTTATAATGAGTTTAGATATATAAAAAATTTATTGAACTTTTTACCGTCTTTTACCCACCTCTTAGGAGAATTTTCAAATTTGCATAAAACTTAATTTTACCTCTTTTATGGGATGAATTTAAAAAATCCTAGAGACATGGTTAATATCAGTAAGTAATATGTGGTTCAATAAGATGAAAATAATTTTGGGGAAAAGTAACTTTTCACTTTTATTTACCACGGTTAAAATTAAATATTGTAATTAAGGGTAAAAATGATATCATAATTACCCTAACACATGTCCTAATTCTATTGGATAATTATAATTCGACCAATAACAACCTTAGGAATTAAATATGAACCTATTTGGTCTACATGGATTAAATTAGGACAATTATTATTATTTTATTTAAAGAAGAGTTTAAAGAGTTAAAATCAATGTTTATTAACTAAACCATTTTTAATATAGGGCTATAAATAAGATAAATTAGACTATAAATATTCATTACAAAGATAAAAATATTTCCTACATATTGGTATTTTATTTATAATTTTTAGACATTAAATAATTAAATTTATTTATGACACAATGATGATGCAGTAATTACCTTATTAATGAATGATTAAAATAATTGATATTATAAATATCGAAATAAATATAATTTGAGACTTTTAATGAATTACTCTATTTTTATAGGTTAATATAACATGTAAAGGTTAATTTTCCAATCTCTTTATTATCCTAGGTTATTCTTACATAAGTATCTACTAGGAACTCTTTATCATCCACATCCATGTTTTCTTAAAAAAATATTTCAATTTTTTTTCTATTTACTAAATAATGGGTTGAAGTCATTTATACCCTTATTTGACATTATATGTTTTGAAAGGAATCTTTCCATCATTTTCCAAACAAGGTACTTTATGACCTTTCTGAAAAAATTAAGGTAAGAATGTTTTTTTAACTTATACAGCGGGTGCGGCTATTTTTCACCAATATAACACCGTCGAAGCTTCCCTTACAAGATTATAAGAATATTTTTAAGATAAATGTTTTCATTTTTAATTATATGAATTTTAAATGATTTCAATATAGAAAGTGATATTTCTCTAAAAAAAGTTTTTCTTTCATCTATGTCAACATCATTTGATGGATTTTATGATTATTTGATGTTGATTAATTATTATACAAAACATCCATATTGTGTTGAAGGTTTTGTGATATGTTTGACTTTAGATGTGTTATTTTTACATCATTCATGTTTTATGGATAATGTATTGACATTTGGTATGCTATTTTTAATATGAATATTTATGTTATGTTTAAACCTTTTCATATGAGGAATGCATTGGACTTAGTACGTGACAGGTGGATCCATCTATAGCTCCTCGATGCATCGGTAGGTCTCATGAGACAAAATAGTGTCTTGGCACAAGGCCTTTACAAAATATTTTTTGTAGTCCTAGCACAAGGCCTTGACTATGTGGTTATGAAGTCTAGAATTATGCATTCCATCATTAGAAAAGTGGCTATTGATATTGAACGTGATTATTCAACTATTAAAATATCCATGTGAATAAGTAAATAGAATTATTTAATTTTATCTTTTCCATATAATGCTGAATTTAAAGTTTAAAAAGATTTTGTTTGAGTCTTATAAATTGCCATAAAATTTATATTTATTTATGAAAGTTTCCACTATATTGTTATCCTTACTAAGCATCTAAGATAACCCCTTTCTATGTTGTATTTTTTCCAGGATGCGAAGAAGTATATTATGACTGACCTATAGGTATAGTCTAAGGGATATGAATGTGGCATATGGAGACTATATTGTTGTAGTTTTTCATTTTATAATGTAATGTAAAACTTATGAATGTATCTAGTATTACCAAGGCTACTAAACTAATCAGTCTTTCGAGACTTGATCTTTTGTGATCATGCCAATGTTATGTAATAAAGAACAAACTCTGGGTAACTAGGGTCAGGGAATTATAATTGTTATTAGAGGAAGTTCAGTAAAAACCGTAGAAGCTAGATTTATAAAAACTATTATTAGAGAACATTACTCTAAGATAGACTTTGGGGATTAATATAGAATATCTTCCTAGAATATTGGTATTGTAGAGATTTTTTGAGTTTTCTATCCAATACATCCCTGTATGGATATGAGTAGGTAGAGGCAGATCTGGAACAGATGTACCTAGGGGTAAAACCCAAAAACACCGCTTTGAGCTAGACTCGAACAGAAACTCATACACGACAACGGGCCTTGCTGCCCTCTTGGTTACGACACTCCCATGGGATATTCTTAGGATAATTCTAATTTTCTTTATAAACCATTATGAAGGGTTTATGAGTATATACTTACTGAAATAAATTTTTTTTATGATTATGGATTATATCCACAAACTGTTCAATTTATGTTAACTATTTTACATGTTTGGAATTATGTATTGCGATTCATAAACTAATATAGTGTGTGACATTATTTAGAAATGGCACCTAGTGGAAGGTATGGAAACCATGTCAATGCACGTAATCCATGTAGGTATTTCCCTCCTACTCAATATAATTATAGTGGAGCCGGTGATGCAACTAGCACTGGTCATATTATCACCATATTTGAGAAACATACTCAAGTTATGAATAATAAACTTACCCGTATGGAGCACCCTGTTCCACAATGCGGAGGATCAATGTTCCAAAAAGTGGAGGATCAATGTTAGACTGATTAACTAGGCAAAAACCACCATCATTAAATTGTACTACAAATCCATTTGTTTTCTAGCAATGGATATGTTCCTTAGAGAAAATATTCCACTCTTTAGGGAGTAGCGAAAGGGAAAAAGTTTTCATGGTAGTTTATCGCCTCACGGGAGATGCAGATAAATGGGGGTCATTGATTCAAAACACCAAGAAAGATGTTGAAATATAAAATATGTAATGGATGGAGTTTAAAAAGAATTTCATAGAAAAATATTTTTCTTGTGACCATTGAGCGGATATGGAAAGAAATTTTTGAGTCCAGGATAAAAGGAGGATGAGAATGTCGCAAAATATGAGGCTAACTTTACAAGGTTAGAACGGCATGCTACATATTATATATGTAACCCAAGAAGTAATATTTATAATTTATTTGATGGGTGAAAACCATTTCTCAGTGGATAATTAGTCTCATAATCCTTTTCCTCGCACAAAGATATTTCCTCATGTGCTATCAAGAATTAAAAAGAATTGTCTATGTCTTATTACTTTAAAGAAAAGAAAGAGAAGAAGAGATCTGCTAAACACTCTTGAAATAAAAATAAGGGGAATAAGGGAAAGTTTAAATACACATCCTATAGTAAATGTTGGAAGAAACACCTCAGTACTTGTCTAAAAGGAATTGGAGTCTGTTACAAGTGTCTTAAAAAAGTCCACCCAACTCGTGATTGTAAGGGGAATAAAGAGGCTGTCAATGCTGAATGATAAAATTATAGAGAAAGGGGGAATTAGGCAAATGAATGTTCTATGAACCAAGGAAACATTCCTTAGAAAATTCCAAGGGATCAATGCCAATCTTATTCTATCAGTACTGCTGAGGTTGAAGCTCTGAAATATGTGGTGGCAGGCAATTTTATGATTTTCTTAAGTTTATCAAATGCTTTATTTGATTCTGGATCATCTCATTGTTTCATATCTTCCAAATTTTCTATGAAAATTAGATATTTTCAATTTTAACAGACAAGGGAGTTGTTTGTCAAAACACTTAAGGGAAGTATCATTGCAATAATGTTTTGTGAATCACTTCTCATTAGAGAATATAAACGATCTTTATCTATTGATCTGATCATCATACCCATGATTAAAATGGATATAATCCTTGGTATGAATTGTCTTTTGGACCATGATGCAAAAATTTATTATATGAAGAAAGAGGTTACAATTCTGGATGATGATAAGGAGTAACTTATCTTTAGAGTAGAAATTTCACCACCTAATTCATATCTAGATCCACCACCATTAGCTCAAATAAATTCAATTATTGGTTAGGAAGAGAATGAAATAACTGTGTGTGAGGAAAGTAATGTTCAAATAGAGGTAAAACCTATTGTACACGAATATGTTGATGTGATTCCTAAATATTTACCTAGACATCCTTCAGAACGAGAAATTGAGTTTTCCATTGATTTAATTCCTGGTTCAGGGCCCATATCAAAGACCCCTTATCGAATGGACACTATAGAATTAGTGGAACTAATGAAACAAATAGATGTATTGAGTAATAAGAGATTTATTCACCGTAGTGTTTCTCCATGGTGAGCCCATATTCTTTTTTTAAAAAGAAATATGGGTCTATGATGTTGTGCATTGACTATAGGGAGATCGATGCTATAAGAATAAAGAACAAGTATCCCCTACCGTGCATTAATGATTTATTCTACCATCTTTCTGGAGAACTATATTTTTCAAAGATTGACCTTTGATCTAGATGTCATCAGTTGTGTTTGAAAAATGCAGTCATTTTGAAAACAACATTTAGAACCAGGTATGGGCATTACAAGTTTATAGTAATTCCATTTGGATTGACTAATGCACCCTCTATCTTTATGGATCTAATGAATAGAGTTTTCAAGGAATATCTTGATTACTTTGTAGTGGTATTTATTGATTATATCTTGGTATACTCCAAAATCTATGAAGATTATGAAATTCACTTGTGCATTATTCTAAAGACTCTTAGAGAAAATGAATTATATGGGAAATTTAGGAAGTGTGAATTCTGGATTCAATAGATTTCTTTTCTTAGCCATATTTTATCTAAGGATAGAATCTCTGTTGATCCTTTTAAGACAAAGGCAATCCAAGAATTTCCAACACTGTCAAATATAACTGAGGTATGCATTTTTATTGGTTTAGTAGGTTATTATCGATGTTTCCTCTAGAATTTTCCCCTGTTGGATAACCCATTAACAAAGATCACACGTAAAGGGGTTTAATTTTTTTGGACAATAGAGTGTGAAGAATTTTTTGAAGAACTGATGAGAAGATTAGTCAATGGTCCTATATTGACTTTACCATCTGGGAATGATGGGATTGTTATTTATAGTGTTGCTTCAAATAAAGGAGTTGGTTGTGTCCTTATTTAGAATGATAGAGTTATCACCTATGCATCATGGAAACTAAAAATTCATGAGCAAAACTATCCTACTCACAATCTTGAGTTAGTAGGTGTAATATTTTCTTTGAAAATATGGAGACACTATCTCTATTGTGAAAAATGTGAGATATATATAGATCACAATAGTTTGATGTATATTTTCTCACAAAAAGAACTCAACATGAGGCAAAGGCAATGGCTTGAACTACTCAAGGATTATTATTGGACAATACACTACCACCCCGGGAAGGCAAATAAGGTGGTAGATTCTTTGAGCAGAAATGATCATGGAGTTTTGAACAAGATGAGATTTGAAAGGGATCCTATTATCATGGATCTAGTGAAAATGTATATGGGAATAATTATGGAAGGTGAAACATCAATACTTTTCATATTTTGTCCAACCCATATTTACTAGAAAGGATAAAAATTTATCAGGCTGATGATGAGGAGTCTCAAAAGAAGATTAAGGATGTGAATTAAGGGAGATTGAGTGACATTATATATGAAGATGGGATTTGGAAATTTGGGAAGAGACTTTGTGTTCCCAATATACCGTATCTAAATAGGGAATTGATAGATGATGGTCATAGATCCAATTTTTCTATACACCCTTGTAGCACCAAGAGGTATAGATATTTGAAGGAAAATTTTTGGTCGGAAAACATGAAGAGGGAGGTTTCTGATTTTGTGTCAAGATGTATGGTTTTTCATCATGTGAAAGCTAGAAGGAAATAGCATAGAAGAGTCATGCAAAATCTTCCCATACCTATGTGGAAATGGGATAATATGACGATGGACTTTTCCATGGGTATACCAAAGAAACCTAGAAAGAATGATTCCTTATTGGTCATTATTGATCGTCTTATCAAGTCATCACAATTTATTGATATAAGAGAAGATTTACGACATAAACGTTTAGAAATACTGTATATTAATGAATTATAAGACTTCATGGATTACCACTATCAATTGTTTCTGATCTTGATCCCCGTTTAACAATAAGATTCTGGAAAATTCTTCATAAGGCCCTGGATACTGAACTTCATTTGAGCACTACCTACCACCCTAAAAATGATGGAGAATCAGAACAGACTATTCAAACCATAGAAGAAATTTTTTGATATTTCTCACTTAACATTCAAGGTATGTGGGATCAATATTTTCCTCTAGTAATATTTTCCTATAACAATAGCCTCAATTCAAGTATTCAGATGACACCATATGAAGCGTTATATGGAAAGAGATTTCGCACACCAACTTGTTGGGATGATGTTGGTGAAAGAAAACTTATAGGCCCTGAACTTGTTGAGGAAATGATTGAAAAGGTTAACGTTATCCAAACCCACATCAAATTAGCCCAAAGTAGGCAAAAGATCTATGCCAATAACCGAAGGAAGGATTTGGAATTGTAGGTAGGGGATCATGTTTTCTTGAAGGTATCTCCATGGAAGGGAGTTATATGATTCAGTAAAAAGGGTAAATTCAGGCCAAGGTACATCGGACCATTCGATGTTCTAGAACGAATTGGGGTGGTAGCTTACCATTTGGCAATGCTGCCAAGTATCTCCAAAGTTCACGATGTGTTCCACATATCACTATTGAGAAAATAAATGCCTGGTCCAATGTATATATTCACATTTTGGTAAATTTAACTAATACACGATCTGTATTATTGTGGAGATCCTGTCAAAATTCTTGATACCAGAGAACAAGTGCTGAGAAACTGGATAACTCATATGGTAAAAGTTCTATGGAGAAACCATAAGATGAAAGAGGCAACGTGGGAACCCAAGAAACTTATGATGAAGAACCACCCAAATCATTTTATGCAGTAATATTTTTGAAATTTAGAGGATAAAATTATTTAGAGGGAAGAATGTAACACCCCAAGCTTCCATGGTATGTTTCCCTTTTAATAATGCAATAGCTTGAATTGTACGCAACTTCGAGATTCTAACACACCACGACTAATCAAAATATCCGTTATGAATAGAAATAACTAATTTTTTAAATTTTAACATTCAAAATGGAATTAATTTTTGGATTTGGAATATTGAAATTATCTTAGGGTGAATTTTTGGTATTTTTATGAAAACTTTCAATTTTTGATGAATATTGAAAAACACTAAGAAATTATTTAAAACTGACTTTTTGTTTAAATAATTATTTATTTTGTTTAAATATATTTTCAGTAAAAATATATACATAATACCTATATAAGTTCAAAGTAATTTATTGGAGTCATTTTAAAATGAGTTTAGATATATAGAAATTTTATTAAAGTTTTTACCGTCTTTTACCCACCTCCTAGGAGAATTTGTAAATTTGTATAAAACATAATTTTACAGCTTATTTGGGTTTAATTTCAAAAATATGATAGAAATGGTTAATATCTATAAGTAAAATTTGTTCAATAAGGTGAAAATAATTTTTGGTGAATAGTAACTTTTTACTTTTATTTACCACAGTTAAAAGTAAATAGGGTAATTAAGGGTAAAAATGATATCATAATTACCCTAACACATGTCATAATTCTATTGGATAAGTATAATTTGACAAAAAAAACCTTAGGAATAAAATTTGAACCTCTTTGGTCCACTTGGAATAGATTAGGACATTTATTATTATTTTATTTAAAGAAGAGTTAAAAGAGTTAAAATCAATGTTTAATAACTAAAATATATTTAATATAGGGTTATAGATAAGATAAACTAGACTATAAATATTCATTAGAAAGATAAAAATATTTACTACATAATGGTATTTTATATAAAATTTTTAGACATTAAATAATTAAATTTATTTATGACATAATGAGGAAGCAGTAATTACCTTATTAATGAAAGATTAAAATAATTGATATTATAAATTTATAAATAAATCTAATTTGAGAATTTTATTGAATTTCACTAATTTTATAGGTTAATATTACATGTAAGGGTTAATTTCACAATCCCTTTATTATCTGGGGTTGTTTTTACATAAGTATCTACTAAGACCTTTTTATCATCCACATTTGTGTTTTCTTGAAAAATTTATTTCAAATTTTTTTTAATATTTTCTAGCCAATGATTTAAATTCATTTATACATTTATTTGACCTTATATGTTTTGAAATTAATCATTCCATTGTTTTTTAAATAAGTTACTTTATGACCTTTCTGACAAAATTAAGGTAAGATTGTTTTTTTAACTTATACGGAGAGTGCGGCTATTTTCCACCGTTATAACATCGTTGAAGCTTCCCTTACAAGCTTATAATAATATTTTAAAAATAAATGTTTTCTTTTATAATTATTTTACTTCTAAATGATTTCAAAATATAAAGAGATATTTTTCTAAAAAAAGATTTGATTTCATTTATGTCAACATCCATTGATGGATATTAAGCTTATTTGAAGTTGATTTATTATGATACAAAACAGACATATTGTATTGAAGGTTTTGTAATATGTTTGACTATAGATGTGTTTTTTTAAAACCATTCATGGTTTATATATAATGTGTTGACATTTTTTATGATAGTTTTAATACGAATGTTTATGTTATGTTTAAACCTTTTCATATGAGGAATGCAATGGACTTAGTAAGTGATAGGTGGAGCCTGATATAGCTCTTCGATGCATCAGTAGGTTTCGTGAGACAAACTTGTGTCTTGGCACAAGGCCTTAAAAAATTATTATTTGTATTCTTGGAACAAGGCCTTGAATTTGTGGTTATGAAGTTTAGCATTATGTATTCCATCATTATGAATGTGGCTATTGATATTGCATGTGATTATTCTACTAGTAGAATATCCATGTGAATAAGTAAGTGGAATTTTTTGATTTTATCTTTTCCATATTATGCTTAATCTCAAGTTTAAAAGGATTTTTTTTAGTCTTTTACATTGCTTTAAATGTTTATACTTATTTATGAATGTTTATGGTATATTGTTATCCATACTGACCATTTGAGCTCACCCCTTTCTATGTTTTATTTTTCCCTGGATGCGAAAAGTATATTATGACTGTCTTACAGGGATAGTCTAAGGTATATGAGTGTGGCCTAGGGAGACTATTTTGTTGTAGTTTTTCATTTTATAATGTAATGTAAAACTTATGAATGTATCTAGTACCACTACTACAAAATTAGGCTATAGCCACGGTTTTAAACAGTGGCTATAAGCCCCAAAACCTTGGCTATAGGTTATAGCCATGGTTCCCACAACTGTGGCTGGTATTGCCATGGCTATAGGGTAAAACCTATAGCCACGGTTCCAAATCATGGATTTTTCCCTTTAGACATGGTTTGAACCGTGGCTATAGCCCTATAGCCACAGTTCCAACCGTGGCAACAACCCTAAATCCATAGTTTTCAACCTGTGGAATAGGCTAAAATCACTCATCTCCTATAGCCACTGCTGCAACCATACCTATAGACATATATCCACAGTTACTAACCGTGGCTGCAGACATATAGATACAGTTTAAAACCGTGGCTATAAGCCTACACATTTTGTAAAAAAACCATCACCGTTCAGCCAGTGATGGCCCCTTACATCCTCCCCACCTACCCCTTTAAATCCCCCACATTATTCCCCTTGCACCCCACCTGAACCTTAAATCCCTCCATGCCCCCCCTCTGCATCCCCCCTTCCAACCTTGGACAGCCCCCTTTGGACACCCCCCGCCCTCCTAGACACCCCCCATGAGAACCCCACCCGGACAGCAGACCCCCTGCTGGACACCCCTTGCGCCCCCCTGCTGGACACCCCCCAAGACAGACCACCCCCTGCGGGACACCCCCCAAGACAGACCCCCTGCATACCCCTCCCTCCTGGACACTGGAAACCCCCACCCTACATAAACCCCCCTCCCATAGACAGGGTCCCCCCTACTAGAACCCCTGGACAGCAGCCCCCCTGCTGGACCCCCCTGGACAACAACCCCCTGGACAGAACCCTTCCTGCTGGACCCCCCTGAACAGCTGCCCTCCTGCAGACCCCTCCCTCCTAGACACTGGTCACCTGCACCCTACATAATCCCCCCTCCCCTGGACAACATCCCCCGGAGACAGCCCCCCGGACCCCCTGGACAACAACCCCCCCTGCTGGACCCCCCTGGACAGCAGCCCCCCCCGAACCCCCATGGATAGAAAGCCACAACCCCCCTGGACCCCCTGGATAGCAGCCCCCTAGACATAACCCCCCCTGGTGGACCCCCCTGAACAGCAGCCCCCCCTGGACCCCCTGGATTGAATCCCCCCTGGATAGAAACAACCCCCTGCTGGACCCCCCTGAACAGCTGCCCCCTGCTGGACCCCCCCCCCCCCCAGGATAGCATCCCCCTACATTGGATTATTTTTAAGGTTGAGGTTGAGAGATGCTGGTTTTATCGAATAGAGATTTACAGAGATTCTCATACTGGGGTTATAGGTTTCAAGTAGAGGATTTAGGAGGTGAGGTTGTGAGTTTCATGTTTCTGTTTGGAATTATAGGACCTCTGAAGATGGGTTTCAGCTGGGGGTGTTTCTATTTGGATTTTTCTACATGGTGTAGTACATGATACACTTACATGGTGCATTGTACTGGTTGGTTTGTCATTTCTACTATGGTTGGTAACATGTTTTGGGTGCATAGGGGTTGGCTTTCTGGTGTTTCTTCTTTGTTTTGGATTACTATTGTAGGCTTCTGGTTCTCTCAATTGTCTAGTGTGGTGGATATAGTTTGGAGTGGGTCTTCAGGTGGTGGTTTGGAGTATGTTCAGTTGTCTTGTGCTCAGTTTCCCTATCCTGTGTATTCTGGTTGTTGATGGTGTAGGTATTTCTATGGTGGATGTTCTTAAATTCCCTTGAGATGCTGGATGTTGCAGGTGGGGAAGAAAGTTTTTGTAAGATGGGTTGTTCCCTTTCTAGGGTGGGTGTATGTTGACTACTTGGTGGGTCTAGAGGTGTTGGATTCTCGGTGGGTGTTATCTTACATTTGGATTAGGGAATGCTTGTGGATTCTTTAGGTTGTATGATGGGTTAGGCATGGGTGATGTGGGGCACTTCAGATGGATGGTACTAGTTGACTCTTGGTTTTTTAAACTTTTTTATGGTGGGGTGGTCCATTTTGATGCAAGGTGTTTAGATGGTGATGGATAGGGCCGTATGGTAGTCTGGGGATGATTTGGTTTCGAACTAATATTTTGGGTTTTGTGTCTTATAGGTGCTAATTGTAGTTGGATCTGGTGTGGTTCAGGGTTCTTATTCAAGTAGGTGTTGGTGTTGTGGCCATTAGCTGTCATGGCTATCTAGAGGTCTTTTACTCTAGGCTTTGTTTGGACAGATTCCCCTCCCCCTGGACATATTCGCCTCCCCCTGGACAGATTCCCCTCCCCCTGGACAGATTCCCCCCAAACCCTGGACAGATTCTCCTACCCTGCTAGTCCTGCCCCCCAGACAATGGATAGATCCCCCTGGATAGACTCCCCTCCCCCTGCTAGTCCTGTCCTTCCCAGACCCTGGACAACTCATACCTATCTTAGAGGGTGTTTTCAATTTTAAATATTTTTCCCCTGTCACAGGTGGATACTTTTCTATTTGGAATCATTTAATCCTCGATATGATGGGTTTTAATGTAATAAACAGTATTGATTGACTAGTTCCCTATTGATCCCATATTAACTGATATCATTGGAGGGTGATTATTAAATCCCCATGGGGAAGTGGGTATGTGAATATGTTATAATGGGATGTCTGTATGACTCACGATAGGTATAAGCTGTAAATGATGGGTAGTGTGATTGATCAGATCACCAACATTTTCCTTGAGTACCAGGGGTTACAAACCTTTGTTTTCCCCTGGTAGTGGGAAAATTTAGTGAGGACTATCCTAAAAACATCTATGGTCTACCACTAGTGTGGGAGGTAGAATACAATATCAAAAATGTTCTAGGATCAGTACCAATAACCATTACTCCTTATAGGATGGAACCTATGGAGTTTCTGGATTTCATGAAGATATTCAAGGACCAAGAGGCTAAAGGCTTCATATGCCCCAGTACAAACCATGGGGTTTCACTATTTCTTTTTTACAAGAATACAGATGGAACCCTCAAACTTTTCATGGATTACTACAAATTGAACCAGATCACATTAAATAATTGGTTTCACTACATAGAATAGATGACATATTTGATCAACTATGAAGATCTAGAGTGTTTTCAAAGATATATTTAAGGTCAGTCTGTCATCATGATTGTTTCAGGACTTCATATATACCTCACATTGTTTTCAATATCGTGTTTGGTCTACAAAAGTTCCTTTTCATGCAGTTTGTACTGACAAATGCACCTACATTCATTATAGATCTTATGAAATGATTTTTATACCCATATATAGATTCATTCATGATAGTATTTATTAATGAAATACTATTGTATTCAGACTTGAGACATGACCATGAAACCCATCTTGATATCATGCTGAATACACCTATAGAGCATCGTCTCTATGCTAAGATCAGAGAATGACACTTTTGGATCAACAGAGTACACATCCTGGGTAATATCATCTCTGAGTTAGGAGTCTTAGTAGGTCTAGGGAAAGTAATGGTTGTAGTTTCATGGGAATATTCCAAAAATGTATTTGAAATCATGTGTTTCTTTGGTAAATTCGGTTATTAATGACGCCTCATCCCATATTTCTCACATCTTACAGCTCCACATACTAGCTTAAAAAAGAAAGTTGTGAAATTCATATGGTTATAATGTTATGAAGTAGCATATCTAGAGTTGATGCGTCAATTCAATTCAGCCCTGATACTGATTCTTTAATAGGTAAATAGGAGTTATAACTCACACTATGACACATCATGTATTGGTCTTGGAATTTTTCTAATGTCGGATGATGGAGTTGTCACTTACAAATTTGAAAAATTGAGTCCACATGATCATAATTTTCGAACACACGATCTTATTCTAGTTTTTTTAGTTCATTATTTATGCTGTTGGAGACAATATCTACTTGGAGTTAGTTTTGTTTTATATATTGACCAAAAACCCTCAAGTATATCTTTACATAGTTGGTTATAAATCTCAGGAAGTTCATGTGGGTGGAATACCAACAGTCATTTGATTTTGATCTTTCATTGACGCCAGGTAAAGGAAATGCTATAACTGATTTTCTATGAATAAAGATTTAGAATCAAGTGGTTAATGAGGATGCTAGTGAATGACAAATCATGGGTTATTATTAGAGATTCTTATTGTGGTTTAGGAGGAACATTGTAAGACTATCCTCTCAACCATATCAGTGAACTCTACTCTTTTGGAATGGGTAAGAATGAGGCAACTATCTGATCATGAGGGGATTTTCCTAAGGGAAAGTTTCTCCAATGACGATACATCATTATGTTGGGCCACGTATATGTTTGATACTTTAGTATTCCTTGGGAATTATTGTGTTTGAAATGAAATTAGGTAAGAGATGATGTGGGAATTCCATGCTTAGGAATGAGAAGTTCACCCAAGTGTCACCAAAATGTATTGAGATCAATGATGAAATCATTAGAGGATTGGTATGAAGTGAAATATTAATTTCTTCATCACTCAATGTTACACCATTCAGCTAGTGAAGTTGGATCATCCATTCTTAATAAGTCTTTTGCAGCTATTTCCCATTCTTGAGAGGAAATTGGACGATGTTTCGATAGATTTCATGACTGGTTTTCCCAGATCAACTCATGGAAAGGATGTGGCATGGGTTTTCATTGATCATTTGATGATGTTCACACACTTCATACCTAGACAATAGAACTTATCAGTAGATTATATATGAAGCATGTATGTCAGGGAGGTTATATCTCTTCATGGAGCTCCACTTTATATTATTTACAGTAGAGACACTAATGTTTTACATCACGGTTATGGAAGTGGTTACAATGGACTTAGGTATATATATAATTCTGAGCACATAGTTTCACACAAATTATAATGGAAAGAGGGAGCCTGTGTTTTTTGGTTCTAGAGGGAATGATTTGTGCATGTGTCCTTGACTATGGGGGGGGGGGGGTTGAGATAAACATATTTCTCTCATCGAGTTTGCTTATAATAATATATTTTTTTCTACCATAGAGATGAATCCTTATGAATTCTTATATGGAAGGAATTTCCACTAAAATTTTTGTTGGCTAGAGGCAAGGGAGGTGGCTATTCATTGATCACGTATTGTGTAGGAGACTATATAGTAGGTCCAATTGTTCAGAAGTATCATGATGAGAGCATTATCTAGACATTATTCATATTCCAACCAACGCTGATGAACTCTAAAGTTAGAGGTTGGAGATCATGTTTTCTTTAGAGACTCACCAAGGTTGATCTATAGACATATTCAGAGGTAGGATAAGCTCTTACTAAGGTTCTTTGGACCCTTGGATGTTCTGAAATAGATCATACTAGTGGACTACAAGTTAGCACTCCCTCAAAAGTACCTGTCAAAGCATGATATACTTCAAGTGTCTTGGATGAACTAATACTCTCTAGACAGAACACATGTATTATTTCATGATAAGGATTAGTAGGATTTAGATGCTTCATTAGAGGAGTATCTCATTCATATTTTTTATTTGAGCATGAATACACTCCAAGTTAAATCAGTTCCCCTGGTACAGGTGCTATAACAACATACTCAAGTACAGGAAGAGACATAGGAAAGGGAAGATGATATATGAGTTTAGCAGCTAGAAATATTCACTAACAACGCCTTTTGACATTCATAAGATCAACTTGAGGATGAGTTTCATTTATGGGATGTTGTAATTACGCTCCTTTTCATGAAGGATCAGGTTGTTTGTTTTTTAATATAAATTCCTTTCGGTGCCAACGCTTTTCTCTATATTCACGGATTTGGATAGTTTCATCGATATCTTCAAACCTACTTCATGTATGAGGGAACCATGAGATTAGGATCCATCAACGAACCTAAGGTAGGTAATATCATCTTTTTACGCACGAGTATTGATGTCTCGTAGATATGTTGTTGTGTTTCCACCTAGATTTTTCCCTCCCCTCCCTGCCCCCTACTGGACCCCACTGGACAACAGCCCTAGCCCCCTAGACAGCAGCCCCAGCCCCCTAGGATGCAAGACGTTGGGGGCTAGTGATGGTTGGGGCTGTATTGTAGGTGGAAGAGGGGTGGCTTGAGTGTTTTGCAGGAGGCTGGGGGTGGTGGCTGCTGTGGGATAAATTGTAGGTGGATGGGGGTTGGTGTGTGCTCGAATGCAGGTTGAAGGGGGATGGAATGCTGGTGGAAGGGGGCTGGTTGCTGGTGCTGGGGAGGGTGCGGGCTGATTCGAAGGTGGCAGGGGGGTTGTTGCGGGCTAAAATGCTGGTGGCAGTGGGATGAAATGAAGGTGGAAGGGGGCTGGTGTGGGCTAGATGTGGCTGGAGTAGGGCCAAATCACGACATTACTGCGGCGTGACTGCAACCTGACCGCAACATGACTGCGGCGTGTTGGCCCGATCCAGTGACATTCGTGGGGCAGCATCTTCCGGCCAGGAGCGAAGGGAGCGGGAGGAGGTAGGGAAACATTCCGTTCATCGCCCTACCAGCAAAAATTGTGATTAGTCAGTCTCAAAATTGATCATAAGACTAATGGAATACTATCACTGCAAACCACCATGGGGTGTCGTCTTGAAGTAGGGCCAAATCACATCATTAACGCGGTGTGACCACGGCGTGACATTGGTGTGACCGCAGTGTGACAACGGCGTGACCGCGGCCTGACAACGGTGTGACCGCAGAATGATCACGGTGTGACTATGGTGTGACCTCGGCGTGACCGCGGCGTGACCAAGGCATGACGACGGCATGGCAACGGCGTGACGACATCGTGTCAGCGGCGTGACCGCAGTGTGACCACGATGTGACCGTGACGTGTTTCCCCAGTCCAGCGACATCTGTGGGGGAGCATCTTCCAGTCAGGAGTTAAGGGAGCAAGAGGAGGCGGGGAAACATTCCGGTTGTCGCCCCACTGACAGAAATTGTGATTAGACAGTCTCAACATTGATCACAAGACTCGTGGAATACTATCACTAAGAACCGCCGTGGTGTGACATCCTAGAGCAGGGCCAAATCCCGGCATTACCGCGGCGTGACCGCGGCATGACCGCGGTGTGTTGGCCTGGTCCAGCGACATCAACGGGGTAGGATCTTCCGGCCAGAAGTGATGGGAGAGGGAGGAAGAGGGGAAACATTCCAACCATCGCCCCACCAACAGAAATTTTGATTAGTCAGTCTCAACATTGATCACAAGACTCATGGAATATTATAACTGTGAACTATCACGGGGTGTCATCCTAGAGCAGGTACAAATCACGGCGTGACTACAGCGTGACCGTAGTGTGACCGTGGCGGGACCGCAGCGTGACCGCAGATTGTTGTCCTGGTCCAGCGACATCCGTGGGGCAACATCTTCCAGCCAGGAGTGAAGGGAGTGAGAGGAGGCGGGTAAACATTTTGGTCATCGCCCCACCATCAAAAATTGTGATTAGTCAGTCTCAAAATTGATCACAAGACTCATGAAATACTATCACTGTGAACCGCCACAGGGTGTCATCCTGGAGAAGGTCCAAATCACGACGTGATCGCGGCGTGACCATGGCGTGGCCGCGGCCTGACCGCGGTATGTTGTCCTGGTCCAGCGACATCTGTTGGGCTGCATCTTCCAACCAGGAGTGAAGGCCAGATAATCCTCCCCTTCTTTGGATTATAGTCAGATGTTCCAGTATTTTTTCTTACAACCCTTGAAAATCTCTTAGGTATTGTGGTGCCTAATTTCTAAATAGAGAAATATGTATGAGACAGTCATCCCTCCTTAGGATTAGTTTTATCTGAAGCACAGGGGTGTTGTACATGATGATCTTCAAATCATTCAGAGAATTATACCCTTATTGAGTTTAAAGGACACTATGACTAGATGATCATCATCACCTCCCCTTAATGTTCCAAAGGACCCATGGTATCTAGTGACTCACTAGATAGAGAATCATAAAACACATGTTCCCCATCATGTTGAGTGCTAGATTAATCATTGAGAATACCTTTGGACCGAGACTCTAGCAGTTCAATATGAAATTTTCTGAAAGAAAATAGGAAGAAAAGTACTCCTCTTATGTTTCCTAGACAATGTGCTATTTAACTTTGAACTGTTTTTCAACAGAGAACGAAATAATCTCTAGATGTTTCTTAGACAGGTCAAGCTCTACAAACAAAAAAATAATGAATGAGATGTTTCCCTTTAAGAATCATTTGACCGACCTAAAATATTTCCAAGAATGTTGCTGTAAATAGTAAGAAAAGAAGGATTTTAAAAAGGCAGATGCAATCTGATAATCTACATCCATTGGGATGAAAACCGAGAGTCTCTCCTAGAGTGAAAAATTAGGTTCCACTGGTAGAGGAAACATGGCTAACAGTTGAAATAACATGAATATTTGGACAAAGACAAAGCCAGATCCACCACTTCATGAAACCTGATAAAGAATCAATGAGACCTCATTTTAGTACACCTAAGGTGGATCAATTCATCAATTAGGGAACTAAATAATGAGAAAATTTGAGGGAATAATGTTCGACTACTGGAAATCATTTAAAAAATACTGAAACATTCTAGTTAACCTGAATACTAGTGATCGATCTTGAAAGAAGTTATTTCAAAATTGATGCATGTCGAACCCCAGGAAAAAATACATTGAAGAAGAAGGTAAATGAGACTTAAAGATACCGAATAATAGATAAGGTGAAGTATGGGACACTATTAAGGGAAATAGTAGGCCCGAAGGATGCTCCAAACCCCTGAATCCTCAATTCACTAGTGATTCTTAGTAATGTTTCCCATGGATGAGAAGTCGTATAGTGGATAGTTTGTAATGACTATGGATTTATTTTTTGGATTCATAAAATTTAATTTTGGTGATTTATAATTAAAATGATTAAGTTTTAATTGAAATTTTATGTTTTGGGTGTATGTATATAGTAAAGGGGGGAAGAAGTATGTGGTGTTCATAAAAAGAAGTAGATGGGGCCACCGGTTAGCTATTATAAAGCACCATGAACATATAAGTAGTGTTAGTGGGGGAGGGTTGGCTCTAGACTAAAAACTGGATGGTTGATGGCTCGAACCAAAAAGTTTGTGGCCATTGGTTAGTTGGTGGTTTTCCAATAGGTAATCAGTGCCTTCCTTAACCTTGTTTTTCATAAGGGAAATTTATGTCATTCTTATCATGGATTTTGGAGGTGCGTTAGAATGGAATTGGAGTATCTATTCCACTTAGTTTCAAATAGGATGATATGGATGGCATGAGAGGATGTTTTCTAATAATATTTAAAGAAATTAATGATAATCTATGAGGACTAGAGGATTGGATGACCCCTGATATACCTAATTTGGTGAGGTTTGGAGATCTAGAAATGTGTAGGAATACTTAGAAAAATACCCAATGGGATCAGAGAAATCACAGGTTACATAACATGTAATCTCACATTACTGGTACTGTAGGACCCCTGGGCTATGGAATTGGGCTTTTGGTTGGATTTAAATATCACATGCCATCTGACATGGTAACACAACACGGGACCCATCCCCCCTGCCCCCTACCCCCTGCCCTGCTGACCCCTTACAGACCAACCCCCTGCCTGGAAGACCCTGCCCCCTCCCCACTCCCCCTACCCCCATGTCATAAATTAGTCAAATATATATTGGAAATGGTGTAAGATTAAGGTGGAGGTATAATACATTGGCTATATACAGTCAAAATATATGGATTCATGGTGTGACTATGATAAAAAGACACATATGTTTGATGTTGGAAAACAATGTGGGTGATCTAAAAGAGATACCTTTAACAAGATGATGCAGATATATTACTGATCATAATTGGTAATAGGCCTTTAAAATAATAATAATTTGTTATAAGGATCAAACAAATGGTTTAATGTTTTATCTAATTCAATAAGTGGTTTTAAACAACAACATTAAATTTCCATATCCAAATATGGAGTTGCTTGGTGGAGTAATTAAAAAAATTGAAGTAGAGCCTGATCAAAAGTTGAAGAGGTGTAAAATCTATATTTGAACATTTCAATGGTATTAAACCATCATTGAAGATAAAAAAGTGATATAAGACCAAATTTCAAGTGGTATGGGACTACCAAGAATATTATGATAGTAAAAAGTGGTTTTGTGATGAGGAAATAAGAACCTAGTGAGAGGTGGAACCAAGAAGTATTCAAGAACTAGTGGTTTTGGTATAGGTTAGTACCAAAGGACTTCAAAGGTGGTATATGTATCATATTGAGCGATGAAATAGTGGATATATTCATTAAAGTCTAATGTGGGACTCATATCTATATTGTCAACAAAGAGAGGAAGACCACCCCATGGAAGATATGGACCATGCTCATAGTGGATAGAAAATGGATAGTATTTTTCACTATGTCATTGTAAAACTTATAGATTTAATGTTTCATTTAAATGATTTATAAAATAGTAGAATCATGATCATTTTGCAGTCTATAGTCGAAGTAATAACAATGAATAGAAGATTCTTAAATCTCTATGTGGAGAAATATTTAGTGAATTTATGTAAATTAAAGGAATATGTTTGGCCATACTAAAGCCATACTAAAACCATGTACAATCCCTTCTATCCAAATCATGTTATTCACTTAGTGGTGACTTGGTCATTATGGGAAATTCCATCTTAAAAGTCTAACGACATAGTGGATAGAAAATGGATAGTATTTTTTCACTATGTTATGGTAATACATATGGATGTAATGTTTCATTTAAATGATTTATAAAATAGTGGAATCATGATCATTTTGCAGTCCATAGTCGAAGGAATAACAATGAATAGAAGATTCCTAAATCTCTTTGTGGAGAAATATTTAGAGAATTTATGTGAATTAAAGGAATATGTTTGACCATGATAAAACCATACTAAAACCATGTACAAGACATTCCATCCAAATCATACTATTCACTTAGTGGTGACTTGGTCATTATGAGCAATTCCATCTTAAAAGTCTAACGACACTTAAAGAGTGTCTTGGTTCAAACAAATGTTTTAATAAAAAGAGGGAAACCTCTATAGGGATATAAAAAGGGTCAAGTACGATGTGTGATTTATGACTAACATTAAATCAAGTATAAGTAAAAAATCAATGCAATAATGTTAATCAAGGTATACCACTGTGAGTTTTTGCAGAAAGCGCACCTCCATTGGAGAGGTTTTATTAACAAACCATGACTTATTTATCAAATGAAACAATTATATTAACTAACACTTAATCATGAATTGGAATTTAATATAAACATGCAGAATAAATAAGGAAACTAAATGCAATTTAAAACATTCTTGAATTAAATAGGTTTGGAGAGGTACCCTACCTCAGCCTCAAGGCGTATTTTCTTTTGACGACGAGAACTCAAATCTTCCTTTTTTCTTCTTGCATGCATATGCAACTTAAGATATATATAAGGACACCTATCCCCTATGTACATATTTTCATGGACAAATATGCACAAGGGAGTCCTTAGATATATGTTTATACTTGCATATAACCCATTACACTTACACGCATATGCATTTTTCATATCTATATATAAGCACACCTAGCCCCAATATATATATTCATACTACCATGAGTGAATATATATAAAGGGGGAACTTATATATGCATATGCCTACCTATGCATGCACATGTAAGCCTTTGTCAACGGTGACTCTAATCCACCTCAATGAAATCCAAAACACACTACAAAAATATAAGGAACCCAAAAATCAAAAAATCCCTAATTAAAATTGGGCCAAAGAATAAAAACGGAATAAACCTTACCCAAATATTGAACTCATTGTCTTCGATGGTGGTCGATAGAACAAGTCTTATCATCAGAAACCACCTATAAGAAAATAGTTGGAAAAGAATTGAGATATAACAACTTCTAATATATATGTGATCAGTGTGTCAACTGTACATGATAAATGATACCTGAATCCATATCCAACAATGAACAAATAATATTCAAATTCATATGTACATACAAATACTAAATAACTTGATCATTAATAAAGTTCTTTATTTTTCTAACATAACCTTCAATTTCCTATTCAAAAATAAAAAATCTCTAAAATATGTGAATAAAGTAAACCTCCATCATAACTTAAAAGTGAGAAAAATGGATTAAACACTGTTCATAACCTAAAAAATCCATTCCATGAATGTATAAGATACCTAAAACTCTTCATGCCTATATCCTTCTTAATTTTATAGATTGAAACCTCATTTTTAGCGTGTTCTTATTCTGTAATTCACCTTTATTCTTAGTTTATATTGCTTATCAATTTTATAATGTAGTGAATTTTCCTTCTTTTATTCTTACTCAATCCTCTTGGATTTTTCCAACCTGTTTGATAATATGATTAGATAATATTTTTGTGTATGATCTTCCTTCTACTTCATTGTATATTCCTTCTTTGTAGAAACTATTTATGAACATGCGATAATTGGTTCTTTACTTTTATCTTTCAATAGTTATTATTATTATGGAATCTATGTCATAAATTCTTAACAATTTGGACACTTGGTTTCCCTTTTACACTCACTTTAAATATCCTTTAGAGTACCCTTTTTAGGCTCCCTTTCAAACTCCACACTAGAATTGTCAAGCACTAGCCCACTACAATTTCAAATATTGATACTTAATCCAACACATTGATCTAAATGAAATATTAGAAATACAGAAGCTCTAAATAGCATATTTACCAACATAAACTCATCATAATTAACTGAACACACTGACTATACCAACCACTATAGGTAAATCATTAATTTTGGTGTGGTCTTGGATCCAAATAATGTTCATCCAACATCCATCTCCAGACACTAAATTCATCCATTTACTATCTAAGTTCATACATTTCACAACCTTGATAATGATCACCATCCTTTGATATGGATTTCACTAAAAAATGGAAAGTATGAATCTCTCCACTATAGTATTATTGATACCATCATCAATCCTACATACACATGTCTAGTGCCTCATATCAAATTATGACCACTATAGAAGATCCTAGCCCAATAATCTCAACAAAATTTCTTCATTTAAAAACTTTCATCTTTCAAACAGACATTATATCCAACAAAAATAATACATTAAAAGATATTAGATAGAGAAATCCAAATTATAGAAAAAAATAATAACTTTAGGAATACCTCATTAAGTATGGTACTAAAAGTCACTTCACCTAGGATGGCTTATCCCAATAAAATAATATAGAAAACCACATCTCGACACATACATGAAACATATTTTTCACACCCTAATACTAAGATAATGAACACACATTATTGATACATGAGAAATAGAATAGAGTTCATTTATTTTTCTAATATTGAGCTGAGATATTAATCATTAAATTTACTCTGTCACCCTAACATTGAGGCTCACCAACCAACATTCATTCCTACCTGGTTTCAATCCTTCTCCATGTAACTTCTTATGCAATGGATATATCTACATAGATAGCCAAGTCTTTCTTGAATATCTCATAGTAGGTGTCCAGATAGAAGGAAGATACTCATGCCCATAATGTGTACATAAGACCATTTAAAAACTAGAATTCCTTTATGAATAAATTCCATTTAAAGGATGGCATGAAATGAATAATCCTTTAAAATTTAGTGGCATGATCCATTACTGATTCCCATAATGATATAGCTCCATGAATCCCCAAAACATGCTCTTATTCTGTAAATCTACCATAACCTCTCATAGAAGAGGGAATGAAACTCGATCCATAAAACCTCCTCATTCATTATTTTATGATCAAATGTATTTATCCATTCTAATTCATCTCTTTCGAATTTATAAACTTCTAGTTTCACCCATATATACTCTAGAGTTCTAATCCTTTCAAATAGGAACTAAACATTCTTCAACATATTCTAAATATCCTACGATCCCATGTCACTACTGAAAATTTGATACTGCTACTGCTTTAACTCATGGATAACTTAGAAAACCATTTCTTTTCCTTTTCGAAGGCCTTGGTCAATGGATCAAATTAGTTGTAACATAATATGAGGGAAACAACCACTTGAGCATATTTTCCATGGGAACACAATTACATCCTAATTAGAAGCTTTGTTGCTTAATTTTCACTCAACATCTCCTCGTAATAACATCAATACTAATTAGAAACCCATCACGCCACAATCCTAAGCATACATTATTACCAAAAAATCATGAAACTACCTTTAATCATTACTTCATAAAAAAATATCATTTCCAAAACACCAAACCCTAAGGTTTATCATAATAATATAAGGGATAATCTCCTACACACCAAGCATAACAACCAAACCCCACACATACACCCTTGATAATAAGAAACCCTCCACCCCTTAATTGATCTAACAAGAAACTTCCTTATAAAAATACACAATCAAATCACACAGAAATCACCAAAATTCCCTATATCGTGTGTTTTAAATCAAAACATCAAGAAAAAACCCAATAATATCCACCAAATTAAGGGATTACCACCAACCCAAACCCCGAAAGTCAAATCCAAACCATACTAAATACATAGCCATTATACTCCAAACGCCACCCTAACACCCAAACTCACCTGATTGGAATAACACAAATATATCTGGCTTTTAATCTATCATTTGATATTTTAAACCACCTAGAATCCCATAAACATAAAAATTCCAACCATTGGAGAAAATACACGAGTGAAATTTGAGGGGTTAAAACACTAAATACCTAGTTATTGTTGAGAACATCAGAATATGTTTTAAAGAGTTTACTTCCAAGCTAACCACCACTTTTGGAGTTGATGAACACCAAAACAGGACAGGTTGGTGAGTGGGATGAATTTCTGACCATGGATATGTGTTTAAAAATATAATTAGTAATGAAAAAGACCTTCACATTGGTATTGTTTTTATTTCCTCCCATGACAACTTTTCAACTGCGTGTTCAAATTAGATCGGTATGGCGCTACAGAATCAAAGGTTTTCAATGTAATTAACAAAGACAAAGAAGCAGCTCCCCTCAGTTTTCATCAGGAAAACACCACATGCTAACTCAATTACAAGAATTAGAAGCCACATACATAAGATTTTGAACTCATTCAAATTTTAACCACAATACATGATAACAAGTTTATCAATGAAAATAGTATCATTTAAGAAAATAAATAGAGAACATCATACAAGGATAAATAATACCCCGAATCCCCAATTACTTGGAACACAAGACAAAGGTGGATTTAATTTAATGCACCATTCAAGTGTAGGTTCTCCAGGAAAAATTATAAGCAAGTGATAAATGAAATAAGTAAGGGATATAAAAGGAAAATAGAATACAAATTAACAAACCGCTTTTAGCATGTAACTTTACCTGACAAGAAATGAATCAATAAGGAAAAGCTAGAGGCACGTAAAAATTACAAACAAGCCATCGATTCTACTACCACACCAATCCAAAAAAAACAGCCCAAGTAGATAAAATTTCCTTGAACAAACAAAAACTAAATTCAACTGCCAATGACTAAATAAATTGAAATGATGATCATAAATTCCCAACTATACAGAAAGTAAAAACTGAATCCACTCTGTCGTGTTCCCCCAACTGTCCATAGTCATCTAGTCCATGTAATTATCATTCCACAATGGAAAAAAGATCACTTTACAAGGGAGGAGGATGCTTCGATCAACAAAACATATTATGTTTATAGTGGGAGGGAAATATAAGGTGGGAGATTCAGAAAGTATACAGAAATTGCAAGCTAAAGGGCCAGTGGATTCCTGCTTCGGAAGGGCCTCCGTAAATAGCGTGAGAGAGTTCATGAGATAGGTCAATGGTTTGGAGGGGAGATTCATGGCGAGAGTGGTCAACAATAGTGTGATATACCACATTGATTTGGAGCGTCGGGAGGAGGGTGCTGCAGTTAAAGCTATAGACGATTCGGATAGTAGGGTCGCGGATCGGGGGAGGGGGAGAGGAGAGGCCGAAGAAATTGAAAAAAAGAAACACCAATGATTAATTATAGCCACGGATGTTTAATGAAAGTGTGGCTATAAAGAATATATAGCCACAAACCTATAAAATTGTGGCTATAGGTTCGTGGATATAGCTTAAATTTCTAGTACTGTATTTAAAATGTTACTAAACTAATCGTTCTTTTGAGACTTGATCTTTTGTGATCGTGCAAATTTTATTTAATAATACACCGAATCTGGGTAACTAGGGTCATGGAATTATAGTTGGTATCTGATGAAGTTTAGTACAAACCATGGAATCTATATTTAGAAAAAACTATGATTAGATAACATTACCATAAGATAGACTTTGTGGATTAGTATAAAAGAACATCCTAGAATATTGGTATTGCAGAGATTTTGTGGGTTTTCCAAGCAATAAATCCCCATCTGGATACGAGCAGGTCGAGGTGGATCTTCCAAATATTTACCTAGGGGTAAAACCCGAAAACACCACTTTGTGCTAGACTCAAACAGGAACTGGTGAATGACAATAGGCCATGCTGCACTCTTGGTTACGACACTCCTAGAGGATATGCTTAGGATAATTATCATTTTCTTTACAAATCCTTAGGAAGGGTTTATGATTATATAATTCCTCAAAGAAAACATTTTTATGATTATGGATTATATCAACAAACTGTTCAATTTATGTAAACTATTTTACAAGTTTGGAATTATGTATTTTGATTCATAAACTAATCTAATGTATACCATTGTTTAGAAATGGAACCTAGTGGAAGGAATAGAAACCATATCAATACACGTAATACATGTATGGATTTACCTCCTACTCAAAATAATTATAGTGGAGCTAGTGATGAAACTGGTGCTGATTATCTTATCACCATACTAGGGAAACTCACTCAGGTTATGAATAACAACCTTACCCATATGGAGCACCCTGATCCACAATGCAGATGATCAATGTTAAACCGATTCATGAGGAAACAATAACAAACATTCAATGAGACTACAAATCCATTGGTAGCTTAAAATCAAATAAGTTCCTTAGAGAAAATATTCCACGCTTTGGGGAGTAGCAAAAGGGAAAAAGTTTTCATGGAAGTTTATCGCCTCATAGGAGATGCAGATCAATGGTGGTCATTGATTCAAAACAAAATGGAAGACTACGAAGTATCAAATATGGAATGGAGGGAGTTTAAAGAGATTTTCTTAGAAAAATATTTTCCTCGTGACCATTGAGTAGATATGGAACAACAATTTTTGAGTGTGAGACAAAAGGAGAATTAGAATGTCACACAATACGAGGCCAACTATACAAGGATAGCAAGGCATGGTGCAGATTATAGACATAACCCAAGAAGTAAGATTGATCATTTCCATGATGGGTTAAAACACTTTCTTTGTCAAGCAGTAGTCTTAAAATACTTCTCATCGTACGAAGATATTGTCTCATGTTCTATCAAGACAAAAAAATAATTCTCTAAGTCTTACAACTTTAAAGTAAAGAAGAAGGATAAAATATCTGTTGAACACTCTAGAAATAGAAATAAGGGAAGAAGGGAAAATTTGAATACCCATCCTATTGTAAATTTTGGAAGAAACACCCTAGTACTTTCCTGAAGGGAATGAGAGTCTGTTACAAGTCTGGTGAAAATTTCCATAAAGCACGTGATTGCATGGGGAAGAAATAGGTTGTCAATGTTGAATGGTACAATTTTAGAGAAAGGGGGAATTATCCAAATTAATTTTTTAATATATAAGGAAATATACCTCCGAAAACGCCAAGGGATCAAGGACAAGATTATTCTATCACTAATGATGAGGCTGAAGCTTCAAAAGATGTTGTGGCAGGTAATTTAATTGTTTCATCAAGTTTAGAAAATTCGTTATTTGATTATGGATCATCGCATTGTATCATATCATACCAGTTTCTGAAGAAAATTAGATATTTTCAATTCGACATAAGAAGGGTTTTGACAGTAAAAACACCTAAGGAACGTTTCATTACAACAATGTTTTGTGAATTAGTTCCCCTAATAGAATATAAATTTTTTTTCTCTACTGATCTCAACGTCATACCCATGATTGATTTTGATATAATCCTTGGTATGGATTGGATTTCTGACCATGATGTGAAAATTTATTTTATTAAGCAGGAGGTTACAATTCTCGATTATGATAATGAGTACCATTTCTTTAGAACAGAAATGTCACCGCCTAATTCTTATCTAGATCCACCCCAGTAGCTCAACTAAATTCAATTATTAGGGAGGAAGAGAATGAAATAAATATGGGTGAGGAAAGGAAAGTTCAAATATAGTATGTACCTATTCTGAAAGAATATATTTATGTGTTTCCAAAAGAATTACCTAGACATCCTCCATAATGAGAAATTGAGTTTTCCATTGATTTAATTCCTGGTTCAAGCCCATATCGAAGACCCCTTATAAAATGGCCACTATGGAATTAGTGGAACTAAAGAAACAACTAGTGGAATTGAGTAATAAAGGATTTATTCTCCCTATTATTTCTCCATGGGGAGACCCCGTTCTTTTTGTTAAGAAAAAAGATGGATCTATGAGGTTGTGCATTGACTATAGGGAGATCAATGCTATAAAAATAAAGAACAAGTATCCCCTACCTCGCATTGATGATTTATTCAACAATCTTCCTGGAGATCAATATTTTTCTAAGATAGAACTTCGATCTAGATATCATCAGTTGTGTGTGAAAAAGGTAGACATTCTAAAAACAACATTTCAAACCAGGTATGGGCATTACGAGTTTACAGTAATGCCTTTTGGATTGACTAATACACCCTCTATCTTCATGGATCTAATGAATAGATTTTTCAAGGAATATATTGATGAATTTGTAGTGGTATTTATTAAAGATATCATTGTATACTCTAGAAGCTATGAAGATCATTAAAATCACTTGTGTATTATTCTTTAGACTCTTAGAAGAAATGAATTATATGGTAAATTTAGCAAGTGTGAATTCTGGATTCTTGATATTTCTATTCTTGGCCATGTTATCTTTAAGGATGGAGTTTGTATTGATCCTTCAAAGACCAAGGCAATCAAAAAATGGCCAACACTAAAAAATATAACTGAGGTATATAGTTTTATTGGTTTAGTAGGTTATTATCGACATTTTGTCCAGAATTTTTCCCGGTTGGCTAACCCATTGACAAAGCTTACACGTAAATGGGTTAAAATTGTTTGGACAAAAGAGTGTGTAGAATGTTTTGAAGAACTGAAGAGAAGATTAGTTAATGCTCCTATATTGACTATACCATCGAGGAATGATGGGTTTGTTATTTATAGTGATGCTTCAAAGAAATGACATGTTTGTTTCCTTATGCGGAATGATAGAGTTATCGCCTATTCATCATGGTAGCTAAAAATTCATGAGAAAATCTATCCTACTGACTATCTTGAGTTAGCAGCTATAATCGTTTCTCTGAAAATATGGAGACACTATCTCTATGGTGAATAATGTGATATTTATACTTATCACAAGAGTTTGAATTATATTTTCTCACAAAAATAACACAAAATGAGGCAAAGGAAATGGATTGAACAACTCAAGGATTATTATTGCACAACACACAGCCACCCCGGGATGGAAAATAAGATGGAAGAAACTTTGATTAGAAAGGATCATGGAGTTTTGAACAATATGAGAGTTTAAAGGGATCCTTTTTTCATGGATCTAGTGAAAATAGATATAGGAATAATCATGGAAGGTGAAACATCAATAATTTTTTAAATGGTTTCCAAACCATCTTTACTATAAAAGATAAAAAATTCTCACCCTGATAATGAGGAGTTTCAAAAGAAGACTAAAGCTATTAATGAAGGGAGATTGAGTGACTTCAAATATAAATGCGGGGTTTTGAAATTTGGGAAGATACTTTGTGTTCTCGATACACCATATCTAAAAAGGGAATTGTAAGATGATTCTCGTAGCTCTAATTTCTCTATACACCCTGGTACCACCAAGATGTATAGAGATTTGAAGGAACATTTTTTGTTGGACAAGATGAAGAGGGATATGGCTGATTATGTGTCAAGATGTATGACTTGTCAACAAGTGAAAGCTGGAAGGCAACAGCCTGGATGAGTCATGCAAACACTTCCCATAACTGAGTGAAAATTTTATAATATTACAATGGACTTTTTCATGGGGCTACCAAAGAAACCTAGAAGGAATAATTCAATATGGTTCATTATTGATCGTCTTACCAAGTCATCACATTTTCTTGATATAAGAGAATATTTATCAGTTGAAAGTTTATCAAGAATGTATATTAATGAATTTTAAAGACTTAATGGAGTACCCCAATTGAATTTTTCTGATCGTGATCCCCATTTTACATCAATATTCTGGAAGAGTCTTCAGAAGTCCCTTGATACTGAACTTCGTTTGAGCACTTCCTACCACCCTCAAACTGATGGACAATAAGGATTGAATATTCAAACCTTAGAATACATGTTGAGATCTTTCTCACTTGAAATTCAAGGTATGTGGGATCAATATTTACCTCTGGTCAAACATTCCTATAAAAATAGCTTCCATTAAAGTATCCAGATGAAACAATATGAAGCGTTATATAAACAGAGATGTCACACACAAAATTGTAGGGATGATGTTGGTGAAAGAAAACTCTTAGGACCAAAACATGTTGAGGAAACTATGGAAAAGGGGAGTGTTATCTAAACCCACATCAAAGCAGCACAAAGTAGGCAGAAGATCTATGCCGATAACTAAAGGAAAGATTTGGAATTTCAGGTAGGAGATCATGTTTTCATGAAGGTATCTCCATGGAATGGAGTTATATGATTCAGTAAGAAGGTTAAATTGAGTCCCAGGTACATCAGACCTTTTGATGTTCTTGAAAGAATTGGGGATGTAGCTTACCGTTTGGTAGTGCAACCAAGTCACTTCAAAGTTCACGATTTATTCCTTGTATCATTATTGAGAAATTACATGCCTAACCCAATGCATGTACTCACCTATGAGGAAATTTAAGTGGAACCTAATCTATCTTATTATGAAGATCCTGCCCAAATTCTTGATACCAGAGATCTAGTGCTGAGAAATCGGACAACTCGTCTGGTAAAAGTTCTATGGAGAAACCATACGATGGAAGAGGCAACGTGGGAACCCAAAGAACTAATGATGAAGAACCACCCAGATATTTTTATGTAGTAATATTCTATAAATTTTGATGATAAAATTATTTGAATGAGGGAGGAGTGTAACGCCCCAAGCTTCCAGGGTACGTTTCCCTTGGAATAATGCAATAGATTGCATTGTACGTAACTTCGAGATTCTAACACACTACGACCAATCAAGCCAGTCGTTATGAATATTAATACCCACTTTTTTAAATTTTATAAATTTTATCCTTCAAAATGGACTTCATTTTGGAATTCGTAATATCTAAATTACCTTAGGGTGAATTTTTGGTATTTTTCTGAAAACTTTAAATTTTTGATGAATATTGAAAAACACTGAGTAATTGTTTACAACCAACTTTTTATTTAAATAATTATTTATTTTATTAAAATTTATTTTAGGTAAAAATATATACATAATACCTATATATGTTCAATGTAATTCATTGGATTCATTTTATAATGAGTTTAGATATATAAAATTTTATTGAACTTTTTACCGTCTTTTACCCACCTCTTAGGAGAATATGAAAATTTGCATAGAACATAATTTTACAGCTTCTATGGGCTGAATTTTGAAAATATTATAGACATAATTAATATAAGTAACTAAAATGTGGTTCAATATGATGAAAGTAATTTTTCGGTGAATAATAACTTTCTACTTTTATTAACCATGGTTAAAAGTAAATAGGGTAATTAAGGGTAAAAATCATATCATAATTACCTAATAGATGTTCTAATTCTATTGGATAAGTATAATTAGCCCAAAAAAAACCTTTGGAATAAAACATGAACCTATTTTTTTCAACTTGGATTAGATTTGGACATTTATTATTATTTTATTTAAAGAAGAGTTAAAAGTGTTAAAATCAATGTTTAATAACTAAACCATATTTAACATTGGGTTATACATAAGATAAATTTGACTAGAAATATTAATTAGAAAGCTAAAAATATTTCCCACATAATGGTATTTTATTTGTATTTTTAGACATTAAATAATTAAATTCTTTTATGACACAATGATGATGAAATAATTACCTTATTAATGAAAGATTAAAATAATTGATATTATAAATATCCAAATAAATCTAATTTGAGACTTTTAAGGAATTAAACTAATATTTTGGTTAATATGATACGTAAGGGTAAAGTTTACAATCTATTTATTATCCGAGGTTGTTTTTACATAACTATCTATTAGTACCTCTTTATCATCCACATCTGTTTTTTCAAAAAAAAATTGATTTCAAAACATTTTTACTACTTAATAAACAATGGGTTAAAGTCATTTATACCCTTATTTGACCTTATATGTTTTGAAAGGAATATTTCTGTTGTTTTCCAAACAAGGTATTTTATGAACTTTTTGACAAAATTAAGGTAATAATGTTTTTTAAATTTATACGGTGGGTGCGGCTATTTTCCACTGTTATAACATCGTCGAAGCTTCCCATACAGGATTATAAAAATATTTTCAAAATAAAAGTTTTCTTTTATAATTATTATACTTTTAAATTATTTCAAAATAGAAAGAGAACTTTCTTTTAAAGAATGTTTTGATTTCCTCTATGTCAACATCCTTTGATGAATTTTAGGCTTATTTGAAGTTGATTTATTATGATACAAAACATCCATATTTTATTGAAGGTTTTGTGATATATTTGATTGTAGACGTGTTATTTTGACACCATTCATGGTTTATGGATAAAATATTGACATTTGATATGCTAGTTTTAATAGGAATTTTTATGTTATTTTCAAACCTTTTAATATGAGGAATGCATTGGACTTAGTATGTGATGGGCGGAGCCTACTATAGCTCCTCGATGTATTAGTGGGTCTCATGAGACAAACTAGTGTCTTGGCACAAGTCATTGAAAAAATATTATTTGTATTATTGGCACAAGGCCTTGAAAAAATATTATTTGTAGTCTTGGAACAAGGCCATGACTATGTGGTTATGAAGTCTGGAATTATGAATTCCATCATTATGAATGTGGCTATTGATATTTCATGTGATTATTCGACTAGAAGAATATCCATGTGAATAAGTAAATTGAATTATTTGATTTTATCTTTTCCAGGTCATACTGAATTTTAAGTTTAAAAGGCTTTTATTTTAGTCTTATACATTACCTTAAATGTTTATGCTTATTTATGAAAGTTTTTGCTATATTGTTATCTTACTGAGCATCTGAGATCATCCCTTTCTATATTTTATTTTTCCTAGGATACGAAGAAGTATATTATGACTGACCTATAGGGATAGTCTAAGAGATATGAGTGTGGCTTATAGAGACTATGTTGTTGTTGTTTTTCATTTTATAATGTAATGTAAAACTTGTGAATGTATCTAGTATTTCCAAGGCTACTAAACTAATCCATATTTCAAGACTTGATCTTTTGTGATCATGCCAATGTTATGTAATAATGTACCGACACTAGGTAACTGGGGTCAGGGCGTTATAGATAGTTTTCCATACACACATGTGATGTTATCGTATACACCCCAGAATAGAATGAAAGAAATAATATATCCTATGACAGTTACATAAGTATAATAATATAATAAATATCATAAATATAATATTAATATATTAAATACATCATTATATACAACCTTCAAAAGTGGTAATGGAATATAAATTACCTCAGTTCACAAGGTGGTAGTCCGTCATGCACATGAGTTACATTTTTATTTCCCAATTAAATTAAGTGAAGATGGATCTGGAATATGATTTCCATATAATAAAATATAATTATATATTAAATAAATGTCTTAATATATTATATTATTTTAGTAATTATATAATTATTTTTGAAATAAAATAAAACAAATAGTAATATTTAATAATTTTACCACTTCTTCAGAGAGCCTCATTATTTTTAAACCTATATAATACGTAGGAATGATTCCAAATAACAATAAAATATATATGATGTGTATAGGAAAGATCATAATTTATTTGGTTTGTAATTCTCCATGCCAAATGTTTTTTAAGTGTAATGAGGCGACGACTGGGGTTGACCTTTTATAACTGGGGGTGTGGACACACGAGGAATTTTTACACAGATAAATTGATAATCAAGATTTTATCATTACAAAAGCTTCCAAAAATGGTTTATTATAAAACAATAGAGGTTATAACATATAAATATGGCCATATAATTGGTTTTGCATAACACTTATATCATTTTTACCCTTATCTTTTTAGTTAAACCCCATATAAACCTATTTTTACCTTAACCATGGTAATTTTTTTCACTATTCATTATGGTAAAAAATTAAGTTCAAATAATTAGATAATTTATGTTATTATGATTAAAAATATGAAATTTATTTTTAAAAATTAAATTCACATAAGTGGTAGAATTCAATTTAAAATTGAACCACTGACCTAATGAAAGAATGATTTTCCAAAGTGAAACTTTTCATTAGTAAATAATTATTTAATATCAAAATAAAAAATTAAAATAACTAAAATGACACAAATTCGTTAAATTTTAATATAATTTAATATATTTAACATTTAAATCAGTTAAAAATATAATTTATCTTTTAAAATAATGTAATAATAATAAAATATTCCAATAAAAATAGTATTTTCCACTATTCATAAAATATTAAATTTTAATAAAATTCTCAAAAAAATTCAAAAAAATAATTTTTTAATTGTGTATTTAAAAAAATTAGTTTATTTTTAAAAAAAAAATTTATATAATTCGTAAATAAATTTTAATTTTATTTGCAAAGCGTGACGAATCGACTAGTTGAAAAAATATTGTTTTTCAAAAATCTTTTCATTCCCTTTATAATATTTATTATTTAATTACTAATTAATATGTAACCATTTAATTTATATTATACATGTGTAAAACATATATATTTAATAATTTAGTTATTACTATTTGTACCCAACATCCTTACTACTAGGTTATAACAGTCATTCTTAAATAACAATATTTTAATAGAGTATCATGTTACATTTAAAAAAGATATCGTGTGCATCAAAATATATCGAAGATATTGAATTTAAAATAATTATTTCATCATGTATCAAGGTGTTACATTATCTTCTAATCTTTTTGTTGTATTTAATACACTGTATCTAACATGATGTTTTTCATTTAAAATCTTGGGGTGTTATTTGTATCTCTTTTTATCTCTCTTTTGAGATATTTCAAAAAATCATTGATACATAGATGAGGTGAATATTTTGATAGGAATGGTTTAGGATTCATCTAAATTATTTAAATTTATTTAAATTATACTTGGATTTTTATCTAGGTAGTGTGTTTATTGAAGAATATGAGTGAATAAGACTCCACTACAAATAATGGTATATATGGTAATGAATTCATTTTAGTAAAACATAAAACCACATAGAATACTACATGTGATATGGGAAAATAATTTATTTTTCATATAAATCCATTAAAATGAAATAAGGGTTATTTTGTAAACACAAATAAGTGTTCTATCTTAACATGACAACGATTTTGAGAGTATGTTTAAACTTGAGAAGTTTGAATTTAACACATAATTTTTTTCTAATCAATGTTCAAAGTGGATATCACTTCATTCGTACAATATTTAGGATATGGTGGTAAATAAACAATTTAAAACCTAATTATTTATGATAGAAGAGCACATATCACATTATATACGAAAATTTTTAGGATGTGATATAATATAATGACATACATTACTTAGAAAGATATTTCTAGGAAAAATTTTAAAGGAAGGGTTCCAATAATAATGACGCTACACTTCAAAATAGTTATAAGTTGAAAACAAAATTTATTAAAATCCAAAAATTGGATGATGTGAAATTTAAAAGGTTTAACATGTTCAAGGAGTTGATTTATTTCAATATGATATGTATGTCTCACAATTATTAAAATTGGTATCATACATAGATGTCACTCACTAAAGAGTTTATTTTTCATATTCTATCTTATTGTCGTATTATTATGTGACTAAAATTACATAAAGATGTAATGAGTTTAGTAAAACCCCTAAAAGTGAAGTAAACGTATGTATGGTGTGGTAGTCTATGTGATATGATATGTTATAGAGGAATTTATATATAATTTTGTGAAAATATTATTAAGGGGTTTAATAATATAAAATGTATCATGAAATATATAAGATAATATTTATTTCATCATTCATTTAAATTGGTTAAATATATATATATATATATAGATTTATTGAAGTGGAATTATAATTTACCTATCAAAGAACTCCTTTGAGTAACACCTAATTGAGGTTCTCCAAGGATTATTATAGGATATCAAAAAATGACCAGGTTAGCATGTGTACCATTCTTGTATAGGGATATATAATGTGATTGTAAGAATAGAAAATTTTATGAATTAAATTTCCCTTCTAAACATATATATTTATTTTATATAATGTCATGAAACAAAAAATAAAAGACCAATGACATTTTACTAGAACATAATTAATTAAATATGGATAAAATATGACTATTGTTAGAGTAACATGACAATTGTAAATTGTTACACGTCTATTAGATTAAAAATTGAACCAATGAAATTGTAAAATAATATATTTATTTATATTAAAAAATTAAATCAGTGGAACATATATTAAATAAATATATTAAATATGAAATAGTAAATAATTAAGAATGAAGAAATATATAATTATATTTTTGGTAAAATTTATTTGTCATAGTTTTTTAAATAAATTTTTATGATAAATTTGAAAATAGAAATTAAATTATGTTTTCATAAAATACATCCATCAATGAATATATATTGTTATAAAAATGATATAATAATATTATGAAACCATAAATTTTTTTAGAGGGTTGGAAAACTATTTGCCTTATAAATGATATATTCAATAAATAAAGATTTTATTAAACATTAAATTTCTCATTTTTATAAAATTATTTTCATAAAATTGATTTCATTTTTGGAATCAACATTTATAAAATAGTTGGGTAAATTGTTATATATTTTTCATAAAATATAAAATATAATGGTAAAATTGTAAAATAATGAATGCTGATCATATTTTTTTAATAGTATATATGAATACAATTATAAGGTTATTAGTATTTATATGGATATTTAATTAGAGAAATTATTTTATAATCATGTGAAACTTAATATTGCATCACAATATGGGTTACTTTTTTATAAATGATATTTAATTTTACTATTTTATTTTAAAAAATACTCCTCTTCCACTTACAAATACTACCCTTTACTACCCCATTTCTCCAACTTTTAGCTCAACCAAGAACTTCCCAATTCATTCCATCACTTTATAACCATTTTCTAGATTAATTTTTCTTTCTAATATACAATAATTTGGATCCTTAAGGTGTGTATTAATAGTGAACATCTAAGGGAAGAGGTAATATTCTAAACAAAATTCACTTAAATAATTTTCTTTTTATACCTCTATAAATATATTCTATCCATTATGGTATAATAACATCTAGTATTGTTAATATAATAATTTTTTTTATATTGATGAAATATATATACTATTTTACCATCTATAATTATATTCCATATTATTATTGGTTTAACTTCTCTATTAATAACATATTTCATTTTTCAACTCACCCTTCATGGATGATTTTAAAAATATATATTATTGTTAAAAATTATCAAAATAATTTTGTTATATCATTATCATATTATGAAATTGATAAATAATAATAAGGTTTAATAAATAAAAATTCATTGTAGTTTAAAAACACACTACAATGAACAAATCATATAACAATAACATTAATGATAAATGAATAATCCCTCTATCTGGACACATATAGTTTTATGGGACTATCTAAAACTATATAATGAAATTAAAATCATTGTCTTACATTTCTAGTTTTCCAGTCATATAAAAAAAGAAAAATTATAATTTCTGATAAAATAATATACCCTTAGAACTGAGTAAAAATAATCTATAGCAATGTGAATCTAAAAATAATATTATAATAAAATAGTTATAAACGAACATAAATGAATAACGATAATTAAAATAATAATTAATAATGTTTTTTATGAAATTATTTAATAATATTAATTTGTCCATTCTAGAAGTTAGGTGAACATACCATGTGAATTAGGACAAGAGGTAAGGGATTATCTGAACCACCATCATTGCTTTTGGGTAAAGCATTCTATTTATTTTTTCTGTCATTACAAATATTTTATTCTTATTAAATTATTCCATATTCTTAATATGTGATCCTTATATACATAACCTGTTTAATTTACTTGTATTTGATATGTATAATACATATTAATCATGTTCCCTTCCCAATTATATATTTTCAGAAATCCTGTTTAAAAGAAACTTCTATTTTCTTATCTCTCACCATTAACCACTTAATATACTATTTTAAAAGTAGTGTAATTTAAAAAGCAAAAATTTTTATGGAAAATCATTAGCACTAATTTCTGGTTTTAATAAAATTAGTATGCTCTTTTCCTCTTTACTTACCATTTAACCAATTTCTTAAAACCTCACATAAGTTGTTCACTAATAAACTTATTTATAAACTATTTTTTATATCTTCAATTAAAAAAATACATTTCCCTGACAAATGATCACTTTTACATTTTTAAAAAATAAAATAATTCATTAATCCCTTCATTCATGGGAATATTTATGTTATTTCATTTGTATATTCTCTTTGAGAAGATTAAGTATTTCATTTAATTTTCTTAGTTTTTATTATACTTATTCCCTATTTATGATTTCTTTATTCGGAAAACCTAGAAATATAAATGTTTTGAATGTGATGGGTGTGATAATAACTATACATCCTACCAATTAAATAGGAAATGTTTTCACCTCATGGTATACCATTTATGGTGTATGGTATGTGAACCTAGAACAATATGTTATGTTGTACTGGCATTTAAGTCTTTACTTATGCTTATTATATCATGTTTAATATTGTTTTACATTCCTAAGATTCCATGATCCTATAATTTCATATTCTCCATGAAATTATTTCATGTGATCATATACAATCATTATATTTTTATTTTAAAATAATATGATCCTTGTCTCCTTTGTATTACTTTTCATCATGTTTTACTCTAATTACTCCCTTTATAAGATTTATAGCTCACCCATTCCCAATATGTATTTACCCATTGAATCCTATGTAATAATAGAACCTAAATGTTATTTCATACACATTATGGATAATTAAATAATGATTTTTTGTTATTGGTTTAATTTTATGTTTTATGTATCTAATATCATAATGACATTAGGACTCTAGACTTTCAGGTTGTATTTTAATGAAATTTATGTTAAAAATCAGGAAATGTAATTTAATATAGACTTATATTACTATAGTTTTTATCAAAAAAATATATATTGGGGGGTTATGATATAAATAAATTATCCTTACGGGTAATTTTAAGGAAAAAATCATAAAAGTTGGTAAAAGTATATATTGTTTGGTTTTATAATAGTGAAATATATATCTGATTCCAAACAAATGGATATGTGATCTAGAATAACTAAGGTAAGAGTAATAACCATGAAAATGGTTGGATGGGTATTAATTAATTATAAATTTATTTCCCAACCAGTGACCCTAACTAAACACCTTGTTTCATACTTTAAGGGGGATTTGATTTGGTTGATTAATATTCTCTTTATGATCTTTACGATTGATTTAAATATAAATTATTATGGTATTATATAATTAGATGGATTAATGTATGATGAGATATTTTAGAGATTATAATAGTAAAATTACACTATATAACATAAATTAAATCCTATAAATTAATATGTTAGTGAATACATGTCATTTATGAGGTATTTCATACAAGATCATAGATTACAATTTTATATGATTTTCTATTTGAGTATTCTCATCCATAATTTTCCTTTATATTAGTTAATGAAAATAAATAAAAGGTGTCATTCTAACACCCAATGTGATGGGAACTATGATGATATGTCCAAATGACATTACTAAACTAATGTGAGAATTATCTGATAATAATATGGAATCACTTTATCAATATACTCAAGTTATACATAATAAAATAAATCATGTATAAAAATTTGATTCTCTTAAGAACATGAAAGTTTCAATAGATTCCTTTATAAAAAAAGACTCAAAATTTTAGTGGATCTTATAATCCCCTAATCATGGAATGATTGATTAATTCAACTAATAATATATTATTTTTCCTCCTGTACATTTAGTGTAGAGACCTGTAGCTTGATGTACATGGACATTACATTATTTTTGTGGAATACTTAATACATAACAAAAACAGACACACAAGGACCATAATAGTTTAGTGTCTTTGGAAACTAGGAACGTAATCTTCTAATCATGGTGAAAGATCTTCAATATCTCCCATAAGATATTCCCCTTTTTGTTTTCTTACGTAAAACCTTTCTTTAAATCCTGGGGAAAAAACATATAAAGGGTGAGGTCGGATGCTCAGTAAGTGTAAACAAAAGAAATATCAATCACATCAGATACATAAGAACATATCTTTTGGAAATATTATCCTGCAAAAGAGATCATAATTTCATAACATGGGATAAATCATATTAGTGAAATGTAATCCCAATAATCATAACTTAAAACATGAAACTTTGTGGCATACACACATAATCATAGAGAATAATTTCTTATTAGTCAATACTCATTTCCAAGACTATCTTAGTGGACAAAGTCCATTTCTGAACCGAGTTCACTACTCGTTTCAGTCCTATTTTACTGAACAGGTTTAACCTTCCGTTCCAGCCATGTCTATCTCATGAGATATAAAATCTTTACCCAATGCATTGGAGGGAGATATAGTTCCCACCCATCTCATAATGATACCATTATTATGTGTGCCACAAAATCATAAATCATACATCATTGTATAACCCATGTTATAAAAAAATGGGATTCTTAAACAACATGACATCATAAAACCATTCATATAAGATAATGTAATTCATAAAAATAATTCCATCACAACATAATCAAATCAATTTAATAATAGGGATATAAAAAAAACCCTATATTATCTTAGATGGAAAATAATTTTCATAAAACACTTGAACTCCATTCTTGAGGAAAATATACTTTCTACTTCAAAAACATTTTCCTTTCTTAACATGTCTTACAATTTTAAACTAAAAGAAGTTGATAAAAAATAAACGTGAAAATTTTTAAAGGAAGATTCTTGGAAATAATGTTTTAAAAATCCATTCATGCTGTATAAGTTAAAAAAACATTCTTCTCATACTTTTGTCGGAAAAGTCAAAAAGTACCTCGTATGGAAAAACGACAAAAGATTCATTTCATATCCTTTACTAAAAACTCACCAAAGGGTAAAATTGGATTTTAAAAATTGTAGGTGGATGGAAAAAATATTAAATATTTAGGAAACATGGATGTGGATGATAAAATATACCCCAATAAATACCAACGTATAAACAATCTCGGATAAAATGAGATTGTGATATTTTCCCTTACCTTAGGTCTGATTTGCTTCATATGTGTCCGAACCTCCTGTATAATGATTTAAATAATTTTATTCACTTATTCCAGAATCATAAATATTTTTATGATATCATATATGGTCATATTCTTAGCTTATTATTAGTAATATTTCATTTCTTCTTGTTATCTGGGTGTTTATTACTTTTTGTTCTTATGCGTGTTTTGTCGAATAAATTCTTATTCTTCTCTTTAGGTTATAGATAACTCATTTCCAGAATGGTATTAGTGAAATATATATCATATTATTTCATTAAATTCATTTATATAATCATTATTCAATGAAGATCATGTATAACGATTCGCATCACATCGTGGAGACTGTATTCCGTACGTACGCACGAGCGATGATATCGTTCCCATGATCGTGGAATTTTATTGGAGTGTATGTATACTTTTAAATAATAAATATCACTTTACAATAATCATATATAGTTATTATTTACACCATTATACCCATCCATTTAAGGTGGTGGTGGAAAATAGATTACACCATGGCGTGGAGACGGTATTCCGTAGGTACGCACGCGCGGTGATTTCGTTTTCCGTAGGATGGATAGATGGTGAAATAGGGTTGTTTCATAATTATAATAACATATCAGTATATTAGTGATAATCATGTTATAACTTCATAATTAAACAACTAAATAAGAATAAATAGATGAATAAATGAAGTTGAAAGAATAGGTAACGAACATTACCTCTTCTTTGAAGAACCTCTTTGAGACCTCCTCTTAGGGAACTAAAATTTGTCTTTGAAGAAGAAGAATACCTCTAGGATGTTTCTAGGGAAGTGGAGAAGACAATTAATCAGGGGTTGGCCGAGCTTGAAGGCTCAAAGTGGTGTGTGGAAGATAGGGAGGAGGTTCCCTTTTATAAGGGAGGAGAGGGGGACCTTTGGAATTCTTAAAATTATTAATTTAAAATAAATCTAACCCCACTTAAAAACCTCCAAAAATGACTCATATTAGAATATTATATGAGATAGGGTTGTAATATCTTCAACCAATAAAATTTAGACATGTTTGGATCTTATTTTAAACTTTATCATTTTGATTTATCCTTATTTAATCTATTTAAGTTCATTTGTGGTAATAAAACTCTAAATTTTAAATTATAACAAATAATTACTTATTTGTTGTGAATTTTCCATAATTGGTTACATTATAACATTATAGACCATATAAATTTAAATTTATAATTTTTAAATTTTTTTGTGATTTTTAAACAATTTTATAATATGTAATTTTTATAAAATAACAATACTGTCAATTTTGACACAATTCATTTATTTGAATTTAAATAAAATATATATAGAAGATATGTTCTAAATAAAAGCATTAATATATTCATAAAAGGTCATATGTATCTATAAAATTATTGGATCACATTAAATAGTTCATATAATATTTATTTTATTATTTTTAAAACCATTTATTTGGTTTATCTCTTAATAAAATAATTACTACAACATTTTTGTATAATTATTTAATATAATGATTTTTTGCCTAAAAATTAAAAATAAAATATTATGATGAAGATAAATCTATTACCTTTCACAATAATACTTTTACTCGAATTTATCATCTTAAAATAACAATATTTAAGTTGTTATATTTATTAAATTATGAAGGTGACAACTTTAGCATCATTTAAAATAAAACAATATAAGTCTCATAATCACTTTTATAAGGCTACAAACGGTTATATAATAGGTACTTGTATGATTAAGGTGTCGATATACACTAGAAATAAGTTTTTGTCAGGTTTTTGGGCCTTTTAATGGGTATTATTATTTCAATAAGAACTATATTACTTATTTTTCAATTAATAAATAATTTCTGTATCATTAATGTATCACAATTAATGACAATTATTTAATCCCTAAAAATTATAAATAAATTATAATTTTGTAGATAATTTTATTATCTTTATGGAGACTATTCATTTTCTAACTTTTATGATGTTTATCACTAAATTAAAATAGTTATACTTATAAGATTTAAGAGAGTGACATGTTGTCACTTTCTTTGGTTTTAATAGTAATTAAATTATTTTCATGGTCAAAAGTCCATAATATGAATCTAATCCTACCCATAGGTTATATGGTTATACTTTTAGCCATCCAATAGAATTTTGGAACATGTTAGGGTAATTTTATAATATTATATTTACCCTTAATTACCCGATTTACCTTTAACTATGGTAAATAAAATTTACCGTAGTTACTATTCATAATTCCCAAAAATAAAAAGTAGCTGATTAACATAATTATGACCCACTGATTCCAAATATGTAATCCCTTTTTCCAAACACAATACACAAAATTTTTAGAAATTAAATTAAAATTAATACCATTGTCAAAAGAAAACGGGGTTTTCTTTAAAATATTGCAAAAGAATGAATTGATTTAACCTACAAATTTAATGTAAAATCAATGCTAATGACATAAATTATATTAAACGGTAAAAATATATTCTATTTGTACTTTAAAAATATTAAATATTATAATTTAACCATATAAATTATTGCGATGAAAAAAGTTGTTTTTAATTAAAATATAGCGTGCTTTTTACTATTCATCAAATATGAAAGTTACTAGAATAATATGAAAAATTTATCCAAAGTAAATTTTTATTTCTTGATTCTAAAGAAGAATTTTATTTTTTAAAATTGAACTTATAAAAATGTCAAAAACTAGATTTAATGTGGGTGCGCCATCAAAAGGCGGCAAAACTGCATTTTTTGAAAAATACTTATTTTACCTGAAAAATTTATTTTGTTCTTATACCATGTTCTAGAAAATGTTTAAGATGAATAAAAATGTTATAAAATTAAAAATTTAGTTAATACCATTCATAACGTCTAGTTCATAATAATATTATAATAATATATCGTTGTTTAGTAAAACCTGGTATTGCGTACAACACACTCTATCGAGGAAGGTCACGATTGTGTGTAATGCAAGCCAAGTCAGGGTTTCATGTTGAGCAAGAATCCTTCATTGTTTCTTATAACATAATCCAACCATATTTCATTTATACATTGAATATATATATATATATACTCAATGTTGCATAGAATAACTATTATCAAAATTGTGTGTAACTCGATCCAAGAATAGTGTTCCGTATACTGCAAGCTAATACGGTGTTGCATATAGCGCATGGTAATCTTGGTGTAGCATACAACACAAGAAATTAATGAAATTAAAAGAATATTTTTCATAAAATCTCTGGGTGTTACATTCTACCACCCTTAAAATTAATTTCTCCCTCGAAATTCGTCAGGGTTATAAATGGTTTACTACTCGAAAGTTTGTTTAATAGATACCCACATCGTAAAAAGGAATACCAAAACATGGATTTAAAAACTAATGTATGAAATGTAATGGTTACCCAGATTAACTCATCACTGGGTTTCCACGTAGGAGAACATAGGTGAAAATATGGATATGGAAGGAAAATATAACCATCAAGTTCTGATGGAGAGTGGTAGAGAACATGGCTATGAAAAAGCCAACAATAACAAAGCTATAGATTTGTGATGATCCAAGGTACTATCTGATTCGTCGGATATAAGGGAACTAGGACAACATTTTTGGTTTTCAAGATCATTTCCCTAAAGTTGATGAATTAAAAGAAATTCTTACGTGATTTTGGTACAGTCTCACTGTTGTTAGTGAATTGAAAAAATTTACACTTCATCCCTTAAAGAAATGAAGTTGAATTTGTTATTCGTGATGTGTTAGCAGATCATGTGATAGAATGATGGGTCATTCCATCTCTTTCAAACAAAATGTTAGCAAAAGTTATAAGTCCATCTTATGGTTAGATTAATCATACATGGTTCCAAAAATGAACTTATACTTCATATATCATACCGCTTCATAAAATAAAACTAGTTCATACTAACTAGGGACTTCCTGTAGGCCAGTGGTAGGAGATAAAGGCCAGTCGCACTTCGGTTGTGGGTTCGATTCCCACAGCCTTGTCCGATGTGATGGGTTGTCGCTCGTCCTGCAGGTTGTCCTTTTTCTAAAACTACATTACTATAACATCCCATCAATAATATTGAAAAAAAGTTCTATCCTTAAACAATACTAACTTATGTTCAACATAATCCTTTCCAATCATTAGGCTTATCCAAAATACTGCTGTCCAATCTCATATTATAGTGAAAAAGATTACCAAAGAGTTCATATAACAAGCATGTTAATACCATCATTGATCCCCTTATATCATGAGATATGTCTTGTTGGTCACATTCCAAACATTCGAAGGCCATAATCATGTATTCTCTTGAAAAATGAATACCCATTGAATCATAGCGAAAACATGAGTGATGTCAAAAGTTAACTCTTTTCACATACCAAAACCTCAAACCATGATATAACAATTTCCTTATATCAGTCAAGAGCTCATGAATATTGTCAAACATTTCATTTTCTCCTTATCCCTTCATTATGCGCATATCATATTTTTTCCAAAAATATCTCAATCACTTTCCATGGTTACCGATACCATAAAATTATTTAAAACCATAATAGACCAATACATAAATATTCCAATATTCTACGATACTATATACAACATTATTTTGGAATCCCATTACATAAAAACTTAATCATTCCACCAGATCATTGTCATATTCAACATCACCAATAGTGATCACATGTGACTTCCCTTTGTCCTTTTCCTTAAGTGGTTGCCCATGTCGATCATCACTAACCCTTGGGTTAGGGCATTTATTAGCATAATGCCCCATTTCCTTGCACATGAAACATTGAAGTGTTGGTGGTGCGTTCTCTGTAGTCTTTTCTTTATTCACATCATTAGAAGCCCTTTTTCCATTACTTCGACACTCGGCTGCTCGATGACCTTCTTTTCCACACTTAAAGCGTTTTCTAGTTCCTTTAAGAGAATCTCCACTATGCTTCTTTCCACACTTTGAGCATAAGGAAAAATTCATCTTCTTTTCACCATTATTCTGAGATTTCTCCTTGAACTCCATCTTTCGTTTCTTATCAAAACTATGAGATGGATAAGTAACACCAACTTTCATTTCTACCTTGATAGAACAACGTACAATTTCTTCATAGCTACTAAAGTCTCTTATAGATAATACCCTTCGAGGATTTTGTTTTAAGCCACTGAAGAATTGATCAACTTTACTTTCAGTTTGGATGATAAAGCCAGATGCATACCTTGCAAGCCTTGTAAAATTCCCTTCGTATACACCAACAGATTCATCATCCTTTTGATTTAGTTCAAGAAACTCCTTCTCCATCTTTGTTCAAAGAATACGAGGGAAATACTTATTGAGAAATAAGTTCTTGAACTCGTCCCATTCCATGGACTCAATTTCATCTCTTGGCCTCGTATTCTTGATAAGATTCCAACATTTATTAGCTTCACCTTCTAAACGATATACTGCTAAGATGACTTTATCATGTTCTGAACATTGAGGAACTGAAAATATCTTTTCAGTGGTACTGATCCATTGTTCAGCAACAAGTGGATCAGAAGTCCCACAGAAAGAAGGTGGACGTTGCCTCATGAAGGACTCAATAGAATATTGTTCCCTTCTCTGCTCATTTGGAAGTCCAGAATGATTCATAGCTTGTGTAAGTATAGCAGTAATATTTTGCACTCCATCTCCCATAACATTTGATTGTTCAGGAGGACAATCATTGCATTTTCCATTGCATTGATCAACACGGTTCCTTCGGGTTCCATCCATCGTCTAAAACCCAAAAAGAATAGTGTGAGAGACAAAAATCATGCAAGGGAAAACAACATAATAAAGGGGGAGTACCTTCGATATCTAACATTTTAGGTTTAATTCTAGGATCATTACCACAATTATAGGACTATAACCTATACTTATACTTAACCTTAGGGACATCCCTAGAAATACCTTAGAAATATCTCTAGGGATATCACTAATGTTCTCGCATCCTAGTTTCCAAAGGTTGACTAATCCTTTCCTCTGATACCAACTGTAGAGACCCGTAGCTTGACGTACATGGAAATTACATTATTTTTGCGGAATACTTAATACATAAAAAAACAGACACACAAGGACCGTAATAGTTTTTTGTCTTTGGGAACTTGGAACGTAATCTTCTAATCATGGTGAAATATCTTCAACATCTCCCATAAGATCTTCACCTTTTTGTTTTCTTACCTAAAACCATTCTTTAAATCCTGTGGAAAAAAACATATAAAGGGTGAGATCAAATGATCAGTAAGGGTAAACAAAAGAAATATCAATCACATCAGATACATAAGAACATAACTTTTGGAAATCTTAACCTGCAAAAGAGTTCATAATTTCTTAGCATGGGATAAATTATAGTAGTGAAATGTAATCCAAATAATTATAACTTAAAACATGAAACTTTGTGGCATACACACATAATCATAGAGAATCATTTCTTATTATTCAAGACTCATTTCCAAGACTATCTTAGTGGACAAAGTCCAGTTCTAAACCGAGTTCACTCCTCGTTTCAGTCATGTTTTACTGAACCGGTTTAACATGCCGTTCCAGCCATGTCTATCTCATGAGATATAAAATCTTTACCTAATGCATTGGAGGGATATATAGGTCCCACCCATTTCATAATGATACCATTCTTATGTGTTCCACAAAATCATAAATCATACATCATTGCATAACCCATATAATAAAAAAATCAGATTCTTAAACAACATGACATCATAAAACCATTCATATAAGATAATGAAATTCATAAAAATAATTCCATCACAACATAATCAAATCAATGTAATAATAGGGATAGAAACAGAACCCTATTTTATCTTAGATGAAAAATAATTTTGATAAAACACTTGAAATCCATTCATGAGGAAAATATAATTTCTACTTCAAAAACATTTTCCTTTCTTAACATGTCTTACAATTTTAAACTAAAAGAAGTTTATTAAAAATAAACTTGAAAATTTGTAAAGGAATCTTCTTGGAAATAATGTTTTAAAAATCCATTCATGTCGTATAAGTTAAAAAAACATTCTTCTCGTACTTTTGTCGGAAAAGTCAAAAAGTACCTCGTACGGAAAAACGACAAAAGATTCATTTCATATCCATTACTAAAGACTCACCAAAGGGTAAAATTGGATTTAAACAATTTTAGGTGGATGAAAACAATATTAAATATTGAGGAAACTTGGATGTGGATGATAAAATACACCCCAGTAAATACCAACGTATAAACAATCTCGGATAAAATGAGATTGTGATATTTTCCCTTACCTTAGGTCCGATTTGCTTCGTATGTGTCCGAACCTCCTATATAATGATATAAATAATTTTATTGACTTATTCCAGAATCATAATTATTTTTATGATATCATATATGGTCATATTCTTAGCTTATTATTAGTGATATTTCATTGCTTCTTGTTATCTAGGTGTTTATTACTTTTTGTTCTTATGCGTGTTTTGTCAAATAAATTCTTATTCTTCTCTTTAGGTTATAGATACCTCATTTATAGATTGGTATTAGTGTATTATATATATCATATTAATTCATTAAATTCATTTATATAATCATTATTCAATTAAGATCATGTATAACAAGTCACATCACATCGTGGAGACGGTATTACGTACGTATGCATGAGCGATGATATCGTTCTCATGATCGTGGAATTTTATTGGAGTGTATGTATACTAATACAGAATCAATATCACTTTACAATAATCATATATAGTTATTATTTACACCATTATACCCATCCAAGTAAGGTGGTGGTGGAAAATTGATTACACCACGGCGTGGAGACGGTATTCCGTACGTACGCACGCGCGGTGATTTCGTTTTCCGTAGGATGGATAGATGGTGAGATAGGGTTGTTACATACATATAATAACATATCATTATATGAGTGATACTGATGTTATTACTTCATAATGAAACAACTAAATAATAAGAATCTGAAGAAGAAATAAAGATGAAAGAATCGGTAACAAACATTACCTCTTCTTTGAAGCGCCTCTTTGAGACCTCCTCTTATGGAACTAAAATTTGTCTTTGAAGAAGACCAGGACCTCTAGGATAGGGAAGTGGAGAAGAGAATTGGGCAGGGGTTGGACGATCTTGAAGGCTCAAAGTGGTGTGTGTAAGATATGGAGGAGGTGCCCTTTTATAAGGGAGGAGAGGGGCACCTTTGGAATTCTTAAAATTATTAATTTATAATAAATCTAACCCCACTTAAAAACCTCCAAAAATGACTCATATTCTAATATTAGATGATATAGTGTTGTAATATCATCAACCAACCAAATTTATCCATGTTTGGATCTTATTTTAAACCTTATCTTTTTGATTTATCCTTATTTAATCTATTTAAGTTTTTTTGTGTTAATAAAATTCTAAATTTTAAATTATAACAAATAATTACTTATTTGTTGTGAATTTGCCATAATTGGTCACTTTATAACATTATAGACAATATAAATTTAAATTTATAATTTTTAATCATTTTGTGATTTTTAAACAATTTTATAATATGATATTTTTTTAAAATAACAATAGTGTCAATTTTAACACTATTCATTTATTTGAATTTAAATAAAATATATACAGAAAATATGTTCAAAATAAAAGCATTAATAAATTAATAATAGGTCATATGTATCTATAAAATTATTGTATCACATTAAATAGTTCATATAATATTTATTTTATTATTTTTAAAACCATTTATTTGGTGTATCTCTTAATAAAATAATTACTACAACATTTTGGTATAATAATTTAATATACTTATTTGTTGCATAAAAATTAAAAATAAAATCCTACGATGAAGATAAATATATTAAAGTTCATAATAATACTTTTACTTGAATTTATCATCTTAAAATCACAATATTTAAATTGTTATATATATTAAATTATGGAGGTGACAACTTTAGCATCATTTAAAATAAAATAATATAAGTGTCATAATCACTTTTATAAGGCTCCAAACGGTTATATATTAGTTCATTGGATGATTAAGGTGTATATATACACTACCAATAAGTTTTGTTCAGGTTTTTGGGCCTTTTAATGGGTATTATTATTTCAATAAAAACTATATTACTTATTTTTCACTTAATAAATAATTTCTGTATCATTAATGTATCACCATTAATGAAAATTATTTAATCCCAAAAAATTCTAAATAAATTATAATTATGTATGTAAGTTTATTATATTTCTGTAGACTATTCATGTTTGATGTTTTATGTTGTTTATAACTAAAGTAAAATTATTATACTTATAATATTTAAGAGAGTGACATGTTGTCACTTTCTTTGGTTTTAATAATAATTAAATTATTTTCATGGTCAAAAGTCTATAAAATGAATCTAATCCAACCCTTAGGTTATATGGGTCTACTTTTAGCCATCAAATAGAATTTTGTCTTGCATTAGGGTAATTTTATAATATTATATTTACCCTTAATTTCCCGATTTACCTTTAACTATAGTAAATAAAATTTACCGTAGTTACTATTCATAATTCCAAAAAATAAAAAGTAGCTTATTAACATAATTTAGACCCACTGATTCCAAATATGGAATCCATTTTTCCAAATTAAATACAAAAAATTTGCAGAAATTAAATTAAAATTAATCCCGTTGTCGAAAGAAAACAGGTTTTTCTTGAAAACATTGCAAAAGATTGAATTGATTTAACCTACGAATTTAATGTAAAATCAATGCTAATGAAATAAATTATATTAAATGGTAAAAATATATTCTATTTATAATTTAAAACCATTAAATATTATAATATAACCATATAAAATATTTCGATGAAGAAAGTTGTTTTTAATTAAAATATAGCGTGTTTTTACTATTCATCAAAATATGAAAGTTACCAGAATAATATGAAAAATTTATCCAAAGTAAATTTTTATTTCTTTATTCCATATAAGAATTATATTTTGTCAAATTGAACTTATAAACATGTCAAAAACTAGATTTAAATTGGGTACGCCATCAAAAGGCGGCAAAACTGCATTTTTTGAAAAATACTTATTTTACCCAAAAATTTGATTTTGTTCTTATACCATGTCTAGAAAATGTGTTAGATGAATAAAAATGTTATAAAATTCAAAATTTAGTTAATACTATTCATAAAGGCTAGTTCATAATAATATTATAATAATATATCGTTGTTTAGTAAAACCCGGTATTGCGTACAACACACACTATCGATGAAGGTCGCGATTGCGTGTAACGCAAGCCAAGTCAGGGTTGTGTGTTGTTCAAGAATCATTCATTGTTTCGTATAACATAATCCAACCATATTTCATTTATACATTGAATATATATATATACTCAATGTTTCTTAGAATAACTATTATCAAAATTGTGTGTAACTCGATCCAAGAATAGTGTTGCGTATACTGCAAGCTAATACGGTGTTGCGTATAGCGCATGGTAATCTTGGTGTAGCATACAACACAAGACATTAATGAAACTAAAAGAATATTTTTCATAAAATCTCGGGGTGTTACATTTAGAAAGAGAATGTCACAATGTCCATTTATCGCATAGTGGAAGAAGCAAATTAGTGGTGGACACTAATTAAGAATAAAAGGCTCAAAAGAGTCATATAATCCATTAAATGTTTATTATTTGGGATGAAATTTCACAATAAATCCTCTCCTCACATATTTCATCTTAAAATGGATATGGAATTTCTTGGTCTAAAGAAATAGTTGGAATATTCAATCTGATATTATATGAAAAACTTCACAAGGATTTCATGTTATTCATTAATCCTTTTTAATAAATCATTATGTATTATTGAACCCTACTTTTTTGGAATAAAGATTATTACTTGAAAATAATTAATGACATAAGACCTCTAGGTATATTAATAAATTGTATCATATTCCCTTAAATTCAATGCAATGATTCGTGAATCTCAATTGTCTCATGGAACTAAAGATATAAAGTAGGTAATATTGTTTAATTTTGGAGGATTAGAGGATAAATACCATGGAATAAAGAATGTAAAAAATTCCCAAATATTTTAATTGTGGTAAGAGTCATCCACTAAGAAAAAATAATGGAAGAATTATTTTCTTTAAATATTGAATACGCGAACATCAAGAAAATGAATACCAAAGGCAAATGAAGATTACAAAAATATGATGGAATAAATGAATATTCCAATCAATCCCCATGAAATTGTTCAATTTTTCATGTAAAATGAACATTTAATATATGAATTCCAATATTATAAGACCTAGTTTATCAAAAAAAACTTATGAAAAATGTATATAAGTCTATGATATTAGGGATGGGTTTATGTTATCACTACTACTGAGATGAATCCTGATAATGAATTGGTAACATGTTAACTCTTTATTCATTCAATAATAGTGAAAATTATCTTTGATTTTGGATCTAAAATTTATTTCATATCATCAAAGTTAAGTTAAACCATTCAAAAACTAACTCAAAACATGGAGTTGTGGAAACAATGTGATCAAAATATGGGGTAATTATTATATCTCAAGTATATACCTCCTCCACATTCAATATTTTGGGGATGAATATCCAATAAAACATATCAATACTATATTTGAATAAATTTTATGATATATTGGTCATTAATTAACTATATTTATATATATACAATATCAACTAATGGGATAAGGAAATAACCTTCCATTACACAAATCATAATATGATTCTAACAAAATATTAGTATATGAAAAAATATTCTTGGGAATTATTTTCCAAGAATCAATGTTATTGCTTTATGAGAAATCATATCTATATCAAACAATTGAGACAAAGGAGTGGATGATCCTTACTAACATTTATACATTGAGGGAATATAATAAAGTATTTTCTGAAGAGTTTCCTAGTCTTCCTCAGGACTTAGAGGATGAGTTTTCAAATAAAATTAAATCTTGATGCTTACCTGTATCCAACAAGCCCAATATAATGTACCTCATTTAATTGGATTAACTAAAGAAGAAAATAAAAGATAATATGAAAAAGGGATTCATATAACCAAGTGCTTAATTAAGGGGTGTGTTAGTCTACATCATCATGAATATGGGTAGGAAATTACACTAATTAATTGATTTTAAAGAACCCAACTAACATACCCAATGGTAATTTTTTTCAAATATTGAGTTAAATATATGAGTTCAAGGTGATATCCCAGGTAAAGAATAGATTATACACCCATGTAATCAGATTTACATCCATTAGTAATAAATTGAAAAAATGAAGACCATATGTCCTAGGAAAATCAAACTAGATAGATTCCATAAGTTTTAAATTTGAACCCTTTTGAGGTGTATAATTTAATTTCTTTTTTTGTATAGTGCGTATACACTCCTTGTCAAAGGTCTATGTGAATGGAGGCTGAGGATTGATTTAAGAAGTGCTTCACCTAAGATAGATAAAATATTTTCGGAAATACTATTATTTGAGTATTATATATTTAAAAACACCTTGAATATGTGTTTGAAGAACATTTTAACTATTAAAATAATTACAATAGTCATTTTAGGTAGTTATGATATAATTTTATGTAGTTTACAAAATCCCTTATGTAGGCCAAAGTTCTTTCGAAGCTATTTATAGAAGTTTTATATAACACTTGAGACTCAATTACAGAATGTGAAAATTATGTTTTAATAAAATTGTAATAAAATTTATATTTAAATAATTAATTACATAAATATTATAATTTTAGAGGATGAATAATTATTTTGAACTTGTATTGAAAAAATAATTCTAGAATGAATTTTTGAAATTTTCCCTTAAAAATATATTTTTTTGAATTATTAAAAATGTATTATTTAGATATTCATCATTTTATTTAGATAAAAAAAATATAATATGTGATATTAAGAATTTATTTACCATCAATTTTATACAAATAAAGATATGATCATTTGGAGGTATGAAGGGATATATTTCAAAAAATTGTTTTTTATGGCATGATGTATTCACATTTTCATTTATTAAAATAATATTTAATGATTAATGATTTAAATGAAATGTATAGATTATAAATATAAATATTTTAAAAATAATACAAATTTTTTTAATACTATTAAAATAGTTAAAATAAGAATAACTTATGTTTGAAAAATTCATTTATTCAATTACAGTTTTAAACATGTTTTGAAGGTCATTTTTTAAATTCAAATTCATGATATATATGAATTGAATTTAATATAATTTATTCAATATTTTGAATCAAAATAATTATTAATAGGTTTTATGTTAAATCTAAAATTTGGTCATAATTTACTGTAAAAATAGAAAAATTTAATTATTGTGGTAAAGGTTAAAACATGTTTACCAAGGGTTAATCTAAAAAATAAGGATCAAGATGACCTAACTAATTTCTAAAACACCATTAGTTGGTTTTATTTCAACCATAAAATTTTACTCTTCTATTATTATCCATGTTGGAGCTATATGTCAAAGATAGTTACAATTACTTATTGAAAAATTTGAAAAATTAGAGGAGTTTCACTCACCTCAATTATAAAATGGTAGCTTATATACTCACTTATTCACTACTATAAATATATTTAACTCAAAAAACCCTAAAAATATTTCTCCCCAACATCCATAGACACATTATAGAGGTGATGGTTTTCCTAAAATAAAATACTTAGGGTCCTTAGTAAGAGATCCAATGGAGGTATCTCTAATTGAAGGTAAAAGTCTTCACTAAGATCTTTATTTTTTACTTATTCTTATACCCCCTTCAAGTATGTATTAAAAATTTCAATATATATATTTTTATAAGATATTTTTATATCTATGGAATTAAATTTATCCATGTACTTCTCCATAAAATGGGAAACAAAACCATCACACATGTATATGGAGGGACACTACTTCATGAATTGATGTAATTTATTTTTCGTCACCAAATCACATGTTATTAATTATAGAAAATAAATATATAATCCAATTCCTAACCCTTTCACCCACTAATGAAATTATATCAATGATCATGAAAACGTACAATCTTCTTTTTTCACGAACTAATTCGATTCATTTTCCATTCATTACTTTCAAGAATTATTCTATAAATGTATATAATAGATAAATATTTTATTTATATAACTAATATAAATCTGGAGATTATGAAACTATATCTTATACACAAAAACTGTAACTTACATGAAAAAACTCATTATAAAATAGAGTCAATAACACCCAAAATAATGGTAATAATGAAATATTATTAAAAAAGAGGTGATAAAATGTTATAGGAGGATCGTATGTGGTATTATAATTATAAATATGGTTATGGTATAGATTAATAACTTTTTTAAAACCATTATCTAAGTTTATAGAACATTATAATAAATAGAACCATAAGGTAAGGTATTTCATCTCAATTTCCACTCAATTGAAAATTATTTTTAATTATGAACCTATTTACTTATATGTGGTGCATATAATAACCATTTGATAATTTTATCATAAATACATATTTATTCATAACTATTAATTTTTATATTCATGTTTATTTTTTCAATAAAATGAAATTTAAATGTTTCCAATGAGGTAATAATTTATATTAGAATCTCAATTTTTTTGTGTCTGAATTTTTATATTGAAGGAATCTTATCATTTACCCTTCATAATCACTTATAATTTTTTTATCCTCTAGATATTTATGAATTTTTCCTATTATGTTCTATAATTTAATTTATTTGGAACTTTTATCAAGTAAATAATTTTTTTATTTATTTTTCATTTATTGTAAAATAGTTTTTCCATGTCATATTTTTAATTTTTTTTAATGCCATTTTTATTAATAAAATTTTTTAAATAGATAATTTTATGTTATAATTGACTTTTAATGTTATGAAAAGAATATTGATTATTATTTATAAAAGGGATACTTTGGAATTTCAATACAACATGTCAAAATGAATGTTTCTATAACATTTATGGTGTAAAAGGAACCCCAAACCACTCTGAATGTTTTATGTAATTTATATTCATTTAATTGTTTTTGAATTTTTAATAATGGGAACTCTTTAATAAAAGCATATTTTAGTATTTCACTTCCATTTTAATTATTTTTCCCAAGGATCTGATCATATTATTAAAACTATATTTCTGATGAACTAATTATCATATTTTCTCCCTTATTAATTTGGTGATTGTGAACTTTATATAAAAAATCACTCTATTGTGATAAATTTACATAAAATATCTCAAAATTATGTATATTATTTCTATCATGGATATGATTACGTCCACAACAATATTCAATTTTTTACATACAATTTTTTATTATCAAATTTATTTGATTGTCAAGGGAAAATATTGATAAAATATTATTCATTGCTCTATAGGGATATTTATTGAAAAGAAATATTGTTTGTAAATTTTATTGATCATTTAATATAGTAGTAATTAAATAGAAATTGAGTGATGGTTAAACCCTGTAATAAAAATCCCCTTGATGCATCATCATGTCTAATTAGACAATCCATTTTCCAAATTAAATGGGTTTTTGGTGTATTCTTACCCATAATTTTAAATTATCTTAGTGGAAGGCCTTTATGGTATATATGTCATGATTTCTATGCTCATTAAGTATAATATTATATATTTACTTCATCGACAATTTATTTTTTATTATCCATGAGATTTGTGAATTGATATTATCTATGAAACAATTATATGATAAAGTTATATATTAAATGACATTTGTACTCTACTATTAACCTTTCCATATTAATTATTAATTATTTACACATTATAGATTCCCTTGTATGTATCCATTATCGATCAATTTAGCTAAACCTTATTTTATTTCCTTTCCACACCATATGAAGAATATTTATTTGAATAAGTAAAAGGATAATGTATGATTTATTGGATTATAATTTATATATTATTTATAATATAAAATGGGTATCATGTAAGTATTTGGATCCTATATTGTAATAAACAGATCAGTCCTTTAGGATTACACCCCTTGTATTTATGAAAATGTAATAAAGTAACCACTAGATATAGCTTATTGGATTCGTGATTTTTACAGTTTGTATGAGTGTTGGTTTAGTAGAAACCTTGAGAACCAGAATTAGGAACACAAATATTAAGGAACATAAACATATAATAGACTTTAAAAATATGTTAAAATTTGAAATAACATCCTAAATTGTCATGACACGCCTTCACAAAAAGGAGGGAAGGGATAGAAGATTGCCAGACCCTTCTTTCATTAAGTTGAAGGTGAGATAAAGACCCCCAAGACCTGCCATCAATAGGTCCCGGAGTGGTGACTAGCACCAAGGGTATAGAATCACACACAAAATGGAAGGCATTAAACTTTTTATTTTAATAAGATTGGGAGATAAGATATCAACCCCAACAAAACCAGAGCTGAAAGTAAAGGTAAAGGATAAAGTAAACCATTCACATATTCATGCTCAAAAGTAAGAGATACAAGCCACAAGAACTCCAAAGGTAAAGTACCATGAAAAAAGAAAACGACAATAGCAACTGCCCCAAGGTCTGAGCTAGTACAGTCCTGCATGATCACTGAAGTACTCCTGGAAACCTAAAAGATGTTTATATATACGTAGGGTGAGGATACAAGTATACACAATAGGGAAACCAAATACTCTAGTGCACAAGTGAGGAGGAATTCTAATGACCTATGGAAAAAGAGATAACCAAAACACCTAGCAAGGAAAAATATCCACCCAAGCCTCACCATGGAACACTCCCCAAATAGTGCAAGTCATGTAATGTATATTAAAAGATCATCGATGTTTGGGTACCTCATTCCACTTTCCCACCGTTTATTGAAGACATCCTACACATCGAACCAATCCCTCCATTCTCATCGCAGTCCCACTACCACACCCCACCCGCACACACTTGGACCACAACCATGCATCTCGCCAGCAAAAACCTTGGCCACAACCATGCATCCCGCCTGCAAACACCTGGGCCACAACCACCATCCCTCCCACAAACACATGGTCCACTATCACCACAGGTAACCAGGCCCGTAAACACCAAGGCTAGAACAACCACTGCCATGCCTGAAGACACCTAGGCTTCATCCCGAAGACTCTTGGGAATCAAACTACCCACACACACCTGGGCCAACTAACACAACTACCATGGCCGATGAATCATGGGATATAATGGACCTCAGGCCATCACAACCTGCCCGAAGAGTCTTGGGCTATTCGGTAAAGGGAGCAGAAAAGGAGCTAATAACCAGCCAATCATAAGAGTATTGGGAAAACACCCTCCCCCATGAAATGGGGATGTTCAGATCAAAGTGATCAACTTGGGTGTGGAGTGAATAAGAAACATAAGAACTACAATTATATATATAGGTAACAATCACTCATCCCAACCTTGGGTTTCTGAAGCCATCCTAAGAACAAAAACCTTGGTACTATTCATTCAAAAAAGAAATCACAACACTCAGATCCAAGTCACAACTCATTCCCAAAACCAATTACCCATATAAAAAATTCTTTTTTTCATGTTCAAGTTATCCCATTTAAGTAAATTATTCACTATTGGGAAACTAACAGGCATAACCTCAAGCTAGAGAAAGAGAAATATCCAAACAACAATTTAAGCACACACACCCGGTTCTCTTGTGAAGTCACAACAAAGGGAACAGTAAGATCCCTCAATGTACTGGAACCAAACCAAGCCTCTAGATACAGCCCCACACAGCTTCAAATTCACAACCAACAACCGTGCCACAACAAAGGATCCCATCCTCATCTACATCACCCCATGAACATCATACAGTACAACACACCTACTACCATAACACAGTAGGAAACTTCCAGGTTCAAGAACATCATTCATTAGGTTCTTCTTTCTATTTGTAAACTAGGGTGGTAACACATGGATTCTTGTTTTACTAAACATCCATTTAATCGGCCGAGTTTACGTGGTTTAACAAAATTCGAAATTTTAGAGTCAATCAATCATTATAGAAGACAGTGGTTCATTAATTCACAAATAAAGACCACCAACAACCCTGATTTTCTGTGGGCATAGGCCCGCACAATTCACAACATAAACAATCATGGGTACGAAAAAGCAACAGAACATCGATCACACCCTACCTTCATTCTTTAAGGTCTGTTTTCTATATTCATTAACATTTGGTTTCATCCAATCCCACAGAAATAGTAGCATAGCCACCCTGTATGATACACAGTAATGAGAGATGCAGAAAATTCCCTACTTGGATGATCAGGGATCAATGTTCTTCTCTACATGCCACGAAATGGGGATACGCGACTTGTAGGGGAGGAACGTCGGGGACTCCAAGGGTGAGCAGAAAGGCTTCGGCATAGGTGCACCACTTGCCTAGGAAGGGGAACTCAAAACTCACCAGGAAGAAAGGAGATGAAAAGAGGAAGAAGAAAAAGAAATTACCGTGCGATATAAGTATGAGATCCCGTTGTTATGGGATATGGAAATTTGAATGGATTTAAAGTTGGATTTTGGTTTCACTACGCAGTTGGGTGGTTACACACGACTGAATTAATTGTTATTTAAAAACTCTTATTGGGAAAAGGGGGTGGTAACATCGGTGACTTTAAAGAATTTTATATAAACAGAAGGGAAACGTTACTCAGACACACAACTGGGTCCGTTGAAGGTCTCCCCACTATTAGGAATTCAAATATTGATTATGGGGCTAAAAACGACCTTGAACCACTTCCCAAATGGTTAAAGAGGCTTAAAAGTGGCGTTACGGGAAAAACTGCAGAAGAAAAACCCGACAAGGCCGGGTAGCACCGATAGTGCCACACACCTATCAGTGACACTGATCGGCCACACCGATCAGTGACACAGTGATCATGCCACACACTGATCGTGACACACACCGATCATGCCACACACCGATCGGGCACACCTATTGTGTCACACCAGTCAGTGGGAATTGATTATGTCACACCGATCGGTCGCATGCCGATCGGTCACATGCTGATCAGTCGCACACCGATCTGTCGCACGCCGATTAGTCGCACACCGATCAATCGCACCCACTGAGACGCCACCCTTAGGATACAAATTTTGGAAAAAGGATTGGACCATGAGGGTCTGGGCCTTCACATTAGATACCTCTCAACCTATTCTCGCCCTTGAGAATCAAAACCAGACCTATAGAAAAGAGGGGGTCCAAAAAACCACCTGGAAAGATACCTATCTAGAGTGAACCTCTCCGACATATAGGAACACAACCCCCCATAAGCAACCACACAACATTCAAGGGTCAAACTGTCTAGTCATATGGGTTAGGGAGTTCCTTCCTCCATGTCAAGATACTATCCTCTTTGGGCGGCACTGACTTTCACGCACGGGTTTAATCACATCCATCTTAATGAATCTTGATTAGGGATAGGGTCCTCCCCTACCCATAGTCAGGACTCTTTACACACATCTAAAGAATATGGAAACCCATATATTCTATAGTTAACAAGGTAAGGTGTTCCTTCACAACCAGTACATCAAAATAAAACTCAAAACAGCGATGGGTATTGGGTGCTCATATGTGCCTCCCATTAGTATGTACTATCTTCCAGCCAACCATGTCTCCACAACGCATGAACTAAAGGAATGGTTCATCCACAGAGCATCTTCTCCTCAGGATCCTCAATTCTCACTGTTCTTTCCACAAAAGTCACGTCGTCCTCAATATCCAGCCTTCCCTAGTCGAGGACGTGCGAATCGTCATTGTGATATCGTCGGAGCTGAGAAACATGGAAGAAATCATGTATTCTCAGTAGCGGTGGGGGTAGAACTAGCTGATAAGCCACTTCACCGACCCGCCGCAGCACTTCGAACGGTCTGATAAACCTAAGAGAAAGCTTACTCCCCCTTCCAAACATTCATTGTCCACACCGATGGGAGACCTTCAAGAACACATGATCCCCAACCTCGAACTCCAAGGGTCTACTCCTGTTATAGGAATATTATTTATTCCAGTTCTAAGCCACCTTAATCCTTCTCATATAATCTGAACCTTCTCTGTCGTGCTCTACACCACTTCTGGGCCAAGAACAACTATTTCCGCAACCTCGGTCCAACACACGGGTGAGCGACATGGCCTTCCATAAAAGGCTTCGAACGAATCCATGATATTGGTAGAGTGAAAGATATTATTGTAGGAAAATTCTACTCGAGGCAAGTGTCACACCCACGATCCCCCAAAATCTAGAATACATGCTCGTAGAATATCCTCCAATGTCTGCATGGTGCACTCCGTCTGTCCATCTGTCTGGGGATGGAAAGTAGTGCTAAGACATAGATGGGTGCCAAAAGAAAGATGCAATCCTATCCAGACTTGTGAGGTATACCATGCATCCCTATCCGAGAATTAGGACCTCTAAACTCCATCCAACCGCACCAACTCATCCACGTACCTCCATGTTAAGGCATCCACTGCACCCGAATCCTTGATTGCTAGAATGTGAGCCGATTTCGTCAACTGGTCCACCACTACCTAGATAGCGTCGCAACCTCCTTGAACCTAGGGTATCTCTATGATGAAATCCATCGTGATGTCATCCCACATCCACTAGGGGAAATCTAAAGGTTGTAATAGACCACTCAGAACACAGTGTTCAGCCTTCAACTACTGGCACACTAGGCACCTGGACACGAACTCTACCACCACCCACTTTACCCCAGGCCACCAAAACTGACTCCTCAGACCCTGGTACATCTTGGAAACTCCCGAGTCCACTACTAGGGGTGAGTTTTGGAACTCACCAAGAACCCTCTTGTGCATCGCCTCTGGAACAAACAACTTCCCTCGAAAAAGAATCTGATTCTGACAATCATCCATCCACCCTTCCGGAGCATCGCCTTGGTAAAACCGATCACACATCACTTCACTCTCTATGTCTCCCTACTGAGACTCCTCCACATACAGTTTTAGAGAATAATGAATTGTCATCTGATACAGGAAACCTCTACCACCATCCATCCTTGCATCCAGGTGTAGGGCATCCAAATCCTCCATCACCTTCCAAGCATCTACCGACTCTCGAACCGCATCCCTCTGCGACTTCTGGCTTAAGGCATCGGCCACCACATTCCCTTTTCCTAAGGTGTAAGAAATATAGAAGTCTTATTCCTATAGGAACTCCACCCACCTATGATGTCGCGAGTTCAGGTCCCGTTCGGAGAAGATATACTTCAATCTTTTGTGATCGGTGAAGACCTCGAAGCGCTCCCCGACGAGGTAATACCGCCAAAACTTTAGTGAAAAAATGACTGCCGCAAGCTCCAGGTCATGGGTGGCATAATTACCCTCATGAGGACGTAACTGTCTAGACCTGTAAGAGATTACCCCTTGTTATTGCATTAACACACACCTGAGGCCTTGTCCTGAAGCATCACAGAACACCTCATATGCTACCCCTTATTCTGGAAACCTCAGCACTGGGGCACTTACCAAATTATCCTTCAGAAAACTGAAGGCCGCCTCGTACTTCCCATTCCACATGAAAGCCTGGCCCTTCTTGGTCAAGGCTATCAAAGGTGCCGTAAATCGGGACAATTTTGGCATGAACCTCCGATAGTAACCTTCCAGACCTAGGAAACTATGAACTTATATCACGCTCTTGGGTGCTTCCCAAGAAACAACCACCTAGAACATTGATGGGTCCACTGCAATCCCTTGCTCTGACACCATGTGCCCAAGGAAATTCACTTCTCGCATCCAGAACATTCACTTAGACAATTTCCCAAAGAGATGGTGCCGTCAGAGGACCTATAAAACCATTCTCAGGTGTTCTGCGTGATCCTCCTTTGATCTTGAGTAGATCAGGATGTCGTCAATAAACATGACTAAAAACAAATCCAGGTATTCCCGGAAGACGGAGTTCATGAGTCCCATGAACATAGCTGGAGCGTTTTTAATGCTGAATTTCATGACCACAAACTCAAAGTATAACAACCCTTCTATTATTACAAAAGTAAACATGATTTATTACATAAACACTTCACTTGATACAACATGGAAGATCAAGAGGTATAGTGTCTTTGGGGATTAGTATCATTAAATAACAACATAAAACATGAAATACAACATCTTTATTTAAAACTTCCTTTACATGACCACTACATTCCCTCGTACTTAGCATTTCATGGGATAACCTGAGGACATGCATAAGAAAAGGGTGAGCTATAAAGCCCAGTAAGGGAATACACAAGGAATACATGATGAGTACAATACATGTTAGACAATAGGCATATAAATAGAGCACAAGAGAAACATGAACATAAAGGCATGATAAATCATGATAATCATAACATGGAAATGTGGCAACAACACTTAACAAGGAATTAGCATGAGCCAAGGCTCATTGCACATGGAGCATGAGTAAATTCTCATTTCACAAGAAGCACAAGTAAACCCTCATTGAACACAAATTAACATGATTCAATAGTCATTGCACATGACGTATCATGATACTATACTTACCAAATGCATTGGAGCGCTATAAGGGCTCACCCTTCTTAAACATTTCATTTCATGCATAAGTGTGCCACATGGATCATAAAACATGGATTCATAACATATAATCATTTATTCCATGATAGAGAAATGTGGAATTCATACATGAAACATTATAATCAATAAGTAAATGTGTATAAAGGTGAATACCCTTGATGGAGAAATAGACATGGTATTCACTACACAATGGCATTGGCTTAGGAAATCGTTGCGATTTCGACAGCGTAACGGTGTGACATAAGAATTCATAAAAACAGTTGATGAGAGAGAAAGGGGTTCCTCATCATATTTACATGTAATGGACAGTAAGGAGGTCATATAGATACATGTCCCAAAAATTTTAATGGAATTTGGATTCGTGATACAAAAGTATTTCTTGAATGTAAATGAAGAGAGAGAAGTTTCTTTCAGAATTTTGGCATAGTAACGGGTGTACATGGGAGGAATTTAATAATAGAGAAAGGGGTATCCCATCATTCAAACAATAATAGGGTAGTATGAGGGAGGTGTGAAACCATACCCCAACATTCAAAATTGAAATTAAAAGGGGAAAACAACATAAAGAAAATTGGACAAAAATGATAAAGGAAGAAAACCCCTTACATGGAAGTGTGCTTCCAAAGGCTTGAGAGAGGCTTGAGAGAGGCTTCTTGGGAGCTTGGGGCACCTTGGGAGGATTATAGAGAGAGTAGGGCAGAGGTTGGACGAACACTAAAGGTTTGAGTGAGGAGGAAGTGGGAGCTTGGGTGGGTTTATATAGGAATGGTGAGTGAATTCTTTATTATTTTGGTTTGGGACCACTTACATTAAACTAATCCAAACCTCAAATCAGATCATGGTTTTTGCACATGGTTTTTGGAAAAGGGGAGAGGGAAAAAATATTTTATAAGGCCAAATTCCTAAATTCTTAAAATAACGTGGTTGCTTATGTGGAGGTGAGTCACACTCCCATGGAAAATAACTTAAAAAGACAAGATGCTTAATAAGTCTTGAGGGGTCCATTAATGCTTTTTAAAATAAGTCAAAGAAACCCGAAATCACATTATTTTAATGGTAAAATACATATTGGCCAAACATAAAGCTTATAGTATTTTATTAAATCACTATTGGGTCATTATGATGTCATAAAACACATTATATATTTAATCGGTATTTAATTTTTACCTAAAAAATTGACTATCTCAGAAAATTAGGAAAAATTCACCGTTGGATAATTTTGACGGCTTGATTCCAGAAATAACATTTATTTTATCTAACTAATTTTCTGAATTTGTTAATTTTCAATTCTAAAATAAAAATCGACATTTATGGAAAATTTACTGGTTTTGACAAAAATGGCTTTCAAACCTCAATAAAAATTACAATTGCATTCATAAGATTATTAGATTATTTATTTTTAATAAAAATTAATTTAATAATAATAATATTTTATTAAAATATTATTTAATTCAAAAATCCCTTAATTTAATAAAATATAATTCTTAATTAAATAATAACTAAAAACACTGTTTGTACTTTAAAAACTATTTACAATATCTCAATAATGACAAGAAAGTATATTAATTATTATATAAAAAAAATAATGTACATGAACATAGTACTAGAGATTTGTTACATAACCCCTTAAAACAGCCGCATAAGACATAAGGGTATGGTGTGTGATGGTGACAGACTCTTGGCGTGGCTCGGATAACATCGCTCGAGTGGTAATCTCTATTAACTTCCAATTTTCCCGTAGAAGGTCCTGTTCAAGCTTGACACGATGAAGCTCAACATGGCCTTGGTCACGAGCAAAACCCAAGGATGCCACCTTTTTTCTGAGCTCTGACAAATGGGCTTCGTATGGAGAAATTCTTCTGGATGAGGTCATCACTTATTTTTTCTGAGTAAATTGGATTTGTTAAAGCCCTATATTTATACTAATCATGGGATAACTGTTCAATGACTATATTAGCAACGGTTAAAATTCTTAACATAAAACCAAATAAGATGACATTTTATATAAATATTTTACATAAAGAGACATTTAATTAGATCAAGTGGGATTTCCATTAATGAAAATTTGGGTCGTTACAATATTCCCCCCTTAAGAAATATCACCCTCGAAATTTCCTTTTCCCACACCAAAACATATGTGGGTAACTCAGCTTCACCATTTGATCTGATTCCCAAGTCGCTTCTTCAAACTTGTGGTTTCTCCACAACACTTTGACGAGGGGCACTGTCTTATTTTTTAGAACTTTTTCTCTACGATCTCAGATCTTAACTGGTTGCTACTCATAAGAAAGATCATCCTCCAACTGTACCACCTTAGAAGAGAGTACTTGTGAAGGCTCCGCTATATACTTCTGTAAGAGGGATACGTGAAAGACATCATGTACTTTGGCCATTGTAGCTGGATGTTCTAGTCGATAGGACACAACCCCGACACGATCAAGAATCTCGAAGGGGACGATGTACCTTGGAATTAACATCTCTTTCTTTCCAAACCTCATGACCTTCTTCCACAAAGATATGCATAGAAAACCCATGTCTCCAACTTTAAACTCAAGGTCTCATTGACGATTATCTGCATAAATCTTCTGTCGACTCTGGGCTTCCTTGATATGATGCTGAATGGTTTTCACCTTCTCCACCATTTCCTCGACCATTTATGGTCCAAGCAGCATACGTTCACCGACCTCATCCCAATATGTCAGTGTTCTGCAACTGTTCTCATACATGGATTCATAAGGTTCCATTTGGATGCTCGAGTGGAAACTGTTATTATAAGAGAACTCAAACTGAGGAAGATGTTGACCCCATCCTCATTTAAAGTACATCGAGCATGCTCTAAACATGTCTTCAAGTGTTTGGATAGTCTGCTTGGATTGGCCATCAGTTTGAGGATGATAGGCCATACTAAAGTTCAGTTTAGTATTTAGAGCATGTTGAAAACTCTTCCAAAACATAGAGGTGAATCTTGGATCTTGGTCAGACATAATAGATAGTGGTACTCCATGTAGCCTTACCACTTCCCTGATATATATCCATGCCAGTTGATCCAATGAGAAATCCTCCCGAATAGCAATGAAGTGTGCAGTCTTTGTAAGGCAATCCACCACAACCCGGATTGCATTGTTGCCTCTGGTTGTCCTCGGAAGTCCGGTGACAAAGTCTATGGTGATGTTCTCCCATTTTCATTCTGGTATGATCCATGGTTGCATCATCCCCTTAGACTTCTGCCTCTTTGCCTTCACATGCATGCACACCAGGAACTTTGATATATATTCAGTGATCTCCTTCTTCATATTATCCGACCAAATATTTTCTCAGAGATCTTGATATATCTTTATGATCCCTAGGTGAATAGATAAATTTGAACTATGTGCATCACCCAAAAGTTCCTTCTTCAGCTCCAGACTTGATGAAACACATAGTCTTTTCCCAAAACTCACAATTCCTTCTTCATTAACATTAAACTCCGAGGATTTATCTTTTTTGATAGCTTCAACTTTTTCCTGAATTCCCACATCATCCTTTTGAGGATCCTTTAACCTTTCCAAAAGAGACGTTTGAGAAATCATTTGTGAAAGGATTGATGATGTTCCCTTTTTTATGATTCCCACATCCATCTTTATCAAGTCTTAGATGATTGGATCCTTCTCAATTCTCATCATCGAGATAATCTCTAGGGTCGTTTCTACTTATGGTATCTCCCACCTTGTTCTCTTTCCTAGGGTGGTAATGTATTGAACATTAATAATAATTGATGACCTCTATCCATCTTCTCTGGCGCATATTAAGATCTTTCTATGTGAATATATATTTAAGACTCTTCTGGTCAGTATATATCTCACATTTCTCCCCATAGAGATAATGCCGCCAGATTTTCAAGGCAAAGATCACCGCCGCCAACTCCAGATCATGTGTTGGATAGTTTCTCTCATGTATTTTCAACTGCCTTGAGGCATAGGATATCACTTCATCATTCTTCATCAGTACACATTCTAAGCTCTTCTTCAAAGCATCACTGAATACCACAAAACGTTCCCCACTAGCGGGTAAAGTGAGCACGGGCACTGTGATAAGCCTCCTTTTCAACTCCTTAAAGCTTTCTTCACATTCATCACTCCAATAAAACATTACTCCCTTTCGAGTTAGCTTGGTAAGAGGGTTGTAAAATCGTGACAAATTTATCACAAATCGTCGATTATATCCAGCTAACCCCAAGAAGCTACAGATATCCGTTACCGATGTTGGCCTCGGCCATCCCTCAATTGCATCTATTTTGGAGGGATCCACAGATATCCCAGTGCTTGTGATGATATGGCCCAAGAATGAGACCTCCTTCAGCCAGAACTCACACTTGATGTACTTTTCATAGAGCTTCTCCTTGCGCAAAGTCTCTAGTACAGTTCTTAAATGCTCCCCATGATCCTCCTTGATTTTGGAGAATATTAGAATATCATCTATAAAGACTACCACAAATTTGTAAAGGTAATCTCTAAAGACTCTATTCATCATGTCCATGAAGATTTCTAGAGAATTAGTGAGTCCCAAAGGCATTACTTCGAATTCATAGTGCCCGTATCATGTACAAAAAGTAGTCTTGAGGACATCTTCCTTCTTCACCCTTACTTGATAATATCCCAACTGCAAATCTACCTTGGAGAAGTATTGTACTCTGCACAGCTGATCGAACAAGTCATCGATCCGTGGAAGAGGATACTTGTTCTTTATCGTGATTTTCTTAAGTTCATGATAATCGATACAAAGCCGCATTGAACCATCATTCTTCTTGACGAAGAGGACTGCTGCACCCCATAGTGAAGCACTTGGGCGTATAAACACTTTATCCAGATTCTCTTGTAGTTGTTTCTTCATCTCTTCAAGCTCCATGAGAACCATTCTATATGGAGTCTTGGATATTGGTAGATCCCCTGGTATATGTTCAATTGAGAATTCAACACCTCTTTTAGGAGGAAGACCAGGCAGTTCCTCGGGAAACACTTCAGCAAATTCCCTCACAATAGCCATTTCCTCAAGGATGGTTTCTTCCTTGGACTCAATAATCTGATCTAGATACACATGCTCATAGGACAGTAATATCCATTCTTGAGATGATGGAGATAAATGAGATTCATCTTCCTCCATACACTTGTAAAGAATTGGGGGTCGATTCTCCATATGGAGTGTGATTTCCCTCTCCTGACAATTAATGTTGGCTCTATATACGAAAATCCAATCCATGCCAAGAATTGCATAAAATTACACCAGAGGGAGTATGACGAGGTTCTATGAGAAATTCAATCCATAGATTATAATAGGGGAGGACTTATATTCATGGGATGCAATGATTTTCCAATTTTCCGTACTCACCAACATCTTCACTTCCATGATTCTTGGTGGTGGTGGGATTGTTATACTAAACTTTCAAGATATAAAAGAATGTGTAGAAACTGAATCAAAAAGTACGTTTGCTATTCTTGAATGAATAACTAGCATACATGTCACCACTTCATTGTTGGGGTTCACTTCGGCAGAAGTGATGGAAAATGATCTTCCTTGCTGCCTTAGAGGTTGTTGGTTGCCTTCGAAAACCCTCGGATTAGGGAACTGATTTTCAAAATCCCTGGTTCTTTGTAGTTGTAGCAATGAACAACGCGTTGAGGTTCGAATGGAGCGTTCCTCTCATCTATCGCAGCCACGGGTCATTCATGCCAACAATTAACAGCTAGGTGGGCTTATATTCCACACCTAAAGCATTTACTTGTCCCCTTGAGGCAATTTCTAGGGTGCTTCTTTCCGAACTTTTGGAAAGTGGGGTGCTGGATCTTCTTAGCACTGTTGGATTTATCCATCGGACCACCAGCATTGAAGTCTACCTTACGCCTCTTATCCCCATGATACCCTTGTGATTCCATGATCTCCATTTCGACCTTGAGGGAAAATCAGACAATTTCCTCATAGTTGTCGAAGTCACGGATCACTAATTCTTTCCGTAGGCTAGGATTCAGCCCACCAAAGAAGCATTCAACCTTGAATTCAGGGGTAACGACAAAGCCGGAAGTGTATCGTGCAAGCCTTGTGAATTTTTCCTCGTACGTTCCAACAGATTATTCATCTTTTTTCTTGAGGGAAAGGAAGTCCCTTTCCATCTTACGCCGGAGGGTGCATGAGAAATATTTATCGAAAAACATCTTCGGGAAATCCTTCCATTCCAACGCCTTGATGTCATCCTCAGGCATCGTATTTTTGATCAACATCCACCATTGATCAGCTTCACCCTCCATACGATAAGCCGCCAGGAGATCCTTCTCTTGTTCAGAACATTGAAGGATGTAGAATATCTTTTCAATGGAGTTGATCCATTGTTCAGTGATCGTGGGATCAGATGATCCACTAAAAGTAGGAGGCCTTTGTCTCATAAATCTCTCGATAGCAACTTGTTCCTTCTTAGGGGGGTTTGGACATTCCTTTTTACCCGCATTTCTATTCAATGCTTGTGTTAGCTGAGAGATAATCCTGACAAAGTTCGTGATTCCCGCTCCCATTGGGTTGGGCATCTCATTAGTATAGTCATCACACTGATCTTCACATCTATTGTTAGCCTGAGTCCTCCTATTACCGGCCATTGGATGGAATAAAAGGAATGTTATAGGGTAACACATAAAGTGGAATCCAAAAAAAAAGTTGATGACTTACAAATAAACATTTATTTTTTTAACTCATGAGTCTATAGGCTTCAATCTAGGCTTTTCATGATCTACTTCCAAACATATACTCTTAGGGGAATTTTTTTTAATTCCCTTATAAGGGTTCATACTAAGCTTGTGAATTTATCAAAACATATCCATCGGGATTGTTGTAAGAAAGAGTGCAACAAGGCCTGTTGTCGTGCACCAGTTCCTGTATGAGTCTAGCTCAAAGCGGTGTTTTCGGGTTTCTCCCCTAAGATACATCTTTGCCAGAGCTGCCTCTACCTGCTCATATCCAAACAGGGATGTATTTTTTTGATAAACCATGAACTCAGTACTTACCAAAACTTATAGGTGTTCTTATTATACTTATCCTTGTATCTAAGGCTTTACTAGGGTTTCCTAATCCTAATCCAAAAAATAACTAAACCAATCCTCTGATACCAACTATGACAACACTACTTTTATTACAAACTTAAACATGATTTATTACATAAACTGCTCACTTGATACAACATGGAATATTGAGAGTTCTAGTGCATTTGGGGATTAGGATCATTACATAACAACTTAAAACATGAAATAAAACATCTTTATTGAAAACTTCCTTTACATGACCACTACATTCCCTCATACTTAGCATTGCATGGAATAACTTGAGAACATGCATAAGAAAAAGGGTGGGCTATAAATCCCAGTAAGGGAATAAAAATGGAATACATGAGGAGTAAAATACATGTTAGACAATAGGAATATCAATTTATCACAAGAGAATCATGAACAAAAAGGCATTATAAATCAGGATAATCATAACATGGAAATATGGCAACAACACTTAATAAGAAATTAGCATGAGCCAGGGCTCATTGCATATAGAACATGAGTAAATTCTCATTGAACATGAACCATGATTAAACCCTTGTTATACTTGAATTATAATGATTCAACACTCATTTCACATGACGTATCATGATACTATACTTTACCCAATGCATTGGAGCGCTATAAGGGCACACCCTTCTTAAACATTTCATCTTATGCATAAGTGTGCCACATGGATCATAAAACATGGATTCCTAAAACATAATTATTTATTCCACGATAAAGTAATGTGGAATTCATACATGAAACTTTATAATCAATAAGTAAATGTGCATAAAGGAGAATACCCTTCATGGAGAAATGGGCATGGTATTCACTACACAATGCCATTGGCTCAGAAAATCGGTGCGATTTCAACAGCTTAACGGCGTGACATGAGACTTCATAAAAATAGTTGATGAGATAGAAAGGGGTTCCCCATCATATTTACATGTAATGGAAAGTAAGGAGGTCATATAGATACATGTACCAACAATTTTAATGGAATTTAGATTCATGATACAAAAGTATTGCTTGAATGTAAATGAAGAGAGAGAAGTTTCTTTCAGAATTTCAGCATAGTAATAGGTGTACACGGGAGGAATTTAATGAGAGAGAAAGGAGTCTCCCATAATTAAAACAATAAGAGCACAGTACAAGGGAGGTGTGGAACCATACCCCAAGATTCATAATTGAAATTAAAAGGGAAAAACAACTTAAAGAAAATTCGACAAAAATGGGAAAGGAAGAAAAACCCTTACTTGGAAGTGTGCTTCCAAAGGCTTCAGAGAGGCTTGAGAGAGGCTTCTTTGGAGCTTGGGGCACCTTGGGAATATTATATAGAGAGTAGGGAAGATGTTGGATTAACTCCAAAGGATTTGAGTGAGGAGGAAGTGGGAGCTTGGGTGGGTTTATATAGGAAAGGTGAGTGAATTCTTTATTATTTAGGTTTGGGACCACTTACATTAAACTAATCCAAACCAAAAATCAGCTCATGGTTTTTGCCCATGGTTTTTGGAAAATGGGATAGGAAAACAATATTTTATAAGGCCAAAGTCCTAACTTCTTAAAATATTGGGGTTTCTTATGTGGAGTTGAGTCACACTCCAATGGAAAATAATTTAAAACAACAAGATGTTTAATAAGTCTTGAGGGGTCCATTAATGCTTTGTAAAATAAGTCAAACAAACCCAAAATCACATTATTTTAATAGTAAAACATATATTGGACGAACATAAAGCTTATAGTAGTTTATTACGTCACTATTGAGTCATTATGATGTCATAAAACACGTTATATATTTAATCGGTATTTAATTTTTACCAAAAAATTTGACTGTCTCAGAAAATTATGAAAAATTCACTGTTGGATAATTTCAACATCCTGATTCCAAAAATAAAATTTATTTTATCTAAATAATTTTCTAAATATGTTAATTTTCACTTTTAAAATAAAAACTGACATTTATCGAAAATTCACGGGTTTGGACAAATATGGCTTTGAAACCTTAATAAAAATTACAATTGAATTCATAAGATTGTAAAATTATTAGTTTTTAATAAAAATTAATTTACTAATAATAATAATATTTTATTAAAATATTATTTATTTCAAAAATACCCTAATTTAATAAAATATAATTCTTAATGAAATAATAACTATAAAACTATTTTTACTTTAAAAACTATTTACAATGTATCAATAATGACAAGAAAGTATATTCATTTTTATACTCTTAAAATAATGTACATGAACATCGTACTAGAAATTTGATACATAACCCCTTAAAACAGACACATAATACCTAAGGGTAAGGTGTGCGATGGTGACAGACTGTTGGGGGTGGATCGGATAACATCGCTCGAGTAGAAATCTCTATCAACATCCACTTTTTCCATAGACGGTCCCATTCGAGCTTGACATGATGAAGCTCAGCTTGGTCTTGGTCAAGAGCAATACCCAAGGACACCACCTCTTTTCCGAGCCCCGAAAAAATGGGCTTCTAATGGAGAAATTCTACTAGATGAGACCATATCTTCTTTGGTCTGAGTAAATTGGATTTGTTAAAGCCATATATTTATACTAATCATGTTATCACTGTTCAACGACTATATTAGCTACAGTAAATATTATTAACATAAAAGCAAATATGTTGACGTTTTATATAAAAATTTTACTTAAAGAGACATTTAATTAGATCAAGTGGTATTTCCATTAATGAAACTTTGGGTCATTACACAAAGTTCCCATATCTGCACCTGAAGGAAGTCTTCGAGATGTCACCCTCTTTCACCCTCAACTGGTAATATCCAGACTGCAGATCGATCTTAGAGTACCAAACTGCTCCCCTCACCTGGTCTAAGAGATCATCTATCCTCGGGAGGGGGTAAAATTTCTTGACGGTTTCCTGGTTCAGTATCTGGTAGTCTATGCACAGCCAGAGACCACTATCTAACTTCATTGCAAATAAGACTGCAGAACCCCATGGTGATGCACGCGGTCGAACAAAACCTTTCTTCATCAGATCATCAATCTAAATCTACAACTCCCGTAGCTCCGAAGGTTTCATCCGATAAGGGGCTATAGAAATTGGATGGGAACCAAGTTGTAAGTCTATTTCGAACTCAACATAACATTGATGGGGTAGAGTCGCCACCTCCTAAGGAAAGACTTCCATAATCTCACTAATGATTCCTGGGACTTCCACCATCTCTACATCCACCGACTCCACCGATAGATAAGCTAACTAGGAAAAGAGGGGCTCCTATTGCCTGCTGCTTTTCTGGAAACCCCGCTCACTGTTGAAAGTTACACGTCGGTCTCCCAAATCTGAAAACATGACCATTCATTAGATAAAGTCAATGACGACACATACAAAGAACAACCAGTCAATGCCCATGAAGACATCATTAGATCCCTGATAGACTGATATGGCCCAATCATCAGTCTACAACCTTGACAAACATAAAAGAAGTTAGTCTGACCTCCGAGTGGTGAGCTTAGCAACAGGGGCACTAGAATTTTCTCAGCATCTAAATCCAGAGCATGGGCCAGACTATGTACAAAAAAGGAGTGCAAAGATCCTGTATTGAACAAGGTATATGCAAGAGTACTAAACAAGCTGAACGTACCTCAAATGACTTCCTGCCCTACTAGAGCTGTTGCCTCTACGGTGTGAAACTGTCCATGCCCATCTCCCCTGCCTATCGGCTATCGGCCACCTCCACCCCCCGTTTGAGGTCCCTGAGGAGCACCCTGAGGTCGGCCTCCCCTTACGATATCCTCCCTTGGAGGAGCGGGAGCTTGCTGTCCCTGCTGCTACTGAAGGGGCCTGGCTGGAAACTATTGCGGCTGGGGCGGGTGCTGTATTGGCCCACCCCTACTATACTACACTCTATCCGGGCACTGATTCCAAAGGTGCCAATGGCTCCCACAGACGAAGAACCTCGTTCCTGGGCCTGAAAGGAAAGGGCGAGGACCGGGGGATCAAAACTGGAACTGCTGAGGCCTGCTTCCTGCTGGTCGAAACCTAGAGGGTCATGATGTTGGAGGCCTACTGCTGATAGCCTTCCCTTTCGACGAGCCCAACTGGATTTCCTCTCATGATACACCTCCCAGTGTGTGCATCCTTTCCACCGCTCCAGCTTTCTTCTGGACCTCCAAGTATGTCAGTAAGGTGAAGGGAGTAATAACATACTGAAGAGAAGGTCGAAGTGCCTCCTCCAAATGTCTCGCCAGAGACTCCTCATCCGGAAAGAGGTATAGAGAAAAGTGAAGGAGATCCTTGAACATGATCCCCAACTCTCTCACTGACATACTCCCCTGCTAGAGGGAGTGTAGTTCTTGCCTCTCCTCAGCCTTCATCGCGAAAGAGTGGAATTCTGCTTGAAACTCCTGCTCAAAGTCAGTCCACGTCACCTCAGCCTCCTTCTTTTCCCCAAGATAAAGAGTCCAAAACTAAAGCATTCCGTCCTGCATCTGGCTGATGGCCAGAGGATCCCAGTACTCCATCGGAGCCCGAATCAAGCTGAAAACTATCACTAGCTCCTTGATCGAACTCTCCGTCTCCATATCTGAGATTCTACCCTCATAATTCTCGAGGGTATGCCGCTAAAATGCACAAACCGTCCTCTACCATTGATCGTCCTCCTCCTCTCTGTCAGCCCTCTATCGATCAGCCAAAACTACCTCTGGGGCCTCGATCTCCTGCACTACTCATGTTCGTCTCTTAGGTTCCATAACTGCAAGGTAAACAAGGAATGCCTAAGCCTATGTAGTGTAGAAAATTGTTCTTAAATTTTCATAGACTTGTTATTCATTTTAGGTCCCCAAATACCAATGAAACACAAGAACACAAGTAATTATGATGCATTTACCTTCCCTGGGGTCTCTACCCTACAATCAGTAGAGCATTACTTGGTCATTCGGTAGGCCCAGATTCCTTGCATCAGATCATGGGGGGGCCTAAAATCTCATGTCCTAGTCAGTCTTCAGTGGCCTATTTCGTGCACCAAGATCACCCAACACCATTGACCAACCATCCCATGAAATACTCACTATGCATAACCCCAGAGTCTATCCTATCTCTCAACCCTCCTTCACCAAAATGTGGGAAGGGATAGCAGATTTCCAGACCCTTCCTTCTTTAAGTTGATGGAGAGATAATGACCACCGAGACCCACCTTCAATATGTCCCGGAGTGGCGACTAGCACCATGGGTATAGAATAACACACAAAATGGAAGGAATTACCATTTTTATTTTAATACGATTGAGATATCATATAGAAAACCCAACAAAACCAAAGCTAAAAGTAAAGGAAAAGATGAATGTAAACCATTCCCATATGCTTGTTCAAAAGTAAGAGATACAAGCCACAATAATTCCAAAGGTAAAGTACCAAGAAAAAGGAAAAAGACAACAGCAACTGCCCCAAGGTCCGAGCTATTATAGTCCTGCACGATCCCTGAAGTCCTCCTAGAAACCTAAAAGCAGTTTATATATATGTAGGGTGAGCATACAAGTATACTCAGTAAGGAAACAAAATAATTTCCTGCACAAGTGAGGAGGCATTCTAATGACCTGTGGAAAAAGAGATAACCAAAACACCTAGTGAGGAAAACTATCCACCCAAGCCTCACCATGGAACACTCCCAAAATAGCGCAAGTCACGTAATGTATATTAATAGAACATAGATGTTTGGGTACCTCGCGCCACTTTCCCACTAGTTAATGAAGTCATCCTACGCATACAACCAATCCTGCCATTCTCATCGTAGTCCCACTGCCACACCCTGCCTGCACACACCTGGGCCATAACCATGAATCCCACCCACAAACACCAGGGCCACAACCACCATCCCGATTGAAAACACTTGGGCCACTATCAACACCCGTAACCACGCCTGCAAACACATGGACTAGAACAACCACCGACACTCCCGAAGACACCTAAGCCTCATCCCGAAGACTCTTGTGAAACCACTTGCCCGCACACACCTAGGCCAACCACTACAAATACCCTGCCCAAAGAATATTGGGATATAATGGACCTCAGTCCATCACGACCTGCCCGAAGAGTCTTGGGCTATTCAGGAAAGGGAGTAGAAAAGGAGATAATAACCAGCCACTCATAGGAATAATTGGAAAAACAACCTCCCCCATGAAATGGGGGTGTTCGGCACTAAGTGATCAACTTGGGTGGGGTGAAAATAAGAAACATAAGAACTACAATTATATATATAGGTAACCAGAACTCATCCCAACCTAGGGTTTCCAAACCCAACCTAAGCACAAACATTCTGCTGCTATTCATTCATAAAAGAAAGCACAACACTCACGGCCAAGTCACAACTCATTCCCAAAACCAATTCCGCATTTAAATAATTCTTGTTTTCATGTTCAAGTGATCCCATTTAAGTTAATTCTTCACTAATGGGAAACTAACAGGAATAACCATAAGCAAGATAAAGAGAAATAGCCAAACAACAATTTAAGCATTCACACCCAGTTCCCTTGTGAAGTCACAGAGACAAAGGGATCGGTGAGATCCCTCAATGTACTAGAACCAAACCATGCCTCAAGATACAGCCCCACACGGCTTCAGATTCACAACCAAAAACCGTGCCACAATAGAAGATCCCATCCTCATCCACATCACCCCATGAACATGAAACAGTACGACACACCTACTACCATAACATGTTAGGAAGCTTCCAGGTTCAAGAACATTATTCATTAGGTTATTCCTTATGTTTATTAATCAGGGTGGTCACACATGGATTCTTGTTTTACTGAACGTCCATTTAATCAGCTTAGTTTACGTGGTTTAACCAAATTCACAATGTTAGAGTCAATAAATCATCACAGAAGATGGTGGTTCATTAATGCACAATAATAGACCACCAACGTCCATGATTTTCAGTGGGAATATGCCCGCACAATTCAAAACATAAACAATCAAGGGTAAGGAAAAGCAGCAGAACATCGATCACACACCACCTTCATTATTTAAGGTCCATTTGTTATCTTCATTAACATTTGGTTTCATCGAGTCCCACAGAAACAGTAGCGTACCCACCTCGCATGATACACAGTAAGGAGAGAAAAAGGAAAATCCCTACTTGGATGATCAAGGATCGAAGTTCTTCTCCGCGTGCCATGAACTGGGGATGCGCGACTTGTAGGGGAGGAACGTCGGGGACTCCAAGGGTGAGCAGAAAGGCTCTAGCACAAGCACACCACTTGCCTCGGGAAGGGGAACTCCAAACGCACCAGGAAGAAAGTAGAGGAAAAGAGGAATAAGAAAATGAAATTCCCGCGCGATATAATAATGAGATCCCATCGTTACGGGATATTGAAATTTGAAAGGATTTAAAGTCGGATCGTGATTTCACCATGCGGTTGGGTGGTTACACATGACTAAATTAATTGTTATTTAATAACTCTTATTGGTAAAACGGGGTGGTAATAGCTGTGGCTTTAAATAATTTTATATAAACAAAGGGAAAACATTACGCGGACACACATCTGGGTCCATTGAGGGTCTCCCCACTCATAGGAATTCAAATATTGATTATAGGGCTAAAAACGGCCTTGAACCACTTCCCAAAAGGTTAAAGAGGCTTAAAAGTGGAATTACGAGAAAAACTGCAGAAGAAAAACCCAACAAGGCCAGGTGGCACCGATCGTGCCACACACCGATCAGTCACACCGACCGGCGACACTGATCGGTCGCACCGATTGGTGAGGCACCGATCGGGGACACACCGATCCTGCCACACACCGATCGTGCCACACACCGATCATGTCACACTGATCGGTCGCACGCCGATCGGTCACGCGCCGATCGGTTTCACGCCAATCGGTCGCACCCACCGAGACACCACCCTTAGGATCCAGATTTTGGCACAGGGATTGACCATGAGGGCCTGGGCCATCATATACATTTTTGGTAAGGTAATGATTATGGGGTCTTAAATATCAATACATCCCTGTCGGGAAAGTAAGCATGGTTGTGGTTTTATCACATATGCATCTAAGGTAAAAAACCTTGAGAAGTATTGGGTTGAGTATTTACTGACTATTATTATATTTCATGGTCACTCTACCCTTACTATGCACCAGGTTTGACACTACTGTTAGATAATATTTTATAAATTCCAATTTTCGTTACAAACAATTTGGACGTTTTTAAAAATATTTTAATGATTTAATGATATCCAAAAAGAAACCATGTTTATGATTATGAGATTAAAAAACATAAAATATAAATTTAGGATAATAGCTACACCAAATTTATGATTATAAATTATTATTTTAAATTCAAATTTTAATTAACTAATTTAGGATATGGCATTTTTTAGAAATAGAGCATAGATAAATGAATGGTATAAACACTCATGGTCATTGTATAAATTTACCTACCAAGTAAGCCAATACAATTTGTATTGGATACGAGAAAACTATGGATATATTAGGGTAGTTTAATAATTTTATGATTGATAACCATGCACATATAGAGCAACATGATGTTACATAGAATGATACAACTATATTAGATCATTTTATTTTCCAAAATCCCTTATCATTTAGTAGAAATAAAAATCCAATGGTAGCTGAGCAATGGATTATGTCACATAAAAATATATTTCTAGCCTTGGGATGTGATAAAAAGAAAAACTTTATCCATGAAGTATATTGTCTCAAAGGCTATGCTAATAAATAGAGTTATTAAATCTATAATACTAGATCAGATGTTGAAATAGAACACATGGAATAGATTTATTTTAATTTATAATTATTCAAAAAGTATTTCCCTCATGTGAATAAAATTAAAATAAATATAATGTTAATTACCTTAAATTAAAAGGTATAAGAATGTGTTTCTAAGAATGAGGATGAATTAAACTATCAATGTATGATACAAATTATATACGCAATATATAATTCATGATTGAACATTTCTATATAGGGATCAATATATGCCTCTAAAGGGAATTAATTTCTTAAACGTCTTCCTTATATGATGAAATAGTTTTATATTCCATCAAAACTGAGAAGGTATTTCCTTGATCTTATACATTCATGTAGAATCAGAAGATGAAGAGGTCTTCCAAACACCAATAAAAAGGGAATTCATCGAAGAATAATAATAAAATAAATAAATTTCAATCATGTGAAATTTTTTGAATGAAACATCCTAAAAACATGATAAAGGTAATGAGAGTGTATTACATGTTTGGAGACAAGATTCAATTGGACCATGAATATAATTAAAAGATTGATACCAGAACAATTTTTTTTCTCAAATATTATGAAATGGTGAATTATTTAAACTAATGTCTGAAGAGTCAATTGAATCTTCTATAGAAGAGTTAGAGGAGAGAATTCTAAGATTATGCAATCGCTACTGCTAAGGTGGAAATTTTTAATGAGCTGGTGGAAGGTACTTTAATATTTTCTTCGAATTTAGTTAATTAATTATTTTATTATAGGTCCTCACACTCTTTTATATCTTATACACTTTCTAAGAAATATAGATATTTCCTTAGCACTTTTATAAGGGAATAGTGGAAGTTTCACTATAATAAGGATGTGTCAGGAAGTCCCAATTATAGCACATAAGCATAGATTATCTATTAACCTTATCATCATACCTATGGTTGTGTTTTATATAATCTTTGGTATATATTTTATTTCAAAATATGATACAAAAAATAAATAAAAGGAGATTGAAATTATAATTCATGATGAATATTTATAATTTATTATCTTTAGAAAAGAGAAATATTCATCTACTACATGTTTATATCAACCCCAATTAGCTATACCTAATAAGATTCTTGGAATACAATAGAAAAAATAGAGAGAGAGAATGTATTTTTCAAATTGATTATGTTCATATTGTAAAAGAATAAATTTATTTATTTGTTGATGGATAACCTCGACACCCACAAGAGCCTGAAATTGATTTGTCTAATAATTCAATCCCTAATAAATGACCTAACAAAGACACCATATGGAATGGATACTATGAAATTCATGGTGTTGATGAAATAACTATAGGAGTTGTGTGACACAATGTTTATACACACTAGTGTTTCACCATGGGGTTACCTTGTTCTTTTCATTAAGAATACATATAGATCGATGAAATTTTTCATTGATTATAGGGAATTCAATGAAATAAAAATAAATAACTTGTAATCTTTCCTTACATTGATATCGTATTCAATAAACTTCATAGAGATCAATATTTTTCAAAGATTGATCTTTGTTCTGAGTATCATTTACTATGATTAATGAAAGGAGATATAACAAAGAAATCATTTTTAACAAGGTATGTACATTATAAGTTTACATTAATGACATTTTTATTGAGTAATGCACCATCTATTTTCACGGATAAAACAAAAAAATAATTCATGGAATACCTCGATGAATTATTTTTGGTATTTATTGATGATATATTAGTGTATTATAAAATCATTTAGGACCACAAGATTCAAATTTAGGTCATTCCCGAGGATCTTTTAAGAAATTATATTTATGGGAAATTTAGAACATGTGAATTTATGATTTTGGAAGTTTTCTTCTTGTCTATATTTTCTCTTGGAATGGAATCTCAGTTGATCCTGTAAAGATAATGATAGTAAAAGAATGCCTTATATTAGTGAACAAAACTTAAGAAAATAGTTTCATTAGTTTATCAGGTTAATATTGGTGACCGATTTTAAAGTTTACTAGATTGGATACCCTGTTAACCAAGCCTAGATATAAATTGGTTAAGTTCACATAGATAATGAAATTTTAAGAATGTTTCAAAGAATTAAAAAAAAATATTTTTAAATGCACAGATTTCGTCTTTACCATCAAGAAAAATATAGGTTTTTGATATATAGTATTACATTGATGAATGAAATTGATTGTATCCTTATACATAATAATAAAGTTATTATTTACACATCTTGATGTTTAATGACTCATGAACAAAACTATCCAACCAATGATCTAGAGTATGTAGTTGTATTCTGTTTTTTTGAAGACATGGAGATATTTTCTCTGTAGTGAATGATATGAGATATACATAGACCATAATAGATTAAAATACATATTTTCACATAAATAGCCTAATATGAGGTAACAATGTTTGACTGAATTACTCAAGGATTATGATTTCTCAATAAACTACTACCTAGGGAAGGAAAATAAGTTAGAAAATTCATTTAGTAAGGAAGATCATGGATTTATGACCCAAATTAGGATTGATTGGGATTATATGTTCATATATATAGTGATAATAGATATAGTAATTAATATGGAAGGGAAGAAGTCACCATTTTTTAAATGACAACCTAACCACATTTATTGGAAAAGATATAATGTTCCCAATATGATGATAATAAATTTCAGTATAAAATTAATGATATGAATGATGATAATTTAAAAGAGTTTATTTGTAAAGATGTTGTTCTAAAATATGGAAACAGAATATTTGTTTAATTTATACCAAAGATAGAAATTAATTTTATATTATTCTCATTGCTTGAATTTCTCTATAAACCCCGTAAGAACCAAGATGTATAGGGATTCTCTATGGCATATTTAGATGGTTAACATAAAGAATAAATTACCGATTATGTATCTAGATAATTAGTTTTTTAATAAATGGAGGAGGAGAGATGAAATCCTAAAGGGGTTATGCTTCCTCTATCTATCTTTATATGGATATAGGATGATATTACATTGTACATTGTCACAGGACTAACAAATACTCTAGAGAAGAAAGATTTAATATTTTTTATTATTGATATCCTTCACAAAAATACACATTTCTTTTATATAAGAGAAGATTTACCGCTTTCATGACTTACTCAGATCTATATTAATGAAGTAGTAAGAAATTAGGGTGAGACTTCTTTAGTTGTTTCTGATCTTTATCCATGATTTAAATCTAAATTGTGGATGTTTCTTCAAAAGTATCATGATATTATGCTTCATTTGAGCACCACCAACCACCCTTAAATAGATATATAATCATAAAAGACTATTAATATATTAGAAAAAATATTGACCTCAAGATCACATAACATTCAAGGTATGTAGAATTAGTATTTAACTTTAATAGAGTTTTTCTATAATAATTTTTCTATTTAAGGTATTTGAATGGAATAATATGAAGAATTATATAGAAAGATATAGTGTGATTCATTATTTTGTGCTGAAGTTCGTGAGAGGAAATATGTAACCCATTACTTGTTGTGGATAAAATAACAATGGTAAATACTATTTTGACTCATATATAGGTAGATAAAAATAAAAAAACATGTTATGTTGACAACCATAAAGTGAGGGAACATGTTTTCATAAATGTATCTCTATGGAAGGGTGTTATATAGTTTGGTAAGAAAGGGAAATTGAGAACTAAGTATATGAGACCATTTGAAATTCTAGAAAGAATTGGAGTTGTGGCTTATAATTTGAAAATTTCACTATAAATATATAAAGTACATGATGGGTTATTTATGTCATTACTATGAAAGTACATTCCAAACCCAATTAATGTGCTTACCTATAATGAAATAGAATTGGAACCTATTCAATCTTACTATTAAGTTGATATATTGATTCTTGAAACTAGAGAGTATGTATTGATGAATCAGATAACTTGATTAGTAAATTTCATTTGAAAAAATCATAAACTCTTGGAAGAAACATGGAAACCATAGAATTTAATGAATAATAACCACCCTCATTTGTGTAGAAAATTATATCCCTAAAAATTTCGGGAATGAAATTTTTGTAGAAGGATCGATTGTAAAACCAAATTTTTAATTAGAAAAGTAAAAATTATATTTTAATAAAAAACTTCAATGACCATTTTAATATTACATGGAAAATATATTCTAATTTGATAGGATGGATTTTGTTTGAACGTGTTTTGTCAAAATAAGATTAGAATGATTATTTTAAATATCCATTATATATAATCATATTATGAGTTACTAAAAATGTATTATTTAAATTTTACTTATTTCATTTATAATAATTTATTATAATATGTGGAATTAATAATTTATTGAATTTAATTTTTTAGATATAAATAAGATATCATTTATAGGTAAAAGAGATATTTTCTAGAAAATGTTTTACGACATAATGTATTCTCATTTTAATTTATTGAAATGATTTTTAATGATAAATGGTTTAAATAAAATTTATATAATATATTTATAACTATATTAATTTAAATCCATATAATGATTATCACTAGTCATATAGTAAATATAAGATCATCTTATACTTGAAAATTTTATTTCATGGAAAACAATTTTTTGATAGAAATTATAGATATTTTTTTAAATTATATTCTAACACCTATAAGACTTGAATTTTATGAAAATATATTGCATATTGGGAATAAAAATAATTAATATTAGGTAATAATTAAAACTTAATTTTTTATAATAATAAATTGTAAAAATAATCAACATTTATTAGCGCGTTTAATGTTAGAACGAGTTTATTGGGAGTTATTCAAAAACTATTTGGGTCAAAATGATATGAAAACATTATGAAATATCAATGGGTTTTTTATTTATACCTTATAATTATCCCATTTTAACATGATCCATTTGTGACTTATATTTAAAATAAAGTGACATGACATTATTGAAAACATTTGATAAATTAAATGTGTTCCACTCACCTCAATTATAAAAGAGAACCTTCTCCCCTCAATTTCTCCCACATATCAATCCATTTATCTAAAACACCCCATAAATAATATCTCCAAAAAATCATTAGATATGTCTAATGTGTTTTGGTATTCCCAATATATCAACCCTAGGGTCCTTAATAAGATATGAAAAATGAGGTTTCTCTAAGAGATGGTAAACATCTTCACTAAGATATTTAATTTTAATTTTTTATTTTACCACCACTAATTATGTCATATAAATTAAAATATAATAAAAATAATAAATTTATTATTTTGATATTTTATTTAGTTTATTTCATAATATTTATCCATCTCATTCTGTATCAAATGGGAAACAAAACAATCACTCGTGTGTAAAGTAGACTACCACATCACGAACCAATTTAGTATGTTTTCCATAACCGACTCACATGGATAGTATTAATGATGGAAATTATGGATATATATTATAATTATTATTTTACATTGAAAAATAATATTAATATATCATAAAATTTATTACTCTTTCACCAATTAATGAAATGATATCATCGATTGTGCGTACGTACGACCTACCATCTCCCTTGAATAATTATATCCATTTTCCTTGAAAAAAATTCATGAATGATTATAAAAATATTAAAAATGAATAAATATGATATTTATAACATTAATATAATTTTGGATATGATGTAACAATATCCAGTGCTGGAAAAATGGATCTTATATAAGAAAACATGCATGAGAAGAATAAGTAGTTAACTTCTAAAACAATGGGAGTAAAGAAATATTATTAATAAATGGGTGATAATATGTTATAAAAGGATCATATATGATATTTTGAATATTAATATGGTAATAGTGTAAATTAATAACACGTTTAAATCCATTATACATGTCGTTAAATATTGTTAAACTATTAAGAATTATGAGGTGTGAGATCTTATCTCAATTTCTTTTCCATTGTGACATATTTGTTATTAGGTACCTATTCAATTTTATGTTGTGTATATACTGACCCTTGGATATATTTAACATGAATTACTATTAATTAATTATGAATAAGTTTTTGATATAATTTTATTCTTTCAATGGTTTATAATTTAAAATATTCCAAAGAGGTAATAACTTATTTAATAACCATACAATTTTTTGGGATTTCTTTTATTTTCATTGAAGGAATATTTTAATTTTTTTATAAGAAACAATAATTATAATATACTATAGATATTTAAGGATATTAAATATTTTATTCTATATTTTCCTTTATTTGGAACACGAATCAAGAAAATGAATGTTTAATGGAAAAATTAAATTATTAATATTTTTATTAAATATATTTTTCTTTCATGTCCATATTTTTAAATGTTTTAAAAAGAAATGCATTTTATAAATAAAATGATTTATTAAGGACATTTTAAGTAATACTTGACTTTTAAAAGGTATTAAAAGAATCATTCTACTAATTTTTTGAATCCATTTTTGTCTACATTGTTTATAAAAAGTCAAAAGGATTGATTTTTAATGTATGTGGTGTTAATATAATTATATACTCTAGAAACCCTTTTATAAAATTTATATTTTTATACAAATTTTCAATTTTTTTATCGAGGAAGCACTTTAATTTAGGGAAAAATCAATATTTCAATTACATTTTAAATATATTTTCGGTGGACATGATCTTATTAAAAAACATATATTTCTATTAAACCAGTGGTCATATCTTTTCCTTATTAATATTTATGTATTTAAATTTATTCGGACTAATTCACTTTATTATGATAATTTTACATAATATTTCAGTTAAATTTATATATTATTTGTATCATGGATACAATTATTTCTTAATTATTATACCATTTTGACATATTGTGTTTTATTATGAATGTTATTTAATTGACTGAAGAAAATATTGATATATTTTTATTGTATAATAAATATGGATATTTATTGAAAAAGAATTTTATTTTATGATTTTAATTGATCATTAAAAATATATGGAATTAGTTGGATTTGACTTGACTTGCAGGGCTCAGTTATAGATACCCCACTGATGCATCAACAAACCTCATGAGACAAATAATTCGACTAAATCAGAGTGTTATTGGATGTATAATTTCCCATAGTTTTAAACTATCCTAGAAAAGGGCTTGATGATATATATATCATGATGTTTGAGATCATGAAATCTAATATTATTCATTTCATTCATTGAGAATTTAGTTATTATTAGAAATGAGATTATTGAATTGATATTATCCAAGGTTGAATTTCATACTCATGTGAAAGATTAAATGACATGTGTTTTCAATTTTATACCTTACTAAATTTATTACATATTATTTATATATGATACCTTATTCTATATGTAACACATATTGATCATTTGAGATAACCCATTTTTTATTTCCTTTCCCCAAGATATGAAGAAAAATTATTTGAATGAGTTAAAGGATAGTGAATGTTTTCTATTACTATAATTATATTTTAATCCCAATAAAATATTAGTATATTTATTTATATGGATTTCCAATACTACTTGAAAAACATCCATTTATAATTAGACTCTTTATGTCTATACAAATGTAATAAAGAAACTACTAGTTCTAGTTTACTAGATTCAGGATTGTTATATATGCATTTTAGAGTTCATGATAAAATATCTAAGTCCTGATAAATAAGTTTTTTTAAACTATAACTGTAAATCTTATACAAAAAATGCATTTATTAATGATAAAAAATATTTAGGTGATAAATATCAGTATTTTTGGAGATCATAATATTATGATTTCATCATATGAGTCTATCGATTGTAACACATTTCTTTTTATGAGAAATCCTCATAAATATTCCTTTCCAAAAATAAATATTTTGAGATAATAAGAACATTTATAATGGAATGATAATAAGGCTTATACCTATAATAATATGTCATTAAAGTCCCCAATGTAATGGGTTTTCACAGTGTACAAAATTAATAATTAGTAAAATTTTCATAAAGATACCCTATCATTATAAAACTTTAGAAGATATCCTGTTGAGGAAAATTATATGAAGTTCCGAACATAATTCTTTAACACTTAGGATAATTTTGAAGTTATACTGGATAAAAAATGATGTATCCAAAATTTTAATCTCATTAATATGAACCTAAATGGGATAATTAAAGAGTTGTTATATCATGGTATAAACAACCCAAATAACAAAATTATTTTATTCAGGCTTTAGTGGAAATAGAATATTATCTTTATATATGGAAAAGGAATGTAAAAGAATCAGGAAAATGATAGATTCAATAATATGTTAGTTATAATGAAATACAAATTTGAGCATGGTGAAGATCTTTTTTTTGAGTTTAGAACAACTTGATACTTATTAAATTTTTCATTTGATATTTATTTGAGTAATATTTACTGAGGATAAAAACATCATGTATTTATTAACGTTTAAATAAATTTTATTAGGTTTTCAAAAATAGTGTAGATGAAGTTCTATCAATGCCTGATTTGCAGTTTTTTATGGAATACATCATTATGTTAAAAACATATATATGTAAAGATTAAGAATAAATGAGTTGTAATTTGGGGAATTTTAAAAAGATTAAAATCATTATTATTAAGTGTATAACTGTTATGAAATACATATATGAATTTATAGGGTATTCCATTTTTATGGAATTCCTCGCACTACAAGATGAGTTCCATGTCGTAGATATATTTATTGTGTACTTTTATAGAGATGTTGATATCTATAATATGTGGAATTAGTAGAGATATTTTGAGATAAGAATAAATAATAAAAATATTATTCTAAATAATAATGATTATTTTAATTTATTCTTTAAAATTGAATATCATTTAATGAGGGTATTATTAGAATACACCTTGAGATAAAAACTAAATCCAAGAGAAATTATGGGAATCAATATCTGGGTATTTTATAATGTTAATTTATTTAATGAGGCTACTTTATTAAATATATGTTATGTTTATAGGACATTTAAAATGAAATTATCAGTTAATATGTCCACCTATCCCTGTGATTTTTTTATAATCTTGAGGGCATGAAAATAAAAAATAATGTAACTGATGTTACTACTTTTGGGGATTGAGAGGAGAAACCAATGAGAAAGATGGATCAAAAATAATAAGGAGGATGATGAGTAGGGGGATGATGGGGACAATGAGGCGGAATAATTTCTTATATTCTATAATGAAAAATAAAAGTAAAAAGTTAAATTCAATCTTGAAAAACTATTAGTGTCCCAAAGAAAAGAAGTTGAGTTTTAGGAATCTGTTGATATATTTGGTGATGAACTGAAAGCTACAGAAAGTTAAAATATCTTGTTTTATGTGAGCTACATAAAGAAATATTTTTAGTCAAATCTTATATGAAGTAGATTATTGGGATTTTATTTATTTTCATTATGATATTCTTGAATAGAGATTAGTGATCTAATTCAAGAGGAGAAAGTTGAGAAGGAACTTGCGGGATGTGATTAAAAACACCTACCATAGAAGATGAAGTCATTTGTGTAATATGTTGAATAAAAATAATAAGAATTTTGTTCATTTGTTTCAAGACTATTCATGGAAAACTCAAATTATAAAGATAACTAATTTCTAGTCAATATTTTTTACCTTAGACATCCCATGTTTCATATACCGTAGGTTTCCTGTGGGGGTCTGACAATTAAAAATAAAACATACCATCTATACACTATTTAACTAACAAATTTTGGTTTTGTATGTATGTTAAAAATAATAGAATCATATGTTATTCCAAACTATACAAGTTCAATTCCTATAGTTTTTGAAAGGATTTAAAGTAGAAATTTGAGTCGATAAAAACATGACAATAACAGATTCACCCCTATCAGTTGTGTTTACATGTTCCAATATAATTAAAATTAGTATTAGAGAAAATAATCCTTTCTTTAGATATATTAAATTATCTTAATTGATATATGAGTAAAAGGGTAACTCTGATAGAACAAAAAAAATTTCTCAGTTATTTCTATTAAAAACATAGTTCCATAGATGGAAAATTAAGAATTCATACCTATCAAAACATTCACGGAAGTGTCAAATAATATATTAAGAAATATGTTGAAATTATCGTAAAAGAAGTAAATAAAGATCATAAAGAATAAATATGAAACACTATTAGATAAGGGTAATCATAATAGTGATGATTGATTTGTTATATCTATGGACAATTATTTCACTAATTAAACAAGTTAATGTTATGATAGTTATTTCATTGAATATAGTAAATACCACTATCCAAAGGTTATATATTATCTAAATATTATCACTATTGATAAGGTTAAATATATATCTAGATCCAAAAGGTACTAATTGATGAAAAAACACAGCTTGAATAGGAGGTTGAATTAATGAAAGAACCATTTGTAAAGATGATTAGTTCCTACAACACTTTCACAAAGGCGGTAAAACCCAAGGAAATTTTTTTTACCCTTTATAAAAAATATTTCTCTATAATTTTTGAATAATTTTAAATATTATAACTTCATGAAGATTTTTATAAAGTATTTAAAGGAATTCTTCCATTCTTTAGAATGTTTTATAGTATCTTCCTAAACTTCAAGCATAACGGTCTAAAAGTTAGATAAAAATAATGAAATAGATGGATAACTATTTATTAGTGATAATAAAAATGAATGAGGCTCAAATATATAAGATAATTAATGATTTTTATGATAGGGTAGGATAAATGTTATATGAAAAAATCACCCTCAAACTTAAATTTATATGGTATAAATTTAAACTAAAGAATAATGAAAAAGAAAAATCTGAAATGATCAAATCAATTAGAAGGAATTATATCTCCACAAAAATTAATGAAGTGATTATATCATAAAAGTAGGCCCACAATGGTGGGAAAGAGAACATAAGAAAAAAATAGACAACCCTTTACCTCAAACTCATGGAAAAAAATATCCTACATCTTTGTTAAATATATTTTCACTAAAATGATAATTTTTAGAATTTAATGATATAAGTTATAATAATTAAAAAATATGAAGGTGAAATATAAAACCTAAGTTCAATTAAATATTTTAATCATACAATTTTAAAAATAAATATAATAATTCTTACATTTTAATATTTCATAGAACAGAAATTCTAATTTTATAGTATGAAAATTAATTTTGAACTTACTTGGTAAAATTAGGCTATATTTTTTTGGAAAATTTTCTCTAGAAAAATTCTTTTATGAATAATTGAGAATTTAGTGATTAAATATTCATATTATTATTTTTAATAATTTATTGTAATATTTTAAAATAATAATTTATTTACTATAAATTTAATATAGATAATGATATGATCATTCAATGGTAAAAAATAGATATTTATCAAAAAACTGTTTTAGGCATAATGTATTCCCATTTTAATTAATTAAAATAATATTTAATATTTAATGAATTAAATTAAAATTTAAATTATATATATAAATATATGAATTTAAATTCATCTAATTATGATTAATAGTCAAATAGTTCATATAAGGTCATCTTATGATTAAGAATTTTATTTATTGAAATACCTTTTTTGACATGTTTTATGAGTTTATTTTTAAATTAAATTCTACAAATTCTATGAATTCAGAATAATCATTCATTTTAAAAGATGTTATTAGTGTTCCATATTGTATATAACATGAAACACCAAGCTTAAATGATCTGAGAAATATATTAACAATATAAATTAGCTCTTCAATTAAAGGGTATGGATATTACTAATTTCTTTATGAAATATTTATATAAATGTCTTCATCAATATAAATTTATTGATAAATTATTAATAAATAATAACATAACTTTCCATAAATATATTTTTTATAAAAAAATATATTTCCATCAAAAATGAAATTTATTGCTTTTGTGATCAAATAATATAATTAATTTATCAAACTTTTAGAAATGTTATTTTATAAAATTAACATCATTTTTGAAATCATTATAACTAAATTATCATATAGTGAAATTTTTAGATTTTGTGGAAATGTAAAAATTTTATAGAATATTGAGAATTACCTATTTTTCAAATATTATCATTTATATTCCTTAAATTAAGTAATTTAAATGTTCTACTATATTTTCAATTTATTAGTAAAATGAATTATAAATTAATTATTTAGAATAAACTATTTGACTTCATTTAAATCATTAGTTTTTATGATTTTGGTTTAAATTTATATGTATGTGTAAAAACATGATTTTTTAAAAACTATTTATAAATGCATAAAGTTTATCCTTTTAAATTAATTAAAATAACCCCTAATAATGAATTATCTAATTTTAATTCATATATTATATAAAACACCCCAATCATTTTATGGAATGTTTCTCTTAAATACATTCTATTCATAGCCTATATTTCATAAAGAATTGTGTTTCTTTGAAGAAACACTTTTTTATTTAGGATATAGTCATAACCTATCCATTAAACATAAATTTTCCACTTCTGTGTTTTGAATTTTGAAAAACAAACATACACGGTTGCAATCAGGGTGATATTTAGACTGTTAGAATTGACATAGTTTTCAATAAATAGTAACCAACCATTATGAAGATTAACCTACTTATATGAATAGTAATATACCCTTATGAATAGTAATATGACTCTTATGAATGGTAACGATACCTATAAAAGTGTAAATAAAATTTAGGCACCTTAAAAATGAAGATGAATATTTGAAGTGTTTATATTTTTTGATTAAATAATGATTTTAATTAAATATTAAATTTATCATATGTAGAATATTTTTTATAAAAATAGAGCTTATTTTTTCATTATACACATTGAAAAATGGTTAGGGTGAATTTTTGGGATTTTTATGAAATACATGAATTTTTGGTGAATAGTAAAATCCATTAATTTAGCATATAAATACATTATAAATTAAATTACCTTTTACCAGCATCATGAGTGATGTAAGCACTCAAATATTGAAATAACTTTTTTTTATTACTATTCTAGTTCATGGAATACTCACTATTTCTTGTATTGAAAAGAAATAATAAAATAATGATTATAATATTAAGAAAACTCTCCTCCTCTCCACTATAGAAACCACCCCTCAAACCCTCTTCCTCCCACACTAGTCAAGCTTCAAGACTTGCCCAAATTCTGCCAAATACTGTTCCCACAACCTCTCCCCACTTCCAAGGCCTTCTGGTTTCATGAACTGTCCAGAAACAAAGTCCTTAAAAATATTCTCAAGGAGGAGTACTCAAGAGGTGAACCTCTCTTTTTTCAAATTCTTTTACAAATTCCATTATTTTTTTACTCTTCTCAACTCACCTCATAAAAATTCCATTATAATTCTAATACCTTACAGGTACTGTATTTTCATTATTCTAATGAAATATTTCATCATAATATCTCTTTTTCCTATCCTTTTATACTATTAATGCAAACACCATCCGGGATGTGTTAATCTATCAGACTCAAGGAAGACGGGTTTTCAATTTGCATTACTATCTTCATTACTATTCATGAAACATTTTTATTAGTTGAACCATATAATTATATATTTATTATATCTTATTTGATGTTCAGTAATGGTTACACACACATAATATAGAATAATAATACAAAACAAGTTCATTGTGCACAAAACCACCAAGCCAAATCCATTATTTTATCATTAACATATCAAATGAGTCAACCTCTTGGTATATAACCAAAAACATTATAATATAATTTATATCGCTTTAATTTTACTAATAAATATTAACAATTTTGGATGTTTAACCACATTTCAAATGAACTTCCATTCATGAATACAAGTAAACGAATCATGAAAACCAAGGAAGAAAATGCTTCCAAAACATTAAAATTGAACCTATTAAACCAACAAAAAAGGCCATTAATGAACCAAATAATATTATAACATATCAATTAAATTTTTATGCGGTTCTAGACTTATTACTTAATAAATCCATGTTTTATTATTCATGTAGTTAAGAACAATCAAGAACACATTTTAACATAAGGAATGAGATCCTCTTTCTCACATTTATTCAAGAATCCCCCTTTGTTATGTCCTTTTACTTTTAATTCATAATTTTGGGGTATGTTCTCACACCTCCCCCACACTGACCTTATGATATATAAATAATGGTATTCCCCTTTACCTCTCATTAAGCCCACTCAAGAACACCTGTTACCATGCCGAAATGTTTGTAATGGGTTTCTCATCTCACTTTCAATTCTATGAGATTTCCATTGTTCACCGATTATTTCTTTAATGTAGTTTATTTTTACTAAATATTTATGATTAATATCTTGATTATATTTATATTTCTGAGATATAATTATTCAATTGATGGTTATTAACTTTTGTTCTATATGATTTGATTGACTACAATGTGGTAAGGATCATTGTCTCATTTTCCACTTGGTTCTGACTTACTTTGTACTGTGCACCTAATAATTATTATGTGGTGTACCTACTACCAATTTGAGACCACTTTTACATTGAAATTAAATTTCTATTAGATATTCATATTCTGGTTTCATGGATATGATTATTGTCTTAAGGTATATACCCTTTCACATACGGTGTCTATTTGGAATGTTATTTTAACAATTTAAATATTGAAGAATCTGTATTCTCTACTATATATAGATATTGAGATGTAAATTTTTACTTTTATTCAATCTATGTATAAATAATTATTTGGAAATTCATTGATAAGGGGACCACTATAAGACCTCGATGCATCGATATGTCTCATAAGACAATCAGTTGGCGATAAACACTTCAAGTCTATTTCTAAATATAAGATGAGTTTCTACCTATAGAACTAAACCATTTTAACAAAATTACGGTTTCATGTGCCAAGTACATGACATAAAATTAATAAAAATTATCTTTATTCATTATTAGTTATTATAATCCATTAGGATTTCACTGTTAAAAAATCTATGGATGCAGTTTCATTCTTAGTTTTTTAATGGATTGTTTTTTTCTTTATTCACCATGGCATATTGACTATGCCATGTTGTGTATGATTAAGTTATTATTGATTAATGGTTCCACTATTTTTAACCCTTACAGAGCATTTTATCTCACCCTTTTCATTTTTTTTACCTTTAATAGATTATGAAGAGTAGATCGTTTATTCTTTTATGTGGATGCAATTTTTAGTTTTTGTTATGTATTGTATTTATTTACCATGCTCAATGTAATTTCAGTAACATATATGTATCTAGTTTATCCAATACATCTAAATTGATTGTTCCTTTGAGATTTTATTCCTATTAATCATTCTAATGTAATAAGTAATGCAACTGCTCTAGTCTAGAGGAGTTGAGGTGTTATAGTTGGTATCACATGAAGTTTAGTAGAAAAAAACATGGAAACTCGATTAGAAAATGTAGATTTGGGAGCAAAGGCCTAAGGTATTATTTTAGGATCAACATACAATAAATTCCTATAATTTTGGTAAGGAATAGATTATGTGGATATTTTTTGAAAATGCATCCCTGTTTAGATAGAAACAGGTAGAGGTGGCTCTGGCACAGATGTACCTAGATGTGAAAATTATGACAAAGAGTTTCAGGCATGACTCAGGTAATCCTGGTACATGAAAATGGGTCTTGATTCAATCTCGGTATTGACAATACAAGGGTATATGCTTTGGAAAATTGACATTTTCATTACAATCCATTATGAATGATTTTAATGTAAAATTTTCTTAGAGAAACCATGTTTATATGATTAGATATGCATATAATTTTAATTTATGTTATGTAATTTTCTATTTGAGATTATAAATTATGATACATAACCTAATATAGGGTATGAAATTATTTATAAATGACGCCAAATGGATGAAAATGAATCAATACTCATGGGAAGTGTAGGGATTTCCCCCCTGAGAAAGTCAATACATTAACTGTTGGAGTGGATCATATCATCACCCTATTTTTACAACTTACTTAGGTTGTAATGAATAACCATTTCATGCCTATGTTGGAAAATTTCATGTGGCATTGTAACGACTCGAAATTTTGAATAAATCTTCTTTCCTAATTTTATGTGTTATTTTATTTATTTTTATATTCAACAAAAATGTTTCATTTGATAACATGATTATAATTAAAATGAGACTGTTGGGTTTAGACGGTTATATGACCATTGGTCAATATGACCACTGGAAACTAAATGTTTTGATTATTGTCTCTAAATACAAGTAATAGTGGTTAATTATTATAGAAAGAAGATTTGATGGCCTCACCCAGTAGTCTTGGACCGATCGAAGCCCATCTAACAGAACTTGGTAAGGAGGTAGCACCACTAGGCTTTGCTCTGGACCAAACCCAAGCCGAACTTCATCGTGTGAAGCTAGAACGGAATCGCCTTCACGAGAAGTTCAAACTGATAGAAATTACTACTCATGCGATGTGGCTGAGCCTCCCTCAGATTCTATCACCTTAGAACACCTTACACTTAGGTCCTATGCTGGTGTGATAAGGGGCTATGTAAGGAGACTGTAACTGCCTTATGTAATCCCTTGTTTTAAATAAAAATTGGGATTTCTTCTTATGATGAAGTTTATGAATTTTCAAATGTCCGTATAAATATAGTATGCATATTTTTGATGAATTTTTAGAGAAAGAATATTTTAAAAATGTTTATGTAAACCTTAAATAAATAAAAATGTGTAATGATTTTCAAAAAATGGTCTTCTACAAATATGTTCAGTACGAAATTTAGAGTCCAATAAGATCAACATCATTATTGAGGAATAGTAAATTATGAATAGTGATTTTATGATTAGATTTAGTAATGTGTCCAAATAGATTAGTAATTTCACTTAAATAAAGTATTAATATAATCTAGGCACCTTGATTAAGTATTGTGATTCAATAAAATGGTTAAATAACGGTTTCATAAATTATTATTCAAGTATTAGTTTTTTTGGGTGAATAGTGTTTTTTAATTAAAAATATAATTAAAAATATTTAAAAAATTATTTTTATAAAATGGATTTCATTTTTGAACTCAGAGCGTCGATATAATGTTATGGTAATTTTTGGGGATTTTTCTGAAAAAATGAATTTTCGGTGAATAGTGTATTTATTTAAAAATTAAATAAAAATATTTAAAAAATTATTTTTATAAAATGGAGTTCATTTTTGAAATCAGAGCATTGATATTTGGTTAAGGTGAAATTTTGGGATTTTTCTCAGAAAGTTGAATTTTCAGTGAATAGTAAAAATACAGTTTTAGGGTTTCGGTTTGTTTAATGATCTCATAGTTGTGTCATGATGATGTCATGAGATATTTTAGGGGTTGGCCGGCCAAGGGTGATAAATTATTGTTTTTTGGGCCCCATGTGTCCTAAATCCATGGTAAATTCCAAGGGAGAGCACATGGTTTTGAGAAAACCACTTTTGAGGTGTCCCTTGGCCATTAATGCCTTGTCCCCTCACTTTCCCTATAAATACCAAGCCAACCTCTCATCCATTTCGACTCCCCACTCTCCCCCAACGAATTTATGGTCTCATTACCTCCCAAGAAGTCCTCCCAAGGTGCCCTCAAGCCCTCAAGGTCCCAACCTTTGAGTTTTAAGAGTTACGTTTTAAGGTAAGGGATCCAACCTCTCTCTTTCTTTTCAAGTGATCTCTTTTATGTTATTTCTTTTATGATCCATGTTATTATGTTGGATGATTTTCTTTTATATTCATTATACTGACCTTTTTATGTTCATATGATTAGAGACCCCCTCTTACTCTCATCATTTCATTTTATGAATGTTTAAGTGGCGCCGTTAGGCTGCCGAAATTTTTGTAACGGATTCTTTCTCCCTTCTGATTTTTCAAGATCTATTTTCATGTAAAGTATTTCAAGTTCCTTTTTATTATGTTGGGGTATGATATCTAAATTTATCATACTGATCTTTTATTATCATATGATGATAGAACCCATTTTATCTCTTCAATTCAGTATTTTGAAGATTTAAGTGGCGCCGTTAGGCTGCCGAATTTTTAAGTGGTTCTTCACCCTTCTCATTTTGAAGTTCTACTTTCATGTCAATTCATTCAAGTTCCTTTTTGTTATGTTGGGGTATTATCTCTATATCTATCATACTGATATTTTATGACCATATGATGAGAGACCCCATTTGATCTCTTCAATTCAGTATTTTGAAGTTTAAGTGGCGTCGTTAGGCTGCTAAATTTTTAAGTGGTCCTTGCACCTTTCTCCCTTTTCAAAGTTCTAATTCCATGTCAATTATTGAAAGTTCCTTTCTATTATGTTGGGGTATGATCTCTATATCTATCATACTGGACTCTTATGTTCATATGATGAGAGACCCTATTTGACCTTGTCAATTCATTTTTGTTGAAGTTTAAGTGACGCCGTTAGGCTGCCGAATTCTCATAAGAGAAATCTTATTTTTGTCTTCGTTTCATGTTCTTCATTTCATATGGTATATTTTCAATTTCATTACCATGTTCTTAAATCCCTTATATTTTTTTCTCTACTGTTTTATGGGTCATTTATGAATGTTGGACCCATGTCCCCTCTCTTTTCAATGTTTTCTAAAACCTTGTAACATAGTCGTTATGCTGCAGAATTTTCGTCTCAAAACGCCTCTCTCTTTTCTCAAAATTATTTTATGTTATAAATTGAATACTCAAAGCTCTTATTTCTACAAGGGTATTCACATATATATCAAAATGTTATATTTTAAATTCTGGGATTTACATACATGAGACCCGCTTTCGCTTTCCGTGGGTATAAAGTGACATTAAGATCATGTCTTTAAAGAAGTTTTTAAAACGTTATGATTATGAAATGAAACCCATTTATTTTGTGCTATATGGGTTCTTTATGAAATGTTTGATGATGATATATGTGGATAACATAATAATAAAGGAAAATTTAAGGGTGCGCCCTGATAGCGCTCCAATGCATTGGGTAATGATGTAACCACTAGAGATTACAATTTTCACGATACCTTGGTGAATAACCTTGGTAATTTTCAAATGACATCTTGGGGATGGACCTTGGTGATATGTTCATGATTGTCTATGTTAAATGATGTAGCCACATCTTTAAGTTATGAAAATGTTATTTTTATTATGATATGCCTCATGATTTCATTCTCATGCCTTAAAGTTCTTTTCATGACCTTATTGAAATATCTAAAGTTCACATGTAAAATGTTTCTATTGTTTCCCTTACTGGGCCTTCTTCTCACCCTTTCTTTTGATGTATGTCCTCATGTTATGTGATGCAGTAATGAACCTAGGATGTACATGAGGAGAAGCCTTTCAAGTGTTTAAGAAGAATGTTTTATGTTTTCATGTTTTAAGTTCCTGGTTTCCAAGACACTAAACCTTAAAGATCCTCGGTTTTGTAAAATGTAATGAAAGTTTATGTGATAAAAGGTGGGATGCTATAGTTGGTATCAAAGGATGGTTTAGTTATTTGTGGAAATTAGGATATGAAAACTTTATGAAGAAGCCTATAGAAAAGTTTATATATAGGAAATATTCCTAGTATTTTGGTGAGTATTGAGTAATGGGTTGCCAAACAAATACATCCCTGTCTGGATACGAGCAGGTAGAGGTGGCTCTGGCACAGATGTACATAGGGGTAAAACCCGAAAACACCTCTTTGAGCTAGACTCAAACGGGAACTGGTACACGATAACATGCCTTGTTTCACTCTTGGTTACGACACTCCCGGGGGATATGCTTTGGTAAATTCATAAGCTTAGTATGAACCATTGTTAAAGGAACAAAGATAAAATAAAATAAAGATTCACATAAGAATATATGATCATGGATAACCTTGATGAGAACCTAGGGGATGACAAGTTAGGGTATAATTTTCTTCTACAAGTTATCCTTATATGCTTTAAGTTCCATTTCATGATTATTAGCTAAGTATTTAAGCCCCTAATTATACATTCTCTTATTAGTTAATGGTGGGAAATGGAAGAACATGTCCCAACAACCAATGTGATAGGAAATGCGACGATTGTCGTATTAATATAACAGGGATGATTAGGGGATTAAAATATGATTATTATTTTATAATATGTTCACTATTTTGGGGACCCTATATGATCGAGGTAAATATATTACTACGGTATTTTCATTGAAGAGAATGGTTGACTTATATTTTGAAGAATCGATGAATTTAAGGTGGACTTATAGTAATTTAGGTTACTTATGGGAATGATTAACCTATATTGGGTAAAATATATTTAGGTTAGCTACTTTTGTTATAAGATATTAGGATTGGTTGATGTTGTTTGGAGATGAACAATGAAGTTTATTTTGGAAGACTATGTTATCAAATCCTTCTTGTATTTGGGTTTCAGTATTAGTTTGGTTTATTTTGAGGAATTTTAAGGACCATTATTTATGGAATGGTCTATGATGAACTTTGGGTAGTACCACGGAACATTGAAGATTTAAAAGTAGTTTCCATTCCTATAGGATTTTTTTTTCTTTTTGAAGAGTTGTTTTACCTTACCCTTTCTATTTTTGGGATAATATTTAAAGATAGAGGAAATAAATAGTTAATATTTTGTGGATTATGTGATTCTCTAGAAGTCGATTCTTGTGTTTTGATGAGACCAAGTAGTTGACAGTTATATTTTCTTATGTTTCTATTCTTTGTAGTAAATGAATTCCTCAAAATTATGAAAAGGAACGTAAAACAAAAATGTTGTTGGTTTACGTTTCTTACTAGGTAATCAAAGACCGTTTACACACATCCTATGTTTGGGATTTTCTTATTGTTAACTTTCTCCTAATCATGTTTTCTATCACTCTCCCTCAGAACATGACCCTTTGTTTTCTCCTCCATGTCCATGTTTTCCTACATAGAATCCTAGTGTGGGTTAACTCGGGTGACCTTTGTACTTCCCTTTCTTTATTTTTAAGTAATAGTGTTACTAACTCCTTTTCCGATATGGGACTTTCAATAAAATTTCAAAAACCAATTTTTAAAAATTGCGAGGACGTAATTTCTTAAGGGGGGAAGATTGTAACGACCCGAAATTTTGAATAACTCTTCCTTCCTAATTTTATGTGTTATTTTATTTATTTTTATACTCAACAAAAATGTTTCATTTGATAACATGATTATAATTAAAATGAGACCGTTGGGTTTAGACGGTTATATGACCATTGGTCAATATGACCACTGGAAACTAAATGTTTTGATTATTGTCTCTAAATACAAGTAATCTTGGTTAATTATTATAGAAGGAAGCTTTAATGGCCTCACCCAGTAGTCTTGGACCGATCGAAGCTCATCTAACAGAACCTGGGAAGGAGTTAGCACCACTGGGCTTTGCTCTGGACCAAACCCAAGCCGAACTTTATCGTGTGAAGCTAGAACAGAATTGCCTTCGCGAGAAGTTCAAACTGATAGAAATTACTACTCATGCGATGTTGGCCGAGCTTCCATCGGATTCTATCACCTTAGCACACCTTACACTTAGGTCCTATGGTGGTGTGATAAGGGGCTATGTAAGGAGACCGTAGCTGCCTTGTGTAATCCCTTGTTTTAAATAAAAATTGGGATTTCTTCTTATGATGAAGTTTATGAATTTTCAAATGTCCGGATAAATATAGTATGCATATTTTTGATGAATTTTTAGAGAAAGGATATTTTAAAAATGTTTATGTAAACCTTAAATAAATAAAAATGTGTAATGATTTTCAAAAAATGGTCTTCTACAAATATGTTCAGTATGAAATTTAGAGTCCAATAAGATCAACATGATTTTTGATGAATAGTAAATTATGAATAGTGATTTTATGATTAGGATTAGTAATGTGTCCAAATGGATTAGTAATTTCACTTAAAAAAGTATTACTATAATCTAGGCACCTTGATTAAGTATTGTGATTCAATAAAATGGTTAAATAACAGTTTCATAAATTATTATTCAAGTATTAGTTTTTTAGGTGAATAGTGTTTTTTAATTAAAAAATTAATTAAAAATATTGAGAAAATTATTTTTATAAAATGGATTTCATTTTTGAACTCAGAGCATCGATATAATGTTATGGTAATTTTTGGGGATTTTTCTGAAAAAATGAATTTTCGGTGAATAGTGTATTTATTTAAAAATTAAATTAAAAATATTTAAAAAGTTATTTTTATAAAATGTAGTTCATTTTTGAAATCAGAGCATTTATATTTGGTTAAGGTGAAATTTTGGGATTTTTCTGAGAAAGTTGAATTTTCAGTGAATAGTAAAAATACAGTTTTAGGGTTTCGGTATGTTTAATGATCTCATAGCTGTGTCATGATGATGTCATGAGATATTTTAAGGGTTGGCCAGCCAAGGGTGATGAATTATTGTTTTTTGGGACCCATGTGTCCTAACTCCATGGTAGATGCCAAGGGAGAGCACATGGTTTTGAGAAAACCACTTTTGAGGTGTCCCTTGGCCATTAATGCCTTGTCCCCTCACTTTCCCTATAAATACCAAGACAAACTCTCATCCATTTCGACTACCAACTCTCCCCCAACGAATTTCTGGTCTCATTACCTCCCAAGGAGTCCTCCCAAGGTGCCCTCAAGCCCTGAAGGTCCCAACCTTTGAGTTTTAAGAGTTACGTTTTAAGGTAAGGGATCCGGCCTCTCTCTTTCTTTTCAAGTGATCTTTTTTATGTCATTTCTTTTATTCTCCATGTTCTTATGTTGGAGGATTTTCTTTTATATTCATTATACTGTACATTTTATGTTCATATGATGAGAGACCCCCTCTTACTCTCATCATTTCATTTTATGAATGTTTACGTGGCGCCGTTAGGCTGCCGAAATGTTTATAACGGATTCTTTCTCCCTTCTCATTTTTCAAGATCTATTTTCATGTAAAGTATTTAAAGTTCCTTTTTATTTTGTTGGGGTATGATCTCTAAATTTATCATTCTGATATTTTATTATCATATGATGAGAGACCCCATTTGATCTCTTCAATTCAGTATTTTTAAGTTTTAAGTGGCGCTGTTAGGCTGCCGAATTTTTAAGTGGTTCTTCACCTTTCGCGTTTTAAAGTTATACTTTCATGTCAATTCTTTCAAGTTCATTTTTTTATGTTTGGGTATGATCTCTATATCTATCATACTGATCTTTTATGACCATATGATGAGAGACCCCATTTTATCTCTTCAATTCAGTATTTTGATGTTTTAAGTGGCGCCGTTAGGCTGCCGAATTTTTAAGTGGTTCTTCACCCTTCTCGTTTTGAAGTTCTACTTTCATGTCAATTCATTCAAGTTCCTTTTTGTTATGTTGGGGTATTATCTCTATATATATCATACTGATATTTTATGACCATATGATGAGAGACCCCATTTGATCTCTTCAATTCAGTATTTTGAAGTTTAAGTGGCGTCGTTAGGCTGCTAAATTTTTAAGTGGTCCTTGCACCTTTCTCCCTTTTCAAAGTTCTAATTCCATGTCAATTATTGAAAGTTCCTTTCTATTATGTTGGGGTATGATCTATATATATATCATACTGTACTCTTATGTTCATATGATGAGAGACCCTATTTGACCTTGTCAATTCATTTTTGTTGAAGTTTAAGTGACGCCGTTAGGCTGCCGAATTCTCATAAGAGAAATCTTATTTTTGTCTTCCTTTCATGTTCTTCATTTCATATGGTATATTTTCAATTTCATTACCTTGTTCTTAAATTCCTTATATTTTTTTCCTCTACTGTTTTATGGGTCATTTATTAATGTTTGACCCATGTCCCCTCTCTTTTCAATGTTTTCTAAAACCTTGTAACATAGTCGTTATGCTGCAGAATTTTCGTCTCAAAACGCCTCTCTATTTTCTCAAAATTATTTTATGTTATAAAGTGAATACTCAAAGCTCTTATTTCTACAAGGGTATTCACATATATATAAAAATGTTATATTTTAAATTCTGGGATTTACATACATGAGACCCGCTTTCCCTTTCCGTGGGTTTAAAGTGACATTACGATCATGTCTTTAAAGCAGTTTTTAAAACGTTATGATTATGAAATGAAACCCATTTATTTTGTGCTATATGGGTTCTTTATGAATTGTTTGATGATGATATATGTGGCTCACATAATAATAAATGCAAATTTAAGGGTGTGCCCTGATAGCACTCCAATGCATTGGGTAATGATGTAACCACTAGAGATACCAATTTTCACGATACCTTGGTGAATAACCTTGGTAATTTTCTAATGACACCTTGGGGATGGACCTTGGTGATATGTTCATGATTGTATATGTTAAATTCTGTAGCCACATCTTCATTTTATGAAAATTTTATTTTTATTATGATATGCCTCATGATTTCATTCTCATGCCTTAAAGTTCTTTTCATGACCTTATTGAAATATCTCAAGTTCACATGTAAAATGTTTCTCTTGTTTCCCTTACTGGGCCTTCTGCTCACCCTTTCTTTTGATGTATGTCCTCAGGTTATGTGATGCAGTAATGTACCTAGGATGTACATGAGGAGAATCCTTTCAAGTGTTTAAGAAGAATGTTTTATGTTTTCATGTTTTAAGTTCCTGGTTTCCAAGACACTAAACCTTAAAGATCCTCGGTTTTGTAAAATGTAATGAATGTTTATGTGATAAGAGGTGGGATGCTATAGGCATAATCCCCTATCTTTCAATGGGACTACTAATTTGATGGTAGCTGGGCAATGGATCACGTTTCTTGAAAAGATATTCATGGCATTAAGATGCAATGAAAATGAAAAGGTAGTGATGGAAGTATATTGTCTCAAGAGAGATGCATTTAAATGGTTGTCCTTGATCTGGAATACCATAGAGGAAGAGAAAATAGAAGATTTAGAATAGATGAATTTTAAAGAAATATTATTTGAAAAATATCTCCCTTGTGAGCGGTGAAATGAAATGAAGAGGAAATTCCATGGCTTAAAGCAATGGAAAGAAGATAGTGTCATATAGTGTGAGGCTACCTTCACATGTCTAGCTAGGTATTCCATAGATTATATAGATTACTCGAAAGATATGATTTGTCATTTCTTAAAGGTCTTTATCCATGTACTCTAAGGGATCTAGCTTCTCAAAAAATTTCATCATATGATGAAATTGTATCAAGTACCATAAAATCATTGAAAGATTTTGATAGATCAAAAATTTTCAAGGGAAACCAAAATAATAAGTGGTACTCTGATAAAAAAGGAAAATGTGAAGCACCAAATAACAACAATGATATAAAGAAATTACCATTATGCAAGAACTGTGGAAAGAATCATCCTGGGAAATGGTTGAAAGGCATGAGAGTCTGCTATAAGTGTAAAGAAAAGGTGCATGTATTTAATGAATGTAAGGGTAAGAAACAATTCGATGATGTTCAATGATAAAATTGTAGAGAGATTGGACACTATGAAAGTGAGTGTTCTAATCTCCATAGATTATTGCCTTAGAAAAGGCCACAAGAGTAAGGGAAAGCTTACGTGATTACAACTGTAGAGTTTTATGTTCCTAATGATGTGGTGGCAGGTACTTTAATCGTTTCATCAAACATGGACAGCGCATTATATGATTATGGATCATCACTTTGATTTATATCTTTTCAGTTTCCCTAGAAAATTAGACATGTCCAATATGATTTAATAAAGTATTTTTTAGTCAAAACTCATAGAGGATGTATCATTGTAATAAATGCGTGTCGATCATTCCCCCTCATGGAACATAAATGTTCTTTATTTGACAACATTATAATCAAAACAATTATTGAATTTTATATAATTATCAGTTTGAATTGGCTTCTAAATTATGATGTGAATATCTATTTCAAGAAGAAGGAAGTTATTTTTTTTGAAAATGGTGTAGATTCACTTATCTTTAGAGCAGAAACATCCCCATATAATTTTTATCTATATCCACCCCCAGTAGTGCTACTGAATTAAATTCTTGGAGAGTAAGAGAACATAATATCTATGGTTGAGGAAATAAATATTCAAATTAAAGATGTACCAATAGTGCAAGGATATATTGATGTATTTCCAAAATATTTACCTGGAAATCCTCCAAAGTGGGAGGTTGAGTTCTCTATTGATTTAATTCATGGTGAAAAACCTATATCAAAGTATCCCTATAGAATGGAAATTGTGGAATTAGTGGAGCTAAAGAAATAACTAGAGGAATTAAGTAAAAAAATATTTATTTGACCTAGTGTTTCTCCATGAGGAGCCATGTCCTCTTTATCAATAAGAATGATAGATCCATGAGGCTATGCATTGATTACAGGGAAATCAATGCTATTACATTTATGAATAAGTATCATATGCCATGAATTGATGATTTATTCGATCAACTTCAGGGAGCACAATACTTTTCTAATATTGAACTTCGATATGGAAATCATCAGAAGTGTATGAGGAAGGAAGTTATATTGAAGACATCATTTCGAACTAGGTATGGGCATTATGAGTTTACAGGATGTCTTTTTGACTGACTAATGCATCCTCTCCATTCATGGATTTAGGGAATATTTTTTTCAAGGAATGTCTCAATAAATTTGTTGTGGTATTTATCAATGATATCTTAGTATACTCCAAAAGATGTGATGTCATGATAATCACTAACGAATTATTTTTGAAAACTCATAGACGAAATGAATTATATGGGAAGTTTAGAAAGTGAATTTTTTTTCTTCAATCAGTTTATTTTATTGTCCATATTGCCTATATTAGTGGAATCTTAGTTGATCCAGTGAAGATAATGGCAATCCTAGACGGTCCTATGACAACAAACGTAATCTAGGTACACAATTTTATTGGCATAGAAAGTTACTATCGACTTTTCGTTTAGAATTTCATCCGACTGGCTAACCTGCTATCCAAGATCCCATGTAAAGGGGTTATGTATATATGGAAGAAATAATGTATCAAATTTTTTGAATAATTGAAAATTATATTTGTCAAGGATCCAATTTTGATTCTTCCATCTAGAAATGATGGATTTTGGATATATAGTGATACATCAAAGAATGGATTAGGCTTCACAGTAATTCAAAATGATAAAGTTATTGCTTATACATCAATTCAGTTAAAGACTCATATGAGAAATTACCAAACTCATGATCATTAGTTTGCCGCCATAATCTTTTCTCTAAAAATATTGAGAAATTATCTCTATGGTAAATGATGTGAGATATAAACATATCACAAGAGTTTGAAATACATTTTTACACCAAAAGAACTCAACTTGAGACAAAGGAGATGACTTGAGTTACTCAAAGATCATGACTATTCAATACACTACCACCTTAGAAAGGCAAATAAGGTGTTAGATTCATTAAGCAAGAAAGATCATGGACTTCTAATCGAAATGAGGATTGAGAGAGATCCTATGTTAATGGATCTACTAAAGATGGATATTTTAATTGTTAATGAAGGGGGACATCTTTTTTTCTTCAAATGATTGTTAAAATATCATTACATGAGATGATAAAAATATCTGATTCTGACAACAAGAATATGCATATGAAAATTAATGTTGTTAAGGGTGATAGATTGGAAGAATTCATGTTTAAAGAATGAGTTCTAAAATTTTGAAAGAGGATATGAATTACATCAATACCTGATATAAAAAATTCAACTATTAGATGATTCTCATAGCTCAATTTTTCTATACAACAGGGTAACAAAAATTTGTATAGAGATTTGAAGAAATATATTTTTGGGAAAATATTGTGTGAGAAATTGTTGACTACATGTCAAGTTGTATAGTTTTTTCAGTATGTGAATGTAGAGAGACAACATCCTAGAGGGGTGATAATACATATACCTATTTATTATGTTGATGTGGGATGACATTATGATGGATTTTGTCACCAGACTACCTGGGACACCTAAATGAAATGATGAAATATAGGTAATTGTTGGTCGTCTTACTAAATCGGCACATTTCCTTTATATATGAGCGGATTTACCACTTGAGCACCTAGAATGACATTATATTAATGAATTTTTAAGGATTAATGGTGAACCTTTATTGGCTGTTTCCAATTAAGATCCCTAGTTAACATCAAAATTCTGGATAATTCCCTAAAAGGATTTCTATACTAAGCTTCATGTGAGTACTACTTATCACCCCCAAATCGACAGATAGTCTGAAAAGGACTATTCAAATACTGGAAGACATGTTGAGATCATGATCTCTTGACTTTCAAGGTATGTGGGATCAATAAATTCCTTTAGTTGAATTTTTTTACAATAATAGATTCCATTCTAGTATTCAAATGGCTCTATATAAAGCATTATATGGAAAAAGATGATGAACTCCAACTTGTTGGGATAAAGCTGGTAAGAGGAAACTTATAAGCACAAAACATATTGAATAGACCACAACCAATGTAAAGACAATATAAGACCATATTAAAGAATCCCAAAGTAGGTAGAAGAGTTATTTTGAAAACTAGAGAATATATTTGGAATTATAATTGGGAGATCATTTTTTCTGAAAGTACATCCATGGAAGGCTGTCTGAAGGATCGTTAAGAAAGGAAAACATAGACCTGGGTACATAAGACCATTTGAAATTCTAGAAATAATCAAAGTTATAGATTACTGTTTTGCAATGACACCATGTCTCAACAAAGTTCATGATTTGTTCCATGTGTCACAATGGAATAAATACATGCCAGATCCAATAAATTTACACACCTATGAGGAAATAGAACTAGAACTTGATTTATCAAACTATGAAGAACCTATCAAGATTTTTGAAATAGGGGAACATGTATTGAACAATCAGACAACTATTATAGTAACAGTTCATTATAGAAACAATAATATGGAGGAAGAAACATGGGAACCTCATGATGTTATAAAGAAGAACCACCCAGATCTTTTTGAAGGGATTTATAAATGAAAAATTTCAAGGATGAAATTTCTAAAGGAGGGAATAATATAACACCCCAAATATTTTATGGTATGTTTCCCTTAAATACATTCTATTCATAGACTATATTTCATAAAGTACTGATTTTCTTTGAAACAACAATTGGTTATTTAGGAGATACTCATAACCTAGCCATTAAGCATAAATTTTCCACTTCTGTGTTTTGAATATTGAGAAACAGACATACATGGTTGCGATCAGGGTTATATTGAGTGTTTGTTAGAATTTACATAATTTTCAGTCAATAGTAACCTGTCTATATGAATAGTAACCTACCCTTATGAATAGTAACATACCTTTATCAATAGTAATATGACTCTTATGAATGGTAACCATACCTGTGAAAGTGTAAACAAAATTTAGGCACCATATAAATGAAGATGAATATTTGAATTGTTTGTATTTTTTGATTAATAAATGATTTTAATTAATTATTAAATTTATCATATTTAAAAAATTATTTTTGAAAAATGGAGTTCATTTTTGGATTCTACACATCAAAAAATTGTTAAGAGGAATTTTTGGGAATTTTTTGAAATATTTCATTTTTTGTGAATAGTAAAATACATTAATTTATCATATAAATACATTATAAATTAAATGAACTATTACTAGAATAACGAGTAATGTAAGAACCCAAATATTGAACTCAAATGATCTTATTAGTATTTTAGATCATTAAATACTCAATATTTCTTATCATGATAATAAATAATAAATTAATGATTATAATATTATGAAAAATCTCCTCTCATACACTATATCACCACTCCTCACCCCTCTTCCTACCACATCACTCAAGCTTCAATCATTGCCTAAATTCTGTCAAATATTCTTCTCAAGACCTCTTCCCATGTCCAAGGCCTTCTGGTTTAATCAAAAGGCAAAAAAAAAGTCATGGAGGATATTGTCAAGGAGAAGTACTCAAGAGGTGAACCTCTCTTCCTTTTTCTTTTTCAAATTTCATTATTTTGTTAACTCTTCTCACCTCAACTCATCAAAATTCCACAATAATTAATGTAACCTAAATGTACTATATTTTCATTATTATAATGGAATATTTCATCAATATCTCTCTTTTTCCCATCCTTTTATAATATAAATGCAAAGACCATTCGAGATGTGTAAATTTATCACACTCAAGAAAGACACATTTTCAATTTAAATTACTATATTCATGAATAGTCATGAAAAATTGTTAATGGTTAAAACAAATCATAATATATGTATTTTATATTATTTAATGTTCTTCAATCCTTACACACTCAAAATATGGAATAATAATAGAAAATAATTTTAGTGTGCACAAAACCGCCAAGCCAAATTCAAGTGTTTGCCATTAACTTATCGAATGAGTCATCCTAATGGTATATAACCAAAATTAATATTATATCATTTACATATCACTAATTTCACTAATAAATATTAATAATTCTAGATGTTTAATCACATTTCATACGAACTTTCATTCATGAAAACGATTAAATGGATTATGAAAAGCATGGAAGAAAATTCATTCAAAATAATAAAATTGGTCGTATTAAACCCATATAAAATTCCCATAATTAACCTAATAAGGTTATAAAATATCAATTACATGTTTATGAGGTTATGTAAATTTTAAATAATAAATATAAATTTTATTATTTTGGTCATTAAAAAAATAAGGAACACCTTTGAACATAAGTCAAGGGACCTTTTCTCTCACTTTTATTCAAGAATCCCTCTTATGTAGTGTCCTTTTATTATTAATTCCTAATTATTTAGTATGTTTTCAAAACTCCACCATACCATACTTATGATATATAAATAATGGTATACCACATTACCTCTCATTAATCCCTCTAAAGAACACCTGTTACCATACCAAAATGTTTGTAAGGGGTTTCTCATCTTACTTTCAATTCCACGAGAATTCCATTGTTCACTGCTTATTTCATGTATGTTGTTTATGTGTACTTCTTATTGATGTATAATATCATGATACTTTTAATAGTTATGGTATATAATTATTCAATTCATGATTATTAACTTTTGTTCATACGATTCAATTTACTACAATGTGGTAAGAAATATTGTTTCATTTTCCTTTTCATCGTGACTTACATTGTATTGTTTACCTAATAATTATTATGTGGTGTACCTAATTCCCATTGGAGATAAATTTTCATAAGAAATTACATTTCTATTACATATACATATTATGGTTTCAAGGATATTATTATTGTATTAATACCTATACCCTTTCATATATGGTGTCTATTTGGAATGTTATTTTAACTATTGAAATATTGATAAATCTATATTCTCTACTCTATACGGATATTGAGAAGGAATATTTTAATTTTATTCAATCTATGTATAAAGAATGATTTGGAAATGTAGTGAATGGTAGAACCTGTTATATACCCTTGATGCATCAACATGTCCCATGAGACAATTAATTTGTGACAAACACTTCGAGTTTGTTTCAAAAAATTAGACGAGTTTATACCCACTACACTAAACCGTTTTAACGGTATTAGGATATCATGTGATATATACATTATGTCCAATTAAAAATCATTCTCTTCATTCATTATCAGATATCACTATCCATGAGGTTTTGACTTTGAAAAAAATATATGTATGTAATTTCATTGTTGGTTTATTAATGGTGTGATTTTTTTAATATTCACCATAACATATTGACTATGCCATGTATTTTATTATTCTATTATTATTGATTCCTGATTCCCATATTTTTAACCCTTACTGAGCATTTTAGATATCCACTTTCATTTTTTACCTTCAAAAGGTTATGAAGAGGAGATTATTTATTGAGTTATGTGGATGCAATTTTTAGTTTTGTTTAGGTATTTTATTTTTTTACCTTTCCAAATTTATTTTGAGTTACATCTATGTATCTAGTTTTTCATGAATACTAAATTGATTATTATTTCGGGATTTCATTTCACTTCATCATGCTAATAAAATAAGAAATTCACCAGCTCCAGTCTATAGGGATCGAGATGTTAAATTATAAATATATTTATATAAATATAGATTCATACAATGTTGATTACTAATAATATTTTTATTATAAGATCATCCATTTCATGACAAATTCATTTCACGAACAAAAGTTTTTTGAAATGTTTTTTTGGTTTGATTTTAAATATAATTTTTCAAATATGTTGATTTGAATTTGATAAAATGTATTTGATATTTTTAATTATAATAATTAATATTATGTGACATGTTCAATTTATTTTAGGTCATAATTAATAGTTAAAACAATAAAAAAACTAATTACCACAGTGAAAATATGAACTACTAAAATTGATTAACATTAGAGGGAAATAGAATAACATGATTAAAAAATATTTATTTTATAATGGTGGAGGTTATAATAAACCATATAACCCCATCACTATATCATTTATAAATTTTGTGACACTGTTCTTGAGAGTAACTTTCTATTACTGAATATTTTAGGGTATTTACTAAAAATGTCACTCTTCCTCAATTATAAAAGGGAACTCCTCCCATCCATTATTCACACATGTCGGGACATTTTTATCCTCCAGAACCTAAATAAATATTCTCACAATATATTTTTAAATATTATATATCATCTTTAATTTCAAAAAATCTAATCATAGGGTCATTAATAAGATATCCAAAGGAGAATCATCTAAGAGAAAGCAATAATCTTCATCAAACTCTTTCTTTACTTCTTATATTCCCAAACCAATTTTTTAATAAAAATTCCAATATAAAAAAACCATTATATAATATATACTAATAACTTATTTTTTATGTAATAATATTTATTCATATCCATTTTAATCAAATGGGAAATGGAACCATCATTTATGTGTATGGTGGACTACCACCTCACAAACCAATGTATTTTTTTACAATTTTTCCCATCATGTATGGTCATGATGATGAATATAATTTATATATATATGATATTAATGAATTATTATTAATTATGTAATATTAATATATCATATATCTTCTTATCTTACCATCCAGTGAAAAATGATGATTTTGTTCCTCTGTATGGTGGACTACCATCTCACGAAATGATGTGATTCAATCATTTATTTCAACGTCACATGGATAGTTTATGTAAAAATATTTAAAGAAATAATATGATATTTATGATATTATTATCATTATTTAGATATATAATTATACTTTCCTTATTTTCATCATGATCATCAAAAAATTGAAATGTTACACATGTGTAGATACAGGTTACCTTCTCCATGACTGTAACACAATTCATTTTCACAACCATAAACCATGGTAATTTTTAAAGGTATAATTTATGTAATAAATTGATAATTATTTCATTATAATTATGTTTAATATGTTGTAATAATTATCCCTTTGACCATGGTGATGTTTTTTTTAAAAGATGATTTATGGGTCATTAAAACACACTACATGGAGAAAACTAATAATGAAATTAAAATTTCATTATAATAAAAAATGATAATAGATTAAGTATAATTTATTGAACCGCTAAATTTTTAATTGGAAGAAAATAATTGACATATGTTTATTACACAAGATATAAAATACATTCACAATAATCTTGTACTCGTAGTAAGGGTTTCATCACAATACATACTTAGTTGTGACACATGTTGTTTTATGAACCTATTTTTTTAAATGGTTTATATAATTCCCCTTTAAATATTATTTCATGAATCCAACATACATCATTATATTTTTAGTTACTATTAATTAACATTATTCATGGCAGTTATAATTCAAATATAACAAAGTGGTAAGGTATTATGTTTAATATCATTATAAATGGGATTGTTGATGCCTGAATTCCTATTATAGAAAATTATTTGATATTTTATAAGAAAAAACTTTAGTTTTATTATCCTCTATTTATTCATGATAGTTTCAATAAATATTTCCATTTTACTCTCTTTTTTAATTAATTTTTTTATATAATTGTTTTATGAAAAGATGAATTATTTTATCACTTAAATCAAAAATACCTTTTACAAATCCATGTTTTATAAAAATATTTTCATGAATATTTATAACATTCACAACAAGATTTATTAATTTTTTTACCCATGTTGGAAATTTTAAGAAATGTTTTTATTGTAATATTTTTTCATTACCTGAATGAGACACTTTATTATCATTTTAAAAGTAGTGTGAATGAAATGATTCTCTTAAAATAGACCATATGTACGAAATTAAATTTCTTAATAACTAGTAAACTCTTTGATTATTTTTTATAAAATTCATTGATTATTTTTAACGAAATATTTTTCTATAATATTTTTTAATTTTTATATTTTTATGAAGTCATTTAAAATTAAAAATGGTAATTTTTTCTAAAAAATATTCCATGTATTCTTATAAATACATTTTCATCGATGATGACTACTATTGATGTTATGGACTGATTCTAAACTTTTTGTATAATTCTACCAAATATTTACCAAGGTTATTATCTATTACTTTTATGGGATTATACATGCATTATGTTCATCTCCTGAATGAATTCATTATGAAATTTACATTTATTATGATATTATACAAGATTATGCAACCTATTTCATTCTAGTAGTAATTCTTGTATTTAGGTATTGTGATTTATTTCCTTTTTACGGAACACATAATAATGAACATGGTATTATGGGTGTACCCAGATATTTCTCCAATACATTGGTTAATTTTCTTAGTCTCATGTGACATCATCTATGGGATTCAGTAATAATACTAATCCATTTTCAGACTTTTCCCACCCTATAATATGTTATAAATAGTTAGCCTTAACTCATGTTTATGTCATGTCATTTTGTTACTTCCACATTTTATATGATTAAAGGACCTTATGATACTATGTTATTTATGATATGATCTAATGTGATTACTCTTGAGGCTTCTATTTTATGATACAATGTAAAACCATTGACTCCGAAATTATGTTTCCTTTGAATGTTTATTCACTTACTAGGATTTTTAGCTTAATCATTTTGTTTATTTATTCCCTAGGTTATCAAATAACTTTTTAGAATAATACAATCCTTTAGGAGATCATTTTTAGGAATAAAAGAATTATGTTTTATTTTATTCTCATTTAGATTTATTGTAATCCTAGAATTATAAAGACCAAATGCCTCACCATCTTTGGGTTCCAATTAATAGATGTTTTTTTTGTTAAAAATAAGGTTATAATATGTGTAAAAGGTTTGGTTTTATATAGTTCATATAATACAAAGATCTAGTTTTTTTTGTGGATTTGTATTATAAAACTCTAAGGAAGGACTTAAGGATAAGGCTACAAATAATAAAAAAATCCTTAATTTTGGTAAATTATAATGTAGTTTCTAATAAATTACATCCTTGTATATATAAAAAATGTAAGTGTCTCTTGAACAATATTACCTAGGGTTAATAGACATAAAAATATCACATTGATATAGAATCAATGACTGCTTCGTGCATGAAAATAGTCCTTGTAGCACACCGAGTTTGACACTCCTGGGAGATATGTTTTTGAAATTCACAATCACATTATGAAACATTATGAAGGACATGGAAAAATTGATAGGATATAAAACCTAATAAGAAACAATACCATGGATATACTAGATTGAAATCTTGAAACTAATAAGTTAGGATATTCTTATCAATTATAAGTTATTCTTTCTAGGTTTATAAGATTCCACTTCTATATGTTAATTATTTTTAATCTTTTCTCTTTAAATCTATTTTTAAATGATGGAAAATAAGAGAAAGAATTATAAGAAACATTATAATAGGAAATGTAATTATGTCAAAAATGAGATTCCTAACCAAAAGGGAATGTATTCTATACATTATTAAACCATTAGAAATGAGATATCTAGAATTATGATTAACAACTAGAACATATTTTAATTTAAAAACACATCAAATAAGATAAGGAAGACATATCATGGAAGTTAAAGTGTTAAATATAAAAAATAAAATAAGATTAAATTTATTATACATCAAAAATGTGAGTAGTGCACCATTGAAAATTACCAAAAAGAACTGGAAGATTCTTTATGTGCGGGAAAGGAGGCCATAATGTATCAAATTTTTTAAGAAAAATAAAGATTACATTTAACAATATGCATGAATATAATATTCACCCGAAGCCACTAATAACAGTTCAATTTCATATATTTTTGGTACATGTTCATTATCCTAGTCAATACCCAAATCCAATAACTAATTCCTAATGACCAATATTATGAAAATCATTTAATTAGAATAATTGAAGTTATTATGATTTGGAATTTTAGTATCAGGTTGTTAAAGTATTTTTATTAACGGTATTGTGGTTACAATAATAATGAAACATATAAGGATTGTTCTTCAGTTTTCATGAACCAACCCTGGTCAACCCCAAACAGGTCACGTGAGCCAATTGACAACATGGATAGAAGGGCATTTTCGATCCCCATGGGATGAAAACAAGTGTCGGGCATCAATAGAGTGAACAAAGGGAATGATTTTACCCAATACAAATGTATAAATTGAATAATAGAAGGATAATATAAAAGACCCCATATATATCTATATATATATTTAACAATAAAAAAATGAACATATTTTAATGATATCAAGAAAAAAATGAACAAAATAACCCAACTAAACCTAACTAAAATAACACTTCAATGTTACCCTCAAGACTACTCTATGATATCAAAACAAACCGTCGCCCATGAAAATTGATACTAAAATGATACCTATAATACTAATTAAAAACAATAAGAACTATAGGCATGGGTATGAAAACTGAGTAGGCTTGCTCGAACAATCCATTCCCATTGCACTTCCTTTAAAATAAAGAATCATAAATTTCAAGTATTAAATGAAATATATAAAAGTAATATTATTCCAAACCTTAACCATTTTAGTGAAAAGACATTCCATTTACCTTTATACCATTTTAATACTACTATTTTCCACAATGAGGAAGCACAAAAATTTCAAAAGGTAGAGGTGACATTTAAAAAAAAGATAAAAAGAGTGAAAAGTAATTCCAAAAAATATTTTCTGATTTTTTTTAAAATTTAACATTTCTCTCATAAATCCACAGTACTCATGAGGAATCACCAAAATAATACAATAAGGAAGATGAATATAAATATAACAGAGTAACAAATTAACAATGTATAATATTCATTCACTGTAAACTACCAAGATCCAACAGATATGGGGGAAACTTAAAAAATATGTAATAATCGAGGATATAATATATAGGTTGAATCATCCCAAAATTCATGCCTCACTCTATGATATCAATATCTACCACATACACATCCACAAACTACCTGGTACGTAATGGTGGTCACCATCCAATAGAAATAATAACTAAATATATCACATTCTATCATCCACTAGTTACTCCATAATCTAACTAGTGCAACAATATTTCTAGAAATATATTCTCACAATTTCAGGCTACCATGTTAAGATGTATATTGAAAAGGGTGATCCGATTGATTCCAAACAATCATCAAATCACATTCACACATATATTAACTCAAACAACATTCATCACCCATGTCAACCCCAAGGACCAACCACTTTCCATATAACTCATAGGTCACAAACGAGTCAATACTAAAGACCTCCCATTCCAAAAAATATACATGGGTCACAATGGTTCTATAATGAGTACATCCCAAAAATTCAATATTTATATAACAAGGAAATATTATTTTCCATGGAGTGTTTTTGGACAACATTTTTACCACTTCCAAAAACGTGTCAAACAGGCCTCAAACATTATTTAAGAAATCATCATTTTTTAGAGAAACAAATCACCTATAAAAAATATGAAAATACACAATTTCACATTCCAACATCATTTAATTAAATACCCTTTTCATCAATCATGTCACATTTTCAAGTCAATTCATATTTATTAAAATCCCAAATAGGCCATTAACCGCCACCACATGTGAAACCATTCTTAAAAACCCAATACAGCATTATTTTAATTGAAAACCAATTTTAAAACCCATTTAATGAAAAAAATAATTATTTCCAACATTATAAATATATTAAAAAATAATTAAATTATTTGAAATATCACAAATCACATGAAAAATCCATCTAGGAATTATAGAAAACACTAGATGCTAAATATTTAACAAAACAATTCTATTTATCACATAATAATGAGTAAATCAGAACTTTTCACACAAACACATGTTTCAAAGGTCACATATCATTATTTAGCATTCAATGGTTGTGAAAAAAGAAATAAACCAATTAATCTCAAATTATAAATGAATGTGTTAAGGTAACCCTACCTCGAATCCACGGTTAAATGACCACACACACCCAAAAACACTTCACAAATTTTCTAAGACCCATTATCTAACAAGATGAACCTTAAAAAAGAAAATAAACCAACATAAATCAATGGAAACATAAAAACTATACCCAATTGACCATGTAATAAAGATACCTCAAGAGTAAATTGAATAAAGAGGAATAGTAATAAGAGAAGATATGATTTACCTTGAAGATCTAGCCCAAAAATTGAATAAATCCCTATATCCATGCCATAAAATAGGATTGGAGGCTTGTAGAATAATGGAAAACCATGATTATGGTCTCAAGAACCATATTAAAAATAAAGGGGGTGATTTGGGTTAAAAATTATGAGTGGGATTCATACTTGAAATTTCCCAAATTTTTAGATCTAGGTTGCTCGCACGGTTTGGCCGCACAGTTAACCAATCCCTGTGCGAAAATTTCACCCCATACTAGACACACAAGGAACCATGATCGGTTTGGTTTTACAGTTTATAAATCATGAACCTACCGTTCCAAAGGACCCAATCTCCAAATGTTACCTAGATGAATAGTTACATTGGTATAAATGCACAGTTTAACAAAACATGAACCAATTGTGCATATGCTACTACCAAGCCAAAAAATTCAACTTTTCACCAAAAATCCTAAATAATTTGATTAATAACCTAGGGATTAACAATATACAATGAAAAAACTCATATTTTAATTGTCAAAACTCTTAAAACTCAAGAGAAAAACTGAGATCCAACAATGAACCGAAATAAAGGGAGAAAACAAAAACCTATGTGTAACAAAAATAGTTTCTCATTATGGGTTTTCAAGAATATGTTGATTGTAACTATTGAAATAAAAATTATATTTAATGTTAAGGTGATATTTTATGTGAAACATATGATTTAAGAAAACATAATCTTTCATATGTTCCTGGTGTTGAGGTAATTATAATATATTTTTTTATTTAGTGGAAAAGATTGAGCCGGATAGAAAAACATAGAGATTAAAAAATATTTAATTATTAATAAATTATTAATATGTTCATAATATTATATATAAATTTATATGATCATGGTGAGTTATTAATATTATTATCACATTTATTTTTGCATTGTTTAATAAAAAGGACCACCCAAAAGCCGAGAAACAAGACATCGCATCCAGTAGTGCCATGGATCCTGAACCCAAAACAAAAGGGTAAAAAAGTTGTATCACCTACCACTGGTCTACATGATGTATTTGTGATTTTGGTATTTATTTTAATAATTATTTCAACTTATATATATTATATTTATTTTGGGAGGCCTATTTTACGATAAAATAATTTGGAAAATTTTTAGGATTTTGAAGTGAATAATGGTATTTTGAGAAATATTTATTTAGGTCGAGTTATTTTTAGCCATTATATATAACATGTGATTTAACATAAAATATTTTTTGGAATATAAAATTAAATTCTAAAATGTTGATTTTATTTGGGATTTAGTTTTATTTAGTTATGGAATGATTTATGTTAAACATTACATTAGGAGATTACGATGAATGTGTATTTATTATATAAATTTTATTACATTGTTCCAACCATTTATTATTTGGGTTGTTGTCCAATAACAATTTGAATATCTTGATATCATTTTGGGGAATCATATGATCCATTAAAAGTTAATTTTTTTATTCAGTAATATAAGAAAATAATTTTTAATACTCCTCATTTGGAACAACAGATGCGATTTTGGATAAAAATCATTAATGTATGAATTTATAATTTATATGTAAGTATATATTCATATTTTCTTAATATTGATAGTAAAATAATTCATTAAATTTAAGAAAGGGATCTTAATAATAATAATTATATCTATTTTTTTATTAATTGATGCTCTCTTCTCTCTTTAAAATGGTTATAATGTTATATATTAAATTGATATTATTTTCAAATCCATTTTTCACTTCTTATAAATTTTCTCCATATTTAGATTCTAAATTTTGTGTTATACAAGAGAATATTTTTATTTTAATTTTCCCCTTTTTATTAAGATGTCTTATAAACCTTTTTATGATTTTCATTTACCAAAAATGATTTTTTGAGTTTTAAACACTTGATTACTAATAACTAGTTCAAATTGTTAGGATATACATTATTTATGGCAGTGTAATGTTACACCCAAAGATTTTAAAAGTTAAACATAATGTTTAATATCATATTTGAAACACAACACCAAGTTTAAACCATCTATGAAATATATTACCATTATAACATAGCCATTAAATTGGAATATATGAATAATATTAAATACATTATTAAAATCATATAAAGGACCTAAAATATAAAATTATTTATAAATTCATAATAAATACGAACTCATATTTTTATAAATATATTTTATTAAATGAAAAATATGTTTCCTTGAAAAATGATTTTTATTATTTTGTGAGAAAATATTATAATCAGTTTAATGAATTTTTATAAATCTAATTCTATAAAATTAATATCATTTTTGAAATTAGTGTAGAAAAATTAAAATAGGTTGAATTTTTTTTGTTTTTTGTAATGTTTTTTTTGAATTGTGATAATTAATGATTTTTTTCAAATATATTCATTTATATTCATCAAATAATGTAATTTTAGATTTTCTTTATATTTTGGATTTTTTATTAGAGTTAAAAATGAAAAAATTTATATTGATTAATTTAAATAATATTAGTTTAATCAATAATAATCAATATTTTGGTGTATAATTATATTTATGATTAATAATGTGGTTATCTGAAAATGGTTTTGAATGGATAATGTTTATAAATTTTAATAAATTAAAATAACCCATTTTAAGAATTATTTTAATAAAATGAAAATATTATAAAACTATTTATATGAATAGATATTCATATAATGATTATTGTTAGTCATATTGTTAATATATGATCATCTATTGCTTGAAAAACACATTTCTTTAAAAACTTTTTTTCGATATAATTTTCAAGTTTAATTTTAAACAAAATTCATAAAATTATATGATTTGAACACGATAAAATATATTCCATATTTTTAATCAACATAATTAATATTAGTTAATATGTTCAACTAAATTTTTTACAAAAAAAATTCTTAATATATGAAAAAATTACCTACTATGGTGAAAAACTATAATGGTAAAAGTGAGTAAACATTGAGGTAAATGGAAAAAAATATTTAAAACAAATTTACTTTTTAATGGATGTGTTTTGAATCCACAATAATACCCATAAAATCTATAATTTTTCAATATTTGTGGAACTTGTATTGTGGGAAACCTTTTACTACTAAATAGTGTATAGTATTTAAAAAAGTTACACTCCTTCTAAATTAAAAAAGGGAACCCATCCCTCATATATACACACCTATCAATCCATTTAAGTCAACCAAATCTACAAAACATATCTCCATTGAATACTTATCCAAATTCCATATACTATTTTAATCCCAAAATACCAACTGTATTGTCCTTAAAAAGAGATTCATAGTTGGTTCATCAAATAGAAGTTAATCATCTTCACTAAGCTCCTTCTTTTTTATTTTATTATTTTTCCACCTTCAATGATGTCAAAAAAAATAAATTATTATAAAACCATTATCTCTTATATACTTATATTTTATTGTGTTTATGGAATAATATTCTTCCATATCAGCTTTTATAAAATAGGAAATAAAACCATCATTCATGTGTGCGACAAACTACCACCCTATGGAGTAGAGAAATTTTATTCCAAAATTGCTTCTCACAGATATTAATGATAATGGAATTAATATTAAAATATTATATTCATGGAATAATAATCATTTTAAAAAATTGATATATCATACTCTTTATTACACTACCTTCCATGGAAAAATGATAACATTGTTCATGTGTACGGAGGACTACTGCATCATGAAGCGTTGTGATCTTCTTTTTATAACTATATCACATGGATTGTAAATCTAAGTGTATTTTAAAAAATAATATGATATTTAGGATTATATTATCATTAAATAATGGGAAAATAACATTATTCTTCTTTCCATCATGATCTTTAAAAAATGGAAATGTTACACATATGTATATAGGACCTACCACCTTTATCGTTGCAACACTATTTATTTTTCATAACCATAATTCATAGATATTTTTTAAAAGTATAATTTATGCATAAAAAATATAATTATTATTTTTTCTTATCATGGAACATTTAATCTTTTTCCATGGTAAACACACTGATGTCATTTTGAAATTACGAATCAAGCATCCCCAAAACCCATGATATGGACACACCTAATTTTTTAATTAAATACATAATTAAAATAAATTATATTAATGGTTTATGTAAAAGGTATTAAAAATATATGTACTTAATAATAAAACCATTAATTAATATAATTTTAATATAATTTTGATAAAATACATACCCAAAAATACTATACTCGAGGTAAGGGTTTCATTGAAAAACATTCTTCTTTAAGAAACATGTTCTTTTATGATCCTAATTTATACTAAATTGTGTATATACATTACCTATAAATATTTTATCCAGAATCCTAAAAAATCCATTATATTTTAGGTTAAAAATAATTTAATTCATTCGTGGTAGTTATAATTCAATAGTTACCCAAGTGTTAATGATTTATGTTTTAATCTAATTCTATTTGGTATTGTTTATTATTGAATTTATACTTTAATATATCATTTTATAAGAAAACCATTTTATTTTATTTTTCTATATTTAAACATTAAATTTTCAATTAGTAGTTCAATTTTACTCTCTTTATACTTAAAATCATTGAGAAAATACTTTTAATAAAATATTACTTCCTTTCCATCATTGACTAAAAATCCTTTTTTCTTACACATAAATGATTTCTGGAAATATTTCCCTGAACAATTTTAAAGTTCAAAAAAATGTTTATTAAAGAAATATTTTCACATGTTTTATTTTTAAAAAAATATTATTAATGTTATATTCTTTTCAATTTCCATATAATGAAAATTTTAAACATTTTTACAATAGTTTGGAATAAATTTTTGGTTTAAATTATACCGCATATATAGAAATGCATTCTGTCAATAACACTGAAATCATTGAGTCTCCCTTTTTTATTATTATATAAAATATTTTCTATCATATTTTGGACATTTTTATATTTTTATGTGGTGATTTTATATTTAAAATGGTATTGTTACCATGAAACAAACCATGTAATATTATAAATAAATTTTCATCAATAACAAAAAATATTGATATTACTGATTAATTCTAAATTATGTATATATGTCTCTCAAATATAAACAAAAATTTTTATCCCTTAATTTAATAGGGTAAAACAATATATATATTCATTTAAAAAATACATTAATTATGAAATTTCTTTTGATTAATAATGGCCTGTAAGGCATTGTTAACTTCCGCTGGGGCTGCGCTTTTTTTAATTTAAAAAAAATCAGACAAGAGAACTAAAAATGTTGTACATGGAATGTATGAATTTAAAACAAACAAACAAGGCCTTTGTAATATAAAATAATTAAAATAACTAAAATATAAATTTATAGATTTATTATATAGGGATAAATTTTTTCTAAATGACAAGGATAATATTCAAGAGATGAGGTTTTCCAGGTTTAATAATATTCAGGTTCATTTTCTAGTGATTCAATTGATTTTGGGTTCATACATGATTAGTGTTAGAATTGGGTCATCAGAGATCCTAGTTTTCGGCACCCTATATTATTCCTGGGATTGTATCATTAGAATGGTCATATAAAAGGTGTAATAAAAAAACTAGGTGACCCAAAACCCTATTTAAACAAAACTGGACAAGATTTCATAATGTTCATTCACAGACTATAGAAACTAATCAATGGAATAAAATAACAATCATTGATTTACAATACAAAGGTCATGAAATTTAAAAAATATTATTGAAATTCATAAAAATAGTTTCATCAATCCAAAACATGAATGGAAGAAATAAATAATTATTAACATCACTCCCTTACAATAAAATCACCCGTCACAAATAAAACCACTCACTCATTCTAGGCATGATGAAAATGAGAAGCCTAGATACACAAAGAATAATGGATGTGAAAAACAAAACTGAACCAAGGATCCTGATTTTTTTTATCGTCTAGTAGTGGTCAGTTGTCAAGCTCTATCTCCCAATCATCTAATGTGGTCAGTTGAAGGGGTCAATAAATATGTTTTTTTATCAATACCTCCCAATAGCACATTAAATATTCCATATTTATGAGATGTTCCTGATGTGTATAATTTACATGAAATATAAGTTGTAGAATTAGTGACTTATCCCAATCTCTTTTATCATAAGCTTCTCACATCACATATATAATAAATGACATGTAATGGATTCTCATATCGGTAATCCATTCATCAGTTGTAATGGCAGTGGAAATGACTCTTTAGATGAAGTCATGTCATTAATATTGTTTAAAATATTTGAAAATTTACTTCTCATGCTTCTTCAGACTGATTAACCACCATTAGACTTTAGCCGCAGTCTTCAAAATTTCTTTGTCATGCTACGAGAAACGTTCATGGTGTGAAGTGTCATATAACTCCTATATTCATATATTTTTAGTTCTTTTCCAAATTATTATTGTATTCTTCTATAAAACACAAAACAATAAAAAATACATCAATTTGAAAGATTAATAATTTAAATTAATAAATAAATTCACTTAAACACCTTAATATATATACATAAAATACACATATCACATATGATATGAGATAAGATTATGAACCTCATTTCATTACTTATGTAATAATTCTATTTATGAATAGTGATTGATTTTTTTGAACATATAATCATGACAATGTTATTATTTTTAGACCCATATAGCTCTATAATGAACTGGTTATTGTTTTTAGTGTCATGATATGTCATTTATGTGATTAGGTAGTAAATCTAATCTATTGTGGGTTTTTTTCCACAATGGAATATTGTCTAAGCAGTTATCCATTAATCTTGTTTATGTCTTATTATATGTTTCTTCTAAATTTTATATGACGTATTTATATTATGATAATAAAAAAATTATGTTATTATCCCATGTGATTAGTCTTCGGTGTTGCCTTTTATTATATTATGTTATACCTTTGAATCCCACACCATATTTCCTTGTCATGTTTATTCCCTTACATGGACCATTATCTCAACCTTTTTTATGTATTACCCAGGGAACAAAATGAAATTTTAGAAGCATATAAGGACCTAGGATCTCATTATGAATAATATAATTATTATGTTTAATTTTAGTCTCATATTGATTTATTATGAACTTTTTCTTCCAAAAGCACTATGCTTAGTGATCTTTAGGTTGTGATTAATAAAATTTTATGGTAATAATCATGTAATATTATGTTTAGAAGGATTGGGTAAAAATGAAAATGAAATTGATTAAATGGATTTAATAATTTTTATTTGAAGAAATAATATTATGTAATAAGTTCAACATATTTTTGGTTTAATGAATAGTTAAACGATAAAAAAAATAATTATCACGGTTAATGTTAAAATCAAGTTACCAGTGGTTAATAAAAATGATAATCATAAAAATGACCTAATTATATTATAAAATTTTATTTTTTGGTTTTATTATGATCTATTCCTTTTACACTAAGAATAGGATTCATTTTGGAGCCATATTTAAAATAAATTGAATATGTATTATAGAAAATATTTTAAAAACATCACGTGTGACACTCACCTCAATAATAAAAGGTCACCTCCTCTACTAATATTTTCATACCTATCAATCCAATTCAATTCTCAAAAAAATGAAAAAATCTCACTCTAACATTATTATACATATTCTAGAAGTTATGTATTCCCAAAATACCAACCCTAGTTTCCTTAATAATATATCCAAAGGAGTTCCCTCTAAGAAAAGGTAAATCCATTCACAAAGATATTTCTTTTCTTAGTTCTTTTTTTACTACCATAAATTATGTATTAAAAATTAAGATATAATAAAACTATTAAATCACAAATTATATGATTTTATTATGTTTATGTAATAATATTTATACATATCCTTATATATTAAATTGGAATGAAAACCATCACTCGTGTATATATTGAACCACCACCTCGCGAATCAATATAAATTTTTTTCCATCATCGAATCAAATAAACCGTAATGATGATGAAAATAATGAACATATATTACAATTATGAAGTGATGTTGATTCCAAAAATCATAATTTATCCTCAAATCCTTACTCATTCACCCATTAAAGAAATGATTTCATCTCTTGTGTGTGCGTGTGACCTATCATCTCCACTAAGCTTTGCGATTAATTTTCTATATCCAATTTCAAATATGTTTCAATAAATATATCAGACGAATAAATATTATATTTATAAAATTTATATCATTATGTATATAATGAATCTATATTATATGAAGATATAACGGAACTTCCATAATAAAACACTCACGGGGAAACTAAGTATTTAACATACAAAACCGTACTAGTAATGAAATATTATTAATAAACAAGTGTTAAAATGTTATAAGAGGATCATATATGATACTATAAATATTAATAAAATTATAAAATAAATAATTATCATGTTTAAATATATTGTACATTAGTTTAAATCATTGTCAACCTAATTTAATTGTGAGGTAATGGATTTCATCCAAATTTTCAATCCATTCATACATATTTGTTATTATGCACCTATTCACTTTTATGTGGTGTATATAATTCCCATTTAAAATGTGAATCCTGAATAATTATTTATTAATTGTGAATAATTTTTTGAATTTAGTTTATTCTCTCAATGGTTTTCAATTTAAAAGTGACCAAATAAGTGAGAAATATTTTACAATAAGACATTCCCCTTGGAATGCCTGATTTTTTTAATGAATCTTATAATTATTACTTCATTAAATATATAAATTTTATTCTTATTAATATTTTATGAGTTTAACTATTTTAATCCAAAATTTTCACACTTTTTCACTTGAATCAATAAAATAAAATTTTAAATGAAAAACCCATTTCATTTCTATTTTAGTTGGATTTTCTTTCATCCACCTCTATATCGTTTGAAATTGTATTATAAAAGTAATTTTTATTACAAAAATGTTTAATTAGGAACATTTTAAGTAATATTTTAATTATTTAAAGTTATTTAGGGAATATTTTCATATTTTTCCCAAATGGATTCTTTCAACTTTTACTACAACAATCAAAAGTAATGTTTTATTAATATATATGGTATCAATAGATTTTCCCACCACTGTTACCATATAACAAATTTTTTTTATCATATATGTTTTCAATTAAATTATTATGAATTTTTTTGATTAAATGTTATTTTAATATTTCATTTCCATTGTCACTATTTTCATAAAGGAAATTATCTTATTACAAAACCAATGTTTTTAACGACCCAATGGTGATCTGTTATCGCATATTAATTTTTTGGTCATTTATTTTTTCTCAAAACATTCAATTTTTATTATCATTAGAAATTATATTAATCTTAAATATCAATATATTTTTACCATGGATGTTATTATTGTATAAATCATATACCATCTTTACATACAATATTTTAGTATAAAATTTATTTGATAGACTAGTGAAAATATCAATAAATCGGTATATTTTTATTAATAAAAATATTATTTGATAAAGAAATTTTTATGAAATGAATAGACCATTCAATATATGAGAAAAAAATTTGACACGAGGTGATATGTGGGAACCTATTATAGATAACCCCTTGAGAAACCAACAAGTCTCATGAGAAATATTCATTATCCAATTTAATTTGGTTTTCTGTGTATACCTATATATAGTTTTATGATGTCTTGGCATAAGGTATTGATAAAATATATTTCATGATGTCTTAGATAATAAAATACATTAATATGAATTTCTTTTTTTAGAATTTAGTTATTATAATCCATGATATTATTTCATTTATATTATCTATGCTTGAATTTTGTGCTCAAGATATTGGTTAAATGGAATATAAATATAGTTGTTTACCTTTATATATTGGTTATTCCTTATTTACTCATGATAGATTCTGATGTATATGACCTTTAATTAGCATATGATTTCAACCATATTCTGTTTCATTTCCCTAGGATACGAGGAATAATTATATAAATGATTTCAAGGATGTTTCATCTTCTCTATTATTATGATTTATGTTTTATTCCAAATGTATAATTAATACCATATATATATCTTGACCTACAATACCACTAATCCAATAATTTCTTCTAGAATATACCCTATGTGTCTATTCCTATATAATAGAGGAAACAATGACTCTAGGATATTGGATTCTGGGTTTTTATAGTTGGTATTAGAGGATGTTTAAAAGATACATTGAGAACTAGATTTAATAAAACATAGATTAATGAACATAAAAATATGACTGACTTTGAGGATTTTTCAAATTGTAGAATAAAGTCCTAAAATTTTGGTAAGGTGGAGATTTTGTGTTATTTATAGTAATAAATACTTATATGGTTACTACTTGTAAATTTTTATTTCGTATAGATTCATAATGGGGTAATAACCTAAAAAAGAGCTGGTTTGAGTATATCTCAACTATAATTTCCTTTCACATTGAGTTTTCCCTTACTGTGTACCCAGTTCGACACACTAGGGGATATAATTTAGTTAATTCTCATTTTATTTAAAAAACATTATGAAGGATTTGAAAATATTTTTATGATATAATGATATTTCCAAGGAAACCATGCTTATGATTCTTACATTAACAATGTATAAATTCTCAATTTATGTTAGGTGTTAAAAGCTACATAGAATTAGAAATAATTATTTAAGAATCAAAATATAATGAAATAATTTAGTATATTACATTATTTTTAAATGGTTTCCAATACATATAATTGCATCAATAATCATAGTCAATGTAAAAATTTCCCCACTCAGAAAGCCAATACAACTGGTGTTAGAACTAATCAGGCTACGAATATTATAATGAACCAACCTTAAAATATTACATAATCATGCTTAAGACAATAATTTTACTTTTTTCTACATTGAGGATAATTTTTTGTTCATAGATTTAGAGAATTAGGCCATAAATCATACAGAAAAAACTATATAAATAAAAAGTGTAAAATTCCCTATAGTATACATTTTTTCATAAAAAATACTTTTAAATTGAAAGATTTTTTCTTGTCATGTTTAATCGGTACAATTTTTTCCTTGATCTCATACCTGTCTCTATTTTCACTTAAATATAATATAAAAAATTTTAAACATGGGATGAGAATAAAAATCTCAGTAGGGGTTACACCAATCAAGAAAACTATTAGTCTTGTGAAACTATATAAAACATGAATACTTTATCCTAATGTAATATTTCACTCCTTTAAGAAGTAGAAAATACTTTCCTTAAATGAACTCATTGATTACCCATTTTATAATAATAAGATTATCATAAAACACATAGAAATAATATATTACACAAAAAGTAATTTGGGAAATAACTATACTTAAATGGAATAACCATACATCCAACTTCCATACATATCACTCTTACAAAATGGAATAACCATACAGCTGACATCCATACCCAATGCATTGGTGGTTAAAATGTAACTACCCATTATTTGTTTATTATGGAACCATCCACCCTCAGTTTAACATGTAAACACCCATCATATTTCCACATACCATTATATCATCATAACACAAAAAATATTTCAATGCTTTTTATTTCAGTCAGAAAATTTTATTTCTAATAAAAATAAATCATACCATGATATTGAAATATTCATTCCATTTCAAAAAACAATTTCAAAACCAAAATACCCAAAAAAAATGGAATAAATAGGTTTATTTTCATTTTAAAAATATGAATTATTATAGAAGAAGTCATCTCAAAAATAATGGGCATTAAATAAAAGTTTTTTTCTTTATATACAATCAAATCATCATCCTTTTTTTTGTTTTTCAAAACATTCCATATAAAAAATGTAAAAATATTCCTTTTAAAAACATTTAAATGAAAAAAAATCGGATGAAATTTTCTTTTACAATACATTTATATCCACACAAATAAATATGTATAATAATATCACGAATAATGACATGGAGAAAAAGATGTGATAATTAAATCCTTAAACATTCAAGGTGTCCCATTCCAAAAATAACAATTAAATATTAATCTTTATAGAATATTTAATAAAACATTAAATAAAATGATAATAAATAAATTAATGACATGTTAATTTAAAGGGTATGTATATACACATAACAGAATAATGTCTTTGTACAACATCAAACTATGCCTCAATAAAATGAGATTTAGACGGAGTTCCCTACCTCGATTTAGATTCATCTTGTATGTTATTTATCATCCTAAATAAAACAATTTTGATAATTTATAATTTATTTGGGAACTTTTCACATTTATTATTCCTTTTATATCATTTATTAACATGTTATAAAAATTACTTAATTATTTAAGTTCACACTAGACGTTTTGATGATCTTGGGTACTTGAGTCAAAAATGACTTTGGTATGATGTCAATAGTCAAAGTGATAATTATTCCATAATCTCTAGAATAATATTCATGAAATAATAATCACATTTATGCATAAATTATAATTTTAAACAAAAACAATAAATATGGTTATGAAAAAATGTACTATGTTACAATCATAGGGACAATAATCCATATGTACGCCCGAGTAACGTTTCCATTTTTCTATTAACATTTTGGAAAGATGGTATGTATTATTTTATCATTATAGAATGGTAATAATATAATTAATATTATGTTTATCATATAATTACAATTATCTATATTATCCATTTGATGTGGTGAATAAAAATGAATCACATCACTTCATGGAGGTGATAGTTCACAGGTACACACGAACGGTGTTATCATTTTTACGTGCATGAAATCTAAAAATGTAAGTGATATTTTATTTTATTATAATGATAAATATGTCATGAATATCACATATGAACACTGTAAAATCCCCATAAATTATAATTTTATAATTTTTTAAATTTTTTAATTAATTAATTAATTAATAATTTAAATAAACATTGTTTTATTTGTTAAATTGAATATTTAAAATTATATAATAATGTTTTAAATAATCTCACCAATTATGATTTTATAAAATCTAACATTGATTAAATTACTATTTTAAAATATAAATACTACTTTTATATACACAATCTTATTTTGTAAAATTATTTTTGTTTAATAAATTAATTTTATTATTTAGAATTACATGTTGAAGAAAAAAGATTAACATAATAATTTAACATAATATCATTTAAATATATGAATATATATATATAATACAAATGATTATAAATAAAGAGAAATAATCTAGAATTATGAATTATACTATATATATATATATCTGAGTATTATTTTTCATAATAAAATTTGTATAAAATATTTTATATTGAACTTATAAATATATTTTTTAGTTATATTATTTTTTTGAAAATTATAATTTATTTTAGTAAATTTCAAAATTAAAGGAATACACATAAATTAATTTTTAAATTGTGAATTAAAAATGTAATATGTATTTATATTATGTTAAACTAATAAAATTCTATTAATGGAATTAAATAAATAATAATAATAAAAAACATCATCAATTAAAATAACAAAATGTAAATAAAATATCAAAAAATAATATTTAGGGTTCTGATGTGTCAAATTTTAGGGTTGGAGAGGTTCTGAAGGTGATCTGGAGTCAAAACATATGGTGAAACTTAGAGCTTAGTGAAGGTCGCAAGTCAAAGCCGAAGCATGGATGTAATAATATCGTGGTCGGTTCGTCTTCGAATGTGAGTTTAGATGCGAGGTCCTGGATGAGCATGATGGTGAGTTTTTTTAGCACATGTCAAATTTCGAGCATAGATATAGCTAAATGAACACTTGGAGTGGATTAGTATGAAGCCTCAAGGAATTTCAAACACCAAATAAGATCACATAAGGGTTAAAATTGGGTACAATATATTGTTTTCTTCCTGATTTTTGTTGTATTGATCTGCATGTAGAAAGGTATTTTTAATGTTCTTGTTATTTATCCAAATCAAATTGATTTTTTATTTGTCAATTTTTTTATTTTTTTTCCTCCTTGAACATCATCGGTGTTCCAGTCCATCATTTTTAAGTATTTCTATGCCTCTACCTAAATGGTTCATTTTTGTATGGATTAATTCAACATTGATATTATTGTTCTTATTTAGATTTTGATATCAACAATATTTTATGTGCACAAATAATTATAATTCTTGGAGTTTTTTAATTTTTTGGTTCTAATATTGAAACAAAATACATATATGGATTGTTCTTCATCATATTTTTGATTATCTGAATTGATGTTAATGTTGAAATTAGGAAGTTGAGTAGTGCATCCCTTTTTCTGGGATAAATAGAGGTATTTTGAGCATGTGATACCTCCCCAATGAATTGTTTAATGATATAGAAATAAATATTAAGGTTTATCCTAAGAGATTTAGGGAATATACTGTGATGGATATTCTAATCATAACCATAAAGGTTACTCCCTATATAGCTGTGAAAGCTACAATGTAAGTATGATATGGCTTCCACAATTTTCTTTTATGATTTATGATTTCTATGATTTTTTCATGGATCTTATTATATTATGTCATATGTTAAATAGAATATGTTTTTATTAGTGAAAATATGATATTTTGAAAATGTTTTCTTGAGTTTTAATTATTCAAGGACTAATGATATAATTCCTTATTTTATATCCCTTACTGAGCTATTTATGATAATTCTAGGTTTTTGAAATGTTTTCCATAGGGTATATGGATGAGTAAAGGAATGGAAGAAATAAAGAAGATTTTTATCAAGAAAATATATCATGTATCTTTAAAAGGGATTCCTTTGTGTGAAAAATGGTTACTATTTTGGTATTATCCTCTTGTATGATTATGGGATGTAATGTATTAATAATACCCTAATTCTCTATAACACTAAACCTAGAAATATCATAAATGTGAATTCATGGGAGAAATAATAACTAGGAAATTCTTATGGCTGGGGCCATTTAATTGGTACCAAAGGGAACGATTTAAAAAACATTGAACATTAGAATTGATAATGTTTTGGTAGTATCCTATTGTATGATTACAAGATTATTTGTATTAATAATGGCCCAATTCTCTAAAACTCTAAACATAAAAAGATCATCAATTTAAATTCTTTACATAAATCAAGATTGTGAAATTTTTATAGTTGGGGATATATAGTTAGTATCAAAGGGAACATTATATAAAAATATAGAGATTATATGTTTTATTTTGAGGAAACAAATATACATGTTAGAATCTTTGTTAGGTAGGTAAGTCCACAATAAAAATCAATTAATTCTAAAAATGAAAATTCATTATATTTTTATATATAACAAATGAAAATCGAGGGGGTAATTTAATTAAGGGGTGGGGGAGGGGATAATGTAAAATCCCTACAAATTATTAGCTTATATTTTACTTTTTATAAATGTTTCATTAAATTAATTAATTTATAATAAAAATAAACATTGTTGTATAAGTTAAATTTATTATTTAAAATTATGTAATATGGTTTTAAATTATCTCATCAAATATGATTTTATGAAATCTAGCTTTTATAAAATTACTATTTTAAATTCTGAATTCTTCTTTAATATATACGGTCTTATTTTTTTGACTATTTTTTTAATGAATTAATTTTATCATTTTGAATTACATATTTAAGAAAAATGATGAAAATAATAATTTAACATAATACCATTTAAATATAAGAAATTATATATATATATATATATTAATTATTAGTATTAATTAAAATAAATAATCTAGAATTATTCATTATAATAGAGTTATATATATATATATTTATGAATATTATTTTTTATAATATAATTTGTAAAATATATTTTATATTGAACTTATAAATATATTTTCATTGTCCTATTATTATTTTCTAAAATTATTAAATTATTTGTGTATAAAATATAAATATTAAAGGAATATAAAAAATTAGTTTTTAAATTATGAATTAAAAATATAATATGCATTTAAATTATGATAAAATAATAAAATTATATTAATAAAATTTAATAATAATAATAATAATCCACCAATGATTAAAAAAATGGAAAATAAAATATAAAAAAATAGGATTTGGGGTTCTGATGGGTTGATTTTTTGGGAAACCAAGGTTCTAAAGGTGAGCTCGTGTCGAAGTAGAAGGGGAAACCAATAGCTCAGTGAAGGTCATGAGTCAATGTAGAAGTAAGGCCACATGGGGATCCGAGAAGGTTCGTCTATGGATGTGAGTTCGAGGATGAGTGTGATGGTGAGTTTTTTCGACCACTGGTCGAAGTTCATGTATAGATCAAGCTTAAACGAACACTCTAAGCAGTTTAATTTGAAGCTTCAAGGAATTTTAAACACCATACTTCATCACGAAAGGGATAAAATTGCTCACAAGCTCATGTCTTCATCCTGGTTCATGTTGTATAAATCTATATATTGGTAGGTTTTTATAATGTTCTTGTTAGTTTTGCAAATAAAATTTCAATTTTATTTGTCTTTTTGGAGTCATTTAGTTTCTTCCTCAAACATCATCAATGGTCAAGTCCATCATTTTCATGTATTTTTGTGGTTGTCCTTGAATAATTATTTTTTTTATGGATTTATTCAATTCTGGTATTATTATTTTTGATTGGTTATCGATATCAACACTCTTTGATGTGCATAAATAAATATAATACTTTTTGTGTTTTTTTATTTTTTCGGTTTGAATATTTATACGACACACATATGTGGCTTATTATTTGTTACAATTTTGGTTGTCTGAATTGATCTCAATGTTGAAATCAGGCAGTTTAGCAGTGCCTCCCTTTTTTGTGTAGGTTTATTAATGTTTCGGTTTTGTGGGAAAGTTAATATCTTCATCTAGATTCAAATCATCCATCTATATATTGGAAACATTATTATATATTTTTGGAGGGTTTTGTGAGAGTTCATGGATGATTGAAGGGTGGTATAAGAAATATGGTATAGTAAGGTAGTGTGGGATGTAGCCTTGTTTTCAAAAAAATTCAATGTGGTGAAGTAAATTATGTGTCTGCATATCAATTTGGTAAGGGAATTTCTTAACCCAATTACCATTCTTTGGGTAAAGCATGTAATTCTTGATTATGTCTTTCAACTACTATATTTGAAATGAAATTTGAATATCTTATAACTAATTTATATCTTGAATTTCATTCAATGTTTTTTTAAATGAAATATTCTTATATATAGTGTTTGGATTTTCGAACAAAATGACAAAATGATTTTTTTAGCATACATGGTGAAAATAACTTCTTTTCTATCATAATTGTTATTTTTTCTTTGGATTCCTCAATAAGCCTTAATTTATTTAAAAAGAAATTAAATACAATATACCCTTTTCATTTATTTTCGTATTGAAAATGGTTTTGATATGGGATTGATTATGTTAATATCTTATAATGATTTCTTGCAATTCCTATATGGAAATGTAATTTTTCTTTATGTATGATTTATGTGTTGTGCTTATGTTTTGGTTATTGGGAATTAATTATGTATATGGGTAGTTTTGTGAAAAACTGTGGGTGGGTGATCTTGTGATAGCTCTGCAAATCATTTGGTAATGAGACAAAGATATACAATAAAGTTTCTCTTAAGTTATTTAAGTAATATACTATGATGGTTATTCCAACAGTAAACATGAAGGTTACTCCCTATATAACAGTAAAAGCTACAATTTATGTATGATACAGATACTAAAAGTTATCTTTATGATTTATTTTTTCTATGAGTTTTTTAGTAAACTTATGTTTTCCTGAGGTATGTTAAAGAGCATATGTTTTTTAGGGGTGAAATGTATGATATTGTGAAAAAAAAATCTTGTGATATAAATATTCCTGGACTAAAAATTTCATTCATTATTTTATATCCCCTACTAACCTATTTTTGATCAACCCAAGTCTTTGAAAAGTATATAATTGGGAATAAGGAGGAGTAAAATAAAGCAAGAGGTCATGAATATTTTTAAAAGGATGTCCTTTAGTGTAATAAATAGATACAGGTTTGGTAGTATCCTCTTGTATGATTATAGGATGATATATACTAATAATGAACTATTTATCTAAAAATCAAGACCTAAATATATTCTCAATGTGAATTCTTAAATGAAATCATGATTATAAAAATTTTAAGGTTGGTTCCTTTTAAATATAAATATTATCATTACAACCAGCCTTGAGAGGCAGTTATGGGAAAAAATGTGTATTGGTTCATGGAAGTGATAATTCACATGTACACACAAACTATTAATTCATTTCTTGGTTGATGGTATGAGAAATAGATTTAGGTGTTGATATTAACATAATAGAATATCAGTATATTGATGATACTGGATTTATTATTTCATAATGGTTGAATGAGATTTGGATAAATATGAAGAAGAAAATAAATATAAACACTTCATTAAAAACAATAAACTTCCTTTGGACGATCACCTTTGATTAAAACCATAATACCTCTATGGAAGATTTTATTCCTAAAATATGCCCTCTATAATTTCTGGAGGTATTCTAGTAAGGGTTTCAGGAAGATCATGGTAGAACCAAATGGGTTTTGAAGATTAAGGAATAGAGATGAATGGGTTCACCATTAAAGGAGAGGGAAGGGTAACTCTTAGAATTATAAAAATATTAAATTAATATAAATTAATTTTCTATTAAAAATGTGTCAAAAATAAATTACTTAGAATATAAGATTAATTTGGTTTTAAATAAATTCATCCATAAAAAATAAGACAAGTTTTTTTTATTGTTTAATCCTTATCTTTTTGTTTTAACCCTTCTAACTCTAACCATTTTATTATGTAATTTATAGTTTGAGGTTTAATATAATTAAAATTAAATTAAAAAGGACCCATGAATGAGCCATTAATGAAATTTCTATAATTATATAAACTATTTGGATGATTCTTATATTTTTATTAATTTTATATCATATAATTTATTATTTTATATTTTAAGATATGAATTATATTAATTTTGACACTATTTATTAGTTGACTTTTTAAAAACAAATAAAAAAAACTTGATCACATACAAAAAACTAAATTAACTCATTAATAAAAATACATATTAATTCATAAAATTCTTATATGTAATACAATATTTCAAATTATATTTATTTTAATATTATTAATATCATTTATTTGATTCATCCTTTAATAAATCATTTTTTACATCTTCATTATGTCACAACTAAATTTAAATATATTATCTCTAAAATTAATAAACAAATTTTCTTGATGTAGATAAATTTTTTAAATTTTAAATGAATATTTATAGTAGTATTTATCTTCAATATAACCCTATATTAAAAATGATTATCTTATGAAAAATACGAGTATGAAAAATTTAACCCATCATTGTATAAAATATAATAAATTTTATATTCTAAAACTACTGAATTAAAAAGTTTATAACTTCATAATAAGTTCTATTTTTTTCTAAACCCACTTATACAATGAAATTAGGAAAAGTGTTAAAGTAATTTTATAATTTATAATATTATTTTTACTCTTAATTACCCGATTTATCCTTAACTATGATAAATAAATTATGAAAGTTAATATTAAAAAAATTGACCCAATTAAACCTCAACTTTCATACTTATTAAAAATATATAAGCATTTATTTCAAAATTCAATTCTTAGAAGTGGATAAATTAAGTTTAACACTAATCTCACTAATGTGGCGAGAAGATGGTTAAAAGAGACATTAAAATTTTCTAAAAGTTTTCATATATAATTTCAGTATAAAAACTACTCCAATGAACTAAATTGTACCAAAAAATTTATTATTTATCTATTGTGACTTTAAAAAAATTTAATGAATAATAATTATATTAACTAAAAACAAATTTTAACTACAATGCAGTATTTTTCATTATTCATAAAAAAATTAATCTTTTTAGATAAATAGAAAAAAAAATAAACCAAAATAAATTTTCATACTCCAATTCAAAATAAAAATTTAATTTTTTTTCAAAAATAATTTATAAAAATGAAAAAACTTGATTTATAACATCTGTGCCATCAAAAGGCATAAAAACTTATATCTTTATGAAATACGTCTTTAATGCATAAAATGGAATTAGTTCTTTATATCATGACTAGAAAACATATAAGATATATTTTAAATGTTATAATGAATATTATATATATAAAACAATAGTAGAACCCAATAAGAGTGGTTTTACTATTTTTTGTATAAAACACACTTGTGCACATTTAAGTTGTTTTTTTAAATGTGTCCTTTAATTTTAAAAATGGGTTTACATCAATTTATAATTAATCTTTCAATATATAATTTATTACATATAAATTTTTAAATAATTTATTTAAAATTATATTAAAACCACTCATTACCTCAATTTTAACAGCTTGGTTATAAGGGAAAATTTAAATAATAATATTTAGTTATCTTATGTTTGATGTAGTGTATCATGTATGCTATAGAACATAATGCTTCCTTTTAAAAACCCAAGATGTTACATTCTCCCCCATTTTGGAAATTTCATCTTCACAGTTTTAATTTGGGTTTAGTAAATAAGGTATTACTTTTCAAAATACCTTTATTGCAATCCCACAATGAAAAATGGATTAATAAAAGTACAACTTTAAAAGAATGAAAGGGAAGTAAGTAAATAGACTAAGATAAAAAATACTAGGGTTATATGTAGGAAAACATTGATATAGAAGAGAAAACTATCCATCATGATCTAATGGAGAGTGATAAAATATATTATCAGGATAATGTTAATAATAACAAAACCATAAATTTGTGATGGGTTAAACAATCACTGAATTCTTAATAGAATATGTAAATGGAAAATGTTTTTGTTTTAATATAATTTTCATATATTTGAGAAATTCTATTACTACATGGACTAAGTACATAAATAAATATACTTAATTATAATAGTAATGTTTCATCTTTCAATATAATGTTTTAACATAAATGGATATGCTATACCTCTAATATGTTTCCCAACCCATAATAACCTCAACATATTAATTCATGATATATTTTATATATTGAAATTTCTCATTTTATCTTCCTTTGACACAAAAATATTATAAAAATAATGAATGTCATACATTTATCAAGGTGTATACTTCGTTTCATCATCATTTTGTTCACCTAAATAAAATGTCCATGCATTGCAACAATGATTTTAAGATTCTAAAAAATCACTTGTTTCATTTATCCAAATAAACCGTGTATATCTTTGGTTTATGGTATTTCATAGATAAATAGTTTTGGAAAACAATAACATATAACATATAATTTCAAAAAATTAATGAATACTTGATTTATATAAAATATTTGAACAGATCTTGATTTGTAACTACATTTAAAATGCCATAAGTATGTGGTCAAAGAATATAATTTAAAATAAAGTGTAAATAGGATATGCAAAAGTATCCTTCTTCTGTAACTTTATCAGAATAATAATATACTTAAAAATCTTATGATAAGGTAAAATATTATAAAATTACTTGATAAAATTTATCCTTTTTTCAAAATATAAGAATATTGAGAAAATATGTTCTTCATAAAAACAACCCTTGTTGTACAATTGTATAGAGGCATAAAGGATGTTTTTGATATCTTATAAAACTATATCAAGATATTTTTCTGTTAGAAAATGTTTTATAATAATAATATATGATGTTCTAAGGATTATTGCAAGAAATTCATCAGGAAGAGATATGAAAGTTGTTTTAGAACCTCCTATTTCTATTTGTAACTGGCTTTCCTCAATATATAAAATAGTTATTGAATAAGGATTTTACTAGAAGAATATTAATTGAATCTTTTCCAATATTTAACCAAAATCCATAATCACTAAATTTGTCTAAACCCACTTCTAATACCAACCATAAGGAACTGAACTTAAAAAATCACATAATATTGATTAAGAAAAAAGAATTCATTTCACATTGAGGATATTTTTAGGTTAATATATTTAGTGAATTATTCCATAAATTAAACATAAAAAATAGTAGAAATTTAAAGTGGACACTTCCAAATAGAATCCATTTTTTCATTAATAAACATTTGTATAATGATTTTTTTTTCTTATGTTCAATAATCAAATTTTTTCTCTTAATCACATCCTTCTCTCTATTTTCTCTTAAATCATATTTAAAAAAATATAAACATGGAATGAGTATAAAAATATTAACAAGGGTTATATATATAAGGAAAACTATTATTCTTGTGAAAACATATAATACATGAATACATTGTCATAAAGTAATATTTCTAACATTTAATAAGTAGAAATACTTTCCTTCGAAAACTAATTATTTTCCCTTTTTGTAATCATAAAATTACCATAAAACCCATATAATGAAAATATAAAACATAAAGGTAATGTGGAAAATACATATACTTAAATGGAATAATGATGGGTTTGACTTCCATACATGCCACTCTTAAAAATGGAATAACCATACAAACAACTTTAATACCCAATGCATTAGAGGATATAACGTAACCACCAATACTTGGTTTATTACATAATTACGCATCCTTTTTTAATCACATAACCACCCATAAAATTCCCATATACCATTGTATAATCATAACACATAAAATATTCCAATTTTTCGTATTTCACTCAAAAAATGTTATTTTTAATCAAAATAAATCATTTCAATATATTGAAATATTAATTTATTTTTCAAAACAATTTTCAATAACAGAATATGAAAAAAGGGAATAAAGGGGTTTGTTTTTATTTAAAAAACATAAAGGATTATTGATGAAGACATGTATCAAATAATGGTCATAATAATGAATTTTTTATCACCCAGTAAAATAAAAAGAACATTTCTTTTGTTGGTTTTCAAAACATTTCACATAAAACACATAAATATATTAATTTTCAAAACTTGTGAATGAAATTAAAAATAGATATAAAATTTCATTTATATTACTTTTTTATCTATATAAATAAATATGAAAATTAATATCAATAATAATGAAATATAGAAAAATATGTAACAATTAAATCATTAAACATTAAAGTAGTCTCATTCAACTTTGAGAATTTAAATCTTAATATCTATAGAATTTTCTAACAATATATTAAATAACATGATAATAAATAAATTAATGACATTTTAATTTAAAGGGTTATGTATATACACCTTATAATGTAATGAGGGAGTATAACATCAAACTATGCCTCAATGAATGAATATTGAGATGAAGTCCCTTACCTTAAGTCTGATTCATCTCATATGTCCTTTATCTTCCAGAATAATAAACATAGGTTAATTTATAAATTATTGAGAACCTTTTTCATGTTTCTAATTCATTTTATAACATTTATTACCATGTTAAAATAATTACTTAATTATTTATGTTCACGCTGGATGTTTTGCTAATATTTAGTATTTGAGTCAAAAATGACTTTGGTATGATGTCAATAGTCAAAGTGTTTAAACAACCTTTAAAAAAATATTACAAACTTTTATGCATAAATTTGTTTTTATCTATTTTAATTCCAAAAAATATGTTTGATGAATGAAAAAACATTTAATAAACTTGTGTAAACATAATATAGTTAGTTCAATTCATTCCATCTGATACAATAGAAAGGCAATAACCACCATATAAATTAATAATGTTATTAATACATTATATTTTTCAGTATAACTCAGTCTTGTGTGAAAAATAATATTTTATAGTAACCCATTGATGCATAAGAGATATTTTATCATAAAAAATGTCCCCTTTAAGATAAAATTAATATAAAATGTTTAAATATTAGGAAATAGGAAAATTTATTATTCTATATTTACCTGGGATGTTATATACTTCCCTAATTTTCAAAATTATGTCGTCACAATTTTATTCAGTTATAAAATATGGGGGGGTATTTTTCCTTGACAGAATTTGAAGATTCATTTTTTTCCTCTTCATCCATATGAGTTTTTCAAAAGAACCTTAAACTGATGAATCAATTTATTCTGCAACACTTGATCTATGTGGTCAAGAACCTGAACTAGTCATTCCATATAAGAAATTTTTTCTTCAAACTAAACTACTTATAGACTCAAAATACGATATGGATCCTTTATATTATGTCATAACATTGAAACATGAAACAAAATTGTACCTAGGGTAAACCTGAAGTTAAATCCACTCAGTAAGAAACTGATCCAAAATTCTCAAGGATTTATTATAGTCTAATGAACCTTGGACTCATATTCCATTTCATACCAAAATGCATCACACTTTTCCATAGATAAACCTTTAGAAATAAATGATCACCTACCCAGAAAGAAATATCTTTTCTCAGATTATCATTATATATTTTCTGCCTACTCTTGGATCTCCTCATGTGTCACTGAATCACCTAAAATTTTCATATAATTTCCTCTACCAATTCTGACTGAATCAAATTCCTTTCACCTACATCAACCCAAAAAATTTGAGTTCAATAGTTCTTTCTATATAACTCCTCAAATGGTACCATATGTATATTAGAATGAAAACTATTATTATAAGAAACTAAACCAAAGAAACACGTTGATCCCAACTTCCCTGTTAATCCATTTAACTCACATGTATAGTATCCTCCAACAACATAATTTTTCATTCTAACTACCCATTTGATTGAGGATGAAAAGTTATACTAAAATCTGATTTTGTACTCTACAACTTATGAAGGCCTTTTTAAAAGTTATAAGTGAACATGGGATCATGATCATACATAATAGAGAAGGGAACACCATGTAACCTGAGTATATATTCAATATAAAACTATGAATGTTGATCTAGATAAATGGTTTCTCGAATAGAATGAAAAAGATTATATTTATTCAATTTATTAACAATAACCCATATCGTATTTTTTCCTCGAGAAGTCTTCATTAATCCCAATATGAATTATATATATATATATATATATTTCTTCATTTTCACTCTGGCACAGGTAAAGGCTAAAGAATACCTTTAGTTAACTATAACATTTCTTTTACATATTGATACTTAAAACAACTCAGACTAAACATGGAAATATCTCTTCTCATTATATCCAACTCGTAATAATCCTAAAGATCATTGTAAGTCATAATGTTTTTTGGATGAACTAAAAATAGAGAGCTATGAGAATCACATAATAACCCTTTCATAAACATTGAATCATAATAAACACAAAATCTATCCCCAAAACTCCAAAAATAATCTTTATCATTTTTAAATGTTGGGAACATTCCCTTTTTAACCAATTCTACCAATTTATGAAACTCATGTCCTTCTTCTATGTTTTATTAATTTTATTTTATAGATACATTTGTGATGATACTTGAAAAAATTAGAGGGATTTCCTTCCCAAAAAAATTCCAAGCTGAAATTCATTAAATCATTAACCAAATTGTCAAATTCCAAAAGAATCATGGTTAATATAGCATAAAATTTCCTACTCAATGTATCAATCACCTTTATTAATTTTCCAAGATTGTAATGAATTATGCAATCATAATCCTTGAATAGTTTTTCCACCTTCTCCATCTTATATTAAATTATTTTTGAGTGAATATATACTTAAAACTTTTATGACCAGTATATATTTCACACGTTATTCAACAAAATTTATGCCTACAAATTATTAAGGAAAAAACAAAAGCTACTAATTCCAAATCATGTATAGGGTAATTTTAAATCATTAGGTTTCAAAAAACATGAAGAATAAGAAATTAATCGATCATTATACATTATGAAATAACAAATTCATTTCAATGAAGAATCATTATAGATTAAAATTTCACTATTCCTATAAGGAAGGGAAAAAACTGGAGCATTTATCAAAATTATTTTCAGTTCTTGAAAACAATCCTCACATTCTTTTGTGTATATGAACATTACTCCTTCACATGTTAAAATAGTTAGTGGACTAAATAACCAAGAAATTTTTTTAAAAAACTTTTAGTAATTTCACACTAATCTAAGAAAACATTAAACATATATGACATTGGTATGTCTATGCCACTCTTCAAAAACATATATTTTTGAAGGATTAATAGTTATCCCATCTCGAGAGACAATATGTCCAGGAAATGATATTTTTTGAAACCAAAATTTACCCTTTCTAAACTTTCCATATATTTTCTTTTTCTTTTATGGTTTTAAAACACTCCAAAAGTGACTTTCATCTTCTTCCTAGATTTTGGAATATAACAAAATATTATCTATAAATAAAACCATATACTGATCTAAAAACTATTTAAATAATCTATTCATGAGACTCAAAAATATAGTTGGTTAACTAGATAACCTAAAGGGAATAACCAAAAACTCAAAATTCACATATATCATATGGAATTCTATCTTTATAATTTCATCATTCTTCACCTTCAGCTGATGGTACCCGGACCTAAAATCAATTTTTGAAAAATACTTTGATCCCTATATATAATCAAAAAAATTATTTATTTGAGGAGAATGATACTAGTTCTTAATAGTGATGTTATTCAAGGATCTATAATTAATAAAAAGTCTCATGGAACCATCCTTGTTTATCACAAATAAAATATGATCACCCCATGGTGAGGTTCTTGGTCAAATGAAACCTTTATAAAACTATTATTGCAATTATTTTTTCAATTCCACCAGTTCTACTTGAGACATCGGTAAGGTGGTTTAGAAATAGGCTTATCATCAGACACTAAATCAATAGTAAATTTACCCTCTTGATAAGGAAGAACACCAAACAATTCATCATAAAAAACATCTGTAAATTCACTATTTGGATGTCACTAATCAAAACTAGTCAATTTGTTTCAATTACATGAACATGATAACATTCACTGCAATCTTTAATAAATATCTCATATTCTTGGTATATTATCAATGGTATGAAATAAATTAATAATAATTTATTACCTTTTCAAAATATTTTATCATGATAAACAAAAATCTTATCCATACACAAATTGATATCAAACTCTACTAGGGGAAGTTCAATAGTATTTATAAGAAAGAGAGTCTCACTGATGAAAATAGAAATATTCCTATAAGTCTTTTTTTCTTCAATACTTCCATCTGTTGTTTTTACCAAGAATTTTTAAATCACATTCAAGATGAGAAACTTACATTTTAATTATAGAGATCCTAGAAATGAAAAAATTTCAAGATCTAGAGTCAAAAAAAGTATGGAAAATTTCTTAAAAAACCATAACATATCTTTCACCACTTCATATTTTGGTCCCACATCAACCGTAGTAGCACTAACTGATTTTGAAATTTCCATTTAATTGTGAACTTATTATTTCCCCCCCTTGTTAATCAACTTTGGAAACAAATTGGTATAACGTCCTAACTCATTACCACTAAAAATAATTCCACTGAATTTTCAATGCTTTCCAAATCATCTCACTTAAAGTCACAACAAATATAACCTATATTAACACATAAGAAGAACTTATAGACTTTAAAATACATTATCTGAGATTATTTGTACCACACATATCACAAGATGGAAATTTAGTTTTCTTACCTCCAAAATTATTTGATGAATGCTTTCAAATTTACTGTCAATGGGATCTCTTCTTTTATTTTCTCTCACATGACTGATGATCATAAAAAACTCTATTCATACCTACTCAGAATATAAAGATATTTCTAATAGCTTTTGAAATCATGAAAAGATAATGCCCTTAGATATCTCAGCTTCATTCTTGAGTAAAACTGATTTATCTTACTATAATGATCCTAGATAAAATGTGGGTTGTACCTTTCCAAATATGTGAAGTTTTCTTCATATGAAGCCACAAAACCTTCCTCTTTTCATCTCAATTTAAAGAATTTTTTTTTCATTCCAAATTCGAATAGCCATAGTAAAATATTTCTCATTTAATATATTCTTAAATTCATCCCATTCAATGGAATCGAACCATTCACTTCATCAAATATTTTAAACCATTGAACACAAATTATTAGACTCCCCTTAAAATGATAAATTTTAAAAGTTTCCATTTGGTTCTTTGAATAATCAATGATGTCAAATATCTTACCTAGGGATTTAATCCATCCGTCAACAAATATGGGGTCAGCTGATCCTCTAAATTAGGGGGAAGCACTCTTATAAAATGCTCCACCCTCGTCATGTTCCTCTATGGTAGATAAGGTTTATCTTTTTCTTGTAAACCACCACAATTTATTTCATTAGTCAACTAAGACATCAATACAACAAACTACTCAGTTCTGATTCTAACCATCTCTAGATTTGGATTGATGTTTTCTTATTGATTCCTTCCCAGCACAACATCCATGTTTCATATATGGAAACCCATTCTAAAAATAAATATCATATAAGAAGCAACATAGTAATATTAAAATGATATAACATTTTAACTTGAACATAATTAAAATTCTTTCAAGGGTATGTTATTAATATTACCCTAACATTTAATGTTATCTGAACCATCCTTTGATAACAACTATAATGACTCAGCCTCAAAACATTTAACAATCTTAATTAAGATAGTAATTTTACATTAATTATTATTGAGGATCATTTATGTTTATAGATTTAGATAATTATTCCCTAACACATACATAAACAAATAGAAATAAAAAGATGAAACTTTCAAATAGACTCTATTTTTTTCATAAACAAAAAATGTTTAAATTGAAACATGATTTCTTCTCATTTTTTGTCAACAAAATTTCTCCATTGATGCCATTATTATCTCAATTATCCATTAAAACATGTGTAAACCATTTTAAACCGATTTTGAGCATGAAAATATCAGTAAGGGTTACAAAAAAGCAAAACTGTTATTATTGTGAAAACATGTAAAACATGAATACATATTCACAATATAATATTTCTCAAGATTAAAAAGTAGTAAATAATTGAATTAAAAAAAATCATTTCATACCAATTTTTTAATAATAATATTACCATAAAACCCATAACATGTATATATAACACAAAAAATAATCCTTAGACATAAATATATTTAAATAGAATAACCATGCATCTAACTTCAATACATATCACTCTTACAAGTTAGAATAACCATAGAGTCGACTTCCATACCCAATGAATTTGAGGTTATAAGTTAATAACTAATCATTTTTTTATCACAAAACCACCCATCCTTGATTTATAATGTAACCAGTAATCAAATGTCCAAGTGACATTATATAATCATAACAAATAAAATATTGAAATTTTCAACACCTCACTCATATAATTTCATTTAAAATAATAAGAAATAATTTCTAGATATTGAGATAATTATCTCATTTAAAATAAATCAATACCAAAATAACCAAAAAAGGGAATAAGGTATTTATTTATCTTTTAAAAATGTTACAGCTTGCAAAGAAACCCAAATATCAAATAACTGTTATAGCAGAAGAGAATTCATTGTCGCAGTATATGTTAAAAAAAGAACATTCTTTTGGTAATTTGGGTAGAAATATAAACATTACATATGAAAATATTCCCTTTTTATAAATTCTATAAAAATTTAAAATTCAATGGGTTTTTTACACACCTCATAAAATAAGGTGGTGCATACTACCCAAATATGCTTCAATGAAATGATGTTGAGAATAATTACATAACATCAAGTCTGATTCGTCAAGTTTGTTTTTTATATTCCTAAATAAAAAACATAAGTTTATTATTTACTTTCTTTAGAACCCTTTTAATGTTTATTATTCCTTTTATTTCACTTATCATCATATTATAATAATTACTTAATTGTTTAATTTCACATTGGATGTTTTAATGATATTTGGAACACGAGAGAAAAATGACTTGGTATGATGTCTATATCCAATAGTGATAATTAGTCCATCATATCCATAATAATATTCATGAAATAATAATCACTTTTAAAAATTAATTACACTATTAAATCAAACCATTAATTTCTGGTAATGAAAAATGAACAATGTTATAATCATGGAGGCGGTAGGTCATACGTACACATGAGTAACATTCACATTTTTCATTGATCTTTATGGAAAGAGGGTAATTATTATTTCATATTTCACAAATGATAATAATATATTAAATATAATATTAATAACTTAGATATACTTAGATATATCATACATGCAATGTGGTGAGGAAAATAAATCACATCATTTTATGGTGGTGATAGTTCACATGTTTGAAGGAACGACATTATCATTTTTATTATCCTCGAAAGTAAGAACATAATTGATACATTATTATAATATAATTATAAATATTCCATTAATATAATATATAAACATTAATTCCATCATTTTAATTAGTATTGAGATATATTTTTAGAAAAAAATTATATCAGTTCATAGTGGTCATAGTTCACACGTAAGCACGAACTATAAATTATTTTCCCATTTGATGGTATTGGAGATGGATTTAGGTGATTATATTAAAATAATAACATATAAGTATATTGAACACAATAGATTTATTAAGTCATCATGGTTGAATAATATTTTTAAGAAGTGGAAGAAGAAATAAAACAGAACACATAAATAAAAATGTTACCTTTCTTTCAGGAAATCACTTATGATTAACAACTTAACACTTCGAAGGTTGGTTTTCTTCCCAAAATATTGCCTATTTAATTTGGGGAGGTATTTTTGAAAGGGGTTAGAGAATATATTTGATGAAATAATTGTTTTTTGAATTGTAATGAGTATAGATGACTAGGTTCTGTTTTAAAGAAGAGGGGAGGGGCACTCTTGAAACTATAAAAAGTATTAAATTAATTTAAATTTATTTTCTACTATAAATGTCTCAAAACTTAATTATTTTGAATATAGGATGGTTTTTGGTCAAAATAACTTCATATAAATAAAATTATACATGTTTTGATAATATTTTAGTCCTTATCATTTTTAACCCTCATCAATTCATACAATTACATTATGTAATTTTAAACTTTGAGAGTAAATATAGTTACCATAAAATGACATACAAAAAAAATGATTCATTCATGAAATTTTTAGAGTTAACCCAATATTTTTTCTATTGTTTATATTTTTTTTTAATTTTATATCATTTAATAAATATTATTTATATTAAAACCTCATAAAAGACAATTTTGACACTATTCAGTAATTGACTTGTTAAAAATATCATAACAACATGATTATTTTGAAAAAACTACTTTTAATCATCCCTAACATGTCAAATATCTCCATAAAATTAGTATATGATATCAAATATTTAAATTTTATTTATTTTAATATTATTCATATCATTTATTTGATTCTTCCTTTAATAAAACAATTAATGCCCCATTATTGTGTCATAATTATATTTAATTACCAAATGTCTAAAAATTACAAATAAATTATCATTATGTATATAATAATTTTTTCTTTCAAATAAATATTTAAAGTCGAATTTATCTTTTATTAACCCAATATTAAAAATTATTTACTTATTAAAAATATGAGTTTGACATTTTAACTCATCATTCAATAAAAAATAATATTTTTCAAATTCTTACCCCAGTGGCTTAAAAAGGTTAACATTTATTCCTCTAGTTGATTTTTGTTGAAAAAAACTCATCCAAAAAAATTAGGATATGTGTTAGGGTAATTTTATAATATAATAGCACTAATTTTACCCATAATTACTTGATTTATCTTTAACTGTGGAAAATAATAAACTAAAATTAATCTTCACAAAAAAATATATAATATTATACCAAAAGTTTTATAATTTCTAAATAAATGTATATACCCCTCTAAAATATTCAATTCACATAAGTGGCTAAATGAATTTTAACACTAATGCCACAGATTTGGAGAGAAGGTGGGTAAAAGGGATGTTCAACATTTCAATATGTTTTATTATCAAATTTAATTATAAATATTAATTCATTGAACTAAATTGGATTAGTACATGTATTATTTATATATTTTGGCTTTAACAAATATTTCAATTTATAATAATTATTTAAACAAAAAATCAGTTTTTATTTGCAACATAATATTTTTCAGTATTAAAAAAAATGAATCTTTTAAGAAAAATAACAAAAATTAAAAAAAATATAAAATTTTATACTATTATTATAAATATTAATTTTATTTTTACAAATAAAATTTATAAAATTGAGAAAAACAAGATTTAAAATATTTTCACCGTCAAAAGGCATAAAAACTATTGTTTTTTAGGAATACTTGTTTTCCATTCATAAAATTGAGTTGTTTTCTTATATCATTACTTGAAAACATATACGATAAATTTTTAACATTATAGTGAATATTTTAAATAATATATATATATATATATATCATTAATAGAACCTAATAATAGTTATTTTATAATTTGTTGGTATGAAACACACTTTTTCCCATTTAAATAATTTTTCAGAAATACATTTCTTTGTATTTTAAAAAGGGATTTACATCTATCTATAATTAATTTATCACCATAAAATTAATTATATAAACCTATATAAACTATATTTTTAAAATTCAATTAATACCCTTCAGTCCTTCCATTTTAACAACTAGGTTATAAGGTATCATTTAAATAATAATATTTTTGGCTTAAGTTTGATGTGGCGTATCATGTATGCTGTTGAACATATTGTTTCTTTTTAAAAATTTGGGATATTAAATTCTACCCCCTTTTATAAATTTAATCCTCTCAATTTTAATTTTGGTTTGAAAACTATGGTATGAATTTTAAAAATATCTTTATTTCAATCCCACATCAGAAAATTCATTAATTAAACTACCACTTTAAAAGAAAGAAAAATAAGTACATAGATCAGTAGAGATAAAAAAATAACAGGGCTCCTTGTAGGAAAACGTGGATATATAAGTGGAAACAACCATCTTGTTATGATTTATTATGATAGAAAATATTTTTATTCGGAAGTAAAAAATCACAAAACCATAAATTTATAATGGGTTAAATGGTCTTTGATTTTGTAGTAGAAAATGTAAATTGAAAATGTTTTTTGGTTTAAGATACTTTTTATAGAGACAATTAATTATATTACTACCTAGTCTAAGAACATAAAGAAACATAATTAATTGAATAATTCGGGTTTTATCGTTTAATAAAATGTTTTAACTTTAATGGTTATATTGTACCTTTAATTTTAATCCTTACTTATAATTTCCTCATCATCTTAATTCATGAATTCATTTATATGTTTAAATTTTTCATTTCATCAAACTTTGAATAAATAAAATACCACAAAAAATAATGTTGAACCTTGATTATTGCGTCTACTTTGTTTCATCATCATTTTGGTCATGTTGTTAGAAGTTCCAAGCATTACAACAATGATTTCAGGATTCTTCAAAATCACTTTATTCTTTTATCAAAATACACCTTGTATAACCTATGTCTTATTAGTGTTTGTAGAGAAATAGTTTTGGAAAATAATATTTTATAACATAAAATATTAAAACATCAAATAAGAGATGGTTTTTATAAAACATTCAGATATAATTTGATTTAAAACATTTAATCAATGGTCCTTTTAAATAACTGTAAGTATATAGATGAAGTCTATAAGTTAAAACAGTTTAAATAGGGTTTTCAGGGGTCTTATTCCTCTATGGCTCTATCAAAATCATAATATACTTTAAAATCTTGTGATAACATAAAATATCTGAAAATTCCCTGATAATAATTACCTTTTTTATTATGAGAATATTGAGAAAATTTATTTCTAAAAAACAACCCATAATCTATTATGGTATCTTGGTATAGAGGAGGTGTTTGATATATTATACATATGTTTTAAATAGAGTTTTTTGTTAATAAATGTCTCAAAATCATAAGGACCTGACATTGCAATAATTATTGCAAACAAATCATCAAGAAGAGATAAGAATTTTTTTTGAGATCCTTCTCTTTATATTTTTAACTGAATTTTCTAAAACTAAAAAAAAGTTATAGAAAAGGGATTTAACTAAAATAATAATCATAGGAAATTAAGATATATTTAACCAAAATTCCTAATCATAAAATTTGTCTAAATCGGCCTTTGATACCAATTATTACAACACAGCATTAAAACATTACATAATGTTGTAGAAGAGTAGAATATTTATTTATTTCACATTGACGATCATTTCATGTTTAGAGATTTAGATAATTAGGCCCTAACTCACACTTAAGAAAACCATAGAAATAAAAACTTAAAAATCTAAATAATATCTATTTTTTTCATAAACAATAACATTTAAAATGAATCATTTTATCTTCTTTATGTGTAATCATCATGATTTTTACCTCGATTCCATCCATGTCTCTATTATACCCTAAATCTTGTGTAAAACATTTTAGAATTTGGATTAGAATAAAAAGCTCAGTAACTGTTACAGATAGAAATAAAATAATTAGTCTTGTGAAAACATGAATAATTCATCATAATGTAATATATTACACCATTAATAAGTAGTCAATAATTTCATTAAATAATCATTTCTTATAATTTTTGTAACCATTAGATTACCATAAACCCCATAAAAAGAATATATAACCCATAAAGGTAAATTGGGACATAATAATACATATATGGAATAACCATGTGACCAAATTCAATAAATTTCACTCTTACAATATTGAATAACCATACGGTCAACTTCCATACCAAATTAATTTGAGGATATAATATAACCACCAATCCTGGGTATATCATGGAACCACACAACCTTGGGTAATAACATAACTACCCATAAAATGCCCAAAATCCATTATATAATCCTGACATAGAAAAGATTTCAATTTTTATCCTTTCACTCATAAAATTTTATTTTCAATTAAAAGAAATAATTTCATGACATTGAGAAATTCATTCCATTTTCAACACCATTATCATCACCAAAATACCAAACAAAATAATAAAAGGGATTATTTTCCTTTTGAAAACTTGATGTATTATAGAAAATGTCATATATCATATAATGTCCATGACAATGAATTTTTTGTCGACGTTTATGATAAAAATAACATTCCTTTTGGTATTTGTCAATATGTTCAGTATAAAATAATTTTAAAAAGACTTTTTAAGACCATTTAATGGAATTATAAATATATATAAATTACTTTTATATTACTTATATATCCATATAAATAAATATATAAAATAATATCAAGAATCACGATATAAAGAAAAAGTTGTGATAATTAAATCATTAAACATTCAAGGTGCCTCATACAACATTGAGCATTTAAATATTATCTACATTAAATATTTAACAAAACATTAAATATCATGATAATAAATAAATAAATAAATGTTAATTTAAAGGGTTTTTATATACACCTAATAAAATAATGTGGTAGTATAACATCAAACAATGCCACAATTAAAGCAGACTGAGATAAAGTCCCATACCTCAATATTGATTTTTCTCATATGTTCTTTATCTTACAAAATAATAAAATTAGGTTAATTTGAAATTACATGAGATCCCTTTTAATTTTTATTATTCTTTTTATATCATTTATTACCATTTTTTAATAATTACACAATTATTTATGATCACTTTGGGCATTTTGATGATATACAGTACTTGAGTCCAAAATGATTTTGGAATGATGTCAATAGTCAAAGTGTTTAAACTACCTTTCAAAAAATATTACATCTTTTCATACCTAGATTTTTTTTAAGTATATAAAATTTGTTGGATAAATGAACTAACATTGAATAAAAAATAGAAATCATAAAATGTTTAGTTCAATTCATTCCTTCTATTACAATGGCTAGATGATAACCACCACAAAATTAATAATATTAATAATACAATATATTTTTTTGGTCAATATCAGTCTTGCGTGAAACATAATAATTTGGAGTAACTCTTTACTACGTGTCAGATATTCTATGATACAAAAAATCCCCTCTAATATAAAATTAACATTAAATTCATAAATATTATAAAATATGACAATTTATTATCCTATATTTACCTAGGATGTCACATCCTTCCCCCCTTTTATAAATTCTTTCCTCACAATTTTATTCACTTAACAAATAAGTGGGGGTTTTTTTTCGAATAAAACATTAAGATTCCCATGTTTCCTCATCAACCACATGGGTTTTCCACAAAAATCATAAAATGATGAATCGCCTTATTCCAAAACACTTGTTCTCTATGGTCAAGAAACTGAACCGACCATTCAACCTAAGAAATATTCTCTTATAACAGAACTAATTCTGTATTCAAAACATGATATAGATGTATCATATACAATATTAATATTGAAACATGAAGAAAATTATGTTGCTGGGACAAACTCGAAGGTAAATCCAATCGGTAGGAAACTGATCCAACATTTTCAATGATTGTATATGGTTTAGTGAACTATAGGCTCTACTTCTATTTCCTACCAAAATGAATCACACTTTTTGATGGAGAAATATTGAGAAATACATGATCACATACCTCAAATGAAATATCTTTCTCGTAATTATCTTCCTAACTTTTCTTCCTTCTTAAGGATTCCCTTACGATTCTCTGAATTAACTAAAATTTCTCTTCCATTTACTCTACCAATTCTGGTCACATAAAATTCCATTCACTGACTTCATCCCAAAAATATTGAGTTCAACACTTATTTTTATATAATGACTCAAATGAATATATTATTACAGTGGAATTAAAAATATTACTATAATAAAACTAAACCAAATAAATATGTTGTTCCCAGCTTCCCAGGTAATCAATTTAACTCACATTTTGCAAATCTTCCATTATCAAAAATTTTCATTCTGACTACCCATTTGATTGAGGATGAAAAGCTATACTGAAATTTAATTTAGTACACACCAACTTCTGAATTCCTTTCCAAATGGTAGAGGCGTACTTGGATCACAATCATATACAATTGAGAGGGGAACTCCATGTAACCAGACTATATATATAATATACAACCGTGAAAGTTTATCTAGATAAAAGGTGTATTAAATAGGAAGAAAAATATTAGATTTAGTCAATCAATCACAAATAATCCAAATCACAGTGTTACCTTGAGAATTATTTAGTAATCAAACTCTAAATTCTCTATATATGTTTTCCCATTTCCACTCGGGAACTCGCAAAGAGTGAAGATCCCATTTTAGTAACTTCCACTATAATTTAACCTATTGACAATTCAAATATCTCAAACTAATGTCAAAAATACATTTTTTTCATTCCATACCACTAGTAATACTCTGAAAGGTCTTTGTACATCATAGTGTTTCTCATATTAACTGAAAATAGAGAATTGTGAGCTTTGCATAAAAAAATTTCTTAAAATATGAATAATAAGGAACACATAATCTCTTCACAAATCTCAAAATACAATCTCTATCAATGTTAAATTTAGGTAACATACCATTTTTAACCAATTTTACCTTTTTAGGTAAGTCACGGTCTTCCTTTTATGTTTGCATAATTCATCATAATAAAGACAATTGTACTGATACCTAAATCAAAATAGAGGGATTTCCTACACCAATATATTCCAATCCAAATTTTATTAAATCAATAACCAAATTATAAAATTTCAAAATCATCATGGTTAATGTAGTATTACATTTACAAATCAATGAAACAACCTCCATTTTTAATTTTATAGGATTCTAATGAATCATGAAATCATAATCCTTGATTAGTTCATTCCCCCTTCTCTACCTATTTTTAAATTATTTTGAGTGAATATATAATTAAATGTTTTATGATCAGTATATATTTCACACTTTATTTAATAAAATTTATCCCTCCAAATATTTGATAAAAAAGGGAAGTATTTCAGAATCATTTGTAGGGTAATTTTAAATCACGAGGATTAAATTAACGCGATGAATAATAAATTACTCTAGCATTCTACATTAGAATATAGCTAAGTCCTTTCAATGAAGAATCATTGTGGATAACAAATTCACCATTTCAAGAAGCAAGGAAAAAAACTATAAAATTTACCTATATTCTATTTAGTTCTTGAGAGTAATCCCCAAAATCATTTTTACAGATTAACTTAACTCCCTTACATGTTAACATAGTTAGTGGAATAGATAACCAAGAATTTTTTTCAAAAAACAATTGTTAATTACCAACTAATCCAAGAAAACATTAAGTCTCTATGACATTGGTAGGTCTTGGACACTCTTTAAAAACTTCTATTTTAGAAGGTTTAATGATTATCCAATCTCGAGAAACAATATTTCCATGGAATGAACTTTTCTGATATCAAATTTTCTCTTACTAAACTTTCTATATGGTTTCTTTTCATTTATGGTTTTCAAAACAATCCAAAAGTGACTTTCATATTTTTTCCAGCTTTTTAAATATAAAAAAATATTATCTACAAACAAAACCATATACAGATAAATAAATATTTAAATACCCCATTAATGAGATTCAAAAATATAGTGGGTGAATTAGATAACCCAATGAAAATAAATAGAAACTCATAATCCATATATCTCATACAAAATTCTATCTTTGTAATTTCATCCTCCTTTACCATCATCTAATAGTACCTGAACCTCAAATCTATCTACAAAAAACACTTTGATCCATAAATATGACAATATAAATTATTTATATGAGGAAAATGATTTTTATTCTCAATAGTGATGTTATTCAGGGCTCTATAATAAATATAAAGTCTTATAAAACCATCTTTATTTATCACAAATAAAATAGGAGAACTCCATGGTGAAGTTACAGGTTGAATGAATCCTTTATCAAACAATTATGTCAACTAATTTTCCAATTTTACATGTTATACTTGATAAATTTGATAATTGGGTTTAGAAATAGGTTTTCAATCAGTAACTAAATCAATAGTAAATTCAGCCTACCGATAAGGAATAGCACCAAACAATTCACCCGAAAAAAATATCGGTAAATTCACTCCTAGAATTCCAATAATGAAAAATGTTAATTTTTTATGTAACATGAGCTAGATAACTTTCACTGACATATTTAATAAATATATAATATTTGTTTTATGTTATCAATGGTTTGAAATCATTGAATAAAAATTATTTGCATTTCAATCTATTTTATCATGATTACCAAAAATCCAATCCATACACAAATTGATATCAAACTCTACTAGGGGAAGTTCAATATGATTTGTAGGAAAGAGCATCTCACCAATGATAATAAGAATATTCATGTAAATCTTATTTTCTACAATACTTCTACCTGGTGTTTTCCTGAAAATTTATATATCACATTCAAGAGGATAAATTTCCAATTTACTTACAGATATCCTATAAATGAAAGACTATAATGATCTAGATTCAAACAGATTATTTAAAATTTCTAATGACCCCATAACATACATATCGCTACTTCATTTATTAGTCTCACATTAATCATAGTAGTGGTAACTAGATTTAAAATTTCCCTTTACATATGATCTTGATATTTTCCACCATGGTTAATCAATATTGGAATCAAATTGGCATAATGCCCTTACTAATTTCAACTAAAAAAATCATTCCACTAGCTTTTCAATGCTCTCATAATCATCTCCCTTGATTTCATGATAAATATGACATATATTAACACATAATAATAACTTCGATATATTGAATGAAATTTTCCCGGATTCTTTTTACCACACATATCACAAGATGGGAATTTAATTTTCTTACCTCCGAACTTATATGATGAATGATTTCACATTTCCTATCAAATGAATCTCTTCTTTTTCCTGCTCTCATATGAATGATGATCATGAAAAAACTCTATTTTTACCCTCTCAGAAAATTAGAAAAAATTATAATAGATTTTGAACTCATGAGAAGCTAATTCCCTTCAACATATTAGATTCAATTCTGAGTTAAACCAATTTATCTTACTATACTGATCCCAGATAAATTTTGGGACATACCGAGAAAAAAATTCGATTTTTTCATATTAAGACACCAAATATTACTATTTTTTTCTCAATTAAAATAATATAGTTTATATTTTATATCAAACATCCATAGGAAAATTTTTCTTAATGAATATATTATTTAATTCACCCCATTCCATGGCATCAATATTTTCACATAATCTAATAATTTTAACCAATAACCACCACTGATCAGATTCCCCTTCAAAATGACATATTTTATAAGTTTTCATTTTCTTCTCGGAAGAACTCATGATGTAAAATATCTTTTATAGGGATTTAATCCATCCTCTAACTACTATGGGCTCAAATGATCCTCTGAATTAGGGGGAAGCACTCTCATAAAATGATCCACTATCATCATGTTCCTATTTTGTAGACCAGGATTCTCTATTACATAGACACCACCACTATTTATTTATTAATTCAACTTTGACATCATTGAAACAAACTAATCAGTTCTAATTCACACCATGTCAGGATTTGGAATGATGTTTTTTTCTCAATTCCTTCCCAGAACAACATTCATGTTTCCTCTACAAAAATCCATTCTAAAGAGACATATATTAGATAAAGAAACATGGTAATCTTACAATTATATTTCATTTTAACATGAACATATTTTATAAATAATCTAGGGCATGTTATTAATATTACCCTAACGTCTAAAGATATATAAATTGTCCTCTAATACCAACTGTAATGACTCAGCCTCAAAACAATAAAAATTCTTGATTAAGATAATAATTTTACATTAATTTATATTGAGGATATTCACTTCTTAAAAGAATTATAGAATTCATATATAACTCATACAAAAATAAATATAAAAATCAAAGTGGAAACTTCCCAATAGAATCTATTTTTTCATAAACAAAAATATTTAAAATGAAACATGGTTTCTTCTAATGTTCAATCATCACAATTTTTCTCTATACCCATTATTATCTCCATTCTCTCGTAAATCATTTGTAAAATATTTTATACTTGGTAAGAGCATGAAAATATCAGAAAGGGTTACTCAAAGATGGAAAACAGTTATTCTTGTGAAAACATGTAAAACATGATAATAAAATCATAATGTAATATTTCTCATCATTAATAAGTTGTAAATATTTTTGTTAAAGAAGGAACTTCTTACCCTTTTTTGTACTAATAATATTAACATAAAACCGATAACAAGAATATATAACACATAATGGTATCTTTGGAGAAAACAATACTTAAATGGAAAAACCATGGGTCTAATTTCTATACATTTCACTCTAACAAAATGGAATAACCATGCGGTCAACTTCCATACCCAATGAATTTGTTGTTAGAACGTAATCACTCATCCTTGGTTTATCAATAAACCACGAATATTTGGTTTATGATATATCAAACCATCAAATTTTCAAGTACCATTATATAATCATAACAAAAAAATATATTGGAATTTTCAACATTTCACTCATATAATTTCATTTGAAATAATAAGAAACCATTTCTAGATATTGAAATAATTATACAATTTGAAAAAATCAATACCATAATACCCAAAAAAACGAATAATGTATTCATTTTTCTTTTAAAAATGTTATGTCATGCATAGGAATTCAAATATCAAATAACGGTTATACTAGAAGAGAAGCCGATGTCCCTGTATAAGTTAAAAAAGAACATTATTTTGGTAATTTGGGTAGAAATATAAACATTACATATAGATATATTTATTTTCTAAACAATTTATTAATATTTAAAATTCAAAGGGTTTATTTACACACCTCATAATATAAGGTGGTGCAAAATTACAAAATATGCCCTAATGAAAGGATATTGGGATGAAGTACCTAACCTCAAGTTTGATTCTTCAAGTTTGTTTTTTATATTCCTAAATAATAAACATAAGTTAATTTTTTACTTTATTTAGACCATTTTAAAGTTTATTATTCCTTTTATTTAATTTATCACCATATTATAAGAATTAATTAATTATTTAATTTCACATCGGAGGTTTTAATGATATTCGGTACACTAGTCAAAATGACCTGGTATGATGTCTATAGAAAAAAGTGATAATTATTCCATCATATCCATAATAATATTCATGAAATAATAATCACTTTTAAAAATTAATTATACTATGAAATCAACCCATTAATTTATGGTAATGAAAAATGAACAATGTTATAATCATGTAGGTTGTAGGTTATACATACACATGAGTAACATTCACATTTTCATTAATCTTAATGGAAAGAGAGTAATTATTATTTTATATTTAAATAATGATAATAATATATTAAATATAATATTAAAAATTTAGATATTTGTACATATATAATACTTGTGATGTGGTGATGAAAAAAAAATCACATCATTTTGTGGTAGTGATAGTTCACACGTACGCAGGAATGACATTATAATTTTTATTATCATGGAAAGTAAGAAAATAATTGATATATTATTATAATATAATTATAAATATTCCATTTATATAATATATAAACATTAATTACATCATTATAAATAATATTGAGATATAGTTTTAGAAAAAAATTATATCAGTTCGTAGTGGTCATAGTTCACACGTACGCCCAAACAATAAATTATTTTCCCATTTGATGGTATTGGGGACGGATATAGGTGATTATATTAACATGATAACATATAATTATGTTGAAAATACTAGAGTTATTATGTCATCATTGTTGAATAATATTTTAACAAAGTGAAAGAATAAATAAAACAGAAAACCTAAATAAAAACGTTACCTTTACTTCAAAGTTAAATTCATGCAACTTACCATTTTTAACCAATTATACCATTTTCTGTGACTCACAATATTCAATATACACACTCCTAATTATGTCTAATAAAGAAAACTAAAATTATAACTAAATCAAAATTGAGGGATTTAATCAAATAACTTCGAGGAAAAAATTCTTAAAATCATTAGCCAAAGGTTCACATTCCTAACAAACCATGGTCAATGTAGAATTAATTTTTTAACTCAATGCATCAGCCACCATGTTTTATTTTCCAAGATGGTAATGAATCATGTAATTTAAATCCTTGATTATTTTGAGCCACCATCTCTGTATCATGTTCAATTCATTCAGAGTGAATGTATACTTCAAACTATTGTGATCAGTATATTTATCACACTTTACACCATACAAATAAGGCCTCTAAACTTTTAATGATAAAACAATATATGGTAATTCCCAATCAGGTGTAGGGTAATTTTAAATCACTAGGTATCAGTATAATTGATGAAAAATAAATTTCATGATCATTGTGCATTAGGAAACTACCAATTACTTTTAATTAAGCATCTTTATAGGAAAAAATCACCATTTTTAGAAGGAAGGGATAAAACTGAAGCATTTAACAATATTCTATTTAGTTCTTGAAAACAATAATCACATTATTTATTCCTGATGAAATATAATCCTGTTAATTCTAACCTAGTTAGTGGGATATATAAATACTGAATATTTTCAATAATCCATCTGTAATTAGCCATTAATCCAAGAAAACATCAAATCTATATGAAAATGGTATCTCTTGGCCACTCTTTAACAACTTTTTTTAGAAGGGCCAATATTTATTCCATATTTAGATATAATATAATAGAAAAATGAAATTTTTTGTGACCCCAATTCACTCTTACTAAACATTAAAAATTATTTATATTTTTAAGGGTTTGAAAACATTCCTTAAGTGACTTTCATATTCCTCTGGTATTTTAGAATATACCAAAATATCATCTATAAAAAAAACCTAAAACTAATCCAAAAACTGATGAAAGACTCCATTTGAGAGATTCATAAATATATAAGGTTTCTTAAATAACCCAAAGGGAATAACCAAAAACTAATAATTCATGTATCTCATCTAGAAAACATTGTTTGGAATGTCTTAATCCTTCACCTTCAGCTGATGGTACCAATACCTCAAATCAATCTTTTAAAAATACTTATCTCCCTAGAGATTATGAAAAATTATTGATATGAGGTAAATGATACATGTTATTAATATTAATTTTATTCAAGGTTCTTTAATCAATACAATGTCTCATAGAATTATCCTTCTTTCTTCACAAATAAAATAGGATCACCCCATGGTGAAGTGCTAGGTCGAATAAAACCTTCACCAAGAAATTCTTGAATTTTTTTCCACAATTCCTCCAAAAAGACATGATAAATTATATACAGGGTGTATAAAAATAGTTTTTCATTATGAACTATATCAATAGTAATTTCAACCTCTCAATTTGGATCAACACTAGATACTTCCTCAGAGAAATTCTATAAATTTACTACTATAATTTCACTAATCAAAATTGTTTATTTTTTTTTCAACAATACGAGATAAATAACATTCAATTCCATTTTTAATCAATATCAATGATTCTTGTTATGTTATAATGTGTATGAAATTATTTTATAAAATTTTATTTTACTTTTAATCTATTTCAGCATGATAAACTAAAAGAAAATCCATACCCAACATTATATAAAACTAAAATAGTTGATGTTCAATAAGGTTTTCAAGAAAGACCATCGTACCAATGATAATAAAAATATTACTATAAATATTTTTTTCTTTTATAATTTGACCTAGAGTTTTTACCACAATTTTTATATCACATTCATGAGGTGATATTTCTAATTTACTTGAAATTCTCTCAAAAATGCATAAATTTGAAAATCTAGAGTCAAATAAAGTATTGGAATATTCTTAAAAACCTATAACATACCTTCCACCACTTAATTTGATGGCACCACATCAACCATTGTAGTATTAAAATATTTTTCCATGCCCTTATTCTTTAGATATTGATATTTTTCCACCCTAGGTAATCAAATTTGGACAGAAATTGGCATAAATCCCTACTTCATTATAACTAATAAATCTTACCTATATCTTTTCAATGATTTCATGATCATATTACTTATAGTAACCAGAAATATGACTAGTTTTACCACATCTAAATCACTTCACAGACATTGAATGACATTCACCAAGATGATTTTTTCCACCCTTCTCACAAAAAGAATTTTCTTTCCTCCATACATCTTTGATGATTTATTTACAATTGACATCCACCTTGATCTCTTCGTTTTCCTCCATTGATGTGACACATGATCAAAAAGAAACTCAATTTATATATTCTCAACACATCAGAAAAGATTCTCATAGAATTTGAACTCATGAGAAGCTAATTCCTTTTAATATATCTACTTTAATCCTAAGTAAAACCAATTTATATTACTATCATGATCCCAAATAAAATTTCGGATGTAACTTTAAAAACAGGTGAAATTTTATTCATTTGAAGCCACCGAATAATAAATGTTTTTTCATAATTCGATGAATTTTTTTCATCCTAATTCAAATAGCCTAAGGAAATGCTTTTTCATGAAAGATATAATTAAATTAGTCAACTTCTGTGACATCAATATCTTCACTTCCATCGATATTTTTAACCGTTGGCCACCACTGATCAGATTCACCTTCATAATGATGAATTTAAAGAGTTTCATTTATGTTCCTAAAACAACCCATGATGTTGAATATCTTTTCTAGGGATTTAATCCATCCTTTAGCTAACATGTGGTAGATGATCCTATGAACGATGGGAGATGTTGTCTCATAAAATGACCAACTATAGTCATGTTCTTCTAAGGTAGATAAGGTTTCTCTCTTAAATGGACACCACCACCGTTTATCTATTAATTCAGCTAAGCCATCACTGGAAAACACTACTCATTTTTTATTTTGACAATCTTCAGATATGGGAGGATGTTTTTATCCTGACTACTTCCCAGCACAATAGCTTTATTTCTTCATAGAAAAACTATTCTGAAAATAGTTATATTAAACAAAGCATCATGCTAATCTTAAAATTTTATAACATTTTAACTTGACCATATGGTAAACTTTTTCACGTGTAAGTTATTAATATTACCCAAACCTCTATGGTTTTCTAAACAGTCCTCTGATACCAACAATATGAAACCACAAAAAAATAATACATAATAATGTATAAGATTTTCACGACCCCCTCCCACCATAGATGCCCCTCTTGAGCTGGAAATGGTGAAAGGGAGATAATGACCCCCCATTTCCCACCTCCAGTAGGCCCCGGGGTGGCGCCTAGCACCAAGGGTATGAGTTTTCATAAATATAGGAGGCATTACCCTTTTTATTATTTAAGATCGGGAAATAGGACATGTCAACCACCCAAAAACGAAAAGAACAATTGTATAGAAATAAAGCAAAACCAAACCCACAAGCATGTTTAAACAATTTTATAATAATGTGCAAGTATAATAAAGCTCAAAGTACAATACAAAAAGAAAACAAGAGTACAACAATTGCAACAACTCCAACTGTCCGACTAGTAGGGTCCCACACAGCCCTGGTAGTCCACCCGGAATCCTGAAAGTAAACGTAGGGTGAGCATACAAGTATACTCAGTAGGAAAACATAAATCTCTCGTGCACAAGTTGGGAGACATCCTAATGTCCTGTGAGAACAACAGAAGAAACCTAGCAAGGAATTCTATCCACCCAACCTCACCAGCCACACTCACCAATACACAATCACAACAGGTAGTAATAGTATATAAGAACAAGAGTATTGGGTACCCCACACCATTTCCCTTTAGTTTTCAGCTCCTCCTAATGGCGAACAACCTGACACTGCCACACTCTCTCCGCCCGCACACACCTGGGCCTCACAACCACGTATCCCGCCTGCACACACCTGGGCCTCACAACCACGTATCCCTCCCGCACACACCTGGTCCTCACAAACACACATCCTACCCGCAAACACCTGGGCATCATCCCAAAGATTCTTGGGAACAGTAAGCCTTCCTAAAGAGTCTTGGGCCAAACCACCTCAATAGAAACCTACCCGAAGAGTCTTGGGTGTAAGGTCGCCTCAATCCATCACAACCTAGGGAAGAAGGAGTAGGAAGGAGCTAGTAACTAAGGGGAAAACACCCTCTCCCATGAAATGGGAGTATTTGGCACTAAGTTCTCAACATGGGTGGGGTGCGATAAAACACAAAAGATATAGATATATATATATAGCAACCACTCAGCCCAACCTATGGCTTCTAAAAAGAGAAACTGAGCACGTGCCTCAGCACTGCTACCACGAAGCATTCATACAACAATGACCCCAACCCCATTTAGGTTTTCACGTTTCAGTAGAATTAGTTTATTAGTTCCTTAACTACTGGGAAACTATCCATAACCAACCACATCGATCATTCGTAAAGCATATACCTACCATCCACAAATCAAGTTAGAAAAACACAAGCAACACAACCAAGTCCCTTCTTATTAACCAACCAACCCATTGATTATTCTTCTCATTTCATTACCACACCCCACCATTCATTAACTCTTCCACTTTTATTTATTATTTACAACTCACTGTTTGTTCACATTCAAGTCCATCCCTGCAGCCCTACTGCCAACCACCACAACCACACAAAAACCCGTACATTATTACCCCTTTAATACCATTTATCGTAGCCCCGCTTCCTGTCACCAACATAACATTCACACTAACCCACAACCAAGTCAACCGCAGCCCCGCTGCTCACCCGATCCACAAAAACCAACAAAACACCCCCATCACAAGCCACGTATCCAAGACAAAACCCACATTTTCTTTATTCCATTTTGTTTAACTGGGGTGATCACATAGGGGATACATGTTTTAATCAGCCAACTTTACGTGATTAATCAATTTCCACATTCCACAAAGTTCCATTCACAAAAACGTTCTATAAGATAGGGAATCATTTAATTACGCAAGAAAAGTCCCCCAATGACCGTGATTTTCAGTAGGCATAAGCCTATTCAATTCATAACATATCAAAAGATAACATAACAACTTTCCACATCCTCGTTCTTTATCTAGTTATTATCTTTATTAAACCGGTTCAAAAAGTGTTTCACATAAACAAGAGAACACCCACCACACATGATACTCAAATTCGAGAGGCGAAAGTAAGATCCCTACTTCAACACGTTCTGATCACAATGCTCCCCCGGATCAACTTTAGAATACGTCCTTCGGCGTCCCTCACTTCTATCGAGTCCCGGAAAAACCTCCTTAGGTGGAGGTTTGAAAGGAAAGGACAATGGAAAGAGAACAGATCCATGCTCAGAATTTCTACCTCGTCGTTACGATCCCGTGGCCGCTGACGGATCATAAATCGATGCTCGGACAAAGAAGTTATGGAAGAAAAGGATCCTTCAAGTCTCTTGGAAGAGCTTTAATCAGAGGAAAGAGGAGGAGAGGGGTGTGTTGAAAAGGAGGAGGGGAACCCTCCTTTTATAGGTGAGAAAAGAAAAATTACACGGCGTGTACTTTATGGTACACACCCTGTACTCGGTTATTTCACACGGTCTCTACGTGGCTTCCAACACGGCTCTGCGACCATTGACTGGTCAACACACAGTATGAGGGTAACACAGACGCGAGGAAGGACTACATGACATGTAGTTTGGAAAAATGGTGTGTACCCATTTATTTCACATGACAAAGACATGACTTCAAAATGGAACATGGTCGTTGACTGGTAACACGTACGTGGGGAAGGACTACACGGCCTGTAGTTTAGGGTACACGACGTGTACCCATTTACTGCACATGGAAAGGACACGGCTCCAAAACGGCACACAACGATTGTCGGGTAACGCGTATGTGGGGAAGGACTACACGGCGTGTAGTACTAGACACACGACATGTACCCATTTATTTCACATAGCAAGGGAACAACCTTCAACATGGGGTATACCCGGCAAGGGTGTACACGGAGTGTACTCTCACTACACGGCGTGTATTTTCAAAATTCTGGAAAGTGTGGGAAAGGCCCAATTTACCCTCTAGAACACTTCAAGACCCTCTTTTTGACAAAGGAATGGGACGGAGAGGTCCGAACCATTACAAAGATTAAAATTTTACATTATTTCGCATTATTGATCTTTTCAGATTTAGAGAATTAGATAATTATGCCATAACTCATACATAAAAAAAATATAAAGGGTATACTTCTAAATAGTATCCATTATTTCATAAACAAAATCCTTTAAAATGAAACATGATTTCTTCTGATGTTTGATCATCAAAATTTTTCTATTGATCCCATATTTTTATATATTCTCACTTAAATATTATTAAAAATATTTTTAAACTTTGGATAACCATAAGAAACTCAATAGGGGTTACACAAATAAAAAAAACTATTAGTCTTGTGAAAACATATAAAACATGAATACATTATCATAAAGTAATATTTCACAACATCAAAAAGTATTACATACTTCCCTTAAAAACTAATTTTCTACCCTTATTGTAATAATAAGAATACCATAAAACCCATAGCAATCATATATAACACATAAAGGTAACTTCTAACATAACTATGATTAAATGGAATAACCATGCAGCCAACTTCCACACATGTCACTCTTACAAAATTGACTAAATATATAGTGGAATTCCATGCCCAATTCATTGGAGGTTATAACAAAACCAAACTTCTTTGGATTATCACAAATACAACCATCAAATGTCTATATACCATGGTGTAATAAAAAACCACAAAATATATGAATTTTCATCATTTTACACAAAAACATTCATTAGATAATGCAAGAAATCATTTCAAGATATTGAAAAAAATTGTTACTTATTAAATAAAAAAATCAACCAAAAATACCAAATCAAAAGGGAGTAAGGGTTTTATTTATCTTTTAAAAATGTTATCTCTAGAAGAGGTTGTCAGATATCAAATAATGGTTACAACGGCTGAGAATTCTTTGTATTTGTATAAGTTCAAAAAAGAACATTCATTTTTTCATCTGCATGGAATGTCAAACATTCCATATAGAAAGATTAATTTTTTAAATCTTTTAATAATATTAAAATTCAAAGGGGTTGTCCATACACCTCATAAAACAATGTGGTAAATTATATCAAAATTTTCCTTAATTAAAGGAGGTTGAGGTGAATTCTCTTACCTCGAATTCGATTCAACAAATTTGTGCTTTATCTACTTAAATAATAAACATAGGTTAATTATTTACATTCCTGAGAAAAAATTTCATGTTTATTAATCCTTTTATATCACTTATCTCCATATAATAACAATTATTTATTTATTTATTTTCACATCAGATGTTTTTTTGATATTCGGTACATGAGTCCAGAATGACTTGGTATGATATCAATAGCCAAAAGTGTTCATTAGTAAATCATATCCATAACAATATTCATGACATAATAATAACTTTTAAACATTAATTATACTTATAAATCACACAATTTATAAATGGTTATGAAAAATTAACAATGATATAATCTTGGAGACAGTAGGTCGTACGTACACATGAGTAACGTTCCCATTTATCATTGATCATTATAGAAGGAAGATAATTATTTTTTATATTTAAATAATGTTCATAATATCATAAATATAATGTTAATAATTTATATATACTTATATATATATATATATCATACTTTTGATGTGGTGAATAAAAACAAATCACATCATTTCATGTGGGTGATAGTTCACTTGTACGCATGAATGACAATATCATTTTTATGTGAATGGAAACTAATAAGTTAAATGGTATTTTATTCTACTAAAAAGTTAAATATGTCATTAATATCACATATAAAAATTAATTACATCATTATAAACAGTTTTGAGAGATGGTTATGGAAAATAAATTATATCAGTTCTTGATAGTGACAGTTCACACATACGAATGAACTATTAATTATTTTCCCATTAGATGGTAATGGAGTTAGATTTACGTGATGATATTAACTTAATAAAAACTAATTATATTAATGATACTGTAATTTTTAGTTCATCATGTTTTATGAATATTTCAAAGAAGTCGATAAAGAAATCAAATAGAACACTTAAATAAATATGTTACCTTTCCTTCAGACGATCAGCTTTGATTAATAACATAACACCTATAAGGAGTGTTTTCTACCTAAAATAAGGCCTATTTATTATGGGTAGGTATTATATAAATTTATTTTGGTACATATTGGATGGAAATAATTGTTTTTAAATGTATGGAATAATGATGAACGAGATCCATTTTATAGGAGAGGGAAGGGAAATTTTGGAATTATAAAAAGTATTAAATTAATTTAAAAAAATTATTTTATTTTCGTAATGGCTCTAAACTAAATTATTTAAAATATAAGATAAATTTTTATGTCAAAAAACCTTCATCCAAATAAAATTATCCATGTTTTTATTATATTTTAATCCTTTTCTTTTTATTTTAACCCTTACTAATTCTTGTTGTGACATTATGTAATTATATACTTTAACAGTAAATATAATTATAATAAAATTCCAAATGAAAAAAATGAGTCAGTAAAGAATTTTTTAGACATACCCCAATAATTTCAATGAAGATTATATTTTTTTATTTCTATTTATTTTAATGAAATATTATTTATTTTAAAATCTCAAAAATGTCAATTTTAAGACAATTCAATATTTGACTTTTTAATAATATTTTAAAAACATGATTTCATTGAAAAAACTAGGTTATCTCATCCTAAACATTTCAAATAAATCTATAAAATTATTAAATGGAATAAATTATTTCTTATTATTTTTATTTTATAATTATAAATATTTTATATTTTATTATTCCTTTAATAAATCAATTACTACATCATCATTATGTCACAATTTAATTTAATTATTTAATGTATACAATTTATAAATAAATTATCATAATATAAATAAATATTATAGAATTAAAATTAGCTTTTAGAGTTTAATTTAATTTCTAAATAACCCAATATTAAAAATTATTTACTTACTAAAGATATGAGTTTGTCATTTTTAACTTATCTATAAATAAAATATAATAAATGTCATATTGTTACTCAAGTGGATTAAAAAGTTACAATTTCATACTAAGTTTCATTTTGGTCGAAACTCACACATACAATAAATTTTGAAAAAATTTACGGTAATTTTATAATATTATAATATTATTTTTACCCTTAATTGCCATATTTACCTTTAACCATGGAAAATAAAATAATATAGTTACTATTACCCAAAAATTAAAGTGATCATATTAGACCAAAATTTTAATGATGATTAAAACTATTATATAAATTTTTTTAAATTAAAATCAGAGAAGTGTCTAAATTTAGTTTAACAAATGTTCTGTAGATGTGGTGAAAAGGCAAGTAAAAGAGACGTTCAAAATTTCAATAAGTATTTATATCTAATTTAAATATAAAAATTTCTTCGATGAACAAAATTGGGATACTACTTGTATAATTAATCTAATGAGTCATTAAAAATACATTAATGTTGAAAAATTATTTAAACAAAAAAATCAATTTTTAACAATAATGTTGTATTTTTCAATATTCAACAAAAAATGAAATTTTCAGAAAAATACTAATAATTCAACCTATTTAAATTCTAATAGTACACTTCTAAAGAAGAATTTTCTTTTTAAATTTTGAATTTATAAATTTTGAAAAAACTGTATTTGAATTGGGTTTTCCATTAAAAGGAGGTAAGGATACATCTAAAAAAATATTAGAGCCTTTTAGACATAAAATTGAATTTTATATATATTAAGCCTATAAAATTTATTAGATGAATGTAAAACTTTTTATAAATATGTATAGAAATAATATAGTTAGTTCTATTCATTCTCACTGACACATCATCTAAGAAATAAAAAACACATAAATTAATAATATTTATAATATATTAATTTTTTTGGTATAACATAGTCTTGTATTAACGTAATATTTTAGAGAAACAAATTTTTGTGTGTGAGGTACACTATTAAACATAGAGTCCCCATTAAGGTAAAATTAATACCCAATTCATAATTATTAATAAATATGAAAAGTATTATTTTATATTTACTTAGGATGTCACATCCTTACCCCTTTTAGAAATGGTATCCTCGCAATATAATCAGTTATCAAATAAGTTGGGTTGTTTTCCCTCATTGAATTATCATATTAAAATTTCCCCCTTCAACCATACAAGTTTTCCATAAATCCTTAATGTGATGAATCACTTTATTCTGCAAGAGTTTCACTCTATGGATATGAACCTAAAATAGATTTTCCTCATAAGAAATATTCTCTCTTTACTAAACCCCTTATGGAGACAAAACACTATATAGATCCAACATATACTTCTTTAACATTGAAACATGAAAAAAAATATCACCAATTAGTATGAAACTAATCCAAATTTACAATGTATTTAATAAGGTCCAATATACCTTTTAATCACTTTCCCTATCTTACCGAAACACATTACACTTTTCCAAGGTGAAACTTATTGAAAAACATGATCAACTACCTCGAAAGAAAGATCTATACTTTAGTTATCCACATAACATTTAAACTTATACTAGGCTATACTAATGTCTCTATAAATAAACTCAACTTTATCATCAATTTACACTACCAATTCTAGTCCCATAAAATTTATTTAACCTACTTCATCCCAAAATATGGAGTTCGACACGAATTTCTATATAACACTACAAATGGTGTCATCTGTATACTGGGATGAATATCTTTATTATAAAAAATTCCAATATATAAAGACGTTAATCCCAGATTCCATAGTAATCTAATGAACACAAAAATAACATATCTGCTAATGTATGCATTTTTCATTCTTACTGCCCATCTGATATAGGATGAAAAGATATACTGAAATCTAATTTAGTACCCAAAAACATCTAAAGGCCTTTCCAAAAGTTATTTGTTAACCTGGGATCGAAATTAGATATAATAGAGAGGGTAACTTCATGTAACCTGGTTTTCTTTTTAATATACAACAATGAATGTTGATCTAGATAAATAGTGTCTCGAATAGGAATAAAATGGGAATATTTAGTCAATTGATCGATAAGAAACTATTTTCCATTGTTACCTTAAGAAGTTTTTTGTAATACCACTATGACTTCTAGAAATATATTTTCTCATTTCCACTTTGGAACAAAAAAGGTAGAAGAATCCCTTTCAGTGACTTTTTTATCTTTTTAAACATATTTAAAAGTTCAACTTAATAGAGTAAAGATAATAATATCTATTTTCATTATATCCCACTAGTAATACTTCTGAAGTTATCCATGTATCTTAGTTCTACCTAGATGAAATAAAACAATGAACTATGAGCTTCACATAACAAATATTTCTTTAGCTGTGAATCAAAAGACACATAATCTCTTCCCAAATCTTAAGACATAAAATAAATCTGTGTTAAATATTGTAAATTTACCCTTTTAACAAATTCTAACTTTTTATGTAATTCATGGTCTTACTTTTTCACATTCTTAATCCTATCTGATGGAGATTATTATACTGATACATAAAACAAAATAGAGTTATTCTTTATACCAACAACTTCAAATCCAAAATTCATTAAATCATTACCAAAGGGTCACATTACAAACTAATCATGGTTAACGTAACATTAATTTTCTGACTCCAGGAATCATCCACCATGTTTTCTTTTCCAGGATGGTAATTAATTATGAAATCATAATCCTTGATTTGTTATAGATGCCTTATATTTCTCTTGATAAATTTTTTAAAAGTTAATATATACTTCAATCATTTTTTTCAATATATATTTCACACATTATTCTATACAAATGATGCCCCAAATTTTTAATAAAAAAGCTGGTAGCTAATTCTGAACCCTATTTTGAGTAATTAACTCAGGAGGATTCAACTAATGTGATGTTTAAAAAATTACCTAATCATTCTTTATTACTAAACAACCATGTCCTTTCAATGAAGCATCACTGTAGATAAAAAATTCACCATTTATATAACATAGGGAAAAATAGAGAGAATTTAAAAAATATTATTTGTAGTTCCTAAAAACAATCATCACATTCTTATTTTCATAAGAACGTAACTCCCTTACATGTTAACTTAATTAGTGGGCTAAATAACTGTGAAAATTTTTCATCAAATCATTGGTAATAACATGCTAATCCTTGAAAACTATGATTCATTGTGACATTGAAAGGTCTTGGATACTCTTCAAAAACTTTTATTTTAGAAGGGCCAACAATTATTCCATCTATAGAAACAATATGTTCAAGGAGTGAATTTTTTTCAACCAAAATTCACTCTTACTAAACAGTCCATATAGTTTCTTTTCTTTTACGATTTTCAACATAATCCTTAAGTGAATTTCATGTTCCTCATGGAAATTTGAATATACGAAACATACCATCTATAAAAACAACCAAAAACTGAACAAAAAACTGATGAAATACTCATTTCATGAGATTCATAATTATATGATTTATGTTAAATTACCCAAGGGCCCTAAACACAAACTCATAATTCCTATATATCATAAATAATGATTTTATTGAAATTTCATCATTCTTTGTCGTTATTTGATGGTACCCAGAACTCAATTGAATATTTGAGAAATATTGATCTCCCTAAAGCAAATCAAATAAACCAATGATATAAGGAAAATTATAAATGTTATTAATAATGTTGTTATACAAGGTTCTATAATCAATATAGAGTCTCATGTAACCATCCTTCTCTTTCACAAATAAAACAAGATCACACCATTGTGAAATTCTAGGTTGAAAAAAACATTTATCAAGAATTTATTGATCTATTTTCTAATTACACTAGTTCTACTTGATCCATTTAATGGGGGTGTTTAGAAATACGCTTAACATAAGGCACTAAATTAATAGTAAATTCATCCTCTCTAGGATACCAACTGTAAGGACCCGGTCTTAAAACATTACATAATATTTATTAAAACAATAATTTTTCATTATTTCATATTTAGTATATTTTAAGGTTTTGGGATTTAGAGAATTACTACACAACTCATACATAAAAAATCATATAAATGAAATATGGACACTTCCAAATATTATTCATATTTTATCAAACATAAACCTTTAGAATGGAATATGGTTTCTTCTCATGTTCAATCATCATTATTTTCCCTTGATACCAACCTTTTCCCTATTCTCCCTAAAATATTATGTAAATAAATTTAGACATGGGATGATCACAAAAATCTCAGAAAGAGTTACACAAAGAAGGAAAACTTTTATTCTTGTAAAAACATGTAAAATATAAATACATTATCATAATGTAATTTTTTCACATTTAATAAGTAGTAAATACTTTACGAATAAAACTAATTTCTTACCCTTTTTTAATCATATGATTGCCATAAAATCCATAGAGACCATATATAACCCATATAGGAATCTTGGGAGTTAACTATACTTAAATGGAATAACCCTACAACAGGCTTCCATACATGTCACTCATACAAAATGGAATAAACATAATGTAAACTTTCATACCCAATACATTGGCTGTTATACATATCCACCCATACTTGGTTTATCATAGAACCATCCCTCTTTTTTGTACCATATAAACACCCTTCAAATTCCCAAGTACTGTTATATAATCATAAACAAAGAATATTCAAATTTTCAACATTTCACTCATAAAATTTCATTTAAAATAATAAGAAATAATTTAAATTTATTGAAATAAAATATACATTTCTAAGACCATTTTTAGTACCAAAATTCCTAAAAAGTGGAATATGAAATGTATTTTTCTTTAAAAACATTAAGAAATGTATAGGAATCCATATGTTAAATAATGGTCACAATGGTAGAGAAGTCGTTGTCTCCATATACGTTAAGAAAATTCATTTCTTAATTTGTAATGAAAGATAAAAACTTGGTATATAAAGAATAAAAGGATTAATTTTTTAAAATATTTCAATAGAATTAAAATGTTTATGGAGTTTTTATACACCTCATAAAATAAGGTCGTGTTTAACATCAATATATGCCTCAATGAAATGAAATTTAGAGGTAGTCCATTGCCTTGAGTTAGATTCATCTCGTATGTTCTTTTTCTTATGGAATACTAAGTTTAAGTTATTTTCCACTTGATTAAGAAACTTTTTAATGTTTATTATTCCTTTTAGATCATTTCTTACCATGTTAGGACAATTAAATAACAATTTAAATCCATGTTGGATGTTTCGATGATATTTGATACATGAGTCAAAAAATTACATTGGTATTATGTAAATAGTAAAAGTGGTCATTAGTATATCATATCCAAAATAATATTCATGAAATAATAAGAAATTTTATAAATAAATTATACTTTTAAATAAAACCATTAATTTTGGTTATGAAAAATGAACTATGTTATAATCATAGAGAAGGTAAGTCATACGTAAGCATTAGTAATGTTTCCATTTTTCAATGATCATTTTGGAAAGAAGGTAAAAAGTATTTTATCTATATATAATGATAATAATATAATTAATATCATTATAATATTTCATTTTTACTTAAATATATTAGCCATGTGTTTCTTTGATTGAAAATGAATCACATAGCTTTTTGGAGGTGATAGTTCACACGTACACACAAACAACTTTGTAATTTTTATATGCAAGGAAAGTAATAATTAAAGAGATATATTATTATATAATAATGATAAATATTTCATTAATATCACAAATGAAAATTAATTCAACAATTATAATAATTATTGAGAGATGGTTATGGAAAATGAATTATATTGGTTCGTGGAGGTGATAATTCACACGTACACACAAATGACTAATTCATTTCCCATTTGATAGCATCAAAGATGGATTTAGGTGACATTATTAACATAATAACATCTTAGTGTATTAAAAATATTTTATTTATTATTTAATCATGTTTAAATGATATTTTAAACATATGAAGAAGAAATAAAATAGAAACACCTAATAAAAAATGTTACTTTTCCTTAGAATGACCATCTTAGATTAACACCTTAACACATCTATGTAGGGTGTTCTACCAAAAGTAAGTCATATAGAATTTGTGAAGGTATTCTAGTAAGGGGTTTGGGTGGTTCTTGGATGATCTAAAAGGGGTTTTATGTGTAAGTAATATAGATGAATGGGTTCCCTTTAATATGATAGGGGAGGAGAACTCTTGGAATTATTAAAAAAAATCAATTAATATAAAATCATTTTATATTAAAAATGGCTCCAAACTAAATTATTTAGAATATAATATGGTTTTTACATTAAATAAATTAATCAAATTAAAATTATAAAAAAATTTATTATTTTTTAATCCTTATCTTTTTTAAACACATTCAACTCTTACCATTTTATTAGTTAATTTACTCTTTGAGGGTAAATATACTTTCCAAAACATTCCAAACAAAAAATTATTGAGTCTCTAATGAAATTAATATACATTTATCAATTTTTTTCAATATTAGTTTTTTAGAATTTTTATATCATTTAATTAAATATTTTATATTTTAAGATATTGACTAACTGAAAATTTAATTTCTTTTATTCAAACACTTTATGGGAAATAGTGAGAAACTATGGGTTCAGACATAAAAGGAAATTACCAAACCATTAACAAAATTTAAGATGACCAGATTCTATCTACATAAATAATTTCCAGGATATATTGCATACCTGAGTGTCTGGTTTATCCATTAATAGATCCTCATGTTTCGATGTCACTTTGTCCCAAGTATTAATGTACTACTCAATTTTGAACTTACCTTTATTGAATCCCCTTACTAAAATTATGTCTTGCCTATAGATCCTGTTATACTGCTCTTCATTGATATTTAACCTCAATGGTCGCCCCATCACTCTAGAAAATTATTCTTTAGTCGGATTAAGAAGAAAAACCTATTGAACCGATTCTTCATCTAAACTCATAAGTAATTTTAAGGGTTGATCAATAGCATAATTGTCCCTCTGCTTGGAGTTTAGTTTATTCACTGAATGTGTCTCTATGGGAGGTGTAAATTATGAGTAATCATTGCAATCTTTACGAATTCCACTCATATACCCATCACTTTTTCTGTTCTACGGTGCTTGTTGCTCATGTATAGGATGTCTATTCTAATTAGATTCAACCTATAACACTAGATCAACATTATAAATACATCAAAATGGTTTTTGAGCTCCATATAATACACTTCCCTTCTAGGGCCTAATCTGATTGAATCTTTAGAGGCCTCAATCTATCCTCCAACAGTGGGACCTTCCCCTGACCATACTACCTCTGCATGTAAACCATTAACAGAAGTTCTTTAAACTCCCTCAAACTCCAAATCAACTTTCACACATTCATTAGAAGAATAATCTCTGACAGTTCCCTCAGTCGAGGCCTCTCTGATATTTTAAGATATTAGTTAAATCATTTTTGATACTATTCATTATTCATTTTTATAAAAAACATTAAAACTTCATTGCTTAAAAAAACAACCTTAAATCATCCCTAAAATTTCTTAGTAATTTATAAAATATGGGATAACATAAAATATTTAAAAAAAATTATTTATTTTGATATCATCAACATCATTTATATGATTCTTCCTTTAATAATTCAATTATTTCACCATCATTGTGTGATAATTAATTTTTAATATTTAATGTCTTAAAATTATAAATAAATTATCATGATATAGATTTACATTTTATCTTTCAAATGAATATTTATAGTCCAATTTAACTTCTATATAACTCAATATTAAAAATTAATCAATTATTAAAAATATGAGTATGATATTTTTAACACATATTTAAATAAAATATAATAATTGACATATTCATACTCGAGTGGATTAAAACGGATATAATTTTTGAATAGTGTTGATTGTTGTTAAAACCCACTCATCCAATGAAATTAGGACTTGTGTTAGGGTAACTTTATAATATTTTCATATTTTTTTTACCCTTAATTAACTGATTTATCGTAATCTGGGAACAAAATACTAAATTTACTATTCCAGAAAATTAAGTTGGTCATTTTATACAAAAATTTTGATATCGATTATAATAATTTATTTAATTTCTTTACAATTCAATTCACAGAAGTAGCTAAAATTATGTTTAACAATAATCTCACAGATATGGCAAGAAGGGTGGTAAAAGAGACCTTCAAAATTTGAAAACGTATTCAAATCTAATTTCAATATAAAAATTAATCCAATAAACTAAATTGGATTAATATAGTTGTTATTGGATTATCGTGACTTTAAAAATCTGTTTAAGGTATAATAACTATTTAAAAAAACACCTTTTTGTAGCTACAATGCAGTATTTTTCACTATTCAGCAAATAAATGAATTTTTTTTGAAAAATTCCAAAAATTCAATCAAAGTATATTTTGATACTCAACTTATGAATAATATTTTTGTTTTGAATATAGTTTTTAAAATTGAAAACATCTAGATTTTAAATAAGTGCACCATCGAAAGGTCGCAAAAATGCAATTTGTGAGAAATACTTCTTTTTGTGCATAAAACTGAATTTGTTCTTATATCATGACTACAAAACATATAAGATTATTTTTAAACATTTTAATGAATATTATATATATATAAATAATATAACCCAAAAATAGTGATTTTATTATTTTTTGGTATAAAATAGACTTATGCACCTTTAAATAGTTTTTCAGAAAAAAGATTTCCTTTTATTTTTAAAAGGATTTTACATCCATTTATAGTTAATTTTTCAATAAAGAATTTACTATATAAACACATGTAAACCGTATTTTCATAGTTTAATTAAAAATGTTCTTTCCTGTCATTTTAATATCTAGGTTATAAGGTAACATTTAAATAATAATATTTAGCCGTTCGCTTAAGTTCGATGTGGTGTATCATGTACGTTATCGAACATAGTGTTTCAATTAAAAAAACATATGATGTTATAGATATATTATGATATCTGAACCCAATTATTACTCATAAAATTCTACATATGGAACAATATAATCTATCATTCGTTGATATACCTATATTATAGCGTTTCATGTTATATAAGACCACACCGTTTAATGTAAATACTATTCTAGTGGAAATTGAGAAATGAATTAAGAACCTTGAAAAGATTTTTCTAGTGTTGTGATGTGGTAAAAAAGAAATTCTATGATTGTAACTATATTATTTTAATGGATATGATGATCAATGGTGGTTTATGATTCATAATACTTGTGGGAAAAATAAATAGAACACATTTAATGGAGAGATTTAAATGTAACATTGTTCGATAAATATCCCCATCATGATAAATAAACTAAAATGAAGAAACGATTACCAATTTAAATAAAAATGAATACCAAAGTGTTATATACTTAGAGGACACATTTATAATTATATAAAGGTATGCTATGGATTATATACACAAGATAGAATCCATGATTAACCATTTCATTTAATGTCTTAATACTAATCTCTAAAGGGAACTGGAAACTTTTTTTTCATTTTATGATGAAATAAGTTTATGTGTAAATAAAAAAGAAGGAATTTTATAGATCATTTATAATCAAGGTGAATTATGAGTGGATGATTTATTTCTAAAATACATGAATAATGACATTTCTAATAAGATGAAGAAAATGAATAAATTTATATCTTGTGAAAATTATGGAAAAAAATAATGAGATAAAACCTAAAGGGAAAGGGAGTATGGTAAATGTTCAGTGACCAGGGTCATTTGGATAATTAATATAAGAGAATTAAATATAACATTGTCATACAATACTTCAACTATAAAGGAATTTGGAATTATTCAAAATAATTTCCCAAGAATTAATGGAATCTGACATAGAAGAGGCGAAGGGGTGAAATATAATATTTGGAGATCACTATAGATAAGGTTAATACTATCAAAGATTTTCTGGAAGGTAATTTAAAAATATATTTACATTTTCATAATTCTTTATTTTATTTTTGATCCCCACACTCTTTTATATCTTTGACATTTTCTAGGAAAATTAGATACTTTCTCTAGAACCATAATAAGAGGGTTGTTTGTCAAAAATCCTAGAGGAAATATCAATAAAATAATTATGTGTCATGAAATTAATACTTTTACACATAAAATTACTCTATTTTTTAACTTTAAGATTACAAAACTAGTGTAAAAATAAGGATTTTTTGTCAGTTTTTTTATTTTCTAAAATCGGTTACCTCTTAAGACTATTTTAAGAAAAATTATTGTATATGTTTTTCACAATAAATTTTATGAAAAATGATGTTATAAAAGTGCTATATTTAAATGTGGTATTAAATTTTGGTTATAAAAAATGGATTTTGAAGACAATTTATCATGTCAATTTTAAAAAAAATTGACGTGGTCTGTTCTCTAAGAACTTTCCTCGAATCCAACTTTAAAATTTATATTTTGAGTTTTTTTCCACATTTTTTATATGAAAACTGACTTGGAAAATTATTTATTTATTTTTTTAAAAAAACCAAGATGATAATGCATTTAACATGTCAATTATTAAAAATTAGATGTGATAAATATTTTTTTTCAATTTTCTACATCGGTTATAAAATAACCCATGTGGAAATAAAAAATTAAAATCAATAAATAAATATCTTAATTATATATAAGAATAACATAAATAGATAAATAGTAGTAGTAGACTAGAAAACATTTTCTTAATAACAATGTCTTTTAACATTAAAATTCAAAATTTTAATTTTATAATTATTCTTTAAAATAAACTAAAATCTAATCAGTCCAATGAAATAATACTCTTATTCTCATTCTATGTATCTTAGATATTCAGTATTATATTTCTAGGGGTACTCAAAAGCTAAAAATTAAAAATAAATATTTGAACGTGTATTTTGAATATAGAGAATGAAAAATTAAAGGAATGTTTTATAACAAAGACAAATATTCATGATTTTTGTAACGGTGTCGATTTTAATTTTTTCCAAAAAAAATCATAGAAAATAATTTCAACAATAATTTACTCCATGTAGATGAAAAATATTGTTAAAATTATTTTCTTGATTAAAAAATCATATAATTAATGTAAAAATGTAGTAATTATGAATCAGGATTCACATTTGCCTTTACATATCTAATTTTTAAACCTTTCCTTTTAGTTGTCTCTATAGTGTAATCTCATCCCCTATTTGAAAATAATATATATAAAATAAATTTATATTTCAATATAATATATGCATTTATACAAACATTCAAACATATATAATCAATACATTATTAGAATTATCCCACATGTTAAAATCAATAGAGCATAAATAGTAAGTTGTCTTCTATCTAGAAAAAAAACTCCCAATATAAAATTTTTACTAATATACAATAAAATATAATATTAGTGGTTATTTAGTTAATATATAAACCAATTTATGAAATATATGACCCATTCTTCTAAAGATAAGGACATATCCAACAATGAATTTCATTATTTTTAAATATTTATACAATATAAAATCTTCTTTCTATATCAGTAATTGTCATCACAATAGGTTAAAGAAATTAGGCCCCATAAATCAATATACTGAATGATGCATAAAATTTTGATAAAGATACCCAGTACAAGAAAAATATAATTTTTAATTTTTAATAAATTAAAATAAGATTTAGATATATGATAATCATCTTATAGGGAAAAGGATCACATTGTGTTGAAACCCAAATCATCTAAAATTACAAGCTCTTCAATATATTATTTATAAGTATCATAGTCATTGCACACCCATAAATATTAAGATCCACTAAAATTCTATAAACTTATAATAACAAATTTTAATATTTTGATAATCTATCAAGTATATAAAAAATTTTATCTAATGACATAATAACATGTAATTGTTTTTTGCTATACAATATGTGATTACTATAAAAGTATTCTTCTAAGATATAGATAAATATATTAATTTCCAAATATTTTTAAAAAATTACACCAATATGAAATAAAGTATATAATCTACACATACATAAAATGATTATTTTTTGAAAAATCATAGATGGCCAAGCTAAAAAAATATCTTAATTTTTTTTCAACTTTATTGGAATCATTTGATAAAAATGGTATTATTTATGATATATATATATATAAAACATTTATAGTGGCCCAAAGATCCTCTATCTCTATTTTTTGATGATGAATATTATCCCCAATATAATATATAATCCCATGTGAAACAATATGATTTGGGGTTCCTTAACATATAACTCACAATTAATGGGAACTTATGGAGGAGGAGGAGTAGGACCTGGATAAGTAGGATGAGGTGGAGGGTGGGATTAGTACCCTAAAACATTCTTTTCATTCCAGCAAACATAAACTTTACCAAATCTCTAATCCTTACCTATATCATCTCACCCAATTTCTATAACATTATCTTCTACTAATTCTTTTTTTTATTTTATAAACATCCTTCATTAAAGATTATTCAAAACAACTAAATGCTATTTTATCAATACACTTACCAGGTGTCCTCATCCATGAATTGGGTTTTTGGGATTTCATTGTTTTGTAGCTAAAATATGTTTCCTAACCTAAACTATTAAAGTCCCCTATATTCTTCACTCTTCAAAGTATTCCTGGATAAAATATTTGAAAAAATTGAAATGAATCACAATATATAATTTATTTATTTTACTTAAATAAAATAAATCATTTAAATAAATTATTACAATAAAATAAACTATAACCGTAGACTCTTCCATATGATATTTCCTCTTTTTTATCATCCAGGCAGTATTCTATTTTTCATGTCTTGTTGGGGGGAATTAGGGTTAACCACTGCAGAGATCAAAGACATAACTCTCTTTATTTGAAAATTTTTAGATATAAATTATTTCCTAATAATGTATATCCTAAATAAGATAATGTTTGAGGGTATGAGTTTTTTTGGATTAGACCACCTGATTGGATATTTTTATCTAAAATAAATTAAGAAAAACAATATCATTAGTATGTTAATTAATATATTTATTTTATAAACTAAAACATTACACTAACCGAAAAATATTTATGTTATATACATTCAAAAAACATATTCTAAGTATCTTATTCTAGAAATGTATATATAAATCACATAAAATTTTGTGTTTTCTATTCGCAAAAATGAAATCTTATGTGATGGTTGATTAAAAATACTCCCATCTCCTAGAATAAAATATTAAATATTACATCCTTACCCCTATGATATTAGGTATATCATATGTCATTTGATAAGAAGGGGAATATAAGGACCCGACCTTAAACCTTACTTATTATTGAATTAAATGAATAATTCACATTGAGGATATTTTCAGGTTTAGAGTTTTTGAGAATTAGGACATAACTATTACATCTCAAAAGATTACAAAGTAGAAACTTCTGCTATGTTTCCATAAAATAAAAAACTCTTAAAAAAGAAGCATGTCTAGTTCCTTGTTTTAGATAGCATGAATTTCCCTTGATCCCATCCTTGACCCTATTCCACATTATGTCCTATGAAAAACATTTCAAAAAAACATGGGATGAGCATAAAAAGCTTAGAAAGGGATACACAATTAATGAAAACTGTTAGTTTTTTAAAACAACAAGTAAACCATGTAAACTTTATCAAAGTAATAATTTTCACCTTTATGAAGTAGTAAAAACTCTTCACTGAATAAAAGATCATTACTTACCATTTTGTAACCAAAATATTACAATAAAAACCATATAAATATCACATAACATATAAAGGTAACTTGGGAAATAAACATACTTCAATGGAATAACCATACGATCGACTTCCACACATATCACTTAATGGAATAGCCATACGGCCGAATTCCATACTCAATGCATTGGAGGTTATAAAATAACCACCAGTCCTGGAATTCATGGCACCACCCGTCATATGGTTTATCATGTAACCACCCATCAAATGTCCAAGTACCATTATAAAATCATAAGACATAAAACAAATATAATGGAAAGAAAACATTTCCACACTTTGATCACAATATATCACATAAATATATTGAGATAAGAAATCCATTATAAAAACCATTTTCAATACCAAAATACATAAAAGTTTATATGGTATTTAATTCATTTTAAAAACATTACGGCTTGTTGAGGAAGCCAAAGACCAAATAATACTCGCAGCGGCGGAAAAGGTCGTTGTCACCGCATATGCTAAAAGATACATTCCTTTTTGTAATTTTGTAAAACGGGTTGTATAAAAAGATTCCTTTTGTTTAAAATTAAATGCCAAATGGGTTTATACACCGTCTAAAAGACAGTTGTGTATAAAACGAAATATGCCTTAATGAAAGGAGATTGAGACGAAGTCCCTTACCTCGGGTCCGACATGACTCGATCGTTATTTAACATCCTGAATAATAAACTTGAGTTAATTTATACTTTCTTAAGAACCTTTTTCAAGTTTATTATTACTTTTATATCACTTATTACCATGTTATAAACATTATGTAATCATTTATGTAAATAATGTTTATTTTGTCGATATTTGGTTCTTAAGTCGAAAGTGGACTTCTTACAATAACATGTTGTTCATGTGGTCAAAGGTTCATTATATAAAGAATGGTATTCATGATTTGGAAATCATATATATCATATATATCCAGCATATACATGTATTTATAATATTACATAATCATTTAGAGGTAAGAAATGAAATGCACCATTCATGGAGACGGTAAGCCGTACGTACGCATGAACGATACTTTCATTTCTATGTCATATTAATGGAATTCAAAATAAATGAGAGGTATTTATATTTTAATTATGGAATTATATTCATCATTTAGATGTAAAATACACCATATATATAGATTATATATATGTACATATAATATTACATTACATTTGGGGATAAGAAATGAAATACACCGTTCATGGAGACGGTAATCCATACGTACGCATGAACGCTACTTTAATTTCTATCTCATACTGTAATGGAGTGAATTCATATTGATAAAGAGGTATATTATAATTATAGTATAATATCATTTATAATATTATTAAATCCATCCTTTATACGTCCAACTTATGTCATTAACAAATCAAATCACTTTGAGGGGGCGGTAGTCCGCACTTCCTAAAATGAAATTATCGTGTTTACCCACAATGGAAACAATAAAGGTGTGAAATAAATGAAAAATAAATAAAATTAATGAAACAATAAACATATTATATATCATATATAAATATAGTGACATATTAATGTCCACCTTTGAAGGTGTTAGAAGAATATTGAACAATCATCATTTCGTGAGGAAGAAATTCACCATCCACAGAAATAATATGCTCTTTAACCATTAGATGAAGGTGTGTGTAATTTTAGCTCAAATTATTCTTATAAAAACATCATAGTATATTTAATATACTGTAGTTGTTACAAAAGAAAATAATAAAAAGAGTTTATAGGGTTGGAGAAGCAAAATAAAACAAAAGGATATAAGAGAAAACACTACCTTTAAAACGGGTAACTCTTTTTGATTTGAGCTCAAAGGATTTATTGGGAAGACTTATTCCAAAAGTGAGGCTTCTAAGAGTAATATAGGGGTTTGGAGAGACAAAATGGGTATGTTTTATCTGAGCCAAAGGCTTGAGAGGTGTGGGTAAGGAGGTAGAGGTGGCGGCCTTTTATAAGAGGAGAGGAGGGGCACTCGTGGAAGGTTAAGAAAAGATACTTTATTATAAAATAATTTTTGGATAAAATGGGTCCCAAAATTCTATATTTATAGGATAAGGTTATAATGGTTCTAAATATACTCATCCAATCGGTATTTGAGAAGTGTACGTCTTAGAGTTTACATTATCTTTTCATTTTATTTAAATCGTTCATTAATGGGGTAATCGTTGCATCATCATGATGTCATAAATAATTTAATTTATTTAATGTATAAAAATTATAAAACAAATATCATTATTTATGAAATATTTTTATCTTTCTAATTAATATTTATAGTAAAAAATATGACTTCTATAACCCCATTTAAAAATTGATTGAGTTAAACAACTCATGTTTGTGACATTTTAATTTTAACATTAAATAAAAAGTTATTAATGTCATTTTCCTACCAAAGTGGCACCATGGGGTCCCCAAGTTGACCCATCGATTTTCTTGGTCGGACATGACACATAAAATAAGGGTAGGACATGTGTATAGGTATTTTCATTTTATTATAATATCAATTTTTCCTTAAATCGCACTAATTACCTCTAATCGTGATTAATAAACATAAAAGTTACTACTCACCAAAAAATTATTTTCATCCCATTGAACCACATTTTACATATTAATGACAACCAATAATGTTGGATTTTTAAAATTCATAACACAGAGGTGGTAAAATTTCATTTAAACGAAAAATCAGTTTTTTAAGTACCACTTAGTGGTTTCACTATTCATCAAAAATTAATGTTTTTCAGAAAAATACCAAAACTTCACCCTAAGCTATATTTGATATTCTGAATTCAAAAGTTAATTATATTTAAAAAAATTCAAAACATATAAGTTTCATTAATTAATTTAATAATTAATCCCCCCTGTCAGAGCAAATAGCAAGTTTTTATGAAACAATAAGTATCACAAGATTGACACTAGTTTAAGTACGATTTCAAAGTGAAATTAATTCCAACGACCACAATTGGATTAAATGGTAAAAATATATTTTAATTTCACTTTAAAAGAAATTAAAAAGATAATATAATAATATAAATAAATTATATTAAAAAGTGGATTTGAATTAAAATACAACATTTTTCACAATTCATTAAAAAAATGATCATTATCAGAAAAATACCAAAAATTTACACAAAGTAAATTTTGATGTCCCGATTCTAAAGAAGAATTTTATTTCGTCCAATAGAATGTGTAAGAGTGACCAAAACTATATTTATAGATGGTTCGCCAACAAAAGGTGATAAGTCGACCTTTTGTGAATGTTAGAGTATATATGCCTAAAATTGAATTCTTTTCGTATTTTAAGCCTTTATCTTTTATTGGGTAAACGTATAAACATTTAAAAAAACATATATAATCATACTTTAGTTATTTCTATTCATTCCCGCCAATATAATGGCTACGTGTTAACTACCAATTAAAATAATATTATTTTATTACTAGTGTGCAATGTATGATTTCAAAGAAACTCTTTGTTGTGTATCAGGTACGCTATCGAACATAGGAACCCCTTTAAAGTAAAATTAATATTTATTTCGTAAATATTAATAAATATGAAAATGTTTTATTCTTTATTTACCTAGGATGTTACATCCTTCCCCCCTTTTGGGAAATGTGTGTCCTCGCAATTTTATTCACATATCAAAATAATTGGGGGTATTTATCCCTCGTAGAATTTTCAGATTCCCACGTTGCCTCTTCAACCATATGGTTTTTCCGCAAAATCTTTACCTGGTGAATTACCTTATTTCGCAACACTTTCTCTCTTTGGTCAAGAATCTGGACTGGTTGTTCTTCATAAGAGAGATTCTCTTCCAACTGAACTACCTCTGGGATCAAAACATGAGATGGATCTGGCATATACTTTCTCAACATCGAAACATGAAAAACATTGTGTACCTGAGATAAATTTGGAGGTAAACCCACTCGATAAGAAACTGATCCAACTTTCTCCAGAATTTCATATGGTCTAATGAACCTTGGACTCAGCTTTCCTTTCTTACCAAATCGCATCACACTTTTCCATGGTGAAACTTTGAGAAAAACATGATCACTTACCTCGAAAGATAGATCCTTCCTCTGGTTATCCGCATAACTCTTCTGTCTGCTCTGAGCTGTTCTCAGGTGTTTCTGAATCAACTGAACTTTTTCTGCCACTTCATCCCAAAAAGCTGTAGTTTGACACCGCTTCCCATATAATGCCTCAAATGGTGCCATCTGTATACTGGAATGAAAACTGTTATTATAAAAAAAAATCATCAAAAGAAAGATGTTGGTCCCAACTTCCCTGATAATCCATCAAACAAGCACGTAGCGTATCCTCCAATGTCTGAATTGTTCATTCTGACTACCCATATGATTGTGGATGAAAAGCTGTACTAAAATTTAATTCCATAACCAATGACTTCTGAAGGCCTTTCCAAAAGTTAGAAGTAAACCTATGATCACGATCAGATACAATAGATAATTGAACTCCATATAACTTGACTATCTCTTTAAGATACAATCATGGAAGTTGATCTAGAGAGAATGTATCTCGAATGGGAAGGAAATGAGCAGATTTAGTCAATCGATCAACAATAACCCAGATTGCATTATTTCCCCGAGATGTCCTCGGTAATCCCACAACAAAGTCCATGGATATATTTTCCCATTTCCACTCTGGCACTGGTAAAGGCTGAAGCATCCCTTTCGGTAACTGCCCCTCTGCTTTAACCTTCTGACAAGTTAAACACCTCATAGTAAAATCAGCAATATCTCTTTTCATTCCATCCCACCAGTAATACTCCCACAGATCTTTGTACATCTTAATACTTCCAGGATGAACTGAAAACGGGGAACTATGAGCCTCACATAACAACTCATTCTTCAACTGTGAATCACTAGGCACACATAATCTCTTCCCAAACCTCAAAACACAATAATTATCAACGTTAAATTCAGGAAACTTACCCTTCTGAACCATCTCTACCTTTTTCTACAACCCACTGAATTTCTTCTATGCTTGCTTAATTCTTTCTGATAGGGTTGATCTCACTGATACCTGAAACAAAACAGAAGTACTTCCTGCACTAACAACTTCTATGAAAAAGTTTATCAAATAAAAATCAAAAGGATCTCAGTCCAAACGTAGCATGGTTAATGAAGCATTACTTTTTCAACTCAAAGCATCAGCCACTTTATTTTCTTTTCTCGGATGGTAATGAATTGTACAATCATATTCCATGATTAATTCCAGCCATCTCCTCTGTCTCATGTTTAACACTTTCTGAGTGAATATATACTTTAAACTTTTGTGATCGGTATATATTTCACACTTTACTACATACAAATGATGCCTCTAAATTTTTAAATCAAAAACAACAGCAGCTAATTCCAAGTCATGTGTAGGGTAATTTACCTCATGAGTTTTCAACTGACGTGAAGCATATGCAATTACCTGATCATTATGCATAAGGACACAACCAAGTCCTTTCAATGAAGCATAACTGTAGATAACAAACTCACCATTCCTGGAAGGAAGTGTCAAAACTAGAGCATTCACCAATCTTCTTTTCAACTCCCGAAAACAATCATGACATTCTTTTGTCCAGATAATCTTAACACCCTTCCAAGTTAGCTTAGTCATTGGAATAGATAATCATGAAAAAAATTCAACAAACCTTCGGTAGTAACCTGCCAAACCAAGAAAACTATGGATCTCGGTTACATTTGTGGGTCTTGGTCATTCTTTAACAACTTTTGTTTTAGCAGGATCAACAGTTATGCCATTTTTTGAAACAATGTGACCAAGGAAAGAAATTTGTTGTAACCAAAACTCACACTTGAGGAATTTTCCATATAGTTTTATTTCTTTTAAGGTTTGAAAGATAACCCTTAAATGACTTTCATGCTCCTCTTTACTTTTAGAAAACACCAAAATATCATCAAGGAAAACAACCACAAAATTATCCAAAACTCATGGAAAATTCTATTCATAAGTTCCCTGAATATAGCAGGTGAGTTGGTTAACCCAAAAGGCATAACCAAAAATTCATAATGGCCATATCTAGTACAGAATGCAGTCTTCGGAACATCTGATTATTTTACTTTCAACTGATGGTACCCCGAACTCAAGTCAATCTTAGAAAAATACTGATCTCCCTGGAGCTGATCAAACAAATCATCGATATGAGGCATATGGTACTTGTTCTTAACAGTGATATTATTCAAGGCTCTATAATCAACTCAAAGTCTCATTGAGCCATATGTCATTTTAAAAAACAAGACAAGAGCACCCCATGGTGATGTGCTAGGTCGAATGAAACCTTTATCTAATAACTCCTGCAATTGCATCTTTAATTCTAAAAGTTCAACTTGAGCCATTCGATAAGGGGGTTTTGAAATTGGCTTAGAATCAGGAACTAAGTCAACAGTAAATTCAACTTACCAATCATGAATAATACCAGGAAACTCATCAGGAAAAACATCAAGATACTCATTTACCACTGACACATCATTAATCTGAACAGTTCCTTTATTTTCAACCATATTTTCAATGTAACATTCACTTCTATATTTTACTAGTTTCTCAACTTCCTGATATGTTATCAAAATCAAGGGTTCATTCTTGTACACAAACTAAAAATCTTTTTGAAAAGAAACCATTTTAGCTCTGAATTCAATCTTATCATGATAAACAGAAAGCCAATCCATGCCCAAAATAACATCAAACTCTACTAGAGGCAAAAAAATAAGGTTTCCTGGTAGATTCTTTCCGCACACAAGGATATGAAGGTTCTTATAATTTCTTTTTTCCTCAACATTCCCTCTGGGTATTATTACCATAAGTTCAGGATTCATATCTTGAGATGGAATTTCCAATTTAGTAGAAAACTTCTCAGAAATGAAAGAATGTGTAGACCCTGAATCAAACAACACATTGGCATAATCTGAACAAACAAATAGTGTACCTGATACTTCTTCATTCGACGGCCCAACATCTACTTAAGTAGTTGTAATGGATTTCACCACCCCTTTCTGCTTGTAGTCTGGCTGCTTTCCCCCAGTTGAGTTCTTCATTAGACACTCATTTTCATAATGACCCATTTAATTACACTTAAAACATCTTACTGTTGGCTTTTCATTTCCTTCTTGATCATCTTCCTTACAGTTATGAGCAATATAACCTGACTTACCACACCATATGCACTTTCCAGACATGGATAAACATTCTCCAGGATGCATTTTACCACACTTCTCATAGGATTTATATTTGGTTTTCTTACCTCCTTTCTCCTTTGATGAATTCTTCCCCTTTTCCTGCCAACTGGACCACTTATTCTGTTGTTTTTCAAAGAACACCTGATCATCGACAAACTCCATTTCCACCTTCTCCGCACATCGAACAAGTTTTTCATAACTTTTGAACTCACGAGAAGATAAAGCCCTTCGATACTTTGGCTTTAACCCTGAGTAAAAATGGTTGATTTTACTATCAAGATCTCATATGATGTTTGGAGCATACCTTGCCAGTCGAGTGAACATTGCTTCATAAGAAGCCACTAAGTCATCCTCCTGCCAAAATTCTAGGAACTGTTTTTCCATCCTAAGACGAACCACCTTATGAAAATATTTCTGAAGAAACATACCTTCGAATTCGTCCTAGTGAATATCATCAATCTCATCACTATCCGTGATATTTTTCACCATCGACCACCACTATTCAGCTTCTCCTTCAAAACTGTAAACAATAAGACTAAACTTTTGATGTGCTGAACACCCCATAACATCAAAAATCTTCTCCAGTTCTTTAATCCACCCTTCAGCTAGCACAGGGTTAGATGAACCTCTGACTAATGGGGGATGTTGCCTCATGAAATGTTCCACCACTAACATGTTCCTCTGCGGTTGATCTGGATGATCTCATGCATGGATACCACCACCATTTATAGCCTGAGTCAACTGTTCCATCACTGCAAAAAAATATTCAGTTCCAATTCCGACCATCTCAGGTTGCTGATTTGGAAGGTTGTCTTCCTATTGATGTCGTCCCAACATAGCTGCTTTGTTTCCTCTTCAGAAAACCATTCCGAACACATAAATATATTAGGTGAAGCAACATGGTAATCTTTAAATTCTATATCATTTCAGTCATACCATAAATTAATTTATAATTTTACACTTTTCTAACTCCTAAAGATTTATAAACCGACCTCTGATACCAACTATAAGGCCCCGGCCTAAAACCATACATAATATTGAATTAAATGAATAATTCACATTGAGGATCTTTTCAGGTTTAGAGTTTTTGAGAATTAGGACATAACTATTACATCTCAAAAGATTACAAAGTAGAAACTTCTACTAAGTTTCCATAAAATAACAAACTCTTAAAAAAGAAGCATGTCTAGTTCCATGTTTTAGATAGCATGAATTTCCCTTGATCCCATCCTTGACCCTATTCCACATTAAGTCATGTGAAAAACATTTTAAAAAAACATGGGGTGAGCATAAAAATCTCAGTAAGGGATACACAATGAATGAAAACTGTTAGTTTTTCAAAACAACAAGTAAACCATGTATACTTTATCAAAGTAATACTTTTCACCTTTATGAAGTAGTAAAAACTCTTCACTGAATAAAATATCATTACTTACCCTTTTGTAACCAAAATATTACCATAAAACCCATATAAAGATCACATAACATATAAAGGTAACTTGGGACATAAACATACTTCAATGGAATAACCATACCGTCGACTTCCACACATATCACTTAATGGAATAGCAATACAGCTGACTTCCATACCCAATGCATTGGAGGTTATAATGTAAGCACCCATCCTGTTATTCATGGAACCACCCGTCATATGGTTTATCGCGTAAGCACCCGTCAAATGTCCAAGTACCATTATAAAATCATAAGACATAAAACAAATATAATGGAAAGAAAAAACTTCCACACTTTGATCACAATATATCACATAAATATATTGACATAACAAATCCATTATAAAAACCATTTTCAATAACAAAATAAATAAAATAGTATATGGTATTTATTTCATTTTAAAACCTTTACGGCATGTTGACGAAGCCAATGACCAAATAATACTCATGGCGGGGGAAAAGGTCGTTTTCGCTGTATACGTTAAAAGAATCATTCCTTTTTGACGTTTTGTAAAACGCTTTGTAGAAAGAGATTCCATTTTTATAAAATTAAAATTCAAAGGAATTTATACACTCTATAAAAGAAAGTTGAGTATAGAAGGAAATATGCCTCAATGAAAGGAGATTCAGACGAAGTCCCTTACCTTGGGTCCGGCTTGACTCGATTATTCTTTAATATCCTGAATAATAAACTTGAGTTAATTTATACTTGCTTAAGAACCTTTTTCAAGTTAATTATTAATTTTTTATCACTTATTACCATGTTATAAACATTATGTAATCATTTAAGTTAATAATGTTTATTTTGTCGATATTTGGTTCTTAAGTCGAAAGTGGACTTCTTACAATTACATGTTGTTCGTGTGGTCAAAGGTTCATTATATCAAGAATGATATTAATGATTTGTATATCATATATATCATATATATCTAGAATATAAATGTATTTATAATATTACATAATCATTTATAGGTAATAAATGAAATGCACCGTTCATGGAGACGGTAAGCCGTACGTACGCATGAACTCTACGTTCATTTCTATGTCATATTAATGGAATACAAACTAAATGGGAGGTATGTCATTTCAATTACAGAATTATATTCATCATTTATATGTAACATACACCATATATATCCATTATATATATGTTCTTATAATAGTACATTACATTTGGGGATAAGAAATGAAATGCACCATTCATGGAGATGGTAAGCCGTACATATGCATGAACGCTACTTTCATTTCTATCTCATACTTTAATGGAGTCAATTCATAATGATAAAAAGGTATATTATAATTCCTGTATAATATCATATATAATATTATTAAATCCATCCTTTATATGTCCCACGTATGGAATTAACGAATCAAATTACTTTGAGGGGGAGGTAGTCCGCACTTCCTAAAATGAAATTATCGTGTTTACCCATAATGGAAACCATAAAGGTGTGCCATAAATGAAAAATACAGAAGCTTAAGGAAAACATAAACATATTATATATCATATATAAATATAGTGACATCTTAATTTCCACCTTGGAATGAGTTAAAATAATATTGAACAATCATCGTTTCGTGAGGCAGAAATTTGCCATCCATGGAAACAGTATGCTCATTAACCATTAGATGATGGTGTGTGTAAGTGTAGATCGAATTCATCTTATAACAACATCCTATTATATTTAATACACTATATTTGTAACAAAATAAATGAATAAAAAGAGTTTAGAGGGTTCGAGAAGCAAAATAAAACAATAGAACACAACAGAAAACACTTCCTTTAAAACGGGTAACTATTTTTGATTTGAGCTCAAAGGCTTCCATTGGAAGACTTCTTCCCAAAGTGAGGCATCTAGTAGTAAGAGAGGGGTGTAGAGAGAAAAAATGGGTAGGGTTTGGCAGAGACAAAGCTTGATAGGTGTGGGTAAGGAGGTAGAGGTGGGGGCCTTTTATAAGAGGAGAGGAGGGGCATCTTGGAAGGTTAAGAAAAGATACTTTATTATAAAATTATTTTCAGATAAAAAAGGTCACACAAATATATATTTAGAGTATAAGGTGATAAGGGTTAGAAATATACTCATACAATAGGTCTTTTACAAGTGTAAGTCTTAGATTTTACATTATCTTTTCATTTTATTTAAATCGTTCATTAATGGGGTAATCGTTGCATCATCATGATGTCACAAATAATTTAATTTATTTAAGTCTAAAAATTATAAAAAATATCATGATGTATGAAATCTTTTTACCTTTCTAATGAATATTTATAGTAATAAATATGACTTGTATAACCCCATTTAATATTTTTTTAGTAAAACAACTCATGTTTGTGACATTTTAATTTTAACATTAAATAAAAAGTTATTAATGTCATTTTCCTACCAAAGTGGCCCCATGGGGTCCCCAAGTAGACCCATGGAATTTATGGGTCGGCCATGACACATCCAATAAGGGTAGGACATGTTTCTAGGTATTTTCATTTTATTATAATATCATTTTTGCCTTGAATTGCACTAATTACCTCTAATCGCGATTAATAAACTTAAAAGTTACTATTCACCAAAAAATTATTTTAATCCCATTGAACCAAATTTTACTTATTAATGACAACCATGTATGTCATATTTTTGAAATTCAAAACAAAGAGGTGGTAAAATTTCATTTAAATGAAAAATCAGTTTTTTAAGTACCACTTAGTGGTTTCACTATTCATCAAAAATTGAATTTTTTCATAAAAATACCAAAACTTCACCCTAAGCTATATTTGATATTCCGAATTCAAAAATGAAGTCTATTTTACAAAATTGAAAACATATAAGTTTCATAAATTAATTTAATAATTAATTCCCGCTGTCAGAGCAAATAGCGTGTTTTTATGAAACAATAAGTATCAAATGATTGACACTAGTTTAAGTCTTATTTCAATGTAAAATTAATTCCAACGACCACAAATGGATTAAATGGTAAAAATATATTCTAATTGCACTTTAAAAACAATTCAAAAGATAATCTATTCATATAAATAAATTAGATTAAAAAGAGATTTTGAATTAAAATACAACTTTTTTCACTATTCATTAAAAAATCAACTTTATCGGAAAAATACAAAAAATTTACACAAAGTAAATTTTGATGTCCCGATTCTAAAGAAGAATTTTATTTGGTCCAATAGAATGTATAAGTGTGACCAAAACTATACTTATTGACGGTTCACCAACAAAAGGCGATAAGTCGACCTTTTGAGAATGATAGAGTATATATGCCTAAAATTGAATTCTTTTAGTATTTTAAGCCTTTATCTTTTATTGGATAAATGTAGAAACATTTAAAAAAACATATATATAATCATATTTTATTTATTTCTACCCATTCCTTCCAATACAATAGTTACGTTTTAACTACTATTTAAAATAATATTATTTTATTACTAGTCTGCAACATAAGATTTCAAAGAAACTATTTGTTATGTATCGGGTACGCTATCGAACATAGAAACCCCTTAAAAGTAAAATTAATATTTAATTTGAAAATTTTTAATAAATATGAAACTGTTTTATTCTTTATTTACCTGGGATGTTATAGGGAAAACCTTTTTTAGTAACAAAATCATGATTATTAAAATACTAACAAATGAGATTTCCAAAATTGTTCCAATAATTAAGATAGTGTTAATTTATCAAAACCTCCCTAATTAAATATAAAGATATTCACTTTTCATATAGTATAAACTATAATAAAATAATTAAATTGTTTTTATTTTGGGCCCCTATGAATATATATAAAACCCCTAGATTTTAAAATAATAATATTATGTTCAATAACTTATATGAAAAGGAACACTGAACTTAATCGATCCACGAAGTATTATTATTTAAATATAATCATTAATAAATAGACGTTAAATTGGATGGTATGAATAGGATTAACAAATTTATGAGATATATAAAATTAACCTACACAATATAAACATATTTATAAATTCTTATGAAATAAACATTCAATTTTTAACAAGGTTATATCGTTGTTAAAAGATAGTTTTTGTGTAAATATTATTTTTATTACATTTTTTGGGGAAATATTATAATAATTTTTCAAATATTTTAAAATATTATTTCATAAAATTAAATAGTTTTTTTTAAATCTTTATATGAAAACCTATCATAAAGTTAAATTCTTGTATTTTTTCTAAAATGATTGATTTTTCTACTAAAGAGTGACAAATGCAAATTTTTTTTGAAAAAATTATTATTTTTCCAACACATACAGTGTTATTTTTTTTTTAAATTATTTAAAATTAAATTTATTTTTTTTAAATTTATATAAAAAAATTAATTTCATTTTAATAAAATAATTTTTTAATATTGTATAAATAAAATTTTATACGTAAAAAGGATTCTTTCTGAAAAAAGGTTTCTATTCACACAATGGGTTTTTATCAAAATAAATTAAATTTATTATAGTAGGTGAATTAATTTAATTTAATTTATATTTTTTATATTAAATCAATTTTTTTAAAATTCATTTAACATAATTTTAAGTAGGACATAAGAATAAAGCATGTGTTATGTTTAAAAATGTATCATTCTAGAATACAGTTTTTGCCACACGTTGCATACTTATTTGAAAAATATATTAAATATAAAACTAAAAAAATTGGGATAATATATGGTTTGGAATTTCATAACATACCCATTTATAGTCCATTTTAATCAATTTTACTTGAAAATTACATTAATATTATAGGAAATTTTAAGAGTACCCATCCACTCAATTATAAAATGGAACCCCTGTTTTTTCTTCTTCACACCAAATTGAGTCTTCTATATTGAACAAAATCTATCATGTAATATTATAAAATTCTCTATATAAATATTTAAGTTATTGGTATTTCTAAAATACCTACCCAAGAACCCTTATTAAGAGATCTAAATAAGTTATTTCAAAGAACTGATAATCGCCTTAACCAATCACCTTGTTTTTAATTATTCTTTTACCTCCAAAAAATCTGTTATATTTTAAATAATGTAATAAATTATGTATCCAATATATAATTTAATGTTATTATTTTGATGAAACCTCTATTGACCTGGTTTACATCAAATGGGATGTGAAAATATTTCTTATGCGTATGTACGACATAAAGTCTCCACATAGTGATGCAATTCATTTCCCATCACCATATTTTATGGATGTTTATTATGATGGGTTTAATGTCTATATATTAAAGTTAATAAATAATTATAATTATTTTTTGGTTATATCATATCTACCTTCTTACCTTCCAAATCATTGGAAAACAATGATGTTGACTGTGAGTGCGTATGGACTACCACATCCACTAAGCGATGCGATTTGTTTTAATTTTTTTATATGGAATGTAATAAGGATATATTTAATGAATATATATATATGATATATATTATATAAAAACTATTCTTTAATATAGATTTATTATTCACCTTTCTTTGATTCCAACCATCAAAAAAATGAAAGCAACGTTCTTGTGTATGTTCGTCCCTCAGTCTCCATGAATGGTGTATTTCATTTTTTAACATATAATTTTAAGAATGAATCAAAATAGGTATATAATTAATATTTATTATATTTATATCATGGGTAAAATTATGTCTATGATGTAACTGTGACAAAAATATATAGACCAAAACTACATAACCAAAACATAGATGAAAAACGAAGTAAATATAGCTTCGAAAAAATATTTTAATAAAGAATTATTATCAAATTGCTTAAATGCATATAATTAAACCATATATCATATGTTATAAATTATAATGGTTTTATTATATTTTTAAAAAATATATATATTTATTTTATACAAAGTTCAAGCTTTTTTAAATGAATTCAATACTAAGGTAAGATATTTTTATATCACTATTTTTTTTGTTAGACACATGCCATATTCACCACCTATTATATTATGTGGTGTACATATTTACCATTAAATATATTTTATAATAATAATAATAGTTTTTATTTGTATTTAAATATCTATATATATTTCTTTCATTCATGGGTCTTACAATTCGAATGTTACAAATGTGGTAATGATTTTATGTTACAATCAAAATATTTATTAGGATTGTTTATTATTAATTTTTCAATGATGAAATATTCTTATAATACTCTACACAAATTATGAAATTTATTTTAATATGTTTAGTTTTGGAGAATATATTTTTTACTTTAAATTTCATCTCTTTAATTACTTAAGATACCAAAATCATGCTTTTGAAGAAAATCAGCCTTGTTTTTCTCATCAATTGAAAATAATTTTCCTTAAATATCCATATATTATAATTTTTTTAAAAAAGTTTTTTACTATTATGAAATGATTTTAAAAGTAATTTATTATCATTTTTTAATTTTTACAAAATTTTTCAAACATAATATTCTTTCACTTCTTTAATGGGTACTTTTTTTTATTTTTTTACAAAAAAAAATGTAAAATAATATTTTTCATTTTAATAATATTAAATGAATATAATTTACCACTATCATGACCACTCATTTCTTTGAATATTCCCTCAAATGCTTCCATTGTTATTTTATTAGGAATTTTTTCAGTAATATTTTTTAATTTTTTATATTTTAATGATGTCATTCAATGTTATACATGTAAATTTTCTCAAAAAAATGAATGATTTTTTAATGGTGTTTTTATTCATCAAATCCAAAAATTATTGATTTTACATATTATATATTGGTTATATGATCAAAGGTTACCATCCTTAATTTTTATTTGTATTTTTATCTTTATTATGGTAATATGTGAAAAAAAATCATTCCTTTTCCATTTGTTATACTATGATGAAATTATTAAATATTTATAAAACACATTTTATCATGTGTTATGGTATAGTGAAATTATTATGAAACCCATATTTTACATTTGTTTAGATATGATGAATCTTTTAGGATCTTTTAGAAAATTCATATAAGGTTTTAATTATATTTATGTTGTTGTATTATATCCATGTTTTGGGGTTATAGTATAACCAAGTACAGTGGTTACATTATATCCAAGGATAGTGGTTATATTATTACAAAGGATGATAGTCATGTTATAACCATGAATGGGTTGGACCTATATCTCAATCTAATTTTTTTTGCGAAATGATTGATATCTCATGTGATAATCTGAACTAGAATAAGGAGTGAACCATTTGGGTAATGTACAACATAAATTATTATAGTCTTTAGATTGAACATTAAATACTTCAATAGTTTGGGGAGGGAACCCATTCTACTATGATAGTCTTGGAAATTATCCTTGACTACTATGATAATTATTTTAAATGATCACATGTTTTCCCTGAACTTATTTCTTATTCCAATTTTATAATTTTATTGATTATGTTCTTTGATCCATTTTTTGATTAAAATATAAGAACTATGATGATTTATTCCAAGAATCGATATTATATGTCTATGTTTACAAAAGAATTAGAAATATAAAATTATAGCATGTATCACTATATTATATAATTAATATTCATATATTAAGTTGTGATATCTATGTATAAAAAATATTTGTCGCTATAGTTTATATCATAGTGTGGTATAAGAAACTATTAGAATATAGAATAATAAAATACCACTGAGATACGAATAGATAAGTCTAATGATAAGATAACATCCTAATAATTTTTAATTATATCAGATAACCAAGATAGAACCTATGGTATCATAAACTAAAAATTAGGTTTTTTGATTTAGACATCCAATAATTGATTTTTCATGATTCCTCACTATATATGTTATTTTAACAATATGTTTTTTATATTTCGTTAGTGGTTAGATCTTATAGTATTTGTTTTAATGATTATATACCATTGAATAATTTTCCCCCATGTGAGACCAAATGAAATAGTAATAGGAATATGAAACAATGTGACTATGCCAAATCATATATCTCATTATGTGATTATTTATGTCAACATTGGTCAGTTTTATTACATAAATAAAAAATAATTATGAATTTTAATAATGTCCAAGGAGTTAAGAAGATTCATCTTTTAAAATTTCTAGAATGTGGGATGAAGCACACAATTGAATGTCTTAGAAGGATTGGTGTATTTTTTTAGTGTGGAAAACAAAGACAAGAAGCAAGTAATTTCTAAGTAAAAATGTAATGATTAGATAATGAAATGGATAATAATTTTTTAAATTTGTAATGTATATAAATTTTGAAAATAAATTTCATAGGGGAAATCTTTGGAAGATAAGAAACAAGTATTTCCAAGTAATTGTTTTACCAATTATGATAAAGAGAACAAAAACAAATTATGAAAAGTATGGTATATTTTATCAATATTTTTTATATTAAAAGTAATAATAATGATTTAATGTAGGTGTATTAATATTAATAAATGATTCATATTTCATATTGTAATAAATATATATTAAGGAATAATATGTTCAATCATGGTTAATGGTTTTAGAAGGAAGTGGAATAGTTGAAGTGTTTATGTATTTGTATTCAATAATTAGGTTGTATAAGTGTTATATTAATGATATACTGCTGATGAAAATCACGAAACATATAAGTATTATTATAAAATAGTTTTTATTTATGTATTTGAAAAATTATTTTGAATTGTACTAATAACCAATAAATGTGATTTAGTGGTAAGGTGATATTTTGGAGAAACCGTGATAGTGGGAAAAATAAACCTTAATATGAGTATGATGTTGGGTTAATAATTTTTTGTTGGTATAAAGAGATTATTAAAAATGGTAGTATTATTGAACTTGAAATTGGATTATGATTTGATGAAAATTTGATTTAAGCCCCCTTAGGTGTAGTTTATTTCATTTTTGTACTTATTGAAAATATTCAAAAAAATCAACTTATTTATCGAATAATGATTTTTTTTGGTATAACCAAAATGTTATGGATACCATCATTGGTTACTATTTTTATGTTTTAAAATAGATTCAATGGAATGAACACCTAATTTTTATTGCTTTACGTGATGGAAAATTTATGTTAAAATATTTCATTGTTTTAGGAAGAATACTCTATTGATTTTTATATACCCTTTGGGGTTAGAATATAATTTGATGTTAAGTTAATTTGGTCTACTATATCTTTCGGAATAATTAATATTGATGGTTGAAAATGGATTCCTTTATAAGGATTTATTTTTATAGATATTTACCATTAAGTTAGGAACTACCTTTTATTTTAGTATCAACATTTAATTCAAGATATTCGGGTGAAGTTCACTACATTAAAATATTATATAGTTATTTTTCATGTTGATTTTTTGGGTGAAATTTAATTTTTTTGATATATATATATATAACCCATATGTTTAACATGTTATCTAATGTAAAATATTATTTTTGAATAATGCAATTGAATTTTTAAATATGAAAGTTGAAGGGTATCATATTGCCTTTGTGATAAACAAATTATTTAATGTTGATGTTATTGAGGTAATTAAGGATTTAGAGATTAATGATGTATTCATTCATATAATGGTTTGATTATTTTTATATTTATCTTATTCTAAGAATTTTTTATCCTGGATAATTCCAAAATTTAGGTGGAATATCTCATTTTAATATTGTAATCCATTATACGTTTATTTTAGCGATTTAGGAAAAATAAAAAATCACATTTAATACAAATATTTGGATCAACAAATTAGATTATGGTAGAAATTAATTAATGGATTGAATTATAATTTTAAATAAAGTATATATTATTATTTCATTATTCAAGAAGGTAAATTAATGCCTCAACCCTTGTGAAATTATCTTAAGAATTTTTTTTCCAATAACCATCAATTATAATGAATCAGTAACCTTTTAACCCTTAATGATTTGTGCTTTTGGGGTTATTAAGACTATCTTGACCATTTTATCCATCAATATATATTAGTCATTGGGTGTTAGATTTATCTTACATATGCATGTTTTAACTTCCAATTTATGTTCTCAAATTTGGAAACCCAATTTTGTGATGACCTTCTTACTTCTTTAACACTCTTTTTAATAAAATGCTTTGTTGATCCTTTTGAGGATGTGGGGCTTCAAAATAAAATTCCAAATATTATACCCTTGATTACCAAGAACAATTTCAAATTAAAAAGATAAAAAATTTTAACGTGGTGGATAATGTAACACCCTTAGATTATTGAAGAAGAAAATAATGTTCTATATCATATAAGACATGAAACATCAAACTTAATCAAACCATGAAGTACTATTATTTAAATACGATCATTATAACCATATAGTAAAATTTGTGAGTATGAATAGGATTAATTAATTAATGTGATATATAAAAATGACATAATAAATATAAAGTTATTGATTAATTCATAGAAAATAACCATTAATTTTTTTAGAAATGTTATATTATCTATAAAAATAGATTTCCTTCAAAAATGATTTTTTGACCAAATATAATTTCTAATTTTTAAAATTTAAAAAAATATTGTTTTATAAAAATAACAAAATTTTTGAAGCCATTATATAAAAATCATCATTATGTGAATTTTTTGGATATTTTTCTACAAATATTGATTTTCTAGTAAATAGTATAACATGATAATTTTTATTGAAAACTGTATTATTTCAAAAATGTATAGAGATACTATTTGTTTTAAAATTATATAAAATTAAAATTAGTTCACTTACAATTTAAATAAATCAATTATGTTCATTTGAAAAAAAAATTATGTTTGAAGATGGACTAAATAATATTTTTATACATAAAAGATATTTTTAAAACGTTTTTATACGTGAAATATATTTTATTCATAATATATTAAATATATCACTATTTCAGAATATTTAATGAAAAAGATATATTTTATATTAAATAAAAAAATTTAACATTAATTTAATATATTTTTATACATGAGATACCAATAAACTAATTTTATGCTTAAAATGTATTTTTCAAAAAATTTGTTTTCATCAAATGTTGTAAATTATTTAAAAATTAATTTCTTCTACTAATAGAATTTTAAGGAGATAAAATTTATTCTATATTTGTAATTTTGAGATTTAAATTTTGCAGATAGTCCCCTTTTATTTTTGGTCAATATGAATAGTAAACATGGTAAATTTTCTTATCTTAGTAAAAGGTTAATGATGTTAATCAAGATTAAAATTATTTATAAGGAATAATTTTTCATCCAAATTATTATGGGATTAATTTAGTTATAACCTTATCACCTCATTCATTAAATGTACTTTTTAATGGAAAAATTTTCGTGAATATAACCTTTGTATTATTTAAATCAATGAAATATACAAAATATGCCTCTCTTAGTTTTAAATATCTCTTATGTGTCCTCATAGGGACAGAAACTTGTTGTAAATGAATATATGAACCTATTTTTATTTTAATGAAATTTGTTTCATTATAGAATTCTATTTTTTTGTAATTATAAAAGGATATTAAATTCATATAAAACAACCATGTCGTTTTCCTCAAATTAGTAAAATAATGTAATAAATTATTTTAAAAATATGAAAAGTAAGATAATTTTAGTGAGTTAATGTGGTCCATAAATTTTTTATATCAATATGACATATTTGTTATATATTAACTAATTATATTCAAATTCTAAAATTTTATTTTTGTATTTTATGTTAAATTAAATTAATAGTGTCCATATTTTAAATAATGATATTTGATGAAAATATTCTATTATTATATTATAGAAAAAGGCATTAAAATATTAGAAGAGTTTATTGGGAAAATATGTTGTTTAAAATTTCATCCCATACTAATTTATAGTGTATTTTGGACAATTTTTATTGATAATTAATTTAATATATTCTAATCATTTATAAAATCCCAATAGTTCTCTCCCATAGAATATAAAACAGAATCCCTTATTTTTCTTCTTTGCATCACTTTAACCTTCTATATCTACCAACTTCTATAAATTCCTATTTTAAACTACCATTTTCAAATTATATAGGTGATTATATTCCAAAAACACTAACACTAAAGACCTTAAGAAGTGATTTAAAATTATTTCACCTCCGATAAATTTTTTATATTCTTAATAAAATAATAAATTCTATATCCTAAATATAATTGAATTTTATTAAAAAATTTAAACATCCTTTATTCACCCACTTTCCCTCAAATGGAAATTGAAAATATCACTCATGCGTATGTATGACTTATCATCTCTATGTGGAAGTACAATTCATTTCAAATAACAATATTTTATGGATGGTTATATGATGTTTTTATCGTTTATATACTCTACTTATGATATTATTATATTTTTATAATGATAAAATCACACCATCCTTCTTACCTTCCTAACCATTATAAGATAACATTGTCGATTATGCGTTTGTTAGGACTACCAATTCCTTGAAGAGATCTGATTTGCTTTTCATTTCTACTTTACATGAATGGTAATAATAATTGGTATAATTAATATATATTATATTTATGATATGATAATTATTCTATAATCTATATTTATTTTTCACCTTTATTTTTCACTATCCTTCAAAAAATGAAAATCTTGTTCATGCGTACGTACGCCATATAATCTCCATGAACATTACAGTTCAATTTTTATTTGTAAATTTTTAAATGACTCTAAAAAGTATATAATGAATATTTATGATATTTATATCATGGATAAAATTATATATATGATGGAACCATGATCAAAATACAAGGACCAGAACTATATAACCAAACCGTAAATGAAATATGAAGCTGATATCACATTGACTATTAATATTAATACATAATTGTTAAAAAAAATGGGTGATAAAATATTATAAGTAAACCAAATTTGGTATGATATATATTATTAGGGTTATGAAATTTTTTAATAATAAATATAGTATTATTATATAGTATGTTCCAACAAGTATGAATGAATTCAGTCCTATGGTAATCTATTTTCATATCACTTTTACTTCTATGAGTCACATACCATATTCACAAATTCTTTCTCTTATGTGATGTATATACTTCCCATGAATGTAGTTTATAATATTTATTATGCAATTTATATGGAATTATATATCAATATGATTTTTTGTAATTCAATGGACTTGGTATTCAAATATAAAAAAAATTGATAAGGGTTTTATGTTACATTCTCATTTTTTATCGAGATTATCTGCGATTATGATTCCAATGATAAAATATTGTTATATAACTCTTAATAAACAAATAAAATTTCTTTTACTGTGGTTATTTATAAAAAATACAGGTTTCAATTTCATTATTTTATCCTTAAATAGACATGATACAGAAATAATGTTTCTAATTAAAAATAGACTATATTTATATGTTTGATTGAGAATCCATTTCCATCTATAAAAATATTTTCAAAAAATGTTTTTAAAATTTTTATATGATTTTTTAAATCAATTATTACCACATTTTAATTTTTAAAAATGTATAGAATGAATGTTTCTGTTATTTAATGAATTTGGTGCTTTTAATATTTTTTACAAAAGTGTAAAAGGAAAACCTTATCTTATGTTATACTACATGAATGAAATTTATTAACATCATAACAACTCATTTATTAAATGATTTATTTAAATGTTTTGAATTTTATTTTAAAATAATATTTTTTTGATAATATTTTATTTAACTTAATTTTTTAACAAATTTATTTCAAAAGGGCAATATCATTTTTATTAATAAAGTTTTAATTATATTTATTAATGGTGTTTATATACATAAAAATCCTTTGATTTGAATTATCATTTACAATTGATATAATAAAAAGGATAACATCCTTATCCATTCCCTATATGGTTTATTTTTATAGAGATAAGTTGTTTATAAAACCCATTTTTTCCATGGTTTATACTGTGATGAAATATTTAAAAAACATGTTTATTTTCCATAGGTTATGCTATGAAAAACTATTTATGAAACTAATTTTTTTTGGGTTCTGATATGATGAATTTTTTATCATTTTTTTGGAATAGGTATTTATGGATTTATTTACATAAGAGTGGTTACATTATAACTAGGTTTAGTGGTTAAATTATAACTAAAGACAGTGGTTTTTTATAACCAATTATAGTGATCAATTTTTAACCAATGAGATGTGTGACCCATATGTCCATCCAATATATTAGGTATAGATTAATTTCTAAGATGATAAATAGGACTACAATAGGAAGTGAAACATGTTTGGTAAGGGACTTTCTCAATTGTGATTATCTTGGGAGGGAAAATTAATTATTATCATGGTTTAAGGAGTGAACTCATTCCTTAATTATTGTATTGGAAATAATACTTCAATACTAAATAAATATTTTTCTATTCTTTGATTTATTCAAAAAACGTATGCCTTATTCCAATGTTATGCTTTATTGTCCAATATTTTTTGATTCCATTATGATTTATGTCTTATAAATTACCAAGATTTATTATACGACTTAAGATTATTATAAATGGTATAAAGGGTATGATTTTCAATTTTATATTCATGTTATCATAACCTTATGTGAATTATTTTCTCAAGTGATCTTTGATATCTCCCTTGTTTACCCTTAATGAGCATCATAACTCACCCTTTATTTTGATTGCATTCCCCCGATAATAAAGAAATGTACTAAGTATTATAGGAAAAAGAACTGTTATTCTTATCAATAACATATTTGGAGAGGATTTATAACTTTTATAAACATGTTTTTCATGTGTCTATGTTTCCAAAGGCCCTATACTTATACAATTATGGCATGAATCATTATGGTACATAATGAATTTCCATATGTTAAAATGTGATATATATGTATGATATGTATGGGTCTTTATAATATAATTATTGTTAATGTAAAATAGTACCCTATGGTCTAAGATAATAAAAAATTATAATTTTGGTAAATGTGTGATGCCACATTTACCAACCCTTGAGGTATTCTCTTCGAAAGTAGAAATAAATGGCACCTGTGCAGAGGGATAATGAGGCACCTCAACTAATGTATGTATATAGTTCCAACTTGAGGAATCTTAATGGTTATCCCTGGAAGATCGTGGCTAATTATATTTTTCATATACCATTATCCTATAAATAAAATTAACAAAAAATTGGTTCACAAATATACAAATACAACTATTAGATATAAAAATATAAAAAGATAAAAAAAGGTCAACCAAAAAGTAAACTAAAAAAACAGATTTTTATTCATATATTTCAATGTAGTTATCTAAAATATGAACATTAATAATGATAAATTAAATGAAATAAAAAACTGAAAAACTTCTAAATGTTATTCAAAAAGTTAAATTATAATTTTAAAATTAAACAAATAATAAATATAGTAATAAAAAAACCACTCTTTATCAAATTTTTTAGATAATATCCATGGTAATAAACTATTATAAAGTAGAGTTAATCCAAAAAGGGTGTGCTAATTAACTAATTTTACCAATGTATTACACTCTTTTTTACTAAAAATTAATATTTATTAAATATAATATTCTTTTAATATTTTTTAATTCTAGATTATTAAATTAAAATATATTTTTCTCAATAAAATCAACGAATAAAAATGATATAAAAATTTAAATGTAAGTTATGTAATAGTAAACTAATATAATTAAAAAATAATCTACCATATAATTTATGATATCTATTTTAATAAAAAAAATAAAACAAACATAACTAACCTTTTTTAAAATATAAAAAATTAAACAAGATATAAATATTTGTTACCTGTAATGTTAGGAAATTACTAAACGATCAATTTCTCAAATTCCTTCTACATGATTGTTCCATATAGAAAAACAATTTCTACGACCTTCTCATCAATATTATCTATTAATTTTTCTATGAAAGTGAGGGTCGTATATAAATAAGTATCTTCTTTAAGATTTTCGTTACCAATGTTCTATTTTTTCTTATAAAATGATAGACCAATACATATATTATGTATTAATAAAATAGAAAAATTTTATTAGCATGTTTTTTTCAATATAAAAGGATCAACTATGTATTTTAATGTATTCTTATCACCTAGTGTCGTAACAATTCATCATATAAGTCACATTTCGTAACTATAAATCCTTTATTATTAATAATATGGAACAAGAAATTTAATGTAATATACCTCCAATATTTCTCTTATTACTCTGTAATATACACTTGAATCAGATATTGGGTTTTTTTCTTTTCCTCTCAAAAAATGATTTACTTTTATGAATACCAATAAACTACTCTTATGAATCATTCTTATTTTATTGTTATATTAAATATGAAATATACATGGATTAATGTAATACTTGTTCCACATTATCAAATTTATACTTGGACTTCCCACTTACCAACTCAATGCTTCTGATAGATATAAACTTCCATGTATTGTATCTTTAAACAATGAAAATGGATTTTTATTCTCATTAAAAATCAACATACCTTTCCTATTTGGATAAAATTGTCTTAAAACAATAATATGAAATGTTATACATGGTTGATCGTTATCTATATTATTCAAGATGTATAAATGTATCTTATTTATCTTTTCACATATAAATTATTTTAATTTCAATCCACGTATCCCATTTCACTAATAATTGAATCATTCATGGACATATATAGGAAAAAAATGTGCACCACTATAGAAAAGTAGGTTTAATTGAACTATATAACATCCATTAAAATATACTTCTAAATAATAGATACTTTTGGAAGTTATGGATTCTTAATATATCCCTTCAATATAATCTTATAAAATTCTAAAGGATACATCCAATTTATATAAATAGGCCCTAAATAATTATTTCTCAAACCAAAAGAACCATAAAATGCACCATGATATCAAGAAAATAATGAGGAAAATTTACTTCCTTTTGAAAAAGTATATAAATTGCTTCATTCTATATATTATTAAATGAATTCAAATAAATCACCTTTTATAAATTAAATTGAAAAAAAACACCTTAATGATTTTTATTCTATAATGGATGGTAAATATTGCACACAATGTAGAAGGTAGGAGTTTTTGGATTATTACGTGACAATAATGTGATTTTAAACTCATCAAACTCAAATATTTTTTGAAAACATTGTTTTAAAATTTGAAGAATAATGATGTAGAACATTAAAACTATAAATACAATAAAAAAATATACATTTATCCAAATTTAATAATGTATGATAAGATAGAGGAAGGTATGTTTGTATTCTATTAGTAGTGGGAGATAACTCCAATAGTATTTCCATTGAGAGTAATTCCAATATGGTACTCCATTAATCACTATTCTTTCCTTTAAATTGGAATGGTTTTACAATGAATTTGTCACATAAATTCCTCACCACATTCAAATAATTAACTATATGTTAGACCACATGATATCACAAATTCAAAAGTTCAAAAAATAATAATTTTTCATCAAAATATTTCTATCATTACCTTACATTTTTCTTTATCAATGTGACATCAATGTTTTTACCCTCTCAAAGAACTAATTGATGGAATAATGTTTTGGAGTAATATCAAAATATTGTGGGAGGTTTAATTCCTTTTTAAATTTTTTATAAGAGTAATCCATGGATAAAAACCCTTAATGACCCACATATACCATTTTTCTACCAATTCATAGTTGATAATAAAATGCTATTTTTCACAAATTGGACAAGATTTATATCCCTTACCACTATATCAAGAGAAATATTTTTATGCTTGTATGAAATTTATAGTGAACATAATACTTCCATGGTGTTGAAAATGGTAAGTTTCATAAGAATCATAAAATTTAATAACTTTCCCCAATAATAGATTAAATACTCAATTAATGGTGATAAAAAACATCAATATCATTTCTAGGTTGTTTTGGTCCATAAATAATTAAATTGAACATGATATATTTCTTCTCAAAAAAATTTAAAAGATAAGTTAAAAATTACTAATAAAACATGCCATTAAATATATTATCTACTATGACTTTAATATGTATTCATTTTCTCTATGTAAAGTACATGTATGATATTTTTGACTTTATTACATAATATAGAATGTTGTTGAAAAAATTTCATCCAAAATGGATATTTTTTTGGATGGTTTAATTTTCTATCAGATATCTACTAAAATACATTCAATCTTATCATTTTTTCATCAGTCTAATTTTCAAATAAATGTTTATGGTGAGTAATTATATAAATATTACAAATTTTATTAGAATAATTATCTCTAACAGATAAATCATTATGTGATTTTTATTTAAACTTGTACCATGTCGTCTAAAATTTAGGACACTCTGACAAAAAATTTTAATCCTTAGGAAACGACACATAATAATTAATATAGACTTGAATCTTCTTGTACCCCAAAACCATCAGACATAATATTTTCTTCATATTATAATTTCATTCTAGAATATTATTTTTTTGAATTATTTCTTTCAATATATTTTGTAACTCTATAAAAATTATCTCACACCATACATTTTTCCTTTAAATTAATCAATCTTAACACTCTTGATAAAACCATAAATTCTAAACATCATGGATAAAATTGGTTTTCAATATTACCATATATATTCTCAATTATCCATTCCTTTCCAATTTATTAAACATAAATATGAATAATCATTCTCTTAATTTTATCAGAGTAATTATCTTGAAAATCATCATCATTAATATATATAGAATTCTTCTCAGTTTTGTTATGACAAATTAAAGAGCAATAAGTTGGATTAAAACCATGAAAAATAAATAATATTGGTTTTATCTTCTTTTAAAATACTTAATATTTAAATATTTCAAGCATGGATATAAAAATAGCTCATTATTTCAAACATTTCATTTAGAAAATTAAATAAAAGCATGTACACCTTCTTCATATTCATACCTTGTTCACAGTGAAGTAATCTAACTACCACAAATTATTAACTATAAAAAATATCAGGATTTGAAAATAAGTTATTATATATTTAAATTTAATTCCATATTTAAATTTATAAACAACAATAAAAAATAATAGAAAATTTTTCAAAAATAAAATAAATACAACATATTTGATAAAAAAATCAGTTTAGAACATATTTAGTTATCATTATCTCATAAATAATAAAAATGTTTTGTGATACTATAAATATCATCAAAATATATTCAATTTTTATAATCCATTTTACATATAAAATTTTAGTTCCAATGAAAACAAAATACATAAATTTGACACACAATAATTTTTATATTAAAATTATTTATAACATAAATTCATTGAATAATCATGTAATGAAATATTAATCCCAAAAAATATAATATATAAACTAAAATATTCTCCAAATATGTTAATAATTCGAATAAAAAATACAAATAGTGAATAGATGAAAAAAATACTAGTAATGGAAAATATCATTAAAGAAATAAATCCCAAAACAACATTCATTAATTAAAAAATACATTGATGTACATAAAATAAAAACCTATAAACAAATTCTGAAAATATATACTAAACATGGGAGAAATGAGAAGTCGGCAGTAATGGATATATAGTTCAGAGAGAGATAATGTAGTGGCCAATAATATTTGAGGGAGGTGGATAATGGTAATGCCAAATAAATGTGATTAGAGTCTATAAGATCAAGTAACGAAGGGTTACAGTTCTCCAAATTTTTGTAAAGATAAACCTATCATTAGATAGAATGAACCAAAAATTATTTATCCTTACATTTCATAAAAATTTAAAAGGTTTATCATGACAGTTAGTCAATAACCAACATGTAGAAAAATAGTTTTCACTGCATTTATAAAATAACCGACATGATAATATGTATTTTTATTGTTGGTTATTAGATAAATAACATTTAAAATAAATTATACATGTTTTTCGTGTAAGTTATAAAATAATTTAAATGAAATTTATTTATTAATTGGTTATAAATAATCAACAAAAAATGAATCATGATAATTATATTTTCTATTGGTGTTCCCATGGTCTCCTTTGATATAATTCTTATAATGGACTAGATATCAAAATATATTGACAAGATATTGTAAAAAGAAGGAAATTATGAATATAGATAAATATATGGAATTATTTATATTTAGATACCTGAATTCATCATCTAAGTCATGTATAGATCCACCCACCAATATCTCATCTAAATAAAATTCTATGTGAAAAAAAAATCTATATATAGGAAATGGAATCTTCAAATTAAGGATGTACCAATTTTACAAGAATACATTATTGTGCTTCTTATGGAATGAAAAAGACATCCACTAACTAATGATGTTGAGTTTTTTATTTATTTAATCCCAAATGGAAGAAATATAGTTATTACTCCCTATAGAACAACAACTATATAATTATTATAGTTGAATAAACAATAACATGGGTTGTCTGATAAGTGATTTATTCACCCCCAATGTTTTACTATGGGGATCCCCTATTATATTCATTAAGTATAATGATAGATCCCTGAGGTTATTGGTTTATTTTAAGGAAATAAAGGCTATTATGGTAAATAATGACAACAATATTTCATATATTGATAATTTATTTTATCATCATCATTGAGCTAAATATATTTCAATGATTTAAATTTACTCTATGTGTCATCAATTATGAGTAAAGATGGAGATTATTCCAAATAAATGATTTTTTGTGAGGTATGTATATTATGTGTTTATATTAATTCCATTTCGATTGATTAATAAACTATATGTTTTCAAGGATCAAATTAATATAGTACTCAAGTAATATCATGATAATTTAGTTTTGGTATTCTTTCATAATATCTTTGAATATTATAAAATATTTGAGGACCATGAGATTCACTTATGGATCATTTTTGAGACTCTAATAAAAAATAATTATATGGGAAATTTTGAAATTATGAATGATGGATTCAAGAAGTTTCTTTTCTTTTTCATGTTTTCTTCAAATATAGAATCTCATGAAAAATTTAGTAAAATAAAAAATGCACCAATGAACAAAAATAAGGTATATAGTTTCAATATTTTAGTAGGTTATTATAGGTGACTACTTCCAAAAAATTCTTTATTTGGTAACCCATTAATTAATATTACATGTAAAGGGGTTAAATTTATATATATATATATGTATATAAAGGCATGTGAATAATGTTTTGAACAGTTGAAGAGTAGTTTTTCCAATGACTTGATTTTGAATCTACGAAAAGGAAGTGATGTGTTCATGATATATAGTTATGTATTAAAGAATGGATTTTGTTTTGCCCTTATATAGGATGATAAAGTTATTTTCTATTCATAATGTTAATTGAAGACTCAGGAATAGAACTATCCAACTCATGGCCTTGATTGTGAATACTAATATTTTCTTTAAATATATAGATACATTAAATATATAGTGAAATATATGAGATATAAATAGACCATAAAATCATAAAAATTCAAATTTTCATAAAAATAACTGAATGTGGGGAAAAGGCGTTGGATTTAATTACTCAAAAATTATTATTATTCAACACACTACAACCTATGAGTGGAAAAAGTTAATGGAAATTTTAAATAGTAAAGAGGATGGAATTATTCAAAAAATAAGGATTGATAGGTATCCTATGTTCATGGATGAGGTAAAGATGAATATGATAATTCTTAAAGAAGGAAATAAATCACTAATTTTTAAATTTACTACAAAAACATATTTATTAGAGAAGATAAAAAGATCATAATTAGATAGAAAATCCAAAAAATAACTATTTAAACATTTGATGATATGTTTATTAATGCTCACTTGACATTCATGGTATGTAGGATTTGTATTTACCTTTAGTAGAGTGTTCATATAAATATTGGGTTTATTCAATTTTTTAAAAGGTGACACATAAAAAATTATATGGAAATATATTCCATTCTCCATTTTGTTGGGATGAAGTTGGTAAAAGGAAACTTGCAGGACCATAATTTATTAAGGATGTAATGAAAAAATTGAATACTATTCTAACTATTATAAAGAAGTTAAAAATTGGAAACATTGTAATGCCCACAATCATAAGAAATATTTTTAGAATTTAAAATAGGGGATTATGTTTTATCAAACGTATCTTCTTTTATGGGTGTTATATGGTTCTGTATGAAAAGGAAAATGATCCTCATATACACCATAACATTTGAAATTATGGAAAAATTAGAGTTATGTATTTACATTTAGAAATTCCACTAAGCCTCTCTAAATTACATGATGTATTCCATATATAATTATTAAGGATGTACATGACAAATTAAATGCTTGTGTTTACCTCTAAATAAATTGAATTGGAATATGATCTATATTTTTGTAAAAATACATTAAAGATTCATCATACTATTGAGATTTTTTTAAGAAATCAGATAAATGTACTGGTAGAGGTAATTTTTAAAAACCATAAAATATAGGGAACTAAATGTTGTAATGAATTAGAACCACCCTAACTTTTTTAGAAAATTATATCCTTGAAAAACTGGAGGATAATATTTTTATTGGAGGGAATAATGAAACACCAATGATTCAATTATATGAAATGAAAAGTTAATTTTTTTTAAACTATAATACAATTAAAATTTTAATATTTTATAGTAGAAAAAAATATTTTTTAGGATGGATACTTATGTTTAGATAACTTGGTCAAAATTAAGTTAGAATGAATTTTTGAATGTTTCCCTCAAAAATAAGATTTTATGAATAATTGAAAATGTATTATTCAAATATTAATACTTTTATTTATAAAAAAAACTATTATAATATGGATAATTATCAATTTATTTACTATAAATTTTATATATATTAAGAAAATATCATTTTTCATTAAATGTTAAAAATTTCAGAAATTTGTTTTTATAGAATAATGTATTCCAATTTTAATTAATTAAAATAGTCACTAATGATAGAAAGTATAAATAATATATTTAGATTATATATCTAAGAATATTATTTTAAATAAAAATAATATTTACTAATAGACATATACTTTATGTGGTATTATCTTTTTCTTGAGAAATTTATTTCATAAAAAACTATTTTCAAAAAGTTTTGCGAGATTATTTTTAAATAAAATTAAGCCACTTATATGAATATAATTTCATGAAATAGAATAATTTTTTTAATTATTATAATTAATATTATTTAAAAAGGTAAACATACTTTTTTTATCATAACAAATTGTAAAAATTGTAAAAAAATCAATTGTTATGAATAAGGTTAAAATGGGTTTACAAGGGGCTAATCTAAAACCAAAAGGGTAAAAATGACATAAAAACTTTCTAAAACCACATTTTTTTTGTTATATTATTAACCTATACTTTAACCCTTCTATTATGAACCATTTTGGATCCGTAATTCATTGAATTTTATATAAAATTATTGAAATACATTGAAAAATTACAAGTTTAACACACACATCAATTAAAAATGTGCACCTTCTACCATCACATATTCACAACTCTCAAGACATTTTAATGAACGAAAACCTACCCAGATTTTATAAAAATATCCTTATACAAATTATATCGGTTATTTTATTTACAAAATACCAACCCTTGGTTCCTTAATAAGATATCAAAAGGTTGTTTCTCTATGTGATGGTAAATTGTTTCACCAAGATATATCTTTTTAATTTATTCATTTACCGCCTCAATTTATTTGTTAAAAAATAAAAAATAATAAAAATATTATTTATAAAATTATGATATTTTATTATATTTTTTTAATAATATTTTTCTATAACCTTTTACAACAAACTAGAAAAAAATTCATTTCTCTTGTGTATAGTGGACAACCGCTTTGGGAACCAATATTTTTTATATTATATCACTTACTCACACTGATAGTTATAATGATTGAAATAATGAATATATATATATACTTAGGAAATATATTTTTTCCTTATAATTAATATATCATCTATTAAATTACCCTTTCAGTCATTATGAAAATGATATCATCGATCGTGCGTACTTACTCCCTACAATATTATTGATGTGATGTGATTCATTTTCTATGTACAAAGTTAAAGAATGATTATAAAAATAAATATAATGCATAAAAATTATATTTATAACACTAATATAATTTCGGATATTATTAAACTATATCATATAAACAAAAATTATAAATTATCTGATAAAATATGAATGAGAAAATGAATTTGTTATCACCAAAAATAATCATAATAACGAAATATAATTAACAAATGCCTTATAATATATTATATGAGGATAATATATGCTATTATAATTATTAATATGGTTATTTTATATATTAATAACACTTCTGAAATAAAAATAAATGATTTTAAAGCATGTTAAATTGATGGAAAGCATGGTGTAAGTGATTATGTCTAAATTTCAATTCTATTTAGACATATTTGTTATCATGAATCTATTCGATTTTATGTGGTATATCTAAAACAACTTAAATATATAACATTAATTACTATTTATTCAATATTATTAATGATCGAATTAACATTTTCTATTTTAAAGTGTTAAAATTTAAATGTTACTAAATATGTGTGGATTTATCTGGAAATATCACATTTTTTTGGGATTTATATAATAGTTTTTAAAGGAATGTTAAAATATATCCTTCATAAAATAAATATGTCTTCTTATTGTCTTGATATTAAATGATTTTCCATATTCTCATCCAAATTTTCATATCTCATGGCACTTGAATAATGTATAGAAATTCCCAAAGAAAAACATATTTTATTTATCTTTTAATCAGATATATTTTTCTTCCATATCTATATTTTTCAAAATCATTTTAAAAAAATTCCTTTATATTACTCAAAATATTTATTAAGAAAATTTATTTTTATCCTTTTTTATTGTTTTAAATTATTTTTTATATTTTTTCTAAAATGTTGACATTCAACATTATTTAAAAAATTCAAAAGTAATGTTTTGTTATAAAGCATTAATGGAATTCTCTCCCATCATATAAATTTAATAAAATTTTTATTCATCTACTAATTTAAATTTTTTTACAAATAAAAATATTGAAATAATGTTTGTTGTAATACTAAACATATAATTCCATTATTTTTTCAATTTACTTGATCTTATTACAAAACCAATTTTTGGTGAACAAATGATCATCTATCTTATAATTATTTTTGTGGCCATAAACTTTCTCTTATAACTTACAATTTCTTATAGTCATTCATCATAACATTTCTCTTAATAATATATATTCTTTGTATCATGGATATGATTATTTCTTAAGCTATATACCATTTTTTATATAGTGTTTTACTATGAAATGTATTTGATAAACTAAGAGAAATCTTGTTAAATCTAAATAATTTATTCAATATGGAAATTTATGGACCAAGAATATTTTATTTGAGTTGAATTAATCATTAAATATTCAATTAATTCATTATAAATGAAGTGATAGGTGGATCCCGGTTATAGATAGCCCCTAGATTAATCAACATGTCTCAAGTGACAAATGAATTGTCCAAATTAAATTGGTTTTTGGGGAATATCCACCCAGAGTTTTAAAATATCTTATAACAAGGTACATATTGTATATATATCATGATTTTTTAGATCATAAAAATGTTACACATTTCCTTAATTAATAATATAGTTATGTTTAACTATAATATTATTACATTGATATTGTTTATGGAAGCATTTTTTTCTCATGTTATTTATTGAATTTCATGTGTTTTAAGTTATTTAAATTGATATATTTATTATACATTATTAACTTATGATATAATATATTGTATATATCCCTTAAAAATAATTTTTTCTCACCCTTTTTTTTTCTTTTCTTAGGATATGATGAATAATTATGTAGATAATTATAATGATGATTAGTTTTTTTCATTACTATGATTTATATATTTTTTAATTTAAAATATTTATCAAATATATATATGACTCTCCAATAGAAAAAAAATATCTGGTACTTCAGTATCATACCCATTTTATCTATGTTATTTTAATAACGTGACCATCATCTATGTGTTACAAGAGTTGGGATTATTATAAGGAAAATACTGGTACATCTACCAAAAAAATTAAGAACAAAGGTGAGTATGACCAAAAAAAATTTCTCCAAAAATGATCCCAAGAATCTAAGGTTCCATCCAAATACCCCAAGACATATCGCATTTTAATGATTAATACTGAAATAAAAAAAATTAACAAAATTTTTTATAATATGTTGGTTATTCTAGAGATTAAATCATAGACACATATATTATTGAAAAAATATGTTTGTAAGTATATGTTCATTATGTTATAAATTACGGGTGGATAACTAAAAATAACGTAAAAAAATCAATTGAAGGAATTTGACCTCACAAAAAGGGAATATTATCTCTCTAAATTGTTTTTGAAAGACTGATGAACTTATATGAGAAGTAAAACATTAGTGGTCATATTTATTGTTAATACTAGTAAAATCCTACCAAGTATTATCCACTTAATAATGTCAAAGGAAAATAAACACAATCTAAAAATAAGTTTGAGAATTATGGTGTTTCTACTTAGGGATAAAGATCTATAAAGAAGATGGATGAAATAAGTAATTCAATGAAGATGGGAAGGATGTTAATCCTACTGAAATGAAGTGAAACAATTGTGTTAATAGAGGCTATTCCATGGACCAATACATTGTTTCTATGAATATAAAAGTGAATTAGAGAATTATAAAAACCTAAACATAACAAATTCAGTATTGAGATTCATGAATATGTGTTGTTTTTGAAAATACTTGTAAAGAGTATAATAATATTCCTAATAAGGGAAAAATAAAAGTATAGAATGAGGTACCTAAAATGTTTAACTAGGAACAAAACAAGAATTTCATATATATGACTGGTTTTCATAGAAAAATTAAAAGGGGGAAAGAAACTATGAGTTTATATTCAAGAATTATTGTAACAAGGAATAATTCCATGCCACAACAATGATATAATAATGGGCTTACTAACATTATAATCATAAGACCCCACAATTTTTAAGTGTATAAGAAATTAGATAAAGTTGAAAATAATTAAACTACTCTAATTTCTAAATTCGAGTATCATGTTCCAGCTGTAAATAAAATTAAATAATAGAGGAAGACCATTCAATCAAGGTGAATAGATTTGGAAAATAAATAGTGATGATTTCATGAAGAGTTCTAGACATTTCAAATCTACAAGAAATGGAGTTTTTATACTGGAAAATTTTTCTTAACACTATTACTCAAAATGTAAAACCGGTTGAAATAATCTTTCACCCAATATTTTTTTGATGGTATATCAATAATGAGTTGAGAATGTGATGAATGATTGATTTTATCCCTTGAGGTAGGGGGATCTATTTTTTTTAATTTGTCAAATATTTATAAAATCTACTTGAATCTATAAATTTGGGTATACCCTTAAAAATCTGAAAATGATTTATGATCTTATTCTCAGATCAATTTTTTTAAAATGAATACATTATTTTTATAAATAGGAAGTTATTATATTACTATGTGGGGAAGACCTAGAACATGAAATTTTTTTATGTATTTGTTTATTTGATTGTATATTCCTAAAGTTTCATGAAAATATGTTTATGTTTCCCATAACAAAATAAGAATAGTAACTAGTATAACTTTAGGTAAAAATGTGGAAAACCTTAGATTATAAACACATAAATAATAATATGTAAAAAAGGAAACCCACATAGATATATAGATTATTTTATGAAGGACCATTTTAATATAAATTTTATTATAAAAGATTTCATATGATTTTTTACTACTCTTCATTTCCTTCAATCATTTGAATTTTCTATGTAAGGATTTTTTAGTTATCCTTAAAAAAAATTGGACTTGATTGGATCTCTCAATTATTGAGTGAAATCATGTGAATAGAATATGTTTTACTTAAATTCTCCTTGATCAAAATCAAACGAGAAAGAGGAATTTAAAGAGGACCATTATCTATCATCTTAATTTGTATTTCATGTTGTATCATACATTAAAGGGGAATATCCAATTGATGAAATATTATGTTATGTTAAAAGTGGGTAGATTATCTTATCCATTACATTTATTATCAATATGGGGGAGAGAATATCCTTGACTATGAGATGACAAGTGTTTTGAAAAAAATATGAAGGGTGATATTGAAGCACCATATGGTTTTTGTCTTTTTTTTAAAAGATAAAGTCAATGATATGAGTTCAAGGTGATCTATTCATTAAATAAGTGAGTATTCACCAATGTTAAAGGAATTCATTCCATGAGAAATAAATTGAACATATGAATATCATATGTATTTGGAATAATTTGGAAAATATATTCTGTGGATTCTAAATGAGAACCCATCTAATAATTACAGTGCATGTTAATTCCTAGAAATATAGTGTTTATACACTTCTGGTTGAATACTGTTGTGAATAGGGATGGTCCATGATTTATTAAATAATAGTTAACCTAAATTTATAGAAATATGCCTAGAATTGATCTTATTTGAGAACTATATATATTCTATAACACCTCAAATAACAGTTTGAAGGTGTTTGAAATTATTATAAATATTTCAAAAATCATTTTAGGTAGTTACTAGTTGATTTTGAGGAATTTATTGAATACCTAGAGGACGAATGATTTCATTCAATGATACCTATAGAAGTCTAATTTTTTGTATTTCATGAAAAAATAGATAATTATTGAGTATAAGAATTTTCAAACCATGGTCATAAATATTCTACTAACCATAAATCTAATTTTGATCATAATTCTTCATGTAGTGAATGGAAAGCTACGACATGATCGGAAGAAAATGAGTTACATCATTTGAATATACCGATTGTAATTTTTTACTATGAAACTTTATTATAAATCTGACCTACACATCATAATGTTTTGGATTCTACTAAAAGTAGAAAAAAGAATAATGATGAGGCTTCTATTGTTGAGTAAAATTCATTTATGTCTATAATATAAATAATTGAAAGATAATAAATCATTAATAGATAAATTTTTTTTAGAAAGATACTATATCATTACAAGTCTACTTAATCTAAAATGGAGAGCATACAATTTCAAAATTTCCATTGTAAAGCTTCAATAATTGGGGAATTCATGATATTATGCTAGATTAAAATCATATTTTCATATTTTGAATCTAATAAAGATTAAAATAAATGGGATTATACAAGAGTGTTTTATTATGGTATAATCATAAATAAAATACCAAATTAGTGTGTAATCAAAGAATGAGATGAAAGAGGAACTCAACATCATCCATGGAATGGTAAGATCAAGGAAACATTTAAAGGTAGTTTCCAAACTTTTTTAATTCTAAAGAAATAAAAATTAGATGATGTTATATTGTTATATTGATTTAAAAACATCATGATTCTTATTCTACCCATAATCTAAACTTTTTGTTGAGTAATATCTAATTTAAGGAACCACAATATGTATTTATTGGTGATGAGACTGATTTTAACGTTTTTTGATGAATAATTCAAAAAAACCCATTGAAGTTGAAGCTTCTATTTGTTAAGGCATGCAACATTTTGATTTATTATTGTTTGAGTGAATATGAATAATACTTGAGATAGATTTTATGTAATTTATCAAAGAATAAAAGATTATTAATGAAGTGTATAGCTCTTTTCTATAGATATTAGTTTATAGGATTTAATATTTTTCATGTAATGTCTCATGCCACAAGATGAGTCCCACATTGTATATTTGATCATTGTAAACATTTATATTGATATAGGAAGCTATAAAGTGTGGATTTAATTGATATATTTTTGAAAAATAAATAATAATAATATTATCCTACAGCTGAATAAATAATATTTTATTCCGTCATGTCTCAAAGGGGGGGGTATTTATTAGGGTACTCTTGGAATACATCTTGATTCAAAAAAGAGATCGAAGGAAAATACAGGGAACCTAAATTTGGATTTCTGGTAATATTGATTTTTACTAGGTTGTTTTTTATCAACGAGCATTCCATTTTTGTTAAATTGAAAATGTATTTTTTAGTTAATATGGACTCATATTAATGTAAATTATAGAGATTATTAAGGAGAACAAAGGATAAATATAAGTAATTATTATTTCTAATCATAGGGATTGAGAGGGGAATATAAATGAAAGAGGGACCTCAAAGAAGATTAATAAGAAGAAGTTAAAATTTGATTTATGATATAGTGAATAAAGAGAAGTGAGTGTTGATATTATTGATATTGAATGGTTTATTATAGAATATTATTATTTTGAGGAGAGTAGGGAACTATTTCAGAAATAAGTAGGAGTTAGTATAGTGCATAAACTAGGTTTCTTTTGAGTTTATTAATGAAATATTTGGGGAAAAATATACAATCAATGAAGTGAATCATATTTGTGGGTTCTATGATACCCCTAAACTGATATGAGTGATCAATATTAAGATGAGGATGGTGGGAAATAATATTTTAATGTGAGTATAAATAATTTATGGGAAAAGATGAAATCATCTATTTAATATAGTGATTGCGTCTATTAAAAATGATGTTCTTTGATTTCAGGATGTCATATTGACAAATACACCTACAATGATTAGGACTTTCTACTTGATATTAGCTATCATGGATATACTAAGTGTGATAAGGAAAATATTTCTCTAGAGAGGAAAATATTATAAGTACCACATTATATATTTACTTTCCTTCCATTACTGCATGTAGTTTTTTATATCAGGTGAAAAATAATAGATAAAAACACTTAATATAATATATATTTATTAATGTCTTATATGTGTTGACATGTTTAAATGAAAAGATTTGACTTGGTAAAAATTTGATAGTACACAATTTACCCTCTCCCCTAAGTGTTTTCATAGATCATTAGGCATTTCATTAACCAAATCTAAATAAAGAACACATATTCCCTATAATGGATTAATTACATATTCGATCAAATATTTGGAAACTAGTAATTCTATATAGTGGATATATGGATGGGATATAATAAATTATATTTAAAGAATGATGATATTTCAATTAATTATATTCCTATAATTTACAAACACAATGATTTTAAAATTATGTCTTCCAGACTCCCCAATGCTCTTTAAATATTCATGGACACATGAAATAGTTTTGTTAGATATTACCTACTTTTTTATAGTCTTTATTGATGAAATTCTCATACACCCTTGAATATAGGAGGAACATGAAATGAATTTATGTACTATTCTATATACTTTGATAAAAGATAAGGTATGGGATGAGTAAAATAATTATGATATTGTAATGGAGAAAGAATCATTCTTAGGGAATTTGTTCCCATAAAATTCAATATTTATGGATCCCATTAAGAAAATGGTGGATAAACAATATCCTAGACTAAAATAAGTAACATAGATAAATATTACCCTTATATTTTCTACATTTTATTGAATATTTGTTAGAATTTATCACAATTATGAAACCCAATATCCAAGATAACTCGAAATGAAGTGAAGATTGCCTGGAAAAGTAAATTCAAAGAGAAATTAAATGGTTTAATAAAAATTATAATCACTACACATATATTTACACTACCAATATGTGTTCACGTAGTATTAATCTAATATAAATAATCAAATATTGGATTGTGTTGTATATTCATGAGAAATTATACGGTGGTTGTGTATGCCTTAAGACAATTGAGTTTCCATGAGAAGAACTATTAGATTCATGATCTAGAGTTCGTTATAGGAATCATTGCATTAAATATTTGGAAGTATTATATCTATTAGTAGAATTATGAAATATATATGGATCATAGTATCCTCAAGTATATATTCTCATATAATTATCTCAATATGTTCAAATGAAGGTGAATAGATAAGACCAAGGATTTTCAATATTCAATATGTTTTCATATAGGGAGGTGAGTGATGTGGAAGATTTTATAGAGGAAATTATTACAATCATCTTAAACAATTATTCAACTACTATATTTTATCTTTTAATGATTCCTTTGGTTTAGCTGTGTGGGATCTCTCATCGCCTTAAAAATGTTATAGAATAAAATAGGGAAATTTTGAGTAATGGTATAAAAATCATCATACCTTGATCAAATTATTTATCAACCTTACATTATAGATAAAATTTATGAATATAAAAGTGATAATGTAAAGATATAAAATATCATGGATTATATAGGAATGTGGAAAGCAATAAAGTTCAACATTTATGTATAAGGAGTTATGAGGTCTAGTTTACAACCTTATGTAGTATCAAAGCCTATGATAAAGATGGTGTTGTTGAATGATGTATATAGGACAACATTATTTATCCCATCATATAGAAAATAATTTAAATATATATTTGAGAGATATTTTGGTGGTATTATACGATGAAATAGAATGATTAATATACATTAATGTTCTCATTATATTTGTAAGTGAAAAAAAGGAAGAAAAACAATTCTTGGGGATGATGCGAGAAATGCCCACATATTCATATAAATGGGAGAACGTCACTGTGGTTTTTTAAAGAGACTTAAAAATACATCTAAAATACATAATTCTATATGGTTTATAATAGACTATCTCGCAAAAATAATCTCTACATCTCTATTTATGAGGACTTCTATCTCGATATTGTTGGAAATATTTACATCCGACAAGTGGTTGGTATATGTGGAACACCACTATAAGTTGTTTCTAATGAGGATTTGATGATAAAATAAAAGTTTATGAAATGCCTCCAACATGATATGAGAGTATATATCAACATTATTACAACGTATCTTGCCCAAAATAATATCCAAACTAAAAGAACCATCCAAACAATTGAGTATATATTGAGAGCTAACTATATATAAATTAAAGGATGTTGGGACCAACATCTCCCTCTGTTCAAGTCCTCATATTACAATATCTCCCATGAGTTATTTTAGAGCCCTCTTTATGATTCCCTCTATAGGAAGAGATATATATCTTCAATGTGTTTGGATAAATATGGTAAATGAAAGATACTATGAATTGAACATGTTGAATAAATGTAAGAGATCCATAAAACCATTCAAAAACACATTAGGGAAGCTCCTGGTTAGAATAAGAACTATATTAATAACCCTTGAATATATATGGATTTTGGGGTTAGAGATAATATTTTTAGTAATATATATATATGGAAGTTAATCATTTGGTTTGTGATGAAGGGAAAGCTAAATCCTATCTCAATTATCACTATGAGATTCTCGATCTCATTGGAATTGTGGAATATTACCTAGAACTCTATCTAAACCTTTCTCATGTCCATGAAGTGTTCCACATATCTTTATTGAGTGAGATAATTATAAATCACTCAAATGTACTAAATACAAGGGTGGTACAACTAAAGGATGATCTCTCTTAATAATAGTAATCAGTGGGATCCAAGACCATAGGGAAAAAATTTTAGGAAAATGAAAACTCACCAGATCTAAGTTATAAGGATACACCATATGTATAAAAAAGAAATATGGGAAATGAAGGGTGGAATGAAATAGAAATACCCTCATCTATTTTAGTCTTAATGTATGAAATGAAATTTCATGGGAAAAAGTTATATTGGGCGGAATATAATGACCAAGATGATTATGAATTAAATTTATACATTTAATATAAATATGTGTTATATTTACTGATATAAAATATATAATAAAAGACCAATACCATTTAATCTTATCATTATTAGATAAAATTAGCTATAGTATTACCTTTTAGATAGTAATGTGATTGTTATGAAGAATAGTATGACCATTTGAATAATAATAAAAAAGATAAAATATTGAAAAATTATATTTGGTTATCATAATAAATATATTTATTGGAACATATATTAAATAAATGTATTAAATATGACCAAATAAATAATAGATACAAACAGTGAATAAGTTATTTTTTGGTAAATTATGTAAGTTTTAATTTTTATAAAATACATTTTTATTATAAATTTACAAATAAAAATACAATTATATTTGCATAAAAACATTTCATGAAACAATATATATTTTTATGAAAATTAATATAGAATTTTATTGAAGCATAACTAATTTTCAAAAGGGTTGGCAATTTGATAAGGTCATCAAAAATATTTTTATTAGATAATTTTTTTTAAAAAAATTAAACATATCATATTTAGAAAATAACTTAGAAAATATTAATTTCATATTTGGTATTGTAATGTCTAAAAAAATTTAAGGTGTATTTTTTTCATTAAAAATATTAGAGGGAGTTGAAATAGTAAAGTATAGTATTATTACCCTACATTATAATAGAATATATGAATGAATTTATTTGGTTTCTAGAATTTATATATATATTTTTATCCCTTTTATTTTAGAATCATAACCCCTTACTAGTTAGTCACAATATGGGACACTTTTTGATGATATAATATTTCATTCTAGTAATATTTTAAAAATATCTTCTTCTTTCCCTTATAAATACCACCCTTAATAACCCTATTTATCCACCCATTATCTACAAAAAAATATAGAAAAATCCCTCACCAACCCTTTTCCCAAATCCTAGAAGTCTTATTTTACCAAATGACCTTACTAAGGAGCCTTAGGGTGTAACCTTGGAGTGAACATCCAATGAAAGAGGTAATATTCTCAACTGAATTCACATAAATTATTTTCTTCCTATACCACTTCATATATATTATTTCCTTGATAGTATATTAACATAGTTAGTATAAATATAATGAAGATTGTGTATATTAATTTAATATATATTATATGACATTCCTTAATTCTATTCTATGATGAAAATGTTGTTCATGTTATTATATGTACTCTACCACAAGGAAAGACATATTTCATTATTCATCACCCCCTTTGGGAATTATTATAATAATCATATTATGTTTACATAAATAAAAGAAAAAGAAAATTAACTTTTATTCATATTCATGAACCAATAAATAAACATAATGTTAAATAAAACTAAATAATTCCATCATGGTCAGAAAACCCCCCAAAATGAAATAAATATATAACTATAACATTAAAATTAATTGAGTTATAACTATTTTTGAAAACATATAGATATGTTATACCATCGATAAAATTGTAATTATATGAAAATTATCCCGATACATTTATCGTATTATAGAATCATTAGAAAATAAATTTATTATTTAGTAATTAATAAATACAGCATTAAAACCTTGTAAAAACCTTTATAAGAAAGTGATCATAATCATATTATCACAATAAAATAGTAACAATATAAGAATAAAGATTTATAATAATAAAATAATACCTGGAAAGAATTAGAATAAGTTTTTTAAAGAAAATGAATTTTGTTTATTTAGGAAGTAAGATGAATGTTTCACGAAAATCAGGACCTATGGTAAGGGGTCTTCCAAACCACCAACTATACTATATTTTTATGAACTCTATTTGATTTTCTATAATTTTCTATATTCTATTCTCATATAATTATACTTTATTCATCACATTTTTTCATAAATATATAACTATTTTACATTAGCTTTATTTGTTTGTGATAAAAATTGTTCTTTATGTTCTATTATTAATTAATTATTTTATGATTCCTCATTTAAAGGGAAAATTTTTATTTATTATGATATTTCACATACCAATCCATCTAATTTTTTTTAATTCTATGGTTTTTATAAAAAACACAATTTTTATGGAAAATAATTTGGTTTCATTTTTGGTATTAATTAAATTATTATTCTCTTACCATCTCTAAAAATTATTTACCCTTTTTCTTATATACCTACTGATTTGGTTAAGTTAAAAATATAATTTTTATACTATTTTTTATGTTATCACTTCACTTGAAATTCATTATATTAACCTATGATTCATTTTTATTTTATAGAAGTAAAATATTTATTTAGTCACTTATTTGAAGGGAACCTTTGTAATATTTTATTTGTTATATCTCTAATATAACATTATGTAACTCATTTTCTCTTCCTAGGTTCTTCTTATAAATATGGCCTATATATGATTTCCTTATGTGGAAAACATATACGTGTACATTTGTTGAATGTTATGGGTGGGATAAAAATTATATATCCCCCAATGCATTGTGTAATATTTTAATCTCATCGTATTTTATGTATAGTTCATGAGTAGGGATCCCAGCACACTATGTTATATTGTCTTGGCAGCGAATCCTTAACTTATGCTTATAATTCCATGTTTTTTGTTTTTCAACATATTACTATGATGTAATTTTTATATGATATTATATTTTTTAGGACATTATTTCATGATAATATATATGATCCTTCAATTTTATTTTATCATGTAATTCCCCTTGTCTCTTATGTATTAAAATAAGGATAACAGTAATCAGGATCACATTTTGTTGAATTAAAAAAAATGTCATCATTTATTTTTAGGGTGAGGTTTTTTATCTAATATATTAGGGAAACTAGACCTCTAGATTTTTTTCATTATATGTGGAATTTTATAAATAATCATATAATAAAATGTATTTGAGACTCATGTTTCTATCATGTTAAGGGGCCAGAATGTTATTTGTGCCCTATAGAACCAAATATGTATTCTAAATGGGAAGTCATAAAATAGGTCCTTAATATACTTGGTAGGAATTTTTCAGGTTTATATCACAAAAACTATGTTTTTAATGATACTTAACATGAATTCTTTTATACATTGATACTATTCTTAAACAGTCCTTAGTGCTTAGCTAATCAGGGTGTGGTTAAGTATGTTATGGATCAATTCATTGGTTGGATGACAAAAAAGATGTGATTTTTCCAATAATATAGAGATTATGTTTTTTGGGACCTTGATAAAGATATAATGATGATATTTATTTCCATACATAGAGGGTTCATGTAATATACTTATATACATAGATGAGGGTCATGTGATGTTCTCATCTGTTGGAAAAATACATGAGATGTATTCAATTACTAGGTCAATCTATACTTGGAGAGTCGATAAAATTAGATTATTTTATTTGATATTTATATACACTATGTATCGTGGTCACAGTTGTCTTAGAAAAAGAGAACAAGTGGAAATAGTCTATTGTATGTGATACAGAAGGTAGACACTGGTATAGAGACATATGTGTTTTTAATAAAGATCATTTGAGATCCCTTTGTATCGTGATTAGAATTGGTTCTTTTTATAAATGATGTTGTATAAAAAAATATGGATCCTGTGATACATATTGTTTTTAATTCTACAAATACTCATGGGGTTATACTTTTTGTTTGGTTTAATGGTGGTTATGTTTGACTTAGATAAATTTTCTAAAAATGTTTTAGTTTTTTAACCAATTTTTTTTATATAAAGTTATTATATGGTATTGTGTAAAATGTTATATAAAGGTAAAATAATAATAGTATTTTAAAAAATTCATATAATATATAAAAATATTTGGATATAATTTCACAAGAAATCATATATGATTCGATATAAGGTGGGAAAGAAATAATGTATTTTAGTAATTATCATAAGTGGGATATTGAAAGTAATGTGCCTTAAATCCATGTATTATGTAGTAAAATATGGATTTTCATAGAGTAAAAAACCATATGTAAATTGGAATAATATTTAACAATGTTCACATGTAACATTTTATAATGTCTAAATGTCATATAATAGCTATTTGGAATATCATATTGTACGTTATGATTGAGTTTAAATTTCCGAACTCGATTGGTTTGATTTATTTTTAACTACAACAACATATTTTGCCAACATATAATTAAGGAGATAATGTTAGAAACTATATAACACAATATCTATCATGAAAAGTTTTGGGAGAGTTATTAGGATATGGTTTATAAAAATTAAAACTGGAGGAATTTATTTTAACTATGTGAAATGTAAAAGTAAATGCATAGCTCTGGGAGAATACCTATAACCTATATAAAAGTTGTCTCGTTCATGGTAAATGTGTGAGTGTGAAATTCAAACAACCCCAAAACAAAAATCTCCCTTCTCAAATCCATCATCCTTCATTATTCCTTCTTTTTTATATTCTATCATATCATTAAGGCATAAGATTCCCACCCAATGTGTTGGGGTGATTCAATGCAATCTTTGGATACATATCTAATGGATTTTTTTGTCCTTTTTTTATCCTCACTAATAAGAATATAAAAAATAAAAGTTTCATTTAAAAGAGAAATGTACATATGTTTTTCATTTATAGTATTGTTATATTTATATTTAAATGAAATAGTGTGCGTATGTTTAAAAATTTCTTTTTTTCTTATACTACATTGAATAATCATTAATAAATGAATTGAAAATATTAACCCATCCCATTACCTGTATAAATAATGTTGATATCTACTATCAAACCATGGTTATTGGGAAGGGAATGAGAAGAACTCATTTAACAACCACTAATAGTGTCCCAAATAAAAGATGGTAAATAAGAGATAATGGTTGTTGTGAAATGAAAATAAAATAATTAATAGATTACCCATGACATCATGGAAAACTAAAAAATATTATATAACCATACATAGTTTGGGTACTATTGGAATCGGATGATATAACCATGGTCTAAACACACCTCAAGGATGAATTATATATCACTCATTATATTACTGTTATATTTAATGTGTTATCACCAACAAGTAGAAGTCATTGAATGATGAATTACCAACAAAATCCCACCAGGTGAAAAATATATCACCAATATAGCATCAAGGATGGATGAGTAATCACCCAATTAATGAGATACCTCCACACTATGGGAATGATATATGAAAAATAATCATACTTAGTTGGATGTTATACTACTAAAACACCTTAGGAGGAAAATGAACAACCTAGAAAATTCTTTCTGTGTTGATAATACAATACATTTTTTAATATCTTTTGGTGAATGATATACCAATCCCATCATATTCTAGTTAAATTATACACCTCCAATATCAATTTCAAAGGTGATTATATGCCACCAAAAATTATCTCAAGGGTTTAATATTTATCACAGTTATAATATAAGTTGATGATGTATTACCAATAAATCAATACCACTAAATAGTAATAAGTGAATGAGGTGGAACCAAAAAACCAATCATAAGGAAAACGATGGGTCACAAAATCAACTCAGGTGGATGAGATACTACCTATAAAACTTATGGTGGCTGATTTACTACCCAACTATCTCCCAAAATGGATGATATGCCCCTAAATTATTAATTATTGATAGTGTACGACTAAGAAACCATCATAGTGAAGGATTTATCACATATAAGAAACCCATAGAATTAAAAATTATCTATTATAAATGGTTATTTTTCTTAAATCCACTGAAAAACTATACCACTCATATGAAACATTCAAAAAAAATTAAAAATGAAAAATCATGGTGCCACCTACCTCAATAAAGAATGTTCTTTCTCATCAAATACCACCAGGAAATGTATCCTCAATTGGTCAATTCTAAAAAATCCATGATATTCTTCTGAGGTGATTGTCCCATGATTTTAAAAATTATTTGAAGATATCCACTAAATGGAAGATAAAAAATAGGGTATATATGTGGCGTATGAAACATGATATTATACTTGGTGTTAAAATTAACCACCATAAAACAACATAACCTTGATATTTATCTCATGTCATATCCAATGAACATATAAAACCATAGTGATTGTATATTAAACTCTAGATACCAAGCCTCCTCTTGGAAATTTTAATTCTACCACTATGCTTGTACCAAAAGAACATTAATCCCATGTAGATTATTATCACATAAATTCAATATATAAACTGACTATTCAATAATTATTCATAATCCTCCATGCCAATGTCATTGATACGGACCACTTGAAAAGGTTTAGAATGGTTCCTATAAAGATGATATATATGGAAAAAAATTATGCATATCACTATATCGATAAATAATAACTTACAATATTCCATGATTTTTATCTTTTAGACAACCTTTAATAGTCACTTAAACCAAGGTGAACACATCTCATAACTGTAAATATGATGGTGTAAAAAATGAGTTGATACCCACAAGAATAATTTTTCCCCACTACAAATTCTAAAGGATAGTGGTTTTATTGATATATGATAATTTTTTCCATTGATTACTCAGTAAAAAATTATTATTCAAATGGATATTCTATAGAAACTCATACCCAATACTTGGTTCAACAACATTTTACTCGCCTAACTCATAGTAACACATAGGTGATCAAAATGGAATATCATAAAAATATTGTAATGGAGAAATATGAATCCATTATAGATAACTATTTTTACAGTAAAACTATATTGGAATAAAAATAATATCCCGTGAATCTCCAGAATCATTGAAATATTCCCACGATATGTCCTTTAACCCCTAGATAGAATGATCTGACTACACATTAGTATAATAATGGTTGGAAGTTCATAAATTAACCTATGTATCAAAAACATATAAAGATCCTAACATAATTGAGACACAAAATTGGAATCTTAATTAGATACAATTTTCTTATTCACCCCATAATAATTTACTGTATCACATATATACAACCAGTCTAACCCATCAAAAAAGAGGGTTTCACTGATTGAACAGATAAGTGAGGTATTCATTATGTAATCAGTAGTAACTCATACTACATCCCTATTATGTGGTAACCTGTATAATTATGTCATTATGTCTATCATAATTTCATTCCACTTTAACAATGCAATTGTAAATAAAAAAACAAGATGTGTAGGTTGATGATGCTCAGCAATCACCTACTAACTGATGATGAATCATAAAACAAACCTGTTTATGTCATTCTTCATCACTATACTCTAATAATACCGAATAATATCATGATACATCTTAAAAATCCCCGAGGTACTTGTCCATATCAAGGAATGTGAATATAAAATAATATTTTTATGCATACTTATAGGCAAAAATACATGGCCATGTTCATAAATGATCTCACTAGTATCAAATGAACATTACAGTGGAAATTCCCAAAAATATTATTATCTCTCAACTCCATTAAATATATGTTACATAATTGAATCTCTTTTATCCTCTCGATGAGTGAGGATGTTATATGAAATCATGTCAGAGTTTCTCTTCCATAATACTCATAAAAATTTAGGTTCATCATAATGGAGAGTCTTATCAGCTACCACTCACCACTAATAACATATACCACCTACTCCATGATCTTCTTAAATAGTTCATCAGGTATGAAATTTCTTTTTTCCGATGTATATATCATCACATGTTTCAAATATTGAAAATAATTTCTCCTCTTTTGTAGGTTTAACTAATGCTGAGAGAATATATATTTTATACACTTAGGATCTGTGTACTCAAGAAAAATCCCACCGAATATATAATGATTCCAATATCACTAGCTCGGTACTATTACTACGAATACTAGATCATGTTTCTAGTAGATCTCTTAATGTAGTTTCAATATATATGACCCAGAAATTACTACTTGGATAGCACATATCAATAATTCTCTATGAAAAACTCTTGATGCATAATAATATAGTGTATACTTATTACCCAACATAGGAATGGTCATGTTCATTATATGAGTCATATTACTCCCAAAATAAGTATGAGGAATATTATAAGACCTCGCATAAAAAATACTAATAAAATAACCTCATGTTAACCTTGGATAACATCTTAGATCCTTTCCCTACTAGGTAAGAGTATACCCAATGGAATGATGTTTACTAGAGTCTTGGCTCAACCCTTCCAATGCATGACTCCCCTATGTGGAATAAATCATTTGGAATTAATTGTTGAACCTATCATGACCCTCATCCCTCCAAATATTACCCTCCTGTGCTGGCAGGTGAGAAAGAGGGATAATGACTTATTGAGTCCCACCTACAGTAGGCCCCAAGTTGGCGACCAACACCAAGGGTATAGAAATCACAAAAAATGGGAGGAATATCCATTATCAAAGTAACTAAGTTCGAGAGATAAGATGTATCGACCACAAAAAAAACTCCAAGTAAAATATAAAAGAAGCTTAAAATCAATCCCACATGCATGTTTTAAAATATATGTGATAAAATACAAGAGTGTAAAAAGTAAATACCAAAAAAACAAGGCTATGTAGTGACACAAAAATTATCCCCGCACTAGAACTAGTAAGGTCCATCACTGTACAAGTAATATCTTTGAAAACTTGAAAATAATTTTATATACATAGGGTGACCATAAAAGTATACCCAGTAGGAAAAACCAAAATCACTCACAGAAAAGTGGGAGAAGAATACCAATGTCCCTAGGGGAAAACAATAGACACTCAAAAGCATATAAAAATGTATAAGATCCACCCCAACCACACATAGGCACACATTCGAAATAACTCATGTAAAGTAAATTAATGTAGTAATCACATCGATGATTATGTACCCCACACCAATTCCCACTAGTTAGTATCTCATTACTAATGGAGAACATTTAGATTCTACCACACTCTTCTATAAAACCTGAAATCAGAAACCCACACTCACACACCTGGGCCACAACAACAGCCTAATGCCACCAGTAGACACATGGGAATCGTCCCGAAGACACCTAGGAAACTACAACACTACTCATACAAAAGACACCTAGGAAGAACACATCGCCCATGGACACCTAGGCCTCACAACTATACTAAAAGCTTCCCAATGAGTTTTGGGATACCAATTCTTAGAAGAGGGATCAAGGAAGAGAGATTAACAATCCATCCATCCTCCCACCATGATGTTGGAAATGGAAACCCTACCCCACAAAAATTGGGTTGTTTGGAACGTATTTATCAATAAGGGTAGGGTACGTATTTAAATCACAAGGAACTATATATATATCTCTGTGTGTGTGTATCATACACTCTGATGAACCTATGGGTTTCCAAAAAACAAACTATCCCACTCAGAACTGCGTGTACTACTACCACTATTCTATAACCACATATCCAGCCACAAAATTAATTCATAACCCCTATCTAATTCATTTAAACAATTATAATTATTTATTTAACAACAATTTATTTATTTTTTCTTTTCCCTGGAAACTACCAATCACAACAGATGTTATAGGGGTGAATCAACCATAACAACCACTTCCAAATCTAAATTGGGAAAGGAGGACTAGGGTAACAAAATCCAATCTAACACCAATTCCTAACATATCAATCTCTAGAAAATTATACTAAAAAACCCACACAAAGTAACACCATACTTATTCAAAAAAAATCCCTCTAAAACCGTCCTCTAATATGAAAAAAACCCAAACATACAGCTTACTTCAACCACACTCCACACCACGACCATCCTTGGTATCCCCACTGCACAAACACACTATGTCCAAAAACTATAACACAACCCAAATGTAGTCCCATTATAAAATATGTTCATCTATTCCACAATCAATCAATCTCTCCATCTAAGAATCCATTACACCACCTGCACCACCCCATTCACACAACCACACTCCCTGCCACAGTACCACACAACTCGCACAATACACCAGGCTGAACAAAACCACACAAAGCACACCACCACACTAGATAAGTGAGGTTTATTCATATGTAACTAGATATAATTTTTTAAGTTTAGTTTTATAATTAATGGGTGTTCACAGAAGATTTCAATATTAGGGAATCCATTGATTTAACCATGTATAAGTGATTAGTCCGATTTTCATATTAGAAGCCATTCAATATAGGATAAACAACAAGTATACACCATTACCCATGTGTATAAAAATATCACCAATGGAAACGTTTTTCGTAAGGCTTATAACCCTCACAAAATAGATTATAGATAACAAATAAAACAACACTAGCATCACCATCTTCCTCCCTACACCTTATTTATTAATAAGGTAACAAAAATCATTATCCTAACAGGTCTGATTATCTTCATAAGAGCCTTAATTAAAATATGGATTTGACCATATTCTCAAGGTGACAACATCAAAACCACCCCATTTTATACACAATTAAAATAGAGATAATTGATTTATTACATGAAATATTAGTCGATCAAAACTCCTCCTTTTTTCAAAAATGAGGGTCTCACAAGTAGAAATAGACTCCAAGGAAAACTTAATCGGAATTCTACAACACAACACAGGACTCCATAGAGATGAAAGGCTTTGGGCACAACAAGAGAGAAAAAAATGAACAATGAAAATATTTTCTCAGCTTAGAAGATCCAGATCCTATATCAACTAAAGGGAGACAGTTTCAAAGTACTTAAAAGTTGGATCACGAGGAAGATTACACCGTTTGAATATTTCAAATACCCCATAAACCTCAAGAATTTAGGATATTATTTATATTATTTGAAATGACTTTAAAATCTATTAAATATAATAGGTAAGTCATTTGATTTCAAATAAAATGTAAGAGGGGTGAAACTGAAAAAATGATAAAAACTATAAATGAATCACTGATGGCTTAGTCACTGACGTGAGTCACTGATAGTTGAGTCATTAATGCGAGTCACCGACATGACTCATGGATGTGATTCCCTGATGAGATCCACTAAAATGACTCACCAACTCCACTCACTGGATCCATTTATTGATTCCACTCACCGACACTACCAACTGATGTGAGTCAATAACGCCACACACCGACTCCACTCACAGACACCACTCACTGGTGCCACTCACTAACATGACTCACTGATGCCACTTACCAATTACACTAACCAACACCACTAACTGATGAGACTCACCAACACCAACCACCAATTCCACCTACCAAAGAGACTCACTAACACGACACTCCTACGTGACTTACCGACATGATTTACAGACACAACTAACCATTGGGAAAATCAAAATACTAGAAAAATCCTAAAATGAGTTACCTTGAGATCTATAAACAATTAAAACACTAGATGTTCACAAAGAAATAGATTGTAGAGGCCCATACCACTACATCAGATACCTCTCAAACTATTCTCTCCCTTGAGAATTCAAAACCAAACACCAAAGAAAGAGTGGTCCAAACAACCACTTCACGAGATACCTCTCAAGGATCCTTATATACTTTAAACACTACTACCATCATCAAATTTCAATGATAAACCACCCCATGTTGTTAAAAAGATTGAGTTAAACATCAAAATCCAAGAACATCTCCTCTGACATCTAAAACCACAACTTACCCCAAGACACATTACACAAGAACCAAAGAAAAACACACTTTCCAAACACATGATTCAGAGAGTTCCTTCCCCTATGTTAAGATATTATCCTCTCTTGGTGGGACTAACATTCCCACATGGGTTTAATAAACTCTCAATTAATGCAACTTGATTAGAAATTGGGTCCTACCCTCTACATGGTCCTGACATTATCACACTTTATAGAACAAGGAAAAAACTCATCTTATAAAGATGGTTTGATAATTACATCATAATAATATCACACAAGAAAATCTCAAAATAGCTCCAAGTACTGGGCACACATCTAAGCATGTCTCTCTCCAATGTACTCTCCTCCAAGACAACATGTCTCCACAAAACATGAACCAAGGGAATGGTACATCTGTGTAACACCTTCTCCTGATGATCCTGGATCTCTACTAGCCATTCCACAAACATTGAATCATCCTAGATATCCAAATCTACCCATCCAATGATGTAGGATTCATCATGTAGATTTAAGAGTACCTGGATTATGTGTAAGACGTCATAGATCCTCCCCAACTGTGGTGGGAATTCCATCCAGTACGCCACCTCCCCAACTCATCCAAACTCTTTGAAAGGTTTGATGAACCTAGAAGAAATATTTTTCCCCATAACAAACCTCTTATACCCTGATGAGGGGCATCCTTCAAGAACACATGGTCTCCATCATGGAACTCCAAGGTTCCGCTCAAGCGATCAGCATAAAACTTCTACAATCACTATGCTACCTTCATCCTCTCACACACAAGCTAATACTTCTTTATCATGTGGTGCACCACTTCCATCATAAGTACTACTATTTCCCTAACCTCTTCCCTACACAAAGGTGAACGATTTATTATTCAATACAAGGCTTCAAACGATTCCATTCCAAGGGTTGAGTTATAGCAATTCTTGTAAGCGAACTCTACCATTGGAATGTGTCATACCCACAATCCTATGAAGTGCAGAAAACACACACACAACATATCCTTTAGTGTTTGGATAGTACACTATGTCTACCCATCTATTTTAGTGTGAAAATTATTGATAATGTGTAACTGTGATCCAAAAATCATGTTGTAACCCCCTATAGATTTCTATGTTAAACCACATGTCTGTATGTGGGATGATGGACCCTGGAACCCCTTGCATCCATGTTATCTTTTTGACATAATTTTTTCCAAGTAATCCACTATTCTTGACTTCATAATTGATAAGAAGTGAGCCAGTTTCGTCAGTCGGTCCACCAATAACCAGAGAGCATCACATCCTCCTTGATCCCTGGGTAGTCATGTGGTTAAGTTCATCAAGATTTCATCCCACTTCCACTCAGGTACCATAAAGGGATACAACCAACCATTGGGTACAAGACCCTCAACCTTCACCCAAGGGAACACAATTTAGTTTTCCACAATCCCCACCACTTTCAGCTTCATCTCAGGAACTAAAACTGCTCCCTTAATCCACAATAGAACTTGGAACTATTGGAGTGTAACAAAAAGGGTGAGCTATAAACTTAAAAATAACTACCATGCACATCACCACTAAGACAAACATCTTCCCATGGAAGAACATATATTTCAATCCATCCTCCGACCACCCATCTAGTGCATCACCTTAGTCAATTCAGTCACACATCACCTCTGCCTTTGAGTCCCCCAATTGAGACTCCACCACCTGATACCTCAAAGATGACTACATCATCATCTAAAAATGACAAACTTTGCAGCCATCCATTCCTGCATCTATGTGCAATGCAACCAACTCATCCATCACATTCCAAGCATCCTTAGTTTCTTGAACAAACTCCTTCTATAACATCCTGATCAATGCATCAGTCACAACATTTCCCATTCCTGTGGTGTAAGAGATCTTGAAATTGTAATATTGAGGAAACTATATCCAACTCTACTATTAAATGTTATGATATCATTGAGAGAAGATATACCTCAAGCTATTTTTATCTGTGGAGACCAAAAAATACTCCCCTATGAGGTAATGCCACCACAAATTTAGTTAAAACATGACTAATTCTAGATCCATATCATGGGTGGAATACATATGTTCATGGGGACATAACTACCTAGACCAATAAGTTATCACTCATTATTGTCATATTAGCATGCATCCCAAGCCCCGAAGAGAAGCATCGTAGAACACCTTCAACATCACCCCGTCCTCTTGAAATCAGAGAACTTGATCACTGACCAACTTCTCCTTTAGATAGATGAATGTTTCATAGAAATAATCAATCCATAAAAGGCATAGTATTTCATGGTCAAAGCTGTCAAAAGAGCTATAAGTCAAGGGAAATTAGGTACGAATCTCTGGTAATATATCGATATACCTATAAATCTATGAACTTCTGCCACATTCTTGAGTGATACCAAAGAAAAAACTACCTCTCCCTTCGATGGGTACACTAAAATCCCCTGCTGAGACACCACATATCCAACGAAGTTCACCTCTCAGGTCTAAAACATAATCTTGGACAACCTCCCATAGTGCTGGTGGGGTTGAAGAACATCCAAGATAGTTGTGAGATTCTCAGTATGATCCTCCTCTAATTTTGATCAAATCAGAATGTCATTGATGAACAAGATGATGAACCAATCAAGTAACTAATGGAAGATAGTGTTATTGAGCCCCAAGAACATGGACGATGTGTTCGTAACACCAGATTGCATGGCCACAAACTTGAAGTACCCAAACCTACACCTTAAAGTAGTTTTCAGGATGTTACCCTCTTTCACCCCCAACTGGTGGTGTCCAAACTTCAGATTGATATTAGAAAACCACCATGACCACTTTAGCTAGTTAAAAAGATCATCTATCCTTGAGAAAGGGTAACATTTCTTGACCATCATCTAATTCAACCTTTGGTATTCTATACACAGCCTCAGACTACCATCCACCTTCTTTGATAACAATATCAGAGAACCTCTTGGTGACACACTAGTGTAGATAAAGTCCTTTTTCATCAAATAATTAATCCAAATTCTTAGCTCCTATAGTTCAGAAGGTTCCATCTGATAAGGATCCATCAAAATCAGAGAATCATAGGGCTACAAGTCTATCATGAATCCAACATCACATAGAGGGGGAAGAGTCACAACATCCTTAGGTACAACATCCATGTATTATCCCAAAAACTGTAGGTTCCTCCTTCATTTTAGCATCCAATAATTCTACTAAATCTCTTCCAACAGGGAATGAAGTGGCTCTACATGCTGGTTTCCATCTGATGACTTCACTAACCAATGAAAGCCACATGCTGTCCATCCACATTTTAAAACATTCCCCTTCTCCAAAAGTAGTTGATAACAGTATGCATAGAGTACAACCAGTCGATGTTAAGGATATAATCGTATAGATGCGTCTATAACAGGAAAATATCCCTATGAGAATGATGTGACCCCATCATCAGACTATATCCCCGACATACATCAAACAAGATGGTATGACCTCCTACTAGTGTACTCAACACCAGGGGAATGAAAATACTCTCTATGTCCAGTCCCAAAACATGGGCTAGAGAGGGTTCAGTGAAGGATTACAAAGCTCCCAAATCAGAAAAACACAATCAAGAGTACTGAACAAATGGACCGTTCCATGAATGATATATGTCCCTACTGGAACTACCTCCCCTATGATGTGAATCTGGCCATGCGCAACTCCCATACCACTCGGGTCAAGGTCCCTGAGTAAAGTCCTATGGCTTGCCTCCACCCACTATGTCTCCCCTCTATAGATGGGGATCATTTTTTACATACAACCGAAATGGCCTTTCCATAAAATGTTGTTGAGACTAGAACAAAACCTAGTCACCTCCACCATACTAATATAGAACTAGGAAATGACTTTGAAGGTTCCTTTGACCTCCACAATAGAAATTCCTCAGTCATAATCCTATGGTAAAATCATTAGGACTATATATTATAAACTAAAAATGATGAGGTTTACACCCTGATGGTCGAATCCTCAAAGGCCCCAGTGCCTGAGACCTACTGCTAGTAGCCTCACCCTTCAAATAACCCTACTAAATCCCCTCCCGTGGTATAACTCTTCAGGAGTGCAATCAACTACCTCCGCCTTCTTTTGGACCTCTAGGTATGTCAACAATGTTAAATGGGTAACCACATACTTGAGAGGAGGGTTAAGTGCCTCCTATAAGAATCTCACCCTAGACTCCTCATCTAGAAAGAGATCCTGAGAAAATCGGAGGAGATCCCTTAATTTGATCCCCCACTCCCGTACCAGCATACTTTCCTACTTGAGAGAGAGAAGATCTTGTCATTTCTCTGCCATTGTGGTCAAAGAAAAGAATTTTTCAAGAAAATCGTTCTCAAAATCAACCGCCATAACATCATTCTATCTTCTCTCCCCTAGGTATAACCTCCACCAATGACACTGATCTCCCTTCATCTAACTAACCTACAATAAAAACTAGTACTCCATCGGAAGCCAGATCTGGTTGAAGGTGTTCTCAAGCTCCTCGATCCATCTTTATGTCTCCATTTACAAGACACCGGCCTCGTACTTTCTGATGTTATTCCAATTTAATGAATGTAGCATTATCTTCCACTCGTTTTCCTCCTCCTCTAGATAAACGCTCCTCTGATCAGTTGGATCAGCCTTTTAAGCCTCCACTAACTAATCCACTCATGGATGATAACTAGGTTCCATATCTGAAATGTAATAAAGGAACTCCAAATCCCGAGTAGTATTTATTTTTGTTTAAGATTCATTTTAACTCAGTTATTAATTAAATTCCACAAAAATACCCTAGGAAAAAATACACAATTCATAATGGTGATTGTAACTTTCTTAGGGTCTCTACCCTAGAAATGGTGTAGTATCACTTGGCCATTTGGTATGCTCAAAGTCCTTGCATATTATAATGAGGGGCCCTAAAGTCTCCTTTCTTATCCGGTCTTTCTTGGCCTTTGTCACACACAAAGATCACCTAACACTTCTTCCCTACCATCTGCTGCAATCCTCACTATTCGAAACTTCAAAATCCATCCTATCACTCAACCATTCCTCTAATATAGTTTTTTCGTTACCCCCTCTCTCCATAGATTACCCTCCTGATCCAGCAATGGAGAAAGAGGTATAATGACCCCATGAGTTCCACCTCTAGTAGGCCATAGTGTGGTGACAAGGATCAAGGGTATATAAATCTCAAAAAATGGAAGGCATTACCATTCTTATAGTAACAAGGATTTTGAGATAAGATGAACAAAAAACAACACGGTATATATAAAATAAAACTATAATATATCCCACGTGCATGCTTTAAAATATATGTGCTACAAAAGAAAGTTCTCAAAAGTAAATACCAAAAGAACTGGGATAGGAAATGACACAAAAATTACCCTGACGCCTGAGCAAGTATGGTCCAGCATGGTCTGCATAATCTTCTTGGAAACCTGAAAATAGTTTTATATAAGTTGGGTGAGAATACAAGTATACTCAAATAGAAAATTCGAAAGTCACTCATGCACAAGTGCGAGAAGCACACTAATTCTATAGTGAGAAAACAACAGAAACCCAAAAGAACCTAACAAGGTATACTATACACCCCAACCTCACTGAGGCACACTCTCCAAATAATGCATTTCATGTAAAGTATAGTAGTAAGAACATCGATGATAGTGTACCCCACGCTACTTCCCACTAGTTAACAGCTCATCCCTAATGGTGAATGTCCTAACATTACAATGTTTTTCCATAATCCAAAGATCACAAACCCTCCCTCACACACCTAGGAAACAACAACAACCTCATCGTACCCATAAAAACCTAGACCTCATCTTGAAGACACTTGGGAAAGCGCAACACAACTCATCCTGAAGACACTTGCAAAGCACTCCTCACTCGCAGACACCTGGGCCTCACAACCACACTGCAACTTACCCAAATCATCTTGGACTACCAATGCCTAGAAGAGGGAGTAAGGAAATACAATAACCATAAATCTATCCTCCAATTGGGATATTGGGAAATTACCCCCTCCCCAATAATAATGGGGGTGTTTGGAATCTAGTGCTCAAACAGATGGGGTGTGTATAGAAAAAACAAGGAACTAAATATATATATATTGGTATCAGAAACACTTCCAAACCTATAGGATTCAAAAAAAACAACCAATCGGCCCATGAATAACCGAATTTGTTACTACCTCTAACACATAACCACACAACCAACCACAAACTTAATTCATAACCCCAAAATATTCATTTAACCAATTATCATTCATTATTTAACAACCATTTATTTATTCTGTCTATACCTGAGATACTACCAAACACAACACATGTTATAAGGGTGAAGAAACCATACAAACCACTACTAAAGACAAATAGGTAAAGAAGGATTGGGGTAAAAGAATCCACTATAACACCCATTATTAACATATTGATCTCTAGAAACTCTAGAATAAATTCACAGAAAAGTTAATAACATCCCTCTTCAAAATAAAATATCCCTCCCAAACCTTACTCTAACTAGAAAAAACCCCCAAACATACAACCAAACCAAAAAACACTCCACATCCTGATCATCCTTTGTACTCCCACTGCACAAACACACTATGTCCAACAAACATAACACAACCCAGATGTTGTCCCACTGTACAACAATTTCATCCATTCCACTATCAATCAAAATATCCATATAATATTCCCTTACACCACCAGAACCACACCATACACACAAATACACTCCCAACCACAACACAACACAACCCGTACAAGACACTAGGTCGAGAAAAATCACATACAACACACAACAACACCAGATAATTGATTTGTATTCATATTTAACCCAAAATCATTCTTTAATTACACATTTTTAATTCATGGGTGATCATAGAACCGATAAATCCTTGGGCATACATTGATTTATCCTTGTATACATGATTAGCAAAATTTTTATATTAACAACCATTCAATAGAGGATCAAAAACAAGTATAAAGAATCACCTATGGGAAATTAAATACCCCAAATTTACATGATTTTTAGAAGGCCTACAGCCCTCGCAACATGGATCAATGATAAAATATAAAACAACACAAGAATCACCATCATCATGTCTTCCCATCATTTATTACCATGGTAACAAATATAGTTATCATAACAGGTCCAATTATCATTGTAACCACCTTAATTAAAATTGGGATTTGACCATGTTCACAAGGTGACGCCGTTACAATCACCACACTTGATACACAATTAAAAGAGAGATGAATAAATTCCTAATTGGAATAATAGTTGATCATCAACTCCTCTTTACACCAAAATAGAGTGTCTTGCAAGCAGTGGAAGATTCAAAGGGAAACTGAATCCTTAGGTAATATCATAACGCATGACTCTATTGGGAAAAAAGGATCGAGGTAAACCAAGAGAAAATTGAAACATATGGGGATGATAATGTCATAGATTATAAGATCTAGATCCTTTATCAATGGAAGGGGTACAATTTCAAAGTAATTAAAAGTTGGATCATGATCTAAATTACATAGATTAACTATTTATAATCCCCTCTGAACGAAAATAATTTAATATATGATTTATAGCCTTTGAAACAGATTTATAACCACTTAAATATGATAGGTAAATCATTTATCATCAAATAAAATGTATGTGAAGTGAAACTGAAAAACTAGAAATGACTCACAAATAGTTGAGCCACCGGCACGAGTCACCGATGGATGAGTCCCCATCAAGAGTCGTTGACATTAGCCACTAACATGACTCACCAAGACCACTCACTGACACCACACACTGACGCCATACATAGATTCCAACCACTGATGCAAGTCACCGACATGAACCAATGATGCCACCCAATAAAGCCAATCACTGATAGAACTTACCGACGCCACTCACTAATGGCACTCAGTAATGAAACTCACCTACACCACTCACTGATTCCACTCATTGATGTGACTCATTAACACCACTCACTGACACCACCTATAGGCGAGAGTCACCAATGAGAATCACCGTTTCAAGTCACCGACACGACCTATCATTGGGAAAACTAGAAATATAAAAAACAATTGAAAAGAGTTACTGTGACCTCCTTTAAGACTACAAACACGGGATTTTCTTGAAGGAATGAAATGTAGATGTGTAGGACATTACACGATCCTTGGTAACCCTATCCTCCTATATAACCCAAATGATCAAAGGAACCTCAAATATTGCACTTCACTCAATGACCATGACAAGGTAAAGTGATTACACTCACCAGATAGGTATTTTAGACTATAATATTTTTTATTTTTTATTTTTCTAAGTGATATAAAAAATTAAAGAGGGAAATGGGGACATTTAATTAATTCATGTGTAAGGAAGTGATGGTATATTAATAGTGTACCTACCATCAGTAGACCATTGTTTGTTTATAATTCTTCTGGTGGAGCAAGAAAAGGATTCAAATCATAACTTATATAGATTCACTAATAGTATTGGTAGATACCTATTGGATTTTTTTTAATTAAAAAAATTAAAATTTATAATAAAAACCTAAAAATAACATATTTAACCTCCAACTCTATTTATTCTACTCATTTTACCCTTGAGACTTATCCCAAAAGATCATTATATCCCATTCATCTCACGTAATACTTCCGTCAACTATTTGAAAAAGAAAATCTAATTAGTTATGGGAGCCTATCTTGGATATGATGTGGTCCTTGGATTCCATTAATTTCACCATTTTTGGGTTATATTTAAATATTGCTTGTATAACCATGAATTCCTAAGTTTCCTAAAACATATCAGATCAAATATATTTATTTTGATTTAGTTGTTTTGTAGTCTTATGCTTGTAAAATCAAATTTTATCATATTATTTTTCTTTTTAGTATTCCCTCCAACATTGAAAATAGATATAAAACCACAAATATCTTATTTAATCTTCTAAAAGGTGGTATATTTTGATATTTTGATGGCATCTCCTCTCTTCTTGGAACACAAGGATACTCTATAATATAATTTCTATTGGTGTAGCTCCATTTCATTTCTTACTCAAAGAGAGTTATTCAAGAAATTATCCATGTGTGGGTGAATAAAATAAAATAAAAATTTATTTTTTAATTTTTTTCTAAAACCATTATATTGTTATAGAGAATTATATTTCTACTCTTCTGTATTTTTTTCTATTATTATACCATAGTACGATTTGAGAAATTTATTTTTATTTTATTGTCTACTTTATTCAATATTTTATTATTTATGATTCATGAAATATTTGAGAGTGAGTTGATTTCTATTGTTTTTTCTATTATTGGTTAGAGTGATTACTTAGTGATATTATAAGTCTTATGTATTAAGATTAACATAGATATATTATATTAAATGTGTTAAACAAATTAGACTTGTAGAATTCATTGATATTTTGTTTTTCATTTTTTTGAAGGGATCCACTTGATGGTATAAAAATTGGATATGTTAGATGGGTGTTAGGATCTTATAGAGTATACAGGCGGATGGTTTATGATGGGACTATAATACCCTCTATTTTTTATTCTCATTCATATATTCCCTAAGATATACTACAATATTTACCTAACCAATTACACATACATAACATTACACTTGGAATGGGTTATTTGGATCTTGAATTCAGTTCCACACACCTAATCATGTATATAGATACATATGTGTACATATATGAGATAATTACATGTAATAGAATTTCTTCCCATAAGTGATGGACATACAATTTCATCTCAGATCACATGTTAAGGCTTGAAGGTAGTAAAAAGGTATGGATCATCTCTTTTATGGGACTAAAAATTTAATTCAATTGAAAAAGAATTGATTTCATTATTGTGAATTATTTTTTTTCTTTCATTGTTCAATAATATTTTTACCATTCATAACCTACACTGTGGTTTATGATAGTTTTTCTGGGGTAGGGTCTTAAATACCTAATAAGTTGTATTACTCCCTCAATACATAATCCCCTCTTAGGATGTGTAATACCATTTTATTCATGTCCTATTTAAGGGAACTAAAACAAAATGTTAGATATAGTAATACACATTGATCATAGGGAATTGTTGATCCTTTTAATATTTTTTATGAATAATTTTTTTTTTCATGTTACGTATCCTTAATTTTTTTTCATGTTACTTATGCATGATTTATTTTTAGATAGGTATTATATATGAGAGTAATATTTTGGTTCCTTAGTCCATAATTATTATATACCACTTATGAACCTATAGTTTTTGTTTCTACTCACATAATAAGTATATCGTTTATATTTTTTAATATAACTTTTATATAAATTCATGTTCATATCATGTTATGTATAATTATATCATCTTATACTTCTATATACATCTTTTATTTACCTATTACACACTTGGTATAACCAAAAATCATTATGGGTCATATTACATTGGGTGTGTACCTAGTTTCTATTTTTTACCTAAACGATAAAACCAACCACCCATACACATATTAATTGAACCCAAGAATTTATGCCAAAATCTAGAAATTTTGATGTTTTATTGATTTTTTTGATGATATAGCTCAGGTGTATTATAGTTATTCAGGTCACGGTCATTAAAAAAGGGGTTCAAGCCAACACTCAGAGATTTTGGGTTTGGGAATTGAAAAAACCCAATTTAATAAATCTATTTGGACTCATAAAGTAAACCATAAATAAGCCTACACCAAATAATTATTTCAACATCTTGAGTCACCATGGGTAGTTGAAGATCAATTTTAATTTATCTTCATTTGGCTCTTAATTCTCATGTATTATGATTCATATTATATATTAATCAGGCAGTAATGTCTATATTATCTTCCCATGTTGTGTTCTTATAGATCTATATTTAGTAAGTTGCTATTGGTATTAGATGATTCCATATATTAGTTAAAAAAATATTTATAAATAAATAGGTTTCGCACATATTTATTGTCAACAATTAGTAAAATATGGGTTTGTAAGTGATTCCATTAATTGGTATCCTTTTTTATGTTAATGATAGCTATATTATTTTATATTTCACCAAGATAAATCCTTATTGTTTTTATATGATCCATTGAGCATGTGAAAATGATTAAAAATACTATATAAAAAGTGTTTAAATTAACATTTATTTTCACAAATATAAGTGATGGATTGAAGGATAGTGTTACAACTGACCAAGAGGGTGAATTTAGATCCTTATAATTGTTTTATTTACTGAAGTGACTATTGATATTTCATTATTACTCATTATTTATAATTCCTCCTATATGAAAATCATTAATGTATTAGAATTAGTAAGATTAAAATGTTCCATTTATATAACCTCCAAGTATGGAAAAAAATATTTGAAGGGTATTTCTTATTTTTTCTAGTAGATGGTCATAGATCTCTATGAAAGGATCCTATAAACAAAGATATTAAGAAATATTTATAGTTTCACCATCAATCCATATTTTAGGCTTATGTATGCCCTTAAAAGGTCTAGGAGTGGTTCAATTACCTTAATTGGATAATTAAGTGTATTAAACCCCCAAGAAACATCAGGTTAGGATAGACACCATCATGATAGAAGGGGAAACATGTCACTATCGAGATGTATTTCTCATGGATAAAAATTACATGGTTTACACCGAGGTAATATTTCAAGTGATCTACATTTAAAAAATTTAACTAGAATCACTATTTTAGATGATGGAAAAGGATTTCATGAACCTCTATAATAGTTCGATGAGAGTTAGGTAATACACCACCATATTTGTGGATTTTCTCTACATTTCATCATATCTTGGTTATGATGAGTAATATAAGAGAAATTTTTTTGAGATAGGTATTAAATAGACTTTAAAATCCTAGTATATTGGATATAACCCCACTTGAATTATTATAATTTCTATAGAAATCTATCTATTAAGAGACATGTTCAAATAGACAATTATGTGTTGTTGGTCTGTAATCTGGCAATACCGTTGGTGATATGTTTTCTAGTAGATTGTTGTGATGGTGATATGAGCTGAGTAAAAGTGGATCATATTGGGTAAGTTAAGATAGTATTATAATTTCTTTAACTATCTTAAAAAGGTCTTTATTTCAATGCCATCAGTATTAGAAACCTCAACACATTAAAAATTATACATTTGATAAAAATAAATTCCATTCATTTAGACAATAAAAAATCCTCCATATGTTTTATAAATGAGTTAAATCAAATATTTTTTGTCTTTTTATTTATCCAACCAATAAAACCATGGAATAGAAAGATATACAGTCTACTACTGAAATTATACCACATTCAAGGATATCTCAGAATGGTGGATGATGTTTCTTATAGGCTCGATTATCTATATTGTATTATTATGATATTGGTTTTACTCTATTGGGGATGTATAAAAAGGTAGGGAACATGTATCCCTTGGAGTTACTTATAGATGATGTTGGAGTTGGTCCTTCTACAATGATAGGTAGTATTAGGGTATCTATACATTGTAATGTTCTTTATTTGATACAGGTTATTCTAATTCATTTATTTTTGATCAATTATTATCCTCTCTTGGGGTTTTTGTTGAATATATATCTCTTTACATGTGTCTTGAAACCTCTTCAGGGAAGATAATTAGATGGTCCAGGAATTATTCATCTAACACTCTAGTTTTGGAAAAATTTAGGCATCTTTGGGATATATTATTCTCATATTTCGTACATAGAAATTATTCATGTAATGGAATAGTTAATCTAGATCTATGGTTTTATTGATTAGTATAAAAAAGTGTTTTTTATCCCATGTGGTAATTAACTAGAAAATTATTAGAGAGTGGGAGTTATAGGCTATTTAATGAGGTCTAAATTATTGATAGTTATGTTTGATTGTATCAGACATTGATTGAATTTTCCTTGAGGGATCTAATGCTAAGGATTGGAGAGTATTACCTCTTTCGGTGTATATATATCTTAATATATTTCACAAATATATTTCATGACTACCTCTTAAGTGGGATGTATAATTTACCATTAACTTAGTTCATAGAATAAAACCGATTTTAATTCCTATGTATCTTATGGATCTATTCAAGTTGAGGTGATTAAAGGATAAACTAAAAGAAATTGAATCTAAGATGTTTCTTAGAAGAATAAAATCTCCTTATATAGGTTTAGTCTATTTCACTTAGAGTTATAATGTTATTATATTCTTATGTATGGAATATCATAATATGAACCCAGTTAAAATATAGAAGCACTAAATATTTCTTAGAATTAACGGTCTAATCGAACAATTAAGGGGGGGAAATTTTTTCTCAATGATTTTCCTACATTCATGTTACCATAAACATTGAATTGGACAAGATGATAGTCCTAATATTTTTTTAGAAACTGGTATGGGGACCTTGAGTACACCCAAAAAAATAATCCAACTATATTTAGGACAAAAATAATAGAAAATTTCATCCATTTCTCACCACCATTATGGTAGTGTTTATATATGATATCATCATTTATGATAAATATATTGTGGGGAAATTTTGATATCTCCATATAATTATATATACCCTACAGAAATATCAGCTCTCCACTAATATATCAAAATTCTCCTTCTAAAATTTTGAGGTCAAAATCCTTTGGAATTTCAGGTATGAAGTCAATTTTTTTTGTTTATCTGATAAATTTTATTTGGGGATATATTGGAATTTCCAAATGAATTTCATTGATATCTAGATTTTTATTTAGTTTTCATTGTATTATTATCTCTGTATTTAATAAAATTTTAAGATTTTTACTTCAATGAACATGTTGACCTATAAATATAATAAATTCATTTATGTAGACCAATGTGAGTCCGATTTTCTAAAGATGAAGAATTTGTAAACCATATCCCAAATTCTTATTCATCATTTTAAATGTAAGTCTCTTGATATGTTTTGTGATGTATCTATATTGGTAATTAGATATGTTATTATACAAGACAATTAGGAAATAGCGTATGGATTCAAATAGATATATCTACATGAGAGAAACTTCCATACCCATCATTTAGAATTGTTCATTTATTTTTATTCCTTAATGTAATGAAGGAAATAAATATAAAATGAATTATTTTATGTTTTTATAATATATAATATCATATAATATATAATTTCCCAAAAAAAATTCAATTTTAGGAAATATCAATTGGTGGAGTGCCTTTAGTCCTTTAATATCAATATCTCATATTCCCTGAGTAATAGAAACATTTTTACGGACACTATTATCCAAAAATTTTACCCTAAAAAGATGTTGGATGTTAATAATAAATATGTTTTGATTTTTCTCATGGAACAATTCTGCCTGTATATGAGATATGATCATAATGGAACTCAATTATTTAATATCAACCGCTTGTATTCTCTTTTAGATAATGTCATAAACCTAATTATATCTAATTTTTTTATATCGTTATTTGAGAGATTTTATAGAGGATAGATGGTTTGGAGTTCCATGATGGATAGTTTTAAGACCCTTTATCATTTATATATGTTCATGCAAGATTATTTATCCCATCTTGTACAAGTTATGGCGTCATAAAATAAATACTCACTTCCATATGAGTTATACACCCAAGCATCATGAAAATTTATTTTAACATTCATCACTAGTTCTATTATTATATTATGAACAACGATATTGTGAGATTCATTTCTAAATCCCTTATCTTATTACAAGTGATTTTGGATCACAAAATTCTAGAGATAAAGCTCCAACCAGTCTCATTACCAGAATTAATGTGGGACCAGATCACAATAGACATCATGACCCATATTCCAAGATCCTCTATGAGTAATTATATGATGTCTGTGACCATATGTGTCCTAACCAATATGGATCACTTATTACAGATTCTAGGATCCCCTTCAGTCGATGACCTTGGTTATTTGTATGTCCAGAATATCTTGTAACTTCATAATGTACCTATTAACATCATCTATGATAGTGATATTATATATTTTCTAGAATTATTCAAGCACTATAATTGTAATATATTTCAGAGGAATATATATATATATATATTAATCTCTATACTAATATATAGTCTAATAAAACCATTCATATCCTAAAATATTTTATTGAGGCATCCAATCTTGATTTCAATGGATTATAGAATAATAACAACCCTCTCTAATAATATTCCAAAAAAAATCAATATTCAATTCATATGGAACCATTTAATTATTTATATGGGTGACAATTTCTGACTACTTTGTGATGTATGGGGATATGTGGTACTTTTGCGATTGAGCGCATCATCTTCATTGAGATAAACAACTAGTTGAAAGTGATTAGATAGTAGTTTATAATTTTGAAAAGTCTTTAAAGGTTCTATATAGTTCATCAAATCCATTCTTTATAATTCAAGGTTCTTCATCATGTTTTTATTTCAGTATTGAAGAGGTTGGGTTAATGAAATATAGGCAATAATTGAAGGATAATTGAAAAATATATTATGGATTTCGATATTTTAGTTGGAATTGGATATATAGTTTTTTTTACGCTTTCGTCGGGGCGTGCATGTCCATCTGTTCGAGGATGATGATGTCGTTTCCTCACATTTCTTCTTCCAAAGGTGGGCCACATTCGTTCCTTATTCAAGGATGTTTTCTCCATGATCGAAATGGGGTGATTGGATGTTGATTATTACTTCTATGGATTCCTCCTTGGAACTCTTTACCTAGTATGGGTCTCCCTTAATGATTAAGTCGTGGTTCATTAATCTCGTTCACAATGCCACATCATTGTGGACACCGGTTAATTACAATACTTCCATCAGGCCATTCCATGGGATCTTTACATGGTAGCAACCTTCGGTCAGAGTATATGACAACATTAGGAATGTCGGGGCATCTCTGGATGCGTTTACATTAGGGAACACGTATTCTTCCTCATAAGAGGGCATCTCAAGGGGGAAGAACTTGAGGCATCCCACGTCAGTCATGGGTTATCTTATGTTGGTGGCATGTCTCTGGGGTTTTCCTCAGCTTTCCATATTTAACACGTGATATGCAGTGTGTTTAATGTTTTGTGGAGGCGGAATGATGGTGATCAGAACACCCCATAGAGACAGATCAAATTGGTACATCCCTAGGAGGGAGCTTTAGGAGTGTTTACTGGGTAGATGGATCAGAACAATCAATAAGAGTAGACCCAGGTTGGTGTGTCCCATAAAGGGAAGATGTCACATCAGGAAGGCTGATGTAGACACCACTAAGGGAGGATTAGCGAGTGTTCACCCTAGAATGGAGGAGCTCAAAGGTTTACCATTGGATGGGATTGAACCTCATGGAGGTTGTTTACATACCCTGTGTAGACATCAGGGATCAAAACCCACGTAGTTTGAAGGGGTGGTGAATCGGGGTGTACAAAAAGGACAACAACCCAGATACTTTCTGGGGCTTAAGCATGGATATCGGCACATCGCAAGAGGGATACTCTTGGGTGGATGATTATGGATGTTGTGTGGGCCTTATGCATGGTTAGATTCCTGGGTGATGCATTGAGTGGCGTTGGGATGAATGGCATGATCTTACTAGGATGTGGTGGCCTGGGTAAAAATCAGGATGGAAGATAGAGAGTTTAATGAAGTGGTGGGGGAATGAGATGGAGTCGTCATGAAGGTGATAGAAGTTTTGCGATTAATCCTTGAAGAGATGTCCTACGTATCCCCATGGTAGGGAATCAATGTCCTCATAGTTCAGAAAGACGATGCGACACCTGAGGAGGCGACTGAGAGAATGGATGCATGGATGGGATCTGGAGAAAATAGAACCTCCTGATTAGAGCATGATCTTCTTGAAACACATGTGGTTGAGGGATAGATCACGATGAGTCATGATTGAAGGGATTGAACTTTAGGGAGGCATCCTACATATCCTTGTGAAAGAGAATCAAAGTCCACATAGTTTATCTGACGATGGATTACTGTCGATTAGGGACTTCAATGGCTTACCACCAGATGAGGTTGGGAAAGGATTATCGCTGAATGGGGTTGAGAATGGCATACCACTTGATGGGATTGAAAACGGATTACCACTGGATTGGTTATTAACAATGGCTTACCTTTGGATAGGGTCACAATGACTTACCGTTGAATGGGGTCACAACGGCTTACCACTGGATGGGGTGACAGTTTAGTGTCATGTGGGAAAAAAGGGGCGTACAGATTTACTTAATGGAGGATGGGGGGTTGACCAACATGAATGGTGTCAGAACGAATGGATGGTGGGCTTGAACCTCATGGATTCTTCCTATGTACCTTTCCTTAGAAAGGATCCAATAACACATAGTTCAGGTGGGGTTTTGTGAACCAATGTGAAGGTGGTCGGGACCAATGGTTGGTGGGCTTGAACCTCATGGAGGCTTCCTACATACCTTTCCTTGGAAAGGTTCAAAGACCACGTAGTTCAGGTGGTAATTTGGTGAAATGACGTGAAGGTGGTCGATACCAATGGTTGGTGGCCTTGAACTTAAAGGAGGCTTCCTATGTACCATGCCTTGGAAAGGATCAAATATCGCGTAGTTCGGGTGGGAGTTAGGTGAACCAACGTGAAGGTGGTTGTGACCAATGGTTGTTGGACTTGAACCTCAAAGATGATACCTACTTACCTTTCCCTGGTAAGGATCAAAGAGCACGTAGTTCAGGTGGGAGTTTAGAGATTATAATCTATTCTTCCCAGAGAGGATGTCCTGGTCGAAGCTTACTCTAAGCCCATGTGAGTCATACTCGTTGTGAGAAACAAGAGGAAAAAACTACATGATGATCACAACGCAAAGGTTCATCCAAGAGGGTGGTGAATGGGGCTTATGCAAGGATTATTTCCAGGTGCCGCTAAAGAGTCGCAATAGTGGTTGGGGTTTACGTAAGGATGTTTTCCAGGTGCCTTTATGGAGCGGCAATGGTGGATGGGGCTTATGCAAGGAAGCTATCCACGTTCCACTATAGAGTAGTAATGGTGGACGGGGCTTATGAAAGGAAGATACCCATGTTCCACTATGCACCATAAATAGTGGATTGGGATTATTCAAGGAGGCTACCCAGGTGCTGTTATGGAGTGATAATGGTGGATGGGGCTTACGTAAGGAAGCTGCCCAGGTGCTACTATGGAGTGGCAATGGAGGATGGGGATTATACAAGGAAGTTTCCCAGGTTCCTTCCTCATGTCTGGCCATGTGGGCATCCCAACACACTGGTGGGTTAAGGCCTTCAACTTTGCACTAGTACAAAAGAGGGATATTTCCAAGGGTGTTGGAATTAGTCCAAAAAGGGATATGGAATGGGTGAATCACTCTTCTGACATTCGGAACACGGTGAGGGTGGCATGGCGATGAAGGATAACTATTGACCATATACAAAACACAACATCCATATCGTGTTAGCGTAAAATGGGGACAAACAATTGAGGGTCAACTACTAACTGTGCTCGAACCACAGGTCCTAACTCAAAGTTTCGTCCAAAGCCTTCAGGGGCGTTGGGCCAGGATGGTAGGTGAGGTGATTCTGCATGGGACCAGGACATTTGGGGGTCGGTTCATACATGGAAGTGGATGATGATCCGAATGAAGGACATGAATTGTGTGAGGTGGAGTGATGGAATGTTTGAATAGATTCCAACACTCTTGAGATTATGCCACTGTAATCATGGAATTTGGCATCATATTCTTGGTGCATAAGGCATCTATTGTTTAAAGCAAGTGGTGTCCTATGTTTGGCACATAGGGTGTGCCACAGTATATAGTCATGTTGACAATACTATTGGAATCTCATGTATGGAGCTTAAGGCATCTATTATTTGGAGTAAAAGGTATCCTATATTTGTAAAATAGGTTTCACTACGGTTTATAGTCATGTAGATAGGTTTTTTGGAATCTTATGCTAGGTGTGTAAGGCATCCCTTGTTTAGGGTAAAAGGCATAATTTTATTGAATAATTGGGAATGCTATAGTTTTAAGTCATGTGGATAGAACTATTGAAATCTTATGCTTGGAGAATGATAATTCTCTCATCTAGAGCAAGAGGCATCCTATATTTGGAACATAGGGTGCACTATAGTTTATATTAATGTATATAGGACTGTTAGGCATATGGTGACAAGAAATGGTTGGTGTTGGGACTTACAAAAGGGCAGCCCTTTCTAGTTCAACCTGGCATTGGAGTCAGGTGATGGGGTTTGGATGAGTTTCTTGAGGAATGGTTAATCTCAAGGTACTCGGGGGAAATTGATGACGAGAATCTAAAATCATAACATAGGAAACAGACCAAGAAGGAATATGCTGACTCAGTGTTCTTCATGGGCATTATTGCACCTAAGGTGGCCAACGCACAGGATGGGACGTGTTCCTGATTAGACTCGGTGACATGATGGAAGTTCCTCATGCATGATAGAAGGATTGTGAGAAAGATGGAAGGTCTACGTGAAAGACGGAAGGGTCGCATGCAAGAGGGAAGGGTTGCACACAAAATGGGGGGTTTCACTCAAGATTGGATTGGGCGGCATATGTGCATGCATGATTCAGAAGCTTGGTACTATTGCATGCAAGATTAAAGTCTTGGGTGCAAGATTAATGTCTTGCACCCAGAATTAGATGTTTTACATGAAATATTGGAAGTTTTGTGCTCAGTCATGGAATCTTGCGTGCACCGAACATGGGCAGAAAATATGCCAAGCAAGGATCACACAACTGTGGGCCCATGTGAAAGTGGACCCATATGGGACCTGTCGTTAATGATCTCACATGGAGGGTTCTATTCTTCTGTGCGAGCGTGGCATAGGTGGTCTTACACAAGGAAGAGATGCGACCGACCTCCAGAGAGCTCCCTCGAGGTGTGGGGATGCACTAGTATTTATCGGTCAACCCAGGAGCGGTTTCACATAAGATTCCGGATACAGAAGTGATCTTACATGCACCCAGTAGTGATTGTGAGTGAAAGGGGTCATTTTGAATCTCTTTGGGAACATCATAATCTTGTTAGCAGATGCTAATGTTGTGCGCACCTTTCAAAACTTGCACGCACCTTCCTTAGACGTTTTCCGGGTGGCCTGGGCAGAAGATGAAATCTCATTGGTCGTGTAAAAGGCTGGAACGACATGTTGCACACATGATTTTACTACTCCATGTGATATTCTATTCATGCACGCAAAAAATACATTACTTCACGCAAGATTTCACTTCTTGTGTGCAAAAATGTCATTATTGTGTGCATGAATTCACTTCTTGCATGCAAAATAGTACTTCTCCCCAAAATTGTCTTGTATGGCCATTTCGAGTAGCCTGACTTTGAACGACCATAACTTTTGATCCGTAAATCCATTTGGGCCATACGACCTACCAAATCAAATCATATGAAATGGGATACTATCTTGGATCATGTATGGAAGAATTTGGAATATTTTGGGGATGTCTTTTCTAGTGCCAACAGTACTGTACCATCTCATGTTACCAAAACACTTCGTCCCCACTCATTTTTTCATATTTATAAATACACAAAGTGTGTTCTATGACATTCACATGTGATTTAGGATGACTAATTTGAGGTTAAAATTTATATTTATTATATGTTGAATCCAATATTAATTCTTGACTAAATTCATTAGGTGATATGAGGCAATATATTCCCTCTTTTTTTTGTAAAGTGTAAACATGTATATCTTCATGATAAAATGTGGGATCATGGTATATAAATTATGGTGAATTGACTATAATTATTCTCTAAATAAGATATTTTATGTTTCATGGAGATGATAAACCTAATGATGGGGAGGTCAAAAGATAATAACCAAGGTAGGTGAGTCCTTTATTTAAATTAATTCATCCAACAAAATTATTAATATATTTTGGTGGGTTCTATAAGCTTTAATCCATTAAATATGGTTGAGGATCATTTTTACAATACTAGGTGGATCAATTGGGAGTCTACTTGATGTTAAAATTCCACTAGAAGGCTCATGGAAGTCCATCTGACTTCATGATGATGTTATGGAGGATTATTCATCTTCCATTGAAGCTCCAGTGAGTTTAACTAGAGTTTTAGTAGAGACATAATGAATATTTTTTTAAATGATAATAAATAAAAATTATAAAAATATAAAACTAAAAATAAACCCATTAAATCTATAACTCAATAGATTCTCCTCATGATATATTTGAGACTTCTCCATAAATTTATCCTCTCCCTCCCCATTGTCTCATGACCAATCATCTTGAATCACAGGATAAAGAAAAATTATTTGAAATGGGAGCCTATTTTAATAAATGTAAGGACTATGAATTCCCAAAATCTCCCCTTTCTGTGGGTTTATATATAGTAGTGGGTGTAACACTATAAATTGAAAAACATGGGTTCAAAAAACTCATCAAATATCTAATAATTCATCTAGTATTACATGATTGGAATTTCTCCAAGAAAAATGAATGTGAATAATACATTTTTTATTTCTAAATACACATACCTCACCTCAATGTGTCCTAAAACCATAAATACCTTATTATTTTCGTTCTAATAATGTCTAGGTGTCCCTTTTTATTCCAATAATTCTCTTCATAATATAAAAGTAAGATAATTTTTATAATTTTGTAGGTGTATCCATTATTTATTTCCAATTCATAGAGAGCTAGTATAAGAATTTTTTTGGAGATGGGTTAAGCAAATAAAAACCAATAGTTTAAATTTATTTACATTTTAACCAAATATTTACATGGTTGTAGAGAATAATTTTTCTTCGATTGGTTTTTTTCTTTTTATGGTCTCATGTTATGATATGAGTAGTATATTTATATTATATACATTGATTTTCATGATTATTTATTTCATCATGGTTTAATAAATATTTTAATGTTTTTGATTTTTTTCCATATCATCCATTACTGGATAAATTTCTACTTAGTGATATTGTATACCTTAATTAAGAAGATTAAAATTTTTGGTTGTTGTTTAATATCTTAAAAACATTAGAAATATATAATGTGTATATATTTTGGTATCTATATTTCATTAGGGACATCCTTAATAGATTATAGGTTAGAAACATTAGGTGGGTGATAGAACCTAAAATATTATATAGGTGGAGTGTTTAGGATGGGATTGAATTCCCTAAATTGTTATATTAATTCCCTTATTCCATAGGATAAGATGTAATATTTACCTAAATCGTTATAATTTATTTCCTTTCCCCTCGGGATGGGTCTCTTACACCAAAACATCTTTTGCACATATATACTCATAAGTGGGGGTGTAAATATGTACACGTGTGAGTTAATTATAGGTACTTTTAGTCACCCCTAGAAGGGATGGATTCATGTTTTCATCTCATATCATTATATGTACCTCGAAGCAGGTAAGTAGGTTTATATACTCCCTTATGATGGATTTATATTTAAATGTTAATGAACAATTCTGGATTTCACCATTATTACTTGTGTTTAATGTTTCATTGAAACTATATATTGTTTATCATTCCAATAATACACTCTTCTTTTTAATAGGTTTTTGGGGTATGGTGCAAACCACCCATTGAGTTTTCCTATTCAAACCCTTCATTATACCCTATAGAGATTATATAGATACTTTTATTCATGATCTAGGTAAGGGAATGTGGATGAAAAATGGATCTATGTTAACAAATAGATCATGGAGAAAGGGTGGTCTTTATTGAGGGTGTTACTACAAGAATTGGTTTAGTTAATGTGGTTTTCACATGATGTATTTTTAGAGAGGATTAATATATAGTATCATTGTTTTAATAAATTTTTTCATGTATTTCTAGAACAACATACACACGTATATACTCATTTTTGTAACATAAACTTGATATACATTTTTTATGTTTTTAGATATGTTGTTTTTGTCAAATCATATATATATCCCATTATCCATACTTCAATAATTTTATACATTCATACACTTCTATTAAATAACTATTTCATACATTGTATCATCTAATACCGGTATGGGTCATGACTCTTTTGGTGTGTACCTAGTTAATTTTTTTACTTACATAAATGATGAAATCCCTTTCACCCATGTATTACTAGACCCCTAGAATTTATGCTCACCATTGGATACTACAAGGTGAATCTAAGGTTTCATTAAGACATGTATTGGTTTTTTAATGAGTATTTGAATTATGTAATTACCCTAATCCAAAAACGTTTTCCCTACTCTAGAACCCTTTGTCTATCCAAATCAATTCCCATCATCCAAACATGGTGTTATTTCACAAAATCTAATAAGATCCCTATGTCTCTATAATAAAATCACTCTTTATTTACTTATCATAATAAATCCTAAAATTATTTAACTAATCCAACTAATAGAAGTAAACTTAGTCTTTCCCACTTAGATTAAGTGACATTCCACATCTCTATATTCCTTACTAGTCTTTTATTTGTCAAGAATCCATATAACTATACTGAAGGTGCCCAAAGTCCCACTACTAACCCTAATAGATAAAACATGTTTCCAATGTGGTCTTATTTTTATATGTATATAATTAGATTAAAATTTTCAACCTCAAATAAGGAGGTTAATTAGAATATATTCACCAAGGATTAAATATAATTCCATAGGTTATCCTCAAAACACATAACCATAGTGAACTCATCACCCACCATAACAGGTGAAAATCATAGTAGATCAGTAAAATGGGTGGCATAATCCATTAGTGACATGAAACATAAAAAAAGATACATAAAATAAATTTTTATATCATTCACTAGATTACATCTAAATAAATTACCAAAAAATAGAGTTTGGAAATACTTCCATGTCATCGAATTGTTGTTGTTTCAATAGTGGAATAAATTCATTTGACATCATTTGAAATTGTTTTCTGTTTTTCATAGAACATATTTATATATACCATTATATGTTGTCTATAAAAATAACTAACATTGATTTTAAGGATTTTATCATTAGTTATATTTGTAATTTACATTGATTGTAGTAAAAAAGTAAAAAATATTAAAATTCTTAAAAATCCCATGAAAAAAAATAAATCGAAAAATTGAAAAATTGTAGTTACTAAATGAAAAACATAAATAAATAATTAAACATGTTTCATCTTATGTTTCTTGATTATAACAGTTTCCTTTAAATCTAAATATTATTTATTGATAATGATTTTCTATGAAATTAAGAACTCGTGATTTATTTTAAAATCATGGTGTTAAATATCATCTAGAATATTTATCTTTTTAGCTTAATATTGATAACTAATATTTTTTAAAAGAAAAAAATAGAATAAAAAATTCGGTTAAAAAAATTAATTCAAAAATAACTAATTTTATATTAATTATAAATACCATTTAATAGTGCAAGAATTTAGAAAAAATGGATTTTATAATCATTTGAATAATAAAATATGAGTAGATAATGATTATATAAAGTGGTGTAATGAAATGTGATAGATGGTATTAGAAGAAATTATCATTTACGTGATGAATTTATAGGTGATAAGTTAAAAAAATTAAAGTGTGTGTTGTGAAAAAATGTATCATCATTACTTTGTTAGGTGAATATTTATTTTAACAGTAGATATATATATATATATATAACCAACATTAATACCCTTTTTTTTAGTATCATTTATGTATTAAATGATGTTAATACTATTTTTAACAATAATTATATTTTAAAACAGGTATAAAATGGTAGTTTTAACATTATTCTTATGAATGAACATTGTTAAACCCCTTTTTAATATTTGAAATTATATATTTTATGTTAAAACTCATCACTCTATGAGTTTTGATTTCAATTATATAAACAACTAATGTTAAAAAAAATTTAATTTCAATTAATATTTAATCAATGTGAAACCCCAATTTAAATTCTACTTTTCATTCTTGTGTTATCTAGACCATATTTTCCCACCAACACAACATTAGTCCTAAAATAAAATCACCAAAAATATGATCTTTCCTCTCAATGGGTGATTAGTATGTTAAAAAATATTTTACATAGACTCTATGAAAAACACAATAGTATGTGGTCCACCCTTACCCATAATGAATGGCGGATGTTTAAGTCGGATCCCTCTGGTCACATCAGACATGGTTTTATAAACTATCCATGATCCATTCCCCATAGAATATAACTCTTAAAGAAAAATCCCACAAATCTATTAGTTGATAGAAGGAATATGTATTACACATAGCATCGACTCCACTACTGTTGAACCATAATCATCTCCACCTTTCTATAACTCAAAAAGAGTTATTCATGGGGGGTGGGATTCCATGTAACACCTCATTACCTTATTTTGGGTACTTCATGACTCTTTCTTTGATTCAATTTTTTGGTTGAATCTTAAGATTTTTGAGGATGGAGATCCTTTACTGGGTAATATTACATAAGGTTTATGGGTGTATATTTTTTTAATTTAACGGAGTCTAGGTATAAATGTGTAAAATCATATAAAGGTTTTTAATTATTTTTGGGTTGAGTTGGAGGATTTTATGAGTTTTATTCATTATAGACTGGTTGTGTACTATTTGCAGGATGGATTCATGTAATGAATATTATTCAAAACATGGCTCCATCACCCAGTATATGCCATGAAACCATTTCATGACATGAAAAATATACAATCTGTAAACCATTTTCAGGACATTAAATATATGTGATTTTTATTTTTTTCTAGAGGTGACACCTTATTGGCATATACACCACATGTTACATTCACATCGTGAATCAAGTATTCATGTCATGGATTTCTTGGGGCTAGTGGTTTTTTATACGATGATGCCTAAAAATATTTCTTTTTATTTGTAGCATTTCTCTAGTTCCTTAAGGTGACTCTAGTATATTTTTGGTTGATTTGTTCCCTTACTAAATTCCCATTTTTTATATTGATCTCTGATGAGTTCCCTAACTTTTTTCTCCTTCTCTTTTCTACCATTCATTGGAAACAGTATGATCCTATGTTTACTAATTGAATTGGAACTTGGTCTTGATTATTTCTAATATAGAATTTCTTTATTGGTATCCTTCCCTTTCTATCTAAATAATGGGTTCCCATGGTGGATTTTGATTTTATCACTGATTAAAGGTTGGTGGTTCCATATGATTTTTCCCTAAAATTATAAAACATTGCTTACATTATTGAGTTTAAGTGAGTTTTTAAATGATTTTAAAAAATATATTTGAGATGATTGATAGACTATTTTGAAAAATGTATTTAGATTTTCAAAACAACCCAATTTTAATGGAATTTTAATTGTGGGGATGAGTTGAGAAAAAATATATAGCTTGATTGGGATATTAATATTGAGAAAAATTCATTAAATTGAAATATATTTTGAAGAGGAATAAATTTATAAAATCCTTTTATTTTGTTTTGAAATGAGAATGTAAATATAAAAATAGATAATGAGAAATTGTATTTTGAACTAGGTTGGAATTATTAATTTTGCTATAGTTGTTTGACTAATTGATCAATTGATTGTTTAAATAACATTTCATCTAGGGTATTTAGTGTTTAATTATGAAAATCTTGGTTATACCTATCCTTATATCACTATATTACTAATGAAAATTTTAACAAAAACATACTGCAATATGATTTTTTCTATTTAGGGGTGTTGACTTATGACAGACTATGTCATGGTACATGTTCACAAATTGAGTAGATATCACTAATTGAGTTGTCTGAGGATCTTATTACCAGAAACTAACTTACCATGGGTCATGATATATGGTGTTATGATATAATAAATTTTATTACTACATTTCATTTACTTATAAAAATGTTTTTTCAATCCAAATAATTTATATAAATGTTTTAAATAAAATTTTCATTTAAGATAGTTTTGATATATCTTTCATATTTTGATAATAAAATCATGTTTTGTTGAAAATAAGTAAATTTCATTTCATGACTTGTTTTATATAAATTTAAAGTATATTTTGATTAATTATTATAGAATTTATTATGGAACACTTAGTGATACCATACTGTGCTTTATATCTCACGCCCTACCATTTCCTTTGACCATTTTTAGATTATCTTATACAAGGTCAAATAAAATTATATCGTGCCACTTGGAGGTGGTCAGTGTTCTTGATCCATAGGAACCTAAGTGATGTATGTGAACAATAGGGATGTTATCCAATCATTTCATTGGATGTGCCTTGAATTTTACCTTTTTAGATTCTTATTATTTGATGATGTACTCTTTGGGTTTTGTTTTACATGTATGATTTTGGTAAATTCTCCCATCAGTGTGTTGATCATACTTAGTTGTATCATTTATCTTCTACTATTTTGAGGAAAAATTTCTCCCTTGTGATTTTTGTATGATGCCAGGTGCTAGTCACCCACTTATGGGGATCAGTAATGACCTTAGGTCCATTTATAAACCATATTGGTTATCATTATACTAGGATATCTAGTATTGATCATGGAAAAGTGGTTTCCAATGATTTTAGGATTTTTTATCTTTCTGTGACATCATCATTCACATGGGTTTTCCAAGTAGACAAAAGATAGTATTTGATGGGACTTATGGGTTGGTGTGTGCGAGTGCTAGTCATCTCTGATTGTAATGGACCTTAAGACACCATGGGTGTTTGGGAAAAGTTTATTCAAGAATTTTTTATATGATTATATAATTTTCCCTACTTTTTATTTAATTATTTTGAAATCCCAATATTAAATTTAGTTTTATTGAATTGATATTCTAGAAGCCCTTCTTTGATGTTTTGATATTTCTAACCTTACATACTCTTTCAGTGTTATCTATTCATATTGTGTAGCATAAATTGTCTAAGGAGACATTTTAACATGATAAAAGTATAATATACTAGTGAAACACAATAATAGAATCCTTCAGTGGACCAGAATCTTTTTGAGATTGTGGTGTCTGTTCTGAAATATTTGGGATAGGTACCTTCACCATTTTTAATTCAGGCTATAATAGAGGAAACTTAGAGGGATAAATATAGATATCATTATCAAGAGTATATTTGTAAGAAACAAATAACTTTTCATGTTTTTAATGATCCTTAGGAAGATAAATATTGGATTAAATGGATTGAGCTAAGTTTGGAATTCTTAGAAATTCCATAAGATATAAAGATAAAATGTTCTAACATTATGCTTGACAGACAAATAAAAAGATGGCAATATTTGATGGTGATAGAGAGTAATAATTATAACATGAATTGGAGTGACTTTAGAGTCCTTTTAATAGATCATTTATATCCATATTTAATGTTCTTCTGGATGTCTATGTAGTTTCTCAACCTTTATATATGCGACCAGATTGTGACATAGTATGTGAATTGTTTTTCTGATCTTGTTTGGTTCTCACCTATGGATGTATCTAGTGGTATGATGAGGGATATATGGTTAATATGGGTCTCCTAAAAGACGTTTAACCATATATATTCTTACTAAATCGCACATCTTATAATGATATTATATATATTGTATTAATGGTTGAGTTGGACCTAGTTGGAATGTCATGGTAGATGGGAGTAACTTTGTCTCCTAGTGGTAGTTATCTATGTTTCTTTGAAAGAAAGATAATTTTTTATGAGTCTCTGGGTGGTTCTATATAATAAGCATCATCTATAAATCCTACACATCTAGGAAAAGTCTCATTTACTTCCCATTTTCATAGAAAGATTTGGAATTAGAAATGAGTTTGTAAGGAGGTACCCAAGAGCTGTAGTTCGTGGGGTCACATAGGGCACCTACAAAAATTTGGCCATTTATTTTCATATCCATGAATTTGAGTATGATTATTATAACCAATATTTATTATGGTTCTATAAGATTCTATAATATTATAGTGGTTCCAACTATAGGCATGCATAATGAATCTTTTTTGTGTAGTGGACGAGTCTCCAAAAAAGTATGAAATGAGTTTAGTAACTCTAAGATGTAGAATCACTACATATTCAACATTAATGACTTATTTATTTGATAATGGTGAATCAAAAATTTTTATATAGACATATTTTGTGAAATTTCTAAATCACCTAATGCATCATTTATTATATTTTTTGATATTATTGAACCCTATAAAATGAAGTGAGGGCAGCATCTTCTATGCCCGGGTAGTGTTTTTTTGTTGTCATATATTTATCTTACCTAGAGTTTTTTTGTTCTTGAAATGAATCCTGTTGACATCATTTTTGGGATGGATTTGGTGGTTTCTCATAAATCCAATATTGATTATTAGCTTCAGCATATATACTTTACTATCCCTGATGAGGTGTACTGTGTCTTTTAAGGAGAATGGGGAACGTGGGCGAGTAGAGACTAACCTATGATTTTTTTAGATTTCCCTGATGTTTTTCCTTCTGATTTCTTTGGTATAACTCTTGTAAGAGAGATAGAGTTTTCGGTTGATTTGGTACCTTGTACTTAGCTATTGTCTATTACTTCTTACTATATGGAACCATAAGAGTTGAAGACATAGCTGGCTGATCTTTTAAAGTAAGGTTTCATAGAACTAAATTTTTTTCTAGGGGTGGAACTTTTTCTCTTTGAGTAGAAAGATGATGGGACAATTCTCCTTTGTGATAAGTACCAGAAACTCAATTGAGTTATGGGGAAGAAAAAAATATTTTTCATAGACTGGTGATTTGTTTAAACGGTTTATAGGGGTCAATTAGATTTCAAATATTGATCTTTGACCTAGTTAACACTAGTTGAGAATAAAAGAATCTAACATTCAGAATACATTATTTTGGAGTTGGTATGACTATTATGAGTATCTAGTTTTAAATTTGGTCTAACCAATTTTCCCATAGTTTTTATATATTTGATGAACACGATATTTAATGACTTCCATGAATCATTCATGGTGGTATTTTTGGATGACATACAAGTATTATCTTAGTCTGGGGAGAACCAGGTGTTTTATTTGAGTGAATTTCTATAAACAGTGAGAAATCAATAACATTACATAAATATTTCAAAATGTAATTTTTATATATGGGATGTGAATTTCATGGGACACATGTTCTTGAAACATTTTATTTCATTTGATCTTAATAAGGTGAAATATTTTATAACATGGGATATACCACATAATGTTTCTAATATCCATAGATTCATGGGTTCAGGATGATATTACCATATATTTGTAAGATATTTCACAATTTTGGATTCTATAATAACCTCTCCCATATTGAAATGAGTGTAGTTCATTTGGGATGAGAAATCTGTGAGTTATTTAGTTCATATAAAATATATTTTTACTTTTGTGACGGTATTAACTCTTCCTGAGGGTGATAAAGGATATGTGGTCTTCAATGATGAAATTATTTTGGGTTGGGGTTGTTTCCCAATATAGGTTGATCATGTGATAAAATATGGTTTTAGATATATTAGGCCACATGAGAAGAATTATCCAACATATGATCAGAAACTCCTAGCAATGATGCATTCTATTAAGAGTTGGAGGAAATTCTTTTTCAATGATAGTTTTACCATTTATTCTAACATAAAAATATTGATTTATATGTTCTCTAAAAAATAATTTAATCTTCAACAAATTTGTTGGGTGGAGTATATGTAATCTTGTAATTTTCTAAGGGTAATGTCGTTGTTGACATATTAAGTAGTAAAATTCTTACCCAATCCATAAAATAATCAACAAAATAGTGAAATATGATATATCTTTTTTCTTATTTGTATTTGGGTGCCCAAGTGATTGAGTCTAAGGTTATTTTAGAGAGTGTTAAATTAAAATAATCTCTTTTTTGAGTTCATTCATTGGGATAAACATCTAGATTATGATTTATATGGGATTAGGGTAATTCATTATGGTGGGAGACCCATTTGTGAGTGGTCTTTCTCTTTTGAGGGCATCCTATGTTTCCAAAATCAGTTCCTTATACGTTTTCCTATACAAAGATTCATGATGGGGAATTTCCATAATTCCAAGTCGGAGGTGTACCCTCAAACCATAAATAAGTTCTATGATATGGAAAATGAATTTAGTGGATAAGTATGAGATGAGATATCACTAAATTTGTATATCTCTATTATACCTAACAATAGGTCAGGGTTAATAACCGAATAATTTTAGGTTTTCTTCAGCACCTTTTAGTACTGCCATAGAAGATGGATGATATTTCCATATGCTTTATTTTTGGGTTTCCATGTTCCCATTGATAGATTAATCTGATATGGGTTTTCATCGATCAAATGAGAAACTCACCTCACTTTATACCCATTCCAGATGAAACCAATTTTAAAGACATTATGCTTCTCTATGTTCGTGATATTATCATATTACATGGATTTACATATGTTATAATCTCTAATATGAATCCTCATTTAAATCTTATCTTATAAAGAGGCATTAAGGTGGCTATTTTATCCCAAGAAAAATTGGTAATGGAATCTCATACCCATGTAGATTTCCATATAGAAGAAGCTATATAGATTTTTTTGAACATGCTATGTGTTTGTGTTATAGACTTTATCGAGCTTGGGATGAAAATTTAGGACATGTTTAGTTTTCCTACAAGAATAGATACAATTACAATAAAAAATGGATACTTTATTGTCCTTTTATTATCATCCTTGAGGATTTAAATTGTGTTGGATAGATACGGGTGAAGTTTACATGGTTCTATAGAGTTTGGTCTAAAAGTTGGTAGTGGGGATTCATTAGATTCATTATAGGATGTTGATAGAACATAACTAGTATAAATATTATTTTGATCACCATAAATTACCATTAGAGTTTTCAATTGGTGACTAGGTGTTCTTGAGTGTTTCACTATGTTTGGGTCATGAAATCTTGGAAAAAAATAATGCTTAATCTAAGGTCTATGTGGGATTTTGTTATTATTGAGTGACTGGAGAATATAGCTCCCCATTTGGCAATGACTCTATATCTAACATCAATTAAAAATGTTTTTTGTGCGTCAAAGTATATAAATAATCTTTTTTGAATTTATTATGATTTGATCTATGATAAACTTGATGATGACATTGATTTCTCATGGTATGATCATCCCTATTTGGATTTTTGACTTTAAGACATTGATTATTTATGGGAAGATGATACCTTTGGCATAGTTTCTATGTTTGTGTGGTTTTAAATTGCAAGATATATTGGAGAATGATTCACTGATGATATATTGGTGGCATCATATATATGATAAAAAATAAACTTGATATGATTTCTAGGGAATGAAATTGTTTGTGAAGGGGACGCTCTAACATCACATTACCTATTTTTAGGTGCTTCATGACAATTCATTTTATTCCCCTTTATTTGGGTTCGTGTAAAGAATTTATAAGATAGAGATATTATTTCAGGTAAAATAAAAAATGGTTCAGAAATTAATGTTTGTTTATATTAATGGAGTTTTGGTATAAATGTGTCAAAGGTTGTAAAACATGCTCCTTGGATCTGAGTTGAGATGGAGTATTTTTGAAGTTTATTTAAATTTAGAATAGATTTGTTCTATAATAAAAAATCATTTCACGAACATAATCCATGATGTTAATTAATCACTCAATACAAACCATCAAACAATTTCATGATGTAAGAAATATACACATTGTGAACTATTTTCAAGACATGAAATAGTCGAGATTGGAATTTTCAACCCAATGTGACAACTTTTTTAGAATTTACACAACTTAAGAAATTCATATAGTGAATTGATGATTTACATAATGAATTACTTTGGACCAATATTTTTTTTGTGATCCATGACACGTATTTATTTTATCATGGAGAATCTAATGGCAATCCCTAGGGAGACCCAAGGAATTTTTAGGGGATTTTTTCCCTTCAAGATGTATCAATTTTTCTTTTTATATATTATGAGTTCCCTCACTTGGGGATTCACCTTATCATCGCTATAACTCTTTGGTAGTGGCATGGTCTCATGTTTTATAATTTAATAAACGTTTTATTTTGATGAATTTTTCATGGACATCATTATTGGTCTCCTTCATCTTTGTTTTTCATTGGAATTTCTAATTTAGGGGGTTGATTTTATTGCTAATTTAATAATAGTTGTTCCATATGATTTTTTCCATATAATATGAAACCCTTTTATTCTTAATTTTCTTGAAATTGGTTTTTAAATGATTTAGAATCCTTATTTTAGGTTGATTGATGGTTGATTTTGAAAAAGGCATAAAGATTTTGAAAAACAACCAATTCCAATGGAATTGAAATTGTTGGGTGAATTGTAGAAAAAAATGGCTTGATTTGGAAATTAATATTGAGATAAATTCCTTAAATTGAATGACTATTTAAAAAGTTATGAATTGACGAAAATATATGTTTTTTTAAATCATAAATTCGTTTTGGAAACTGAACATGGAAATTATATTTTGAACAGATTTGAAATGATTTATATTCCCATGACTGATTAATTTATTGACTAATACACATGTGATCCAAGTTAGTTTTTGGGTAATTAAAATTTTAATTCTTATATCTAACCCCTATCATAATATTAATGATGAAAAAAATAGCATGGTCATATTGCGGAATGGTTTTTTCCCAAATGGGATGTTCATTCCTATCAGCCTACATCATGGGATGTATCAATACATTGATATGAGATCACTGATTGATTAGTGAAAAGATCATGCTACTAAAAACTAGCATACCACAGGGATTGAAACATGGTTCTATGATATACTTTATTTTATGATTACATTACAGTGATTTATAGAAATATTTTATTCATTCAAACTTCTTTATATAAATGTTTTATATTAAATGTTTATTTAATCCTATTTTGATATATCAATCAATATTTTATTTTGAAATCATGTTTTGTTAAAAATAGATAAATATAATTTCATTAATTTTTCACTTAAATTGAAAAATATGTGGGTTGATGGTTAATTAATTGATTTTGAGGACACTCAGTGAGACCCTAATATCAATTATAGCTCACACCATACCTTTTTCTTTAGGTTTTTTTAGATTATATTTTGTGAGATCCAAGAAAACTTCGGTCCACTTATAGGTGGTGGATGTTCTTGATCCTTGGGACTTGGAGGGATGGAGAATACCGATGAAGATATTATCCACTCATTTATTGGGATATGTCTATGATTTTACCTAATTTGTTGTCATGTCTTTGATGATGTACTGTTTGTGTTCTATTTTACCTATTTGACTAGGGTAATTTCTCTCATGAAATTGTTGATCATACCGACTTTTATCATTAATAGTCTTTTTTAAAACATTCCCTTGTGCTACTTATATGATTCCAAGTTCTATTCACCAATATATGGGGATTGGAAATTCCCTTTAGGCGATGTTATCATGGGTTTTGGTATCATCATTACAGGGTATCTGAGATGTTTCATAAAATTATAATTAAATTCTATGTGCATGACTCATATCAAAATTCTATAATTTGTCTAGAATTTTTATTTTAGTGTAAAAAATAATAATAGTGTACCACTATACTCTAATAAAACACCCTTTAATAGTACAATATAATATATATTTACTGGAATCTTGCCTAAATTACCCTCTCTCATGTTAGGTATAATCTCACATAGGTATAGATGACCAAAGATCATATTTATGAGAAAAAAAAATCAAATTTCCATCGATTGTTTAAGTAGACTTACACCAATACTTTATATAGGAAAACTCTAAATAATTTATCATTATTTATCTAAGTAACCAAACAATAAATCATAACCTAATCCTCAATCAAAAAATACATGAAAATGTCATGTGTTATGCATACATTGAGTATAATTTAGGAACACAAACCCTCTTTTGACCCCAATCCAAAAGAAAAAATAATTATATCATATATCATATATCACATTTTTAGAATCATAAAACTATAACACTCAAAAATCAAGAACAATACCCCTAACCCATGTAAGTTAGACCTCCCCTATATATGGGTTATCTAATCTTGTGCACCAAATGCATAAAATCCTAAAAAAGTATATCTTCTATATACAATTTTACAAATACTAAGGTAATATATGAATAAAAGTTTCTCAAACCAAATTATAGCATCCATGAGCTGTTTCACCTAGAATTTTATTAAACTGGATCACATATATCTCAATCATTTCACCATGTACACTAGTTTCTACCGAGAAGAGGCAGGGGTCGATGCATATCCTGGGGTGATTATACTCACTCTATTTCAAAAAACCATAATACAAAAATTGAAACAATATCATGAAACTCTTATTAAAATATATCATTAGTATAAAAATTTTCATCACTATTATATTCTATAAATAATAAATAAAAAACAATTATACTATATTAAAATTATTCATTTATATTTTCATTTGATTCATACAAGGATAAACATCACCTATCATAGATATATCATCTATAATTTCGTGAAAAAGTATAAAAAATAATATAGACCTCCATAAAAATTCTTACATCTTACGTTGGTCTCATTTCCAAACTCCAAACCATCATCCAAACTACACCATAAAATAGTGGGAAAATTCTCCTATCTAAATTTTGAACCATGAAATATACTCAAGTACCATGGTCTCTAAGAAAAAAGACAATATAACTAAGTTGACAACCACTAATTGTGTTTCTTATAGGTTTTAGTAAATACAAGTTCATTATCAAAATATAATGATAATAGAACAATTAATAGACAACCCATGACATCATTAAATGATTAGCTACCAAACCACATATGACGATGTATCACCATCACAAATAGATTAGTTAAATGATATATCACTAATCAAATATCAAGGGATAATTAAGAATCTTGTAGAGAATAATGTATCACTACTCTAGGTGGATGATGTGACCCAACTGCTTATACTCATGTAGAAGATTTATCAGCGATACACATCATAGGTGAATGATGCACAAACAATGAAAATCTTTATGTGGATGAAACACCACCACTATAAATACCCTTAGGAGGATAAGAAACAACCACTAACTTATTCTATGAAGATAATTCACGAATAATATTTATCTCTAGGTTTAAAGTTCAACACTAAAAACAACCTCACATAGGATGATCAACCTCAAATATACAATACATAGATTATATTCCAAAAATATATATCATGATCAAAAAATGCATCACCATTAATTTTTACAAGGTGAAGAATATACCACCAATACATCAATATCATGGTGAATGATGGATCACCAGCTGAACATGGGTGGATAGGATGCTTCTAATCCATTTTAGGATAGATGATATACCACTCAAGCATCACACATGGTGCCTAAGATACCATAATCATAGAAAGTGTTGAAGATGTACCACAATTATGTTACCATTGTGAATAATTTATCACTTATAATAGACACATATCATTTATAATCTACTATAAATACTAATCCCATCTTTTCTACTACCATGTGTCATGCTAATGCTATTCCACATCCATGTTCTCTTATGTTTAATTTATCCAATCATCCTCGTGGCCCAAAAAATCCATTTCTCCCTCAAAAATTGGGATCCATCTCGAGCTAGTCCTCCAGCAAACCAGTGCATGCAGCCCTTCTCTATCCAGTAACTAGAGTGCATGAAACTCTCTCCCTTCCAACTCGAATCCCCCTAGAATTTTCATGTGTTTTTCTCTGGTTTGGGGTATGATTTCTCCTTCACTTATCCAGATCTTCCATCAAACCACTGCCATCATCCTCCTCTCCATTTCAATGCTCCTTTGTATCTGGTCATCTTCTACAATCCACTCAAATCCTCATACAATTCATGCATCAGAAGTCCGGCTTCCCATCAATTAGGTTTCCCCATACTATTCGTATCCTCCGAGCTCTATTGTCATCATCCAACAGTCTAATCTACCTCTCGCCACCCTCAATCCCTCCAACCCCTCCCCTCCTATTTGCGAAATCCCTTGCCATCTCCTAGGGTTCTCGGTATTATCTGTCTCCTCTTAGAACTACTACGATGATGCACGACCCTCACCCACTTCAAGATTCAATTCACCAACACAAAAACATTCTTTTTTTCATTGAAAATCTATCTCCCTTTTATGTTCCTTTGTAGAAAAATAAAAGTGTTTGAAATTTTCACTAAGCACATATCCATCCAATTCTCAACGCATCCAGAATATGGTATTTTTTCCTCTATATCTTATCGATAAAAATTGTATCTGTTTTATTTTTTTGAATTTCACTATGTTCATACTAATTTTGTAGGATATAATATGATTCAGTTCTTCCAAAAAGGGGGGTTCACATAATTTTCTGGAAAAGTATTCAGTTCTATCCATGAATTATTTTTTCCAGCTACATATGGATTATTCAATCATCAATACAATACATCTGTTTTTTTGATTCACTAATCTTTCCATGAAATTACTTTTCTCAGTCAATATTTCTACATCGAATTTTTTTCAATGGTTGATATAGATTTCCTCAACCACATCAATGTGTGCTCTATTTTAGCTATGCATAACAAATTTGATTCAATACACATTTTTTTAGTTTCTATCATGTAGATTTACATTGGTGTTTTTATAAATGTATTCGATTATTATAAATTTATTTTATTAAATGCATTGTGGAATCACTAACATTGGGTAATTTAAATCAACCATGCATATTTCATCTAGTCTTCTATATAACATTACTCTGCATTGAATGTTATTTTTATGTAAATTTTATAATTAAAAAATATGAATTGTTTTCTCATTTCCATTTTTTATATATTTAAAACATACAATTCATTTATTATTCTCAATTGGATATCAACAGAAATTATTTTCATAGTTCTTATACATAAGTGTTATAAGGTTTCTTATATATAAATGCTTTAATATTACAGATTTCTTAAAATGATTTAATACATTATTTTTTGTGAATTTATTATATATAATATTTTTCATATTTTAGATTATATATTTCTTATACTTAATGGTTATAATTTTTCCTATAGGTAAGTGTTTTATTATAAAAAATTGTTTTTATATTTTTGTGTCATAACTAAATATTATTTCAGAAAATAATCTTTTTGTGTCAGGTATTTTTTATGTTAAATTTCTTTGCAACTATCTCTCTTCTGGGTTGCTTATACAACTATTTCCCAGATTCTCAAACATATTGTTTTTACAAGTTTCATATATATGACAATTTACAAATTACTTATTAAAAGATGTTTCAAGATTTCTTATGGTAACCAATGTTGGTTGATATAGATAAATTCATATCTAGAGTTAGAATATACTGAATGAATCCATGTATGATATCAAGTGTGATTACCTAATATGGTCAAGATAATCTTCACAAATCAACAATCTAAATATTATTTGAGATGATCTTAAATTATGTTATTATTATTATGTTCATGTGGTTCATCATGTGTTTAGGTGTTACTTATTTATCATTCTGTTTATCGAAGAATTTCTATTTTAGTAATATTGTAACTTATGGGAAACATTGGGGGTGTCAATGAAATTCTATTAGGAATTTCGATTCATCTCCTATAAAAAATCATTTCTGGAGGAATATGTTTTAGTGAAACATTCTATCTTAGATACTGCTACGTCCACACTAACCTCTCAATATAGTTCTACCTACCATATCATTTTATTACTTAGATATATCAATTAGGTGCACTTGCATTCATATAGAGATAAAATTTTCATAATTTCTTACACATTGTGAAAACTAAGTGTTTCAAGATTTATTATATGTAACTATTTCAATATTTCATATACATAGATATTTTTTGGATTTATTATTCAACTGTTTCCCAACTACTCACACATAGTGTTTTTAAAAATCTCCTATGCATATCCCTTTCTATGTTTCTTATGCAAAAGTGTTTCCAGATTGATAATTATCACCATTTTAGTTTGATATAGATAGTTTGATATTCAACATTTGTATGTACTGATTGAATCTCGATAGGTTTTGAGGTTGGAATACTTTAATATTGTTAGGGTAATCATTAAAATCAACGAGTTTCAATAGAGGAGTAGATTTGTTTCGATTATATATTTATTCTTAATAAGTGTTTCCATATTTATTATTGAACAAATCTTCCAAATTTATTATGATCACCAATGGAGGTTGATATGGTTAGTTTGATATTTTCTATTAGAATTTACTGAATGAATCTCTATAGGAAATGTGGTTTGAATACATAATATTTCCAAGGAAAACTTTATTTGTATGTATTATTATTTTTAAAAATTATTGTATCTATAGATAAACATTTTGGATGATTTTTTAGGAGCTCAAAATCATGGACCATTACCTCTTATTTCTCAAATATAACTCAGAAATAAAAATCCTGGAAAAACAACAACTTTATTTTCTTGATTTTTTTAATATTGTTTATGAATAATTTAACATCCAAATGTAACACATAATAAAACTGTATTTAAATTCATAACCTGAAATTCAGTGAACCATTAAATTGAGGTGATGCAAGGTTTTGATCCTACATACTAAATGATATGATAGATTAACACTATATTTTGGTAGAATATAGAATTGGTGACATATTATGGAGCTTTTGATATTATATTTTACTTAAGTTTTTAGTTAAATTTAGTTATACTAAATATGAATTGACATGTATAGACAAGTGAATCATTTTTTATAGAAGTGGATCATGCATTTCCTATGACCAGTAGATTGGGTCATGTTTTTTATTTTAGTACTAGATAATTGTTTTAGAGCATTGGAACATGTTTTTTATATGAGAAGTGGAACATGAGTTTTTCTGGGTAGTGGATCTTAAATTTTGTAGCGGATCATGTGTTTTATTTTAGAAGTGGATCATTTTTTTATAGTAGCGGATCATGAATTTTAGAGTAGTGGATCATGTATTTTAGATATTGGACTTGATTAACTAATCAAACGCCCTGTGATCCCAACATCGTGAGATGATGACTTCCAGATTCCCTTCAAGGGTGACCATTGATGATTTGCAGGTGGTGCTTCAGTTTTATCTTCTGTGTAAACTTCCCACCTCTAGGTATTGTCCACCCAAATTTCTATTTTTATGTATATAATGATTGATTGTATTCTTTTATGTTTTTCTTATATGATTATTTATAGGTACAAACCTGTTGGTCAACCATCGTACTAGCCTAACATTAATAGAAGGCAGAAACCAGGTGGGGGTTTGAAAATATTGTGTGGAATCCCTATTAAATTTCTTTTACATTAGGTATGTCAGCTGATGGACAATGTAAAATTAAAATAATGTATTTATTATTTATATAGATTCAATGTTGAATAAAATTGTGATATTGATTCTCATGCTACACCAAGATTTAATATATCTTCATATATATATTTTAATTCAATTTCTTGTTGTCATGTATTATAATGTGGTTGAAAGATCTTTTCTAAAGCTTCTTGGAATGGGTGAACGTATCTAATCAGTGATAAAAACTCTCGAAGCCCCTACACATACCCATTACTTTTCTCTATTCAGGTGATATTTAAGACCAACAACACGACACTATTGAGTTTCTTTGAAGGCTCAGTTCATGTTTTCATGCATGCTAAATATTCAACTGATTAATAGAACAACCTGTAAGAAGTTTATAAGTTTTTACATTTCTATTTATTATGTTTATTGATCTATTTTTATAATAGAAAAATCATCACTATCAACTGGTATGTATTCTACAAAAAATGAATCTATATAAACTAAATTAAGGGTTTTTTTAAATCTGTAGGTACATTTTTTCGCACTACTTATAACTGGTTTTCATTGAAACAAAATTTCTAGATCATTTTTCATTATTAACAATTACTATGAATCATGTAAGGTAACATAATACCTCTTAAATGTTGATAAAACTATGTTTATTCATGTTCTGTAATTGGTTTACTAAGAATTATGTACAGATTCAACAATAATGGAAGGAGAACTTAGCAAAGAAGAGTGAAAAAATGAAAAAATGTTTTAGCTGCAGTTCCAAGGTATACTACAGTTTGACCATTTCATATTTTTTTCAAATTTTATTTTTTCATTATTTTTCTATATTCAAAATTGTATTAGACTATGTAATTTACATTATGGTTAATTGAATATATTTACCACGTTTTCTGAATTAGCCCCTCAGATGGATACTGTATAAAAAATGTTCTATGTTTATTTGTTTTCTCTAATCCATATAATGTTTAAAACATCCATTTCATGTGGTTATTTCACATATTAGTTGAAAATGTTTATGTTACATATAATTTAAACATGTTTCTATTCTAATAGAATTTTATTTTCTTATATCTAGGACATATCTACTACACATATACTGGATAAACCAGTTATTTACAACATTATATCTATACATTCAACATAAAAACTTCAGAACTTTTTTTGTTCATTTGGATTAAAAACATTTTACAATATTTTTATAGATATTCACTTCTTTCAGAACTACCAATGCATTTAAATTGATTTTACAGATTAGTAAAACAATACACATACTGTTTTAACCTACATCACCAATTAACATAAGTTTACCAATGCTCTTTTTTGGATCCCACTTTGTGGACTATACGTGGTTTATTTCTACTTTCAAATTTTGAATTTTTCATTTTCAATAGGCATTAATAGGTATACCCATTTTTAAAGATTTTTTCCTATGCAGAAAAGTTAGTTAGAAGTTTTTGAAGATGAAGATCTGTACAATGTGACATGATAATTTGGTTACAATTTGCAACTTCACGTCACTATTAATGTGTGATACAGTTATACAAATACAAATATGAATATTCATGTTGTATTATTTGACAATCCTTTTGTCAATATGTTTTATATCTTCTCTTTTTATATATTTAATTTATGATTGTTAAATTCATTTTAATCTATTATTATTATAATTTTTTATATTTCACAATAAAAAACCATGTCTTTTCCAATGTGGCTAAAAAATATAGATTTGTGGTATTTATTTTCAATAAATTTTATGTTTGTTAATTTAATTTTATTTATTTGTTTATTTTACATCGATTTTAGTTGACTTTCTTTTTATTAAATTTTATTTGAACATTCTTTTGATGAATATTTTTTCTCAATATTTTGGGTTAGTGATATATATTCTGTTATTAATATATGATACTATGTTTTTCAATATAATCAGTTCATTTCCTTCTATTAATATATCTAGACGGGTGGGTATGTAACAGTGAATCAGAATGTAACACTTCGCCTCCCATCTTCATTATTATTTACTATTTCTAGGTAATGATATGGTAACTCTTTAATGTAGGTATCATTTCTTATTATGTTTTCAAATGTTGAGTAAAGTGTTAATTTTATTTGCTGATGAATATATATTTCTACATGTAAGGGTATCAACTATAGTTTTTCTCAAATACATGGATAGATGGAAGTAAGAAACCAAGATGAGGAATATGATTTGGTATGCCCCTACCCACTTAGTTGAGGCCAGTATCTAGGTTTTCGCTGGATCAATCCTAGGTAGTATCACCTTTCCTCATTCCTTTGCATCATTTTCTTAGTTGGTTCATTGGTGTGTTCTTTGGAAGACATGAAATTGGTTCCACTATGACCAGGACTTTGTCATGCTTTATGGAATGTTTCCTCGCCATCGAAGGTTGTAAATTTATATTTTACATCTTTCCTTGATTTTCATAATCACTAATTGCCTATGTTGGAACTATTATGTTTTAGTGGGTGAATTTATCCCCCCCCCCTCTCATCATTGAATCTATATTCATCCAGTTATAACCAAATGTCATACTATTTTATTCCATAAAACGTATTCTTGCTGATTCCATAAAACATAAATGCTTACATGTTACATTTTATTCATGGATTAATGTCTTATATAATTTATTCCATTACTTTTGAAGGATCCTTCTCTTATTTATGGCCAATTATTTTACTTCTTTCATATTCCAATATATTATAAGTTGATTTTATTAGAACATAATATGGAAATATTCTCAGTTAGTATCCTTATATTAATTTATCTATAATGATGGGTCTAAAGCATGGTTTCATATATGAACACCCCTAGCATCTTCATCATTATTTCCTAATGCTATGTAATGTAATTTACCTCTTATATAAAGGCTAACTATCTTATTATATGTGAACAAATTGATTAAATAGTTCATTTTATTTACTGATAAATATATATTTATGCATTTAACTGTGTCTACTAAATCAATTCTGAAATACCTGATGGATGGATGTTAGAAACCACAATGTAGAAGGTCAATTGGTAATCCCCTCTCCGCTATGATTTTTTTTCTTCTCAAATATTATATACACTATTTTTCCACTATGTAGTAACAGTATTAACTTATAACTCACTGTTTATGATTTATAATGGCTTAATATTTTATTCTTGGAAACTTCATTGACTAGGTTTTCTCAATATCAACAACGGATTTTTCTTCACAGGGAAATGTGGACCTATAAGTTAAATGTAGCTGAAAAATATGACAGAAACAGTGGAGAGATTACACTCATGTATACATAATCCTCCACAATTCCAATTATTTAAACATACGTGCACATTGTATGGTGCCATAAAATGTCTAAACATACATTCCTCTCAGGTATAAGAACATTCAAAATATTAAATTTTCCATAAACTTCAATAGTATAAAGTATTGTATACCTTAAACTCTTATATAAAAATTTATGCTTTAAATTATTTTTGTATATTTTTAATTTGAAAAATAGTTAAATTGATTCTGTATTGAATGATTTTTTTTTTAAAAATTAGTTGATCGATGTTTATCTTCTTTTTTGTATTTGTTGGGAAGAAATTTGTTTAACTTCTTATTCTTACAGCATAACTCAGTTGTTGAACACCTTTTTCGAGGTAAATCACTTTCAGTATTCATCCTCCCATGCATGTTGATAAAGACATAATGTCTACTAACTCAAATTTTTATGGCACAATTTTTTTATTATATTCATTTTTTTATCTTTTCACTTAATCCATTCCAGGAAATGGATTATGATTGAATCTTCTAGGGAGTTCTTCGCAATGAAAATCTAGAAAGGTTGAGGGAAAATAATGAGCTTAGTATAGAATAGCCCATGAAAGTTTTTTTGAATTACAATGTCATAGATTTGGCACTCGCACGTGAACACATACAACCAGACACACATACTAAAATAAATATTTACATGGAAGGATAAGATTGAGACATTGAACAGTGATTTTATAGAAAAATATGGGTTCCTAGAATAGGATCTATCATTTGTACTACAAGAATTGTCCAAAATAACATTTTCTATGTTTTTATTCATCTAGTTTTCATTTTACTCTAATGATATTGTTTTATTTTTTTGATTCAATTAGATTTTTTCAAGTATTATGAAGTGGTTGTTGACTCTTTCTTCATCAATTATTATACACCATTACTTTCTAATTAAATTTTTTTCAACATCACTATTTCTTCTCAAATTTTATAAATATTAATCTCTTATTAAAATAAAAACATGTAATTGAATATGTCATGCAATAGCACAGGTGAGTAATAGTTATTTACAATACAAGATTTATCACATTGAAGTCGTTGACCTATTCATTGTCCAATACCTTAGATGTTCCCCTCCAAGCCAATCATATACCCATGTTATTCCTTAATGAAGAATAGTTTGGGTCACTGAAAAATGCTCTTATGGTCATAACATAAGTATAATTATAATTATTGGTCTTTGAGTCTAAACATCATAGCTTTTCAGACAAAGGAAAAGGTCATCAGTGACCATGGTGTTGATACACACCTATCCTATGACCACACAAAACCATAACATGTCTTAATCATTCAAAAAATAAAAATAAATAAAATTCAATTTTTAAGATTATTTATTATCCACATAATCGTGGAATCCTTCATGTCATGTGATACATATTAAACTTTTAAAAATCCAAAGATAAATAAATATAGCACCTATATTATATTATCAAGGCATTACTCATTTAATACCCCGATTTAATTAGCATCAATTAGTTGATTACCAAAAATATATGGTAGTAAATGATCAATAGGTTCTTGATTTTGAAAATAAATAGAGGAGATACACCACTTAAATGAGAATAATATGGGAGGAAATATGAGGAATGTGGAACTGAAGATAATACAGGGTGTTGCATCAGCATATTCCCCTTGTTTTTTTCTCATACAACAATAGTTTCCAGTATAGTATTCATATTTCCCCATGTATCACTCTATATGGTATAAGATGAATAACTATATGATACTAGAAAAAATATGGTGAATTTAATTAGTTCGGACCTGAATGTGTGTAACATCTAAATGATAAGGTTCAATAAATAAATAGGTGTAGTAAAAAACAAAAATATGATAAATGATCTATGAATCTAATCATTGAAGAGACCCAAAATATGATGTTGGAGATAAATTATTAATATTAATGTCACCCTGTAAGAGTCTTATGTTGTTTTTAAATATGGTACCGATCATCCCTATGTACATTTGGCCCTTCAAGATTCTTCATCATATTAGATTTTTAAAAAATCAAAATTTCACTTTTCCCAAAATTTTCTCAAGTATATAATGTGTTTTAGGTTTTTATATTAGGGAAATATAAGTATAAAACCTCAAAAAAACAAAATATATATGTGTTTTAACTAAATAATGAACTCTTTTATAAGGATAACTTTGTAAATATCAGGGATCATATAGACAAATTTCTAAAAATAAATAGAACATAGATTTTCAATGTAATTTGGAGAAACTATGAGTATAAAGAGGGAAAATGGGAACATGAGGATAAAATGATATAAAAGAACCACCATATATATTCAATTGAAGATAAATGTTGAAATATCAAGGATTTTTTTAAGAGGGGTTGAATGTAAAGTCATAAAATTTTTAAAATTCACATGGAAAAATATGATTAGTAAGAATGGAACCTAATAATCATGGTCATGAGAAGATGTGGCACCCCATAGGGTTAATCCAATCTATTATTTGATAGTTACTCTTACATATATTTGTTACTAATATTGATATGAATGAAAACTGGATACTTTAAGTTGACTCAAGGGATAAGGAAGTGAGACCTCATATTTACTATTCCTTTTATCCTCTCTAAAAAAATCATTAATATTAATATTAATATAGATATTAATAAAGTGTATATTTACCCTTTTAATGAAAAATATTTTTTCACTAGTGTTTCCCACATCATTTTTGGAGATAATATTATGTTTTAATACAATTTTAGTCATTAATATATATGTAACATCATAAAAATCACAAATTATTTCTATGTGTGGAGTTTTCATCTCATTATTTCCAGAATGTAAAGTGTTTACATCTATAAGAATTTCATGAACAATCATTATTCATGTATTGAAATCTAGATGCATTTTTCAAGTGGAGTTTTCCTTGTAACCCACACGGGTGCTCCAAATTCAACTATATTTATTCATGTCCATTTATATAATAGTATTGTTGATATAATTAATAGGTAGATTAGACAATATAAATGGATGTTTTTATTATTATATAATAATGGTTACCCTTATAAAAATAATTCTGTTCTTAATTCACATAAAATTCAATTCTATAATGAATGTGCCTAATTCCATTATAATTAAAAATAAAATAGACTCAAATAACTTCTTATGGTATTCTCATTAGGTTTTTAGAAGTTAACGAATGATATGAGTGACTTTTTCTATGACTATTGAAGAAGGAGGAATCAATATTCAATGCATTAGAGTAACCATGCATTCTATGTTAGTAAAGCTATCATGGGATCCGCTAGAGGCGAAATATCATTGGGATTTTTTAACTAAAACCATGAATAAAAACTATTTATATGTTCAAGTTGTTGTTCAAAATTATTCATCCTTTCACTACTTTAGTTTATATGAACCACTCAAAATCCTAAAATTTAATTCAACGTGGATAATTGGTAATGGAAATATATGATTCTATGATGGAAATTGTTCAATATTTTTTTCCTACTTCCCTGGTTTTTTGTGTCACTCCTTGGATTTTAAAGAGGAAATTATTTATCCTCATTTTCTCACCATAATGTTAAATGAAGATAATTTTTTTGACTAAAACAACAAATTTGAAGATGTTTCAAGTTGGTGTTTGTTTACAACTTCGTTATTAGGAAGTTTTAACTCATCAGAATATGGATGCATCATCTATGTACAACATGGAATGAATTAATGGGATAGGGTTCTCAAGAGCTTCTTTACTCCTATCACGTTTGACTTCAATGATTTTCATATCAGACATAAATACATTCCTACTAATAATAATATTCATTGGAAAGGAATACACCTAGAATCCAAGTTCTCCATTAATTTAAAAATAAAAAAGAGAAATTTAATTTTATCTCTTTAAAGAGGATGAGTGAGATTTATTCCTTAATCACCTCCTAGATTGTCTACAATGAATTTATATGTTCCTCAAATCAATTAATGATTTCATTTCCACCTTGCTTTGTGATTTTGAATTTTCATTCTTTGATTCCCCCACATATAGTGTTCTTTTTAATTCTAGGTGTTTGATGTTATGGGAAGCTAGAAATGGGGTTCAACAACAATGTTCATGGGATATTTATTTTCACATGAATGTTAATGTGTATCTCTATGTTCAATAAATTAACCCTGTAAATATTTCATATATCTCTCCCCTTCACTCATGAGCACAAAGAAATTCTTTGGTTGGTTGTTTGATATTGGATCAGAATTGGATGGTGACATGTAAGAAACTAGGAGAAGGTCTCAATCTCAACATGGATAACACATGTGATCTTGGTTTCATGGGAAAATATATCTTTTTAACGATGATCATGGGTCTGTTTATTAGGAATTTAATGATTACTATGGATAAATTTATCACCTCATTATAAAGAATCAATTAATTCTTAAGGGACTCCACTAATACAGGTTATATGATATCACACTTCTAGACATGTAATTGGATTTTTCCCTCTTGATTATGTTCTTGTCTGGCCTAAAATCAATGTACTTTTTCATTGAGTATTTTATTTGAGGATTCAATAGTATAATTGGGAGGAATATTGAAATAATCTATACTTGTTGAGAGGGGAAAAAGGAATTATATATTCTAATATCTAAATATTACCCCAATAATCATCTCTTAGTATCTTGTAAAAAATTAATTTCCCTGAAAATTATAATATGTTATTTGAGGGTATTCCCCTGGTTTTCACTATTTTAGACCTCCACGACCTCTTTTTTCCTAGTCTCAACACCTCATAAAAGTAAATGAATGGTGATGAGTTAGTTTAAATCACATGAATCAATAATAAAAAGTTGAACTAATTTATTTTTTCAATATTGGACATTAAATATGAAGGTTAAATATATAAGTTAAAATTAAAATTAGATCAACTGTACATAAACATAAGTAAAATACATAACTAATAATTGAAATTATGATTCATCACGGTCTCATAGAAATATCATATCCATAAAAAACAATAAAAAGATAATATAAAATTATAAATATGAATATAATTTGACAAAAAATATAGACTGCCATGAGTGAAAACTAAATGAAAAGTAAATAAAGGAAATAAAAGGTATTTATAGTATGTATAAAGACAACATGCCTATTTAGGATGAATCTTGAAATTAAATTCATTAAGGATATAACATTAAATTAACTATCTAGAGGATATATATTAATATTATATATGTCCATAATTATTTATTCTATCATAATGAATTCATTTATTCATATTTAATGTGATTATTAGATTATTTTGAATATAAATGTTTATGTTTTCAATCTCGTGTGATTTTTTATATGGAATTAATAGATCATCATTTATTGCTTCCATATTATACCCAAGTTACCTATTCAAATGGAATGTATTTAAGTTACATATCATTCCATGTTGTTTATACTTATTGATTTAGGATATCTTCTACTATTCTTAACTATTATTGAGCATTTGAGCTCACCTTTATTTTTTTCTTTTCATTGCGATCCCAAGAAATGTACTATGTTCGATATTTATGGATATTCTAGAGGTTTTAATTTTATTCATGAAAAAAATAATGTTGTAGTTTTTGTTTTCAAATATCCTTTCAGTTTCAATTATGTATCCATTTTACTGAGACTAATAAACTATTTGTTCCTTCAAGATGTGGTTTTTTGTATCTTATGCCAATGTAATCACACATGCACTAACTCTGGGATACTATGTTTATGATAATTATTTTCGGTATTAGAAGAATTTTAGTATAAAATAGGGGAACTATATTTAGGAAAATATAGATAAAGGAACATAAACATATAATTGTTTTGAGGATAAGTAATGAAGAACATCTTAATGTTTTGGTAAGTTATCGATTTTTTGGTTTTTCCATGAAATATATATCTGTTTGAATACTATAAGTTTAAGTGGTTCTAGAGTAGATATAATTAGGTGTACTAACATTGAAATGGGTTTGTTGGACTTTAGCGGTTGAAAAAATGGTGCATGAGAATGAGCCTTACTATCCACCTTGTTTAACACTCTGAGGGGATATTCGTAGGATAATCTGAATTTTCATTAAATAAAATTTTGAAGGATTCGAAAATAAATATATCCCAAAAAAAAATAGTTTATGATTATAATATTTATAACGTATGAATTCTCACTATAATATGTTTTATACCATATTTGTAATTATACATTTTCTTTTAAAATTAATAATTTTATGAGCTAATATAGTATTTTCCATTATTCTGAGATGATACCTAGAAGAAAGAAGGGTATCAATACTCATAGAAAATTAACATATTTCCGAGCTGAGGAAGCTAATATAAATATCATTATAAATAATAATTTTATGGATATATTAGGGAAACATAATAATGTTATAAAAAATAATCATTCCTGAATGGGAAAACTAGTTCCACGATGATATTTTCTTTTATTTTATCACTTTATGCGATAGAGGGCCCCATAATTTAGGGGGACTAACGATCCAATGGTAGTTGATAAATTTATTAAGTCTATAGATAATATATTTATTTTATTAGGATGTGGTGAAAAGGAAAATATTACAATTGTAGTGTATTGTAACATATAGAGTGATGATCAATAGTTGTATCTTATCCATAATACTACGGAGGAAATGGAAAAAGAATTCATGGAATGAAAATATTATAAGAAGAAATTATTGGAAAAATAATTCCCTTTTGAGGTACAAACTGAGATAAATATAATTTCTATATCTTAATTTAAAAGGATGGAAAAAAGTGTTTTGAAGTATAAAATTACCTTAAAAGGTTATCTATGTATAATATATATTACATACACTCCATGGAGTGCATGATTGACCATTTATTTGAAGCTCTTAGGCTATGTATATGAAGGGAACTGGTCTATCTAGCCTTTTCTTCAAATGATGAAAAAGGTTCACGTGCTACAAAGATAGAGAAATAATTCTCCAAGTAATAGGGATTAAAATTTAAGAATTAAAATAAGAGTATGGTAGATAAAAAATAGATAAATAGAAGAAGGAAAATAATTATTTTCCCACATGTGATAACTATGTAATGAATCTCCATGGTAAAATCTTGATGGGATTTGGTGTTTGTTATAATTGTGCAGAATATGGTCACTGGGAAACATAATAAAAATCGATGAAATAAAAAACTACTAATCAATGATTAAACTATTGGTAAAAAAGGAACTATGAAAATAAATTCCCCAAGCATCAAGGGAAATACCTCAAAATAAGATAAGGGATAAAGGTAAATCTTATGATGTTGATTCAACCTAAGTAGAGTGATTAATGTTATTTTGTATTTTGATTAAATAAAAAAAATTATTTTTTATGATATTCTCATCATAAATATTACTAAATATATAATGATTATATTGTAACACTTTTTCATTAAGGATTGAGATTATATTTTGAATGATACTTATTAAAAAGAAAAGTGATTCATTAGAAAGTTAAAATTATTTTCAAAAAAAATGATTAATGTAAATATGATCATTAAAATGTATATGGTGTTGGGATAAAAATTTTGGTATAAATAAATGATTGATATGGATAAATAAAATTAAAAAGTACTAAATACATTAGAACTGATAAATATTATCTGAAAATGTAGTTTATGATATCATTTATATAGTTAATAAAAATTATCGATTAAAGGAATATATCCAATAATCATGGGGTTATTTAAATAATAAGGAATCATTTATGTTTTCACCAAGGCTTTATAGTATTTTAGTTTATTACCATGTTTCAAGAAAATATGTGATGAAGTTATTCACATGTTTGTTATGTAACGATTAATAGCTACCTCATGTTGTTTTAGGGATTAATGATATGTTTTTTTTTTGAAATTCAATGACCGTATTTATAAATTTTTTGATCTTAATATTTTGGAAGTTTTATAATGTTAACTATTTATGAAATGGATTGATTTAAAATTTGGATGTAGTTTTTGAGATTAATGTATTACTTCACCATATAAAGATTTATTCATATTGGATAACGTATGAATGCCATATTAGTTTTAAAAAATAAATAGAAAGATAATGACATAATTGTGACTCATTTATAGATCTTAAAATATGTTAAAAGTATATTTTAGTGTTTCAAGCATAAAAAATTATTTTTGGATATTTATTTCTTGGAGTAAGCGATGGATTGGAAATTAACCATGGAACAACAAAAGAATGAGATTGTTCTTTTGAAATAGAATGAAATGAAGTAAGTATATCTTATCATAAATGTTAATATAGTTTGGAAAATTAACCTTGAAATAATATTTTATCCTATTAACATCATTTATAATGATATCAATTTTCCTGTTTACACCTATTTGGTTTATGGTTTTTTGGGCATTAATCTTCTCTTGATCACACACTTTCTTGTGATCAATGGCCTCTATTAATCCTCATTAATCCTTGGGTATTAGTGTATTCTCCAATTTAATTAATATAATATCCAAACTATGTTAATATAATTGGAAAAATCAATTATGTGATTATTTAATATTACCTTGTACTATCCTTTCTCTCTTATTAAGAGGATATTTTGTAAACAATTTTATGATGTGTTTTTAGGTTCAAAAATAATATTTTTAAATGTAAAACCCAGGATTATTGAGATCAAGATTTAAATATGAGGAATAAATTCATTTAATTTGGGGATAATGTAACCCCAAAACTTTTCCACATATTTATTTTAGAATAAATATAATTTCATTGATAGATTGGGATGAATGAAACACTGTATTTAAACAAAACAAGCCTTAGTCATGTTTGTGCATTAAATTTAAAATTAATTTTTTTTCACTTTTGGAAATTTATTTTTTAAAACAATCTTTAATTTCATATCTGAATATCAGAATTATCATAGGGTGAATTTTTTTTTATTTTTCTGAAATGTTTTATTTTTCGGTGATTAGTAAAAAATATGAAATTTTAATTTAATGATTTTATTTAGTTTAAATAATTCATAATTATAAATTGTATTTTTAATTGCTTTTAAATTAAAATATTTTCAATTTAATATCAATTAATCCTATTTATGTAATTGGAATCATTTTAATATTGAATTTGGATATGAAAATTTCATAAACATTTTAACATTTTATTTTTAAAAACCAGCTTTCTTGTCGCATCTATGGGATTAATTTAAATTAGATTTTGAATCATATTTGAGTTAAATTTGTAAATATAAATTCATTATTTGGAATAAGAATAATAAATATTATCTAATGAGGTATAATTAATTTTTAACGAAATTTAATAGTGAAATTTGTAAAAATAAATTACTAGGGTTAATGTAAAATTTTTCTTATTGGGGAGTAAAACTAAGAAGAAAAGGGTTTAAATGACCCACCAATTTTTACAACACTAATTTTCTAGCCATATTTATAACATCATGACCTTATGATATATTATTTTGTTTTTTTTGTATCCTTTCCCCAAAAGTGACCAATATAATAAGTTATGTATAAAAAAAGACAGAAAGAAACCCATCTTCCTTTTAATATCTATAAATCATTGGGATAGGGAAAAAAAAAAACAGGCTAGGTTATGAATATAATTTCTAAATATAAATTATTTTCTCAAGAAGATAATTTATTTTATTTTTTTAGATAAAATAGTTACTTAATATTCTTATGAAACTCCAAAACAATAATTATTTAGTTGAAAATAAAATAAAATAAATAATACTAAAAATATTAAAAGTGAATTAAATTTAATAAATTACTGTGTTATATTATTATTTTTATTAATATATCATGTCAAATATTTTTTAAAAGTAATATATTCGAATTAAATATTTTTCTTTATATTTTGTATTCTAATTAAATGAATAATGTAAAAATTGACAATAATGTTATTTTATAATAAATTCTATTTTATTAAATTATTTAAAATTTATAAAATTCATATATTAGACAAATTTATTCATAAATGTAAATAAATATAAAATATTTTTAACTAATAGACATATATTACTTTCATATTGACTATATTTACCCCTAAATAGTAAAAAACTCAGTTAGTGTGCTTAAGGTTCAAACGCTGCTTTGGCAATTAAATGCATTTGTGTTAAAACAAATTTTCAAAATATATAAGATTTTTTTGATAAATTATAATTCATATTTATTATTATTAAATCAAAATTAAATAATAATTCTCACTTATATTTTTTTAAGGATAAATTATCTTGGATTGTAAACTTGTTAATGTAGTCAGAAACTAAAAAGGAAAAGGTTGTGTAACTTAAATGTTAAGAAAACAAACATTTAAAATAAGGGTTTTTTGGTTTTTTGTATGTTTTTATCAACCACTAATCTATGAATCACTTTAATTGTCACAATTTCTACCAATTTAGGTAAGTTTGACATCCTAATAGTGAATACTTTTAGGTATTTACAAAAATGCAACTCATCGTCATCTATAAAAGGGAACTCACTCCCCTCACTTCTACACACCTCTGAATACTTTTTCCCTAAAAAAACCCAAATCACTTAAGAAATTTTGTAAAATCATCCTATAATTATTATTTTAAGATGAAATACAATCTAGGAATGAATTGTTATAGAAATAAAGAGGATTCTTGAAGAATAGGAAAAGTTATTCAACAAGAATTTTTATTTTATTTCTTTCTCAAACTCCTTAAATTATTATAAAACTAGGATGATATAATACAATTCATATAATTAAATAAAATAAGATGTATTTATAATATTTTAAAGGAATTAAACCATCTATATTTAAATTAAATGGGTTATAAAATCATCATCTGTGGGTACGGAGGACTACCGCCTCACAAACTGATGACATTCGTTATTCCATTACAACCATTCATAGTCAGATATGATGATGGATATAAATTATATATATATAATATTTTTAATGTATTTATAAGTATTGACTCATTATATAATATATATATATATATATATTACCTTTAATTATGTATGAGATACGATAACGTCTCTTGTGTGTATGACAGACTAATGCCTCATAAAGCAATGTGATTCCTCTTTAACTAACGCTTCACATTTAAGGTGATAAGGATAATGTTAATTATTTTATGTGATATAAATGAAATAATTATGATATTCATGAAATATTTATCATTATTTAAATATTATATATATCATTTTATTTCTTACCTTTTCTCTCTCTTAAAGATGATAACATTGTTCATGTACATGTGGACTACCGCCTTCATGAATTGATGTTACTCTCTTTTCATCACCACAAAACAGGTATGATATATATATATAAGTATAAAATAGTGTATATAGTATATTATTATAATTCAAAAAATATTATATATTATACAACTTAGTTCTATATTTATCATTGATTAATGGAAGTGTCACTCATGCGTACGTACGACCTACCGTCTCCATGATCGTAATATACTTAATTTTTCATAACCACCAATAATGATTGGTTTTAAATGTATAATTGATGAATAAATATGATAATTATTTCATTATTATTATTCTTGAGATGATATAACTATATAATATGTGCATGAATTAGATCATTCATGAAAACACTAGCATGAGAAAACAAGGAAATTTGCACCCAAAACAATAAAAATATTGATAGATTATTAATGAATGAGTAATAAGATATTATAAAAAGAATTGTATATAATATTATAAATATTAATATAATTCTTTTATAAGTTAATTACATGTTCAAAACCACTATAAAAGAGGTCAAATAACATTCAATCAAACATAAGTCTGAGGTAAAGGATTTGTAACACCATAATAATGTTCGAAATATTTTTTTCTAATTAATTTAAACTTTTTAAAAAAATTCATTTCACACAATAATAAATATAACTTATGTTATTTGAAAGAACTAGTTTTTACTAGCATTATATGATATATAAATTGAATCTTGTACTATAATAAACACTTATATTATCTTTTATTACATAAAACACTGTGTTTGTCTTATGTTCCACACAATACAATGATCATTCGATAGATTATGTTATTTGCAAGTCCAAGGTTTACCCAACTACAATTACTATTATTAAATTTTTTTATAGTTTTCGCATATCTAATAGAATGAATGTTATTATTAAGATTAATTTAATTACAAAAACCCAGTTTACATATGTATACAAGAATAAATATTTTGTGCCCAATTAACTAGAAATGAAAATAAAATCCTTTTTAAAATATAGCAAATATTTTACTGGAAAACAATATTTATGAAATTAAAAAAGTTTTACCTCAATAAAATAATTAAACAACTTTTTATACAAGATTATAATGAAATATATATATGTATATAATATATTTATTCAACTATATAAATTTCATGTTATTTTTTTCAAGATAAGAGGTAAGAATAAATCAAATTTTACATGTAAAAATGTGTATTTTTCTAAAAGGTAATTTTACAATATTTTAATGGTTCACCTATTTTAAATATAATTTTTGGGAATTTTAAAATTTTTATTTCACAAAATAAAAATCATTTATTAAATTAGAATATCAAAAATCACTTTGAGTTAATTTTTCGTATTTTTATGAGATGTTTTATTTTTCAATGAATACTTAAAAACACTGAATTTTAAATGAAAATTAAATTTTTCCTAATTTAATTATAATGTTAAATTATATTTTAAATTTTTTATAATTTCTATTTACAAAAATTATACAAAATTTAATACAATTTAGGCTGTTGTAATTAATTTTAAATTCGAATTGGATATAAAAATATTTCAAACTTGTTAACATTTTCACATTAAAAATATGTTATATCATCCCATCTATAGGATTAATTTTAAATTAATTATGTCCCCATATGTGTTAATAATTTGGAAAATTCAATTATATATTTTGAATAAACATAATTTATAATTTATATAATGTTAAACATAGTTGTGACCAAAAATATTCATGAATGTAATTAAAATTAATTTCAATGATTAAGGTAAAAATGAGTTTACTTAGTGGTTAATCATTAACATAAGAGGCCAAATAAAATCGAAACATGTAAAAAAATACATATATAAGAAATATTTCGACCATATAATCCATTTTATAAAACATTTCTATGATTGGAGGAATATTATGTAATGAATTCCTCACATTAGTGTTTACCATTTTATATTTACAAGAATGTCACTCCTCCTCCACTATAAAAGGGCGCTCAACCCCACCACCCACATTTCTTCACACATATCAGTACAATTGAATAATGAAAAACCGTACCAAATAATATACAAAATGACCTCATATAATCCTAGAAACCTCACTTTTGGCATAAATCCATCCATGTAATCCCATTTTTGAAAACTATAAGGAGTTTCCCAAAGAAGAGGTAACATTATTAAACAAAGAATTAGGTTTTAATTCTTAATAAAACCCTTAAATTATTCTTATGTAAATATTATATAATAAACTTATTATAATAATTATGATTCCATTTTTTATGTTAATTTAATTACCTATACCTTCACACACTTCCATAAAATGGGATATGCAATCATCATTTGTGTATACGGTGGACTACCTCCTCACAAACTATGGTTGTTTTTTCTTTAATTACCACCTTAAAAGGTTGTTAATAATAATTAAATTATTATTTTTGTATTATAAATATTATATTTATGATGTCATTATGATTATATAATTATTTTATTACACAAACCATCATGCTTTCCATTTTGTGAGAATACGATAACTTCAATTGTGGATGTGTGGAATTCCCCCTCCACTAAGTGATGCGATTCATTAACACTTTAAAATGAATGTATTAAAGATGGGTTTAGTAAATTTATGTAATAAATATGACATAATGATTCTATTTTAATTATAATTTATATATATATATATGTAATTTCCTTTCTTTTATTCAATACGACAAGAAATTGGAAACAACATTTATGCATACATATGGCCTATAGTCTCCATGAATAATGTATGACATTTAATATTTTATATAATAAATATTATGATAAATAATTATATACTGAATAATTTACTCATGATCTAAGTAAGAGGATCTAGAGTAAAAATTCAAAACATATACAACAATCATAGCAGATATTACCTGAAATGTAACATTAACATGGAATTTTTAATAAATATGTCCTACGAAGTCATAATAAAATAATATATGGTATGATATATAATAATATGTTTGTATACTAGATTTATAATAAAATTAAATTTATTATATATGCTTTTTTTACATGTTCGAATACATTCAACACTTAAGTTAACAGTTTTCTCGACTCAGTTTTATTTTTTTGAGATATATACTATATTCCCCACTTATTCCTGTTGTCTGGTGTATATACTACCCTATTTGATGTTATATTATGAATTTAAACTATTTAATGATATTTAATGTTTCAATTTATTTTATTCTTCAATGGACCTCATGATTAAAATGTTACTCATGTGGTAAGTGGATTTCAAGTCTCACTTTTATTTTTGTATGACCTATTAAATATTCACCACTAGTTTATTTTTTGTATTGTATATACAAAATATGAATGTATTTTATGATTATTATACATTAATTTATATCTATTTACATGTCTACTTTATTATCTATCTTTCATAAGGTTATAGTTCAAAATTTAATAAATCAGAAAGGTTATTTTGTCTCAATTTTCTTTCTTTGAGACAAATGTTCTGTTATACAGCTATATTTTTTTATAAGGTGTATATATTATCATTTGACTTGTTTTATCATAAATATAGTTATTTTAATGTTATTTTATATTTATTTATTTTAATTATGTCATGTGTATTATGATTCTAGGTTTTCAAAGTGATAATAATTTATTGCTATAATCTCATCACTTATTGGGATTGTTTAGGATTATGCATCCATTGATAAAATATTATGATACTACCCTAAAGAGTTCTCATGAGTTTTATTCTACTATATATATTCATTTTTAATCCAATTAATTGTAAAATTTATCAATTTTTGGTACTTAATATAATCAATAAATAGTTTTGTTAATAAAATCCAAACTTATTTCTATCCTTGTTCGGAAATACACGTTCCTTAAAAAATGTTTTCTATTAATGTTTTAAAACAATATTAACATGAATTTTAAAGATAATTTTTAAGGAAAATGATTTTAAAAATGTGTTATGTTTTAAAATGTGTTTCAAATGGTTCTCAAAGCTTCCTTTATAAGCTTTTAAGACTATTTTAAAACAAAATGGTTTCCAAAAAGTTTTATGTTTTATCAAATATTTTACAAAGAGAAAATGATATTTTCCTCATTAAATTTATTAAATAATATTTAAAACTTATTTTCCATATAAGACAACATCCCCAGATGTTACCCACTCATTACTAGAGATATTATCCAAAAATATAATTTATATTATCTCTGTAGTAGTTTATGTTTTTTTGTAATAATTTTTATGAAACATGTTTCTCTTCCATAAGTTATATGATTTTGAAACACACTTATTTTAATGGGTTATTATATGATGAAATTATTATTAAACCTATATATTTTACACCGATTATGATATTATGAAATTTTTAGGATGCTAATTTATTTTCATGGGTTATGATATTATATCCATGAAACCCATCTCTTTTTATGGGTCATGACATGATGAATGTTATATTATCTTGTGGAACATGTTTTTATGGTTTTATTTTGTTATGGGTGGGACCTATATCTCCCTATAATGAAATGGGTAATGATAAATTTTCAATGATCTCAAAGGGTTCATGGGTGGGTTTCCTAGTCCCATAACAAGAGGGTATACAAGAGGATATCATAACCCCAAAACTAGAGGGTATACCAGAGGGCATTCCAAGATTGAGGCAAGAGGGTATAAAAGAGGAAATCCAAATATTATAACAAGAGGTTAAATGGGAGGGAATCCCAAGCCTATAAAATAGAGTATATAGGAGGGAATCTGAAGACCATAAAAATATAGTACATGGGAGGGAATCCCAAGCCAGTAACAAGTGGGTACACGAGAGGGAATATAAAGAACCTAAAAAGAAGTACATGGGAGGGAATACCCATCCAAAACAAGAGGGTATACATGAGGAATTATCAATCCTCAAGCAGGTACATAGGTGATTAACCGAATACTAAGATTTAATGATGTTCTTTGCATATATAATTGATGTAATTTTTTTATGATTATGTGTATGCCACAATAACATGTCTTATTACTACATTATGCCCTCATGGATTATCCTCTTAATCCTTTTATAATTCATTTCCTATAATGGGATAATATTTATTCCATGATTCTTTATTATGATCTTTTCTTTTCTGGGTATGATATAATAAATTTATCATTATTATCTCACACCCTTATATCCATGTTATGATTATGTATCTCCATTAGGTACCCTTATTGATCATATGAGACCACACTTTATAATGTTTACTTTTTCAAGGTTATAAATAATGGTTTCAATTATGAGTTTTAAATGGGAATATAATTGAGTGAATCATTGAAGATATATCACCAATATTAGAATTTTTTGTTCTATGTTTCCAAATATAGTTAACCATTATGGTCCTAGGGCATGTACTTTTGTAATGTGATGAATATTCATCTAAACTGATGTAACATCCATATATGTTAATCCTAGATCACTGTAGTTAGAATAAAAGGAAATGTTTCAACAAAATTTGGAAAATAGGATGATAAAACATTAGTTACATCTATAGGGATATTTCTATGTATATGTCAAGGGATGTGTCTAAGGATAACTATATGGACAAGTTAATGTTTAGGAAAATGCCCTCTAATTTTGTAAAAGGATATAGTGAGTGTTTTCTAAAAATAAATCCCTTGGTGGATACTATAAGTGGTGTTTTCTCTAGTAATGATATACTTAGGTGTAACAACCGAAAAATCACTATATTGATCAAAATATGATCAGAAATTGGCGCACGACATCTGGCCTTACTGCATGCCAGGTTTGACATTCCTAGGGATATGAATTGGGAATTCACAAACACTTTATGAACCATCATGAAGGATTTAAATAGAACATGAATACGAATAAACTTAGAAAAGCTTTAGGTTTCATAGATTAAAGATGTATCTATTAAGATTTAGACATCCTATAAATATGTTTTCATGATTGTGAGGTTCTCTCCAATGATAAGTGTTTATCACACTATTGTTTATAGTTTTAGCCAATTTTTATAACATAAATGAGTTTTTTTATTAAGGAATAAAAATAAAAATGCTATAATGTTCCTCCTAATAAACTAAATGCTATGTTATATGGAGTAAAAACCTTATTACTATGATCACACAGCATTTTCAATCCCTTAATTGTGTTGAGTTTATAAATAAAAAATAAATGGATTAATATTTTATAGAATACTTGTTAAAGAAAATCCACCTTTTTTATTGGAATGACTAACCCAATAGTTACTGAGAAATGGATTTATACCATTGAAAATATATTTTCCATTATCCATTTTCTGTATATGAAAAGGTTTTGTAAGGAACTTATTTCTTGGAGTGTGAAGATAATGAGTGGTTAACATTATCAAGAATATGAGGCAAAAAATAAAATTGTATCAATGGATTGGGAAGAGTTCTAGAACTTATTTTTCAGTAAGTACCTTCCTCTTATACTTCTTAAGAAAAGGAAGAATGATTTTTCTCAAAAATATCACGGTTATGATAAGAAAATAAGGATATAATTCAAATGAAACTCTAAAAAATATGGAGATAAGAATATTATATTTACTTTATGCTCAAAGTTTAAGGGATCATAGAGAAAATTATCTTAGGGGAATTTCTAAATGTTTTAAATGTGATAATAAAGGTCATAAAGTTGGTGAATTCTAAGTTAATGGGAATAAATAGATTTCTCTAAAGAATATAGCTCGTACAATTTAGTGTCTCAAATATAAAGAGTATAGGAATTATTCTAGATAGTGAATTAAACCAAAGGTTAATGATGATGATCAACATAATCAACCTCTTAATACGAGGGATTAATGTAATGTTTTTGCAATCACAATGGATGAATTCAATCAAAATAATGAGGGAAAACTTATCCTCTCATTCTATGTTTTGTAGATTTATGTTTAATTTTATATGAATATGCACCTGGAAAGTTTTATTGTTCATACTCTAGTAAAATATTTTGTTAATACCTCACTTTACATGGATTCTGGAATAGTTAAATAACATATGATTTTATATCAGTACAGAGGTGAACCCCTGTTTCCAATGATTTTTTTCATATAAGATAAGAGATTATTTAAGGAATTTAGGGTTAATTTTGTTTCTTAATGGTTACAAGGTTAACCATTTATGGAATGGTTTATGTTAATCTTTGGATGAAGTTTTAGAGATTAATTTATTATATATCCATATGAGGATTTATGCTTTTTGAATAACTTTTGTAGACTATTTTGTTTTGATAAAGATAGATGAAAGGATATATCATTTGATTTATGGATATCGTGGTGTGCTAATTTTATAGGAATAAAAAATTCATCATTATTTCTTGGAATAATATAGGTAGTGGATATTTATCATGGAAAAAATAATGATATTGTGACGAAATCAAGTAATAATATATTTTCATGGAAATTATTCAACTTTTTGAAAAGGTTCTTAAAAATTTTTATCTCATTATTATAATTTTCTATGTTATCAATGACCTATTTAAATCCACTTATGTTTATGGAATTATGATCATTAACTTTTTCCTGACCATGTTATCTATCACTCTATATCAAAAACCTAATATCTAGATTTCACTTACATTTTCCTGTTTATACATTCCACATATGTTCTCTTATGTGATAACCTAGTTATGAGTTACTTTTTTAACTATTATTTTTCCAACATTCCTTTTTTAGAAGAAGTTTTATTATTCATTTTTATGATGTTGGATTCTATGAAATTAATTTTATAGTATTAAACCTTTGATGACCCAAACTAATTTTAAGGGTTAAATTCATTTTAAGTGGTGTATAATGTAAAACCCCATGATTTTGTGAGATATGTTTTTTTAATTAACATGATATTTTAGATATTTTTCATTTCACACAAACTGAATATAGATTGTGTTTTATGAAAGCATAATATTTTTATTGTGTTACAAAAAACACCATGTTAATATTTCACTACATCAATCACTTAAATATTTTTTCACTACATACATAACTATATTTGTCTTGTGTTACACATAATGTCGAGTTCCTTTGACAGCATTCGTTATACACAAGACCTATTTTACCAAACTATAAAAATTATTATTAAAATATAAATTATATTTATTAACTAGTCATTGGAATGTAATTTATGAATAATATTAATTAAATTATGAAAACATGTTTTACACATGAAGATAAGAATAAATATTTTGTGACTAAATAACTACAAACGAAAATAAAACCCTTTTGAAAATATAGGAAATGTTTTTCTAAAAAACTATATTTATGAGAAAAAACATGTTTTACCTCAATAAATTAAATAATACTCCTTTTATAGATGATTTTTAAGTGGTATTTATATATATTATATTTACTCAGCTATTTAAAATTCATCTTATGTTCATTCTAGGAAAGAGATTAGAATAAATCCAATTTTATAAAAAAATATGTGTGTTTTTAAAGTTATTTTCACTTCCATTTAATGGTGCACCTATTTTAAATATAATTACTGAAATTTTTTAATTTTAATTAGAAAAAAATAATCATTTCTGAAAGTAGAATATAAATGTTTACTTTGGGTGAATTTTTGGTATTTTTCTAAGAAGTCTCATTTTTATGAATAGTGAAAATCACTATATTTTAGTTGAAAACTACATTTTCATCCATATATTTCAAAAATATTTTAATTTTTTTAACATATATTTATGTCAATTATATTTCTATTAATATATTTATGGTCTTTGGAATCAATTTAACAATGAAATTGGATATAAAAACATCACAAATGTTTGATCATTTTCACATTAAAAGCTTGTTGTTTCATCCCATTTATGATATTATTTTTAATTAATTTATGTCACTTATATGTTTAGAATTTTGAAAAATGGATTTATTATTTTGAATATGAATAATTTAAAATTTATATTATGTTAAACATAGTTTTTTATAATAAAAATATTACTTAATGTAATTAAAATAAATTACAATGATTAAGGTAAAAATGAGTTTACTTAGATGTTAAAATTTAAATTAACGGGACTAGTAATGTAGAAAATTATAAAAAATAAATTAAATAGACATATTTAGACCATATAATCTATTTTATTGAAATTTTAACATCATTGGAGACAGATGAAGAAATAGATACGTCACAATAGTGTTTACCTTTTTATATTTACAAGAATGTCACTCCTACTCCATTTTAAAAGGGAACTAACCCCACCCCCCCCCCACCCCCAGTTCTTCACACCACTCGATCCCTTTGTATCATCCAATAAATGTGAAAATATTCACCCATATAACCTCTTATCATCCTAAAAGCTTCATTTTAGAAATAAATCCAACCAAAGAATCCCTTTGGTGTGAACTAAAAGGAGTTACCCAAATAAGATGTAACATTCTTCAATGAGTACTTTTGTTCTAATTATTTATCCATCACATCAACTAAATTAATGTAAATATTATATAATAACCTCACTATATTCAATATACTAAGATCTATTTATGGTTATTCACTATACATTTGCACAATTCTATCAAATGTGATATGTGATCATCGTTTGTATGTACAATGGTCTACTGCCTCACAAACTAATATACTTCGTTCTTCCATTACCACTATTCAAGGTTATGAATAAGGATGAAAATATATATTTTATATGATATATATTATATTTATAATTTCATTATTCTTATTAAATTATTATATAACACATAACATCATGGTTTCTATTTTTTGGTAATATGATAATTTCGTTTGTTGATGCGTGGACTACCGCCTCCTCAAATCGATATTATTCATTCACACTTTACATGGAATGTAATAAGTATGTGTTTTTAAAATTCATGTTATATATATGAAATATTAGTTCTACTATAATTATAATATTTAATTTATTTTTTTTCTTACTTTATTTCAATACGATAAGAAAACAGAAACAATATTCATGTGTACATGCAGCCTACCATCTCAATGAACAGTGTTTTTTATTTCATGTTACTGTATTTTATATATTGTTATAAAAACTAATATACTGAAAATATATATAATTTATATCATTTTCTACATTATTTAAATAATTAAATCAAGATCTTGGTAATAGTATCAAGAATAAATAGTCAAAACATATAAAAAAACAAAGCTGATATTACCCAAAATGTAACATTAACATGGAATTGGTAATAAATGGGTAATATAAAGTTATAATGTCATAATATATTTTATGATATAAAATTATATGGTTATTTTGTACTAATATAATAAACCCATATTTATATATAGTATCTTTGAACATGTAATAATAAATTCAAGATTTAATGTAAGGGTTCTCATGTCTCACTTTTATTTCTGTGAGATATATGCTATATTCGCCACTCGTTATTGTTGTGTGGTGTATATAAAACCCTATGACATTTTAAATCATAAATTTACATTATTAAATGATATTAAATGTTTCAATTTATATTATTCTATCTTCAATATAATGATTCCAAAGTTACTCAAGTAGTAAGGGGATTTCCAGTCTCACTTTTATTTTTGTGATACATATGCCATGTTCACCACTAGTTTCTCTTGTGTTGTGTATATACTACAGATGAATGTATTATATGATTATTTTTATTAATTTTATATGTATTTACATTTCCATTTTAAGATCTTTTTTTCATGGGGTTAGTGGTTGAAAATTTACTAAATCAATATGGTGATTTTGTCTCAATTTTCCTTCTTTGAGACACATGTAATGTTATGCACATATATTCTTTTATATGGTGTATATAATGAAATTTGAATTGTTTAACCATGAATAAGATTAGTTTCATGATATTTTAATCTTAATTTAATTTTATTATATCATGGGTATTATGATTCAATGTTACCTAAGTGGTCATAGTTTATTTCTACAGTCTCATCTGTATAGGGATTGTTTATGATTATGATCCATATCTCAAGAATTATCATGGATTTTCTTCTCCTCTAGTTTTTTATTATATATCTGAGTAATTGTAACTTTTATAAAATCTATTTTTACTTAAGATAATTAATAAAGTGTTTTTAATAAAATTTGATCTTATTTATCTCTTCCATTATAAATATGTGTACTTTCAAAACAATATTTTCAATAAATATTTTAAATTTTTTTATTGATATTTTATGATCCTTTTCAAGGAAAATGAATTTAAATTTTTTTTATGTCATACTAATTTTTTCAAATAGTTTTCAAAGAATCCATTATATGTTTTCAAGACCATTTTCAATGAAAAATATTTTCAAATGGTTTTATGTTAAATTGTATTTTTTCAAATAAAAAATGATATTTTTATTAGGTAATTTTTTAAATATCCATTAAAAATTATATTCCATCTATGGTAATGTATTTTGATGTTACATATTCTTTACTGGTAATATTATTCAATATTACCACTCATATTCTCTCTTGAATGGATTATTTTTTTATGACATGATGTTTATGAGAAAAATATTTCTTTTGGGGGTTATATGCTTTTGAAACCCATTTCATTTCATGGTTTAGTCAATGATAAAATAATTATGAAACCTATTTATTTTCCACCAATTATGATAGGATGAAATTTTAATGATTTCTATTTTATTTCATGGGTTATGATATGATGTTTGTGGAACCCATATCTTTTTATGGGCTATCATATGTCGAATATTTGATTATCTTTTTGCACAAAAATGTATGATTTTATTTTTTGATGGGTGGGATATATATATATCCCTCCAATGGATTTGGAAAATTATAAATGATCAATGAGATCAATGGAAAAATGGGTGGGGATCGAAAGAATGTAAAAAGTGGGTATATAAGAGGGAATCTCAATCCAAAAATATGAGGATATACATGAGGGCATCCCAAGCCCATAACAAGTGGCTATACAAAAGGGACTCCCAATCATACAACAAGAGGGTACACAAGACTTCATCCCAACCACATAATAAGAGGGTATACGGGAGGGAATCCAAAGCTCATAAAAATAGGTTACAGGGGAGAGGATCCTAATCCCATAATAAGATGGTACACAAGAGGGAATCCCAAGTCCATAATAAGAGGGTACATGGAAGGGAATCAAAAGCTAGAAATAAAAGTGTATGTGGGAGGAAATCCAAATCCAAAAGTTGGTACAGAAGAGATTATCCAAATTATAACATGTTATGAAGGTATTTTTATATAAATTTGAAAGAATATTTTCTATGATTACGTGTATTCTTTCCAACAAGCTTGTACCCTACTCTTTCTTGGCATCCAAAAGACCCAAGATCAAATCCAGGAAGGGACAAATTTCTAGGGGTTCTGTAGTAGTACTGTAGTATTACTATAGTAGTGGAAGGACTATAGCAGTGATGGAACTGTAAAAACAGAAGCACTGTATCAGGAACTGTAGCGTCAAGGGGTGTTATAGCAAGTATTGTAGCAGCCTGAGTACTGTAGCCTGACTATTCACCATAGGGACTTTGGGTTAATAAAAAGGTAATTCAGGCCGTGTATTCAGACCACTTGTTCATGGGCCTTCGGGCTATGTAATGGGTATCCCTCTACCCAATTTGAAAGAGGTATTTGGTATAAAGAATAAATGAGGATTCAGCCCCAACCTTTTAAAAACAATTTATGTTTATTCCACAATTCCATGTCTTATTACTATTTTATGCCCTCATATATTATTCTCTTGATGCTCTTACAATTCATGTCATAAGAACATCTAATAATATTTCCATAATTTTTTATTTTGATAATTTTTATGTAGGGTATGATATTCTAAAGTTATTCTCATGTTCTCATACCCTTATGTCCATGTAATGCTTACATATATTTTTTATTTCCCCTTAATGAGCATCTGAATTCACTCTTTCTTAAGTTTAATTTCGTTTGGTTATAAATAAATTTTTCATATTGGAGAACTAAATTGGAAGATATTTGTGGAAAACATTGAATGTATTTTGACAAGATTAGAATTCTATGTTCTATGTTTCTAAATACACTAAATTACTATGGTCCCCAAGCATATACTTTTCTATTGTACTATATATTCATCAAATATAATGTAATACCCATATATGTTAACATTGGGTTGATAAAGGTAGTATCAAAGAAACGTTTTAGTCAATAATTGGAAACTGGGATGGGAAAACATTATTGAGATCCCTATGGATATTTATAAGCATATTTCAAGTGATGTCTCTAAGGATAAGTATAAGGATAATTTGATGCTTAGGAAAATATCATGGATTTTTTTAAAGGATATAGTAAGTGGTTTACTATAAATACATCCATATATAGATACTAAAAGTTCTTGGGGATCTGGAATATATGTGCATAGGGTTAACTACCTCAATAACATCATATTGATCTATACGCGATCAGGAACTGGTGCATGAAAATAGGCCTTACTAGACACATAGTTTGACACTCCTAGAGGATATGCTTTCAGATTTAACAATATTATTATGAACCATCATGAAGAATTATAATGAATATGAATATTTATAACCTATTATAAACCTATAGTGTCATATATTAATGAATTAGGGGTAATTATTTACATATAAAATAAGTAATTTTTCATGATTATGAGATTTTTTCTACAATAACTTTTTCTCACACATTTATTTATAGTTTTAGTCCTCAGATGTAACCTGAAGAAACCATGTTAATGAGAAATAAAATCGAAACTGCAATGACGGTCTGCCTAAGAAACTAAATGCTATGAAAGATGGAGAAAAAATATCATTTTTATGACCACATACCCTTAACAAATCATGAATCATGATGAATTTCCAAATGAACAAAGTAGATAACAACATTTTATTCAATCCTAATTAAGGCAACGTCCACCTTTTTTTGGAATGAATAATCCAAAAATTGATGAAAATGGACCTGTACCAATGAAAGATATTTTTTTCATTATCCATTGTTAAAAACACAAAAAATTTATGTTGGGAACATATCACATAGAAGGTGAAGAGAATTAGTTGTGTATAATTATCAAGAATGCATGAAAAAAATATTAATTTGTCTCTATGGATTTAGAATTTTTCATGAACTTATTTATCAGTAAGTACCTTTCTCGTATTCTTCTTACAAAAATAGATATTTTGGATTATCATCAATATCATGGTTATTATAAGAAATGAAGGATTGAATTCAAAGGAAACTCTTAAAAATATGGAGATAATAATATTAGAATTACTTTATGACTAAATTGTAGAAGGGAACATAGTGAATTTTTTTAGGGGAACTGATAAATGTTTTATGTTTAGAAAGAACAGTCATAAAGTGGTTGAGTTCCAAGGTAATGGTAATAAAAATAATTCCCTAATGAATTCACATAATAAAATTGAGTATTTTGAATGTAAGGAGTATGGTAAATATGAAAGAAAGTTCTTAAAACCAATGGTTAATAATAACAATCTACATCAATAATATATTAGGTCTACGGATAAATGTAATGATTATTAAATAAAAATGGATGAAGTGAATCATGGTAATTAGGGCACACTATTCTCCCCTTATATATTGGGAATTTCATGTTTAATTTTTTATGATTAATCCCTACATAAGTATTATTATTTATCCTAAATGGAAATTCATTTTGATTACCTACCATTACATAGATTCTTGAATAGTTAAATCACATTTGATTTTCTATTGATACAAGGTTGAACCCATGTTTCCAATGAAAATGTTTTTTGTCTAATATAAGAGCTCATTTACGTAATAATGGGTGATTTTTTTATAAGGGTTATAATGTTAACCATTTATGGACTGGTTTATGTTAAAATTCATATGATTTTTTAAATATTAATGTATTATATCTCCATATGAGGATTGATGCATATTGGATATCTTGTTATATATATTAGTTTTTGTGATTAAGAAAGATGGAATCACCTATCATTCAATTTATGGATCTCATGATTTTCTAATTCTTCATGAATGAAAAATAATCTTTGTTCCTTAGAATAAGTGATGATGTTTAAATTGATCTATACAAAACCAAGGTTGATATTGTAATGAAATGAGTTAAGTATATCTTATCATTAAATTATATAACTTTAGTAACATGGTCTTGAAATAAAATTTTGTCTCATTATCTTCATTTTTTATGATATCAATGACCATTTTCAAGCGTCTTTGGTTTATGGATTTTTGATAATTAACATTTACATATACATGTTATCTATCAATCACCATTATATCCCAATATTTTATTTTTCTCTTACATGTTTTGGTTTTCAATTTCCACATATGTTCTCCTATGTGGAAACTATGTTATTAGTTACTTTGGGTAACTATTATGATTCCAACATTCCCTTTTAAAGTAAGTTTTAGTATTCATTTTTGATGTGTGTTTCTATCAAATGAAATTTAATGTATTAATATATTGATGAGAAATATGAATTTCAATGCATAAATTCATTTTATGGGGGGGTATAATGCAACGCCCTTATATTTTGGGAAATACCTTTCTTTCAATTTAATTTATTATATTTGTTATTTCTGATTTCACACAACAAAGAATATATATTGTTTTATATTAATTTACTAGATTTCTATAGCAATAAATGAAACAAAACTATATGATTACACTAAAAAACACTTAGATTAGATTTCGGTACATGGAACACTATGTTTGGTGTAAGAACCCGTATCTTTTCAGAGAGTAGTTTTGAGTAGTAATTTGATTTTTTGTTTTCAGATGCTTTTGAGGGGTAAATTGTCCCTTTTCCCTTATAAGGTGATCTTATATAATTTTTCTGAAAACTTTTTTGGTCCATGAATGGGGTATTTACTAGAGGACATGAGTTTTGTGGAAATATGATCTATTCAAGTTTTTGAAGAATATTTAATAATTAATATTATTAAATTAAATATTAATTTATTCATTACGGTTTGTTATGTTATAACTTTTGAACAAATCATTAAATTTATATTACCTCTTTTTATTATGTTTGGAATGAGGAGTTTCTCGTAGGTGAGGCATAAACTCAATTCAGGTACCGAGGCTGGGTCAGGCCCATTTTCCTTTTCTTTTTGTTTCTTATTTTTATATCTTTTCATTTTTTCCTTTTACCATATTTCCTACTCATTATCATGCACACCAACAGTGTGGATCCTCTTACGTCGTTCAACCATGGGAGAAAGGTTTAAGGGATAAAATAGTGAGAGGGAAGGAGAGGGTGGTACCGCCACGAAGCCCTCGACGCACTATTTTAGCGTATGGAAACCGTAGATGGAGAAATTAACCAAAGTTTCAGTATTTTACACCCAAGGGTAGGATGTTTTTTAAATTTTCCACAAAACCCATTTATAATAATTTTGTTCTATGTATAATCCCATACTATGATTTCTAAGATCCCCTAGAGGCGTGATCTGTTGATTTGGGTGTTTAAACTGGGGTTACGGGCGATCTGAGGGTTTTTCATTTAGGGAAACCATGTTACAGGATGTGAAGTCCACAGTGTCACACTATGTGTTCTTCCCATTTGGGGAATATAAAGTTTCAAGGCGTATACACCGTGAATGGTGTATACATGTTGCACACTGGTACTTAGTCATGTAGTCGAGTACCTGAGCATGTCTACCCATGTAGGGGTACATGACCATGTGGTGTTAATGACCATACCTCATGTGGGTTACACATTGTGTTGATGTGCATGGCTTGGAAATGTGAATGGATAAGCCTGTAGAGGGACATGATCATGTACCCTTGTCGGGTACACACAGTGTACCTATTAAACACATTGTGTACCTTGGGCTTTTAAACACCATGGATGGAAGAGGTACATGCCTAGGTGGGGTTGCGGGAATACACATATTGTATGCATGGGGACATGCCTTGTACTGATCCCTGATAAACCTTTGAGGGTTTTTCATGTTTTCATGACCCGATTTTGGAATTGGACCACGAGAGTAGTCCATTCTGTACAGTTTTTTACCTTGATAATTCTGGTGAAACCTATGGAGCGTTCAAATGACTCCTAAGAGGTGTTTTGGGGATTTTATATAAATAGAGAGGTTCTTTCTCCTTTAATCGAACTCAGTCATCTCCTAAGTGAGAGACTGGAATGTGATTGATCATTTCATTGTTCAGACCAACCAATTAGAGACCTATTTATATGAGATGAGCTATGAGCTATCTCTATTGATGTTTTTCTATTGAGGATTTTCTTCTTATGAGACGTTCCCTTCTAGCCTAAGAGGCCATGAAACCGAATTCTTCTAAAGATCCCCTAAGGGATTCCTTTTCATATATGATGATTGAGGGAGCCTATTGTAGGATCCATGTACCTATGTATCATTCTAAGGATCCCTTGTAGGATTCTGTTATTATTATCATTCGAGGTTCCCATATACGATTCCTTCCTTTCATTTATAGCTAAGGATACAATTTAGGATTTCTTCACTCATATTAACCTATAGGATCCCTAGTAGAATTCATCTAAGTGACTGAATTGAGGGTCCCTTCGAGTGCTCGTTGTTTAACTGACCCTAATTATTTTGATCAGGTTTGGGTCGATATGGTGTTCAAGTGTCACCTAGACCCCATGTTGTACTTCTAAGTCATGGAACTATGGATGTAGTGTTCGGTTGGGTGTTTGGGCCATCCTCACTCATTTTTTTATATCATGACATGGTTACTAATTATGCAGAGATGGTTACTAGAGGTGCTTCCTAGTTGGTGGTTATTGATCCTCACACGAGGTGTCTTCCATTCCATTGTGATTCCCAAATGTTCTCCCTAGGATCCGTATTACTTATTGAGATACTCGAACATGATTTCCTAACATCTAGCTTCTAAGCCATGTTATTTCAGATATTTGATACATACCTAAAGGTATTACCTTGGATTTTTCCTTTGAGACTAATTATATATATATATATTGTGATATATATTTTTGTTGGCATGAACATAGGTCATTCCTAAAATCTGGTTTTTGATCCTTACGTGTTGTTTCTCCCTGAGTGATACTTGGATTCTTTTTGTAAGAATACCTGGATGGGATTAGTAGGTTGTTGATTTATATCCCTATGTTGGATGATAATTAATCCTTGAGTGACACCTAGATCCAATTGAGGGATTCCAGGGATAGAATTAATGGTTGGATATGTTACCCTGAGTGACACGTGAACCAGGTTGATAGATTCCTTAACCGGGCTCAATAGGTTACTATTTCCACCATGAGTTATAGTGGGATATGGTTGATGGATGTATTTGATGTTATCATTAGTAGTTTAATTAATCCTTAAGTAACTCATGGATCCTATTGAGGGAATCTAGGATGGGTTGAGTGGATTTATGACTTCTATACCTTGAGTGAATCCTTGATCCAGTTGAAGAAAGTCCGAGATGAACCCAATGGTGGTGTGTTCTTATTCCATGAGAAATAATTGGAACCAATTGAGGGATTCCTTTGGATGGACAGGATGATTATAGTTATACGCCGAGTGATACTTAGATCTAGTTGAGGGATTCCTTGATGATCTCAGTAGGTAATAACTTATGTTCTCTAAGTGATACTAGGATTCACATAGTAAGAATGCATTGGATGGGCTCAGAGGGATGATGAATTATATGCCTTGAGTGATACTTGGTACCCCACTATAGGAATGACTTGGATGGGCTCATAAGTAGGTTGATATATGATTGAAATTACAGTTCTCTTTAAGATCAGTCGAGGGACTCAAGGGATGTATCATGGAATATCATGATATGTACGAACGTACTCCTTGAGATATTTCTTTATATGATTTACCTTATATATAAAAAATCTTTTAACTCAGTGATTGCAGGAAAGTATGTGACAACCTAGGGAAGGACATTTACCATCACGTGGTTATATACCTTGCCTAGAGGCTTTTCTGGCATTGGCCAAAGCAAGAATATGTTGAATGGGATTATGGTCCAAGGGATTTACTTAATGGTATACAACTTGAGTGGAACGATATCCTGATCAATTCACTTAAACAAGATATCCCATTGATTAGAATTATAGACCTGAGGATCGACTGTTGTTGTGGTTTCATGTTATTGATTAACATACTAATGAATATTCATATATATATGTATATATTTATAGGTATGTTATTATACATGTTTACGTTTATAGTTAAATACATCCATGGGAGAAATTCAATAGTTTCATGGATTACAGAACCTGTGTTTGACAATGGTCTCACGTCGATTTTACATTTTTTTTGTTTCAGCTAGTCTATACACGTTTCTTTTGCACACGCATTTAGAATCAAAATTTCATGTTGCATGTCATGGTGGACTATTGAGATTTTTTGTCACCCCTTTATGTGAACCTCAATTTATATGTAGAACTTATATCTACATTTAAATTTCTGCATGATTTTATTGGTGGATAGGGATATGGACCAATGCTTCTCGTTCAGGAGGAGCTGGTCGTGTGGTTCTATTGATCGGGTTAGTGTTGTTCGACAATGTCTGCAGATCAGGTACATGGGTTGCCTTGGAGTTAGTAGTAAAGCTGTATACATTGACTTTTAGTATCTCTAGTTATTATGTCTATATGGTTTGTCCCATGGGTGACCAGTGTTGTATTGTATTTCATAGTTATTCATACTTTTACAATATTTCATTTTTTATTGTAGCAAGTTCTATTTCAGTTTTTCACTACTTCTGTACTGTATTTACTTTTTATTGTGTATGGTACATAGCTATTTTTTCGCTGTTTTTACTCTGATATGAGGGTATGGTCTCTCTACTATCACAAACTAGGCCCTAAATCCTAGTCGGTTGTCTCTTGAAAATGGGGAGGTTCACTTGAGGCCTTTTAACCAACTAGAATGGAGCAATGACATAGTATAATTCTGGTCAAGACGTAACAAATTGGTATCAAAGGTATTCTTTTCACAGACATTACTATTTGGGATATGGTAGATAAGAGTATTAGGAATGTTTATCATTGGCTCTTATAAGTCCAATGATGGATTTTGACTCTTGGTTAGAGAAGGCAATAGGCATCTCATGCATCATATTCAGCGTATAAGATTCACATCATATAGGACTTCTAGTTTGTAATTTTACTGACAACTATGGCCTTTGGTCATTCTTATATATATATTTCAATTTAATGGAAGGTTATGTAGATATATGTTGAGATGAATTTTGGGAGTATATTGACTCATTCCCCATGCACATTATGTGCAGTGACCTAGTAGGTTAATATAGTATGTGATTCCCTTTTTATGTGACCATTTTTGGGTGTTCTTTTTCATGTCTATGGTTATATAGTTGGATAGTTGATTATGATGTTGATAGATATCGGGAATTCTTTTATGAACTTGACCTCCATGGGTATTACCATATTCTGATACCAGATGGGTGTCTGTTTAGTTTCTTTTTTATGCTGGTTGTGACCTCCGGGGAGCAGTTCCTTCTGAGGATACATAGAGAGGATCAGGGACCTTGTCAGCCATGTTTTCAGTTTTGACCGTTATAGGTCATTATGGTCTATACCTTATTTTAATAGGTAGGATATTTTGGGCTTGGTGGTTGGACCTTGTGACCTAATTGTGTTGCTTTTCTGTAGGGCTATGTGGGAGACCTAGAGACAACTAGTTTGACTTAGACCCTCATTATTCAACATTTGTTTTGCACTAGGGAAACCTACATGAGGATTGTTGGACCATGTTTTGATATGTCTTTATGGAATTGATCATGGTTTTATTCTAGTTTTGTGATCAAGGCACGGTAGGTGCTAAAGTTTTTGTAATAGACATGTTTATGACTTTAGTATTAACGAAGCACCTGGTGTGTGTGTTTTTTGAGACTGGTGTGATGGGAAAGACTATACGGGTTCCTATATTGGTTGAATAGGGTTTCATATATTTCCAATATAGTCATAGCTATTTTAGACACTCATTAATGGATGACTCTCTAGAGTACAAGTTGGGTGATTATGATACATGTTGGTTACATGTGGTATTGTTTGAATTTAAATTGGTGAGTATCCATGTGTGAGCCAAGGACTGAATTGTTTCAAGAAATTACATGGGATTGTATCCTGGTGGTTGGGTGGTATGTTCCTCCATGTTAGAGGTGACATCTTGAAATGTGGGGTACTGTGATATGGTTTACCAGTGGTAAAATCCTAGTCTGGTTTTGATAGGATGTTTGTGCGTTGCTGAGAGGGAGTTACACAAGCCCTTTTGTAGAATCATTGTGTACTCATGTTAGAGGTGATCATGTGCTATCTTGATTCATATGGAGTATGCAAAGAAAGAATTGAACCTGTGTTGAGCTCATTTTTCCTTCTAAATTTTCTTCCCCATTGATGAAGGGAACTTGTTGAAGTTACGTTCGAAGAGTTGTGTAAGGTAAGCCATACGGTGCAGAGTACACCAATTTCCATTTGAGAGTGGTGATCCCCTTTTTTAGCTTGACATGGATGATGTTGTGGTTTTTTTTCAAATCAAAGGATTATTGAGATATGATGATATGTGTAATCCTATGGTGGGTAGTACCAGATCAGTCATAGATAAATGTCTTATACATTGAAGGAAATGGTTGACGCTATAAGACTAGTCAGTGGATAGTCCAGATAGCTTGGTCTTGTATATTATTAGGTTGGGATCATAATTTTTAGTCCTTTCACAAGGATTCTCTAGGATTATAAGGTTTCTGGTGGGGAGTTTTTAAGAACCATTGTCTTTTCAGACAATATTTTTTAATAGAAATTTGAGTTTTCGCATTCAAATTCCCATGAGGGGTAAAATGGTATTCTTCCCTAACCAGTTGATGTAAAAAAATTATGAAAAATTTGTTGGTACAAAAATGTGGTGTTTTCCCTAGTATCAAAGATTGGTGGAAATTTTAATATTTTAATTTTAGTAGAATAATAAAAAATTTATAATATTAAATGAGTATTTTTTTCTTAGGTGATTCATAAACTCGATTGAGGTGATGGGACTGGCCAAAGGCCCTTTTTCTTTTCATTTCTTGTTTCTTTTCTTTTCTTTTTTTCTTTTCTCTTATTTCCTCCTCATTCTTGTGAACTCCTATAGTGTGTCTCCTCTTACATTAGTAGACTGAGGGAGAAAAGGTGGAGGGAGAAAAGAGTGAGAGGGGAGGAGATGTTGGTACTGTCATGAAGTTCTCGACATGTTGAGTCAACATATGGTGACCATGGATGGTGAAATTAGGTGAATCTTTGGTTCTTTCCTCCCAAAGGTATTTTATATATAATAATTTCAAAAAAAACCTTTATATTCATTGTTTTATAAATATAAGACCATATTATGCTTGTTAACAACCCTTAAAGGCCTGATAGTTGATTTGGGGGTTTATACATGGGATATAAGTTATCCAAGGGTTTCTCATTTGGGGAAACTAGGTTACAAAACCTGTAGTCTATGGTAACACTCTGTGTGGTCTTCCTGTTCGAAGAATATTAAGTTTCAAGGGGTACACATTGTGTATAGGGTATACATTCCATGTAATGGTACTCGGTAGTGTAGCTAAGTACCTTGACATTTCTACCTGTGTAATGGTACATGGCCATATAAAGTACACAGCCAGACCCTGTGTGGGTGAAACACCATGTAGACGTATATGGGTTAGCCAAGTAAATGAAAAAGATAGTTGACGGACACAGGAATTTACCTTTTGTCTGGTACACATCTTGTACATGTTAAAAACTCTATATACCTATGACTTTTACATGCCATGTCTAGTAGAGGTACACGCCTAGGTGGGGATGTGGGAGTATATGTCGTGTACCCTTGTGATCCTTTCAGATTTTTTCATGTTATATTGCCATGATGCCAAAAATAGACTAGAGAGTATTCCATTATGAGTAGTTTTTTGCATTGATCATGATGGTGTGACTAATGGAGCATTATGATAAATTATAAGAGGTGTTTGGGGGGATACTATCTAAATGGTGAGGTTCTTCCTATTGTTACCAAACTCAATCATCTCTTGAGGGAAAGACTTCAATATGAGTGATCAGTTGGGTGTTCAGACCAACCTAATAGAGACCTTTGATCTGATATGAGCTATGGGTTATCTCCATTGACATTTTTCTTTTGAGTATGTTCCCCTGGTGAGACGTTCCCTTATTCCCTAAGAGTCAATGAGATAAAATTCTTCTAAGGATCTCATGGGGGATCCCTTTTCTTATATGATGATTTACGGAGTCCCTTGTAGGGTCCCTATACTTGTGTATCATTCCAAGGATCCCTCCTAGTATGCCTTCTTTTTTATCATTTGAGAAACCCATATTAAATTACTCCCTTTCATTTATAGCTAAGGATCCCATATAGGATACCTTCACTAATTTTTACCTCAAGGATCCCAAGTAGGATTACTCTTAGTGTTCGACTTGAGGTACCCAAAGGGTGCCCCTTGTTTGAAAAACCCTAAGGTTTTAGTTCAGGTTTGTGTAAAGATAGTGTTCAGGTGTCACCTATAAATCATGGTAAACATTTAAGTAGTGGGGTTATGGATGGAGTTTTGTTTTGGGAATTTAGTCCACCCTCACATGTTTTTTATCTAAACTTGGTTATTTCAGATGCAATGATGGTCACCCGAGGTGCTTATTTGTTAGTGGTTGTTGAGCCTGATAGGAGGAGACTTTATTTATTTTGGGATGCCCAGATGTTCTCCATGGGATCCTTATTGATTATTGGGATACTCAGACATGATTTCCTAGGATCCATCTTCTAAGAGATGTTACTTATGATATCTTTTGTATACCCAGTGGTTTTAACCTGGAGTTGGCTATTGATCCTGATTAAATATATATTGTGATATATATTTTTTTGGGATATCCAAAGGTTGTTCCTGAAATCTATCTATTGAGCCTTATGTGTTGTATATCCCTAAGCGATACTTTGATTCCCACTATAAGAATTCCATGTAAAGGGTCAATACGAAGTTGATTTATATCCCTGAGTGGCATGATAATTAAATCTTGATTGAAACCTAGATCCAATTGAGGAGTGCTAGGGATGGACATAATGGATGGATATGTTACCCTGAGATACAATTAAACCCAGTTTAGAGATTCATTAAACGGTCTCGGTGGGTTGGTGTTTCCCCCCTAAGTGATTTTCAGATTTGGTTGATGGATATCTTGGAGAGACTTAGTTGACTTTTAATTAATCTTTCAGTGCATCATGGATCAAGTTGAGGGATACCATGTCATGATTAGTGGATTGATTATTTTTATACCTCGAGTGACAGCTCGATCCAGATGAGGGATTTCCAGGATGAAATTAATTGTGGTATGTGCTTAATAATTGGGAGATAATTGGATTCAATTGATAGATTCATTGGACAGTCTTGCGGCATGATTATAGTTATACAATGAGTGGTACTTGGATCCATTTGAAGGATACCTTAGATGAGATCAATGGATGATAACTTTTGTGCTCTGAGTGACACTTGGATTCCTTATTGTAGGAATTCCTTGGATGGGTTTAGAGGGATGATGACTTTTACGCCTTGAGTTATACTCGGATTCCCTTGTATGAATGACTTTGTGGCCTCATAGGATGGTTGATATGTGATCGGAATTAGAGTTCTCTTCTAGTTCTGCTATAGGGCTTTGGGGATGTAGCATGGAGTCTCTTGAGATGTCTGAACAAACTCCATGAGATCATTCAATATAGGATTGACCTTCAATATATGGAATCCTCATCTTAGTGATTGGAGGAAAGTACATTAGAACCCATGGTATGACGTCTATCCTCCTATGGTTATATACCTTGCTAAGAAACTTTTAGAGCATTGGACAAAGTAGGTATATGTCGATTGGGATTATGAACCCAAGAATTTAATTAATGGTACATGTCTTGAGTGTCATGATTTCCAACTCAATTTCCTTTCATTAAATGTTCAGTTGATTGGGATTATGGAACTGATGTTCAACTTCTATTATGGTTTCATGTTATTCATTCACATACCAATGAATATTCACTCACACACACACACACACACACACATATATATATATAGGTATGTAACTATACATGTCTACATATATAGTTATGGACATCCATGGTGTAATTTTCCCATTTGACAAGGATTACTGACCTTAGGTTCGACTATGAGTTCACATTGGTTTTATATTCATTTTTGGTTGTGTTTCATCTAGGATGAGTACATTGCTTCAACATAAAATTTTCGCATCACAATATGTGGTTTCTTGTTAGGTGTCCTACTGAGCTTCTTTCTAACCACTGTACATGCCCCTTAGTGTATATTTAAACCTTATTTATTCTTTTTTAGGTTGATTATGAGCTACATGGAAGATAGGGCAGGGGACCGATGTTTTTTTATCAATCGGAGATACTCATGTGGTTCTAAGGATTAGGTTGGTGAAGATTGAATGTTTCTAGAGATTGGGTAAATGGGTTGGCTTAGAGTTTGTTTTATATCCTTGTACTATTACTTTTAGTTTCTATTATACATGTATCTATATAGTTGGCCCAGTGGGTGAACGGTATTATATTGTATTACATAGCTATTTAGTCTTTTAAAACATGTTCAATTTATGTTTTTTATTGATTATTGACCCTATTTACTTTTTATTGTGTATGATTCTTAGATATTTTTCCACTTTTTCTACTCATATATGAGGGAGTAGTCTCCCCACTATCACACCCTAGGTCCTCGCTTCTAGTCGGCAACATCTGGCGTATGGGGAGGTCTACTTGATGACTTATAACCCACTGGCTCAGAGCACCAGTTTAGTGGAATTCAGGTTGGATGTAATATTTGGCATTTTTTGCACAAAATTATGAGTTCCTTTGATAGCATGCAATACACACAAGACATAGTTTTACAAAACTAAAATTAATATTAGTAAAATATTATTAATGTTGTCACCCATACATCAAAATGGATGTAATGAATAGTATTAATTAAATTATGAAAATATGGTTTACACGTATATAATAATTATTATTTAGTGAACAATTAAACAAAAGTTAAAATAAAACTGTTTTACAAATATAAGAAATGTTTTACTAGAAAATTAAATTTTTGAAATCAAACATGGTTTACATCATTAAAATAATTAAACTTATTTTTATAAATTATTTTAATGATATATAAATAAATATATATTATTTAATAAACTATTTAACATTTATATTTTTTATTTTCTATACATGAGATAAGAATAAATCGAAGTTTATGCATATTGAAATGTATTTTTCTAAAAGGTAATTTTAGCGCATTTTAATAGTGCACCAATTTTAAATATAATTTTGGGATATTTTATGATTTTTATTTGATAAAATAAAATTATTATTTTAAATCATAATATTAAAATTTACTTTTTGGTGAGTTTTTTGTATTTTTATGAGAAGCATCATTTTTTATGAATAGTGAACAATAATGAGTTTTATTTGAAACTGAATTTTAATAAAATTTATTTATATATTGAAACTATATTTTTAAATGTTTTAACGTATATTTATATAAATAATAATTATTTTAATTCATTTTAGGTCATTTTAATCGATTTTACATTGAAATTTGAAATAAAAACATTTCAAACCTTTCCAGATTCTGACTTTAAAAACATGTTGTTTTGTCCCATCTTCAAGATTAATTTTAAATTAATTTCTATAAATTATGTGTTTATGATTTGGAAAAATGAATTACATATATTTAAATAATAATAATTTATAATGTCTATTATGGTAAATATAGTTTTCTACTGAAAATATTAGGAATTAATTAAAATTAATAACAAATATAAACACTAAAATGATTTTACGTAGTGATTAGATTTTATAATAAGGGTCCAAAAAACCAAATAAAATATCCAAAATCAAATTTATAGACCTATATATACCATATTATCCCCTTTATTAAAAATGAACCATTATTGGAGGCACATGATGTATGGTATACCTCACAATAATGTTTACCTCTTTATATTTATAAGAATGTTAGTCCTCCTCCACTGTAAAAGGGAACTCCCCCCCCCCTAAATTATTCACACCTATGAAGACCTTTTTTTCAACAAAAGCATCCAAAACATAACCCAAATTCACTCCTCTCAAACTATAATCCTAAATTTTTTACATAATCCAACCAAACAATACCTTTGGTGTAAACCAAAATAAGTAACCTGAAAAAGAGGTAATAATCTTCAGCAATAACTTTTTATTACTTATTTATCCACTTCTTAAATTATTCTTATGTAAAGATTACATAATAAACATATTACCCTTAATATACATGTAAGTTTTAATTTTAAGGGTAAAACATACACCTTCACACACTACCATTAAATGGGATCCACAATCATCGTTCATGTGTACAGCGGACTACCACCTCGCGAACCGATGTTCTTTATTTGTCCACTACCATCTTTCTAGGTTATAATTAATGACATAATAACTATTTAATATGATATATATGATATCTATTATTTATTTATAGTTATGTAATTATTTTATAACAAATATCTTCCAGATTTATTTTTTTTGAAATATGGTAACTCTATTTGTGGATGTGTGGATTGTCACCTCTTCAAAGTGATGTGATTCCTTCACTGTTTACATGGAATATATTACAGACCAGTTTAGTAAAAATTTATGATATATATGAAATTATAATTATATATGAATGATTAAATATATATATATATATATATGTATATATATATATTTTATTTTCTTTATTTCTTCCTGAATGAAATGAAAACGGAAACAACATTCATGTGTACGTACGACCTACCATCTCCCTAAACAGTGGGTTTCATTTCATATCCCGATGTTTCATAGACTATTATAAATAATTATATAATGAATATTATAATATTTATAACATGATTTAAATTTTTTAAATACATAAATCATGATCTATGTAAGAGGATCAAGAATAAAAAGTCAAATCATATACAAAAAATAAAGCTAGTATTACCTGAAACATAACATAAACATGGAATTGTTAATAAAAGGGTAATAAAAAGTCATAGTAAAATTATATATGATATGATATATAATAATATTTTTCTAATTTATATATATAATAAAATTATATTTCTTATAAATAAGGTTTTAATGTGTACGAAAAAAGTCAATACATAAGGAATGGTTTTTCAATGCTCACTTTTATTTCTCTGAGATGTAGGCTATATTAACCACTTATTATTTTTGGGTGGTATATATACATACCTGTGAAGTTTTATATCATTAATTTTATTTAATTAATGATATTAAATGTTTTAATTGATTTTATGATATCATGGATCTTATTATTCAATTGTAACTCAAGTAGTAAGGGGATTTCTAGTGTCACTTTTATTTCTGTGAGAATTATATCATACTGACCACTTGTTTTTTTATGGTGTATATACTGAACATTAATGAATTCCACGATTATTATCCTTAAATGTATTGGTATTTAAATTTTCATTTTATTATCTCCATTTCAAGGGTTTTAGAGTTCAAATGTTACTATATTAGTATGGTAATTTGGTCTGAATTTTTCATCATTGAGATAAATGTTATGTGATGAACCTATATTATTTTATAATATGAATATACTAACTATTGATATTTTATATCATGAATATATTTATATTCATTATATTTTATTATTCATGTAATTTTATTATCTAATGGTTATTATGGGTCTAATATAAAAAATAGGTAACAGATTATTGTTATAATCTCACCGTTAATCAGGATTGTTTAATACTATACGTACATTGATGGAATATTTTGATCAATCTCTAAATAATTCTCATGAATTTTTATATTATATTGTTATTCATGATATATACAAGTAAAATTACACTTTTCCAACTCTATATTACTTAAGATAGACAACATAGTGTTTTTTATATAAAATATTACCTTAATTCTCTATTCGTTCTAAAATATGTATTCCTCCAAAATAATATTTTCAATAAATGTTTAAAAAAATGATTTTAAATTATATTTTAACACATTTATAAAGAAAATTGATTTAATAACTTTTTTAAAAGTTTTTAAATTACTTCTAAAAAATAACCTTATAATTTTTCAATATTATTTTCAAGGAAAATTGTTTTCAAAAAGTTTCATATTTTATCAGTTGTTTTTCCAAGGTGAAACATATTTTCCTCAAGGAATTTTTTAATTGATATTTTAAAATTATTTTCTCTTGACAATAACATCTTATGATGTTACCTTTTTCTTACTGTGCATATTATTCAAGAATACACATTATATTCTTTCGTGAATAGTTTATGATTAGATATAAAGCTGTTTATGACACCCATTTCACTTCCACATGTTATATGCTATTGAAATCAGATCCCTTTCATTGGTTATTCTATGATGAAGTGATTGTGAAACCTATCTCTCTTCCACCGGTTATGATAGGATCAAATGGTAATGATATCCATTTCATTTCACATGTTATTATATCATTTTTATAAAACCAATAACTTTTATGAGTCATGACATGATTAATGTTTTATTATCTTATAGAGCATGTATGTTTGATTTTATTATTTGACAGTTGTGGCATATATCTCACTCCAATTCATTTGGTAATGATAAAGGTTCAATGAGTTCAAAAGGTACAAATGTGGGAATCCCAATCCCATAATAAGAGAGAATATGGGAGGGCATATCTAGCCTGAAAGAAGAGGTTATAAGGTAGGGAATCCCAAGACCAAAACAATAATGTATGCAGTAGGGAATCCAAAGCTGGTACCAAGTTGGAACATGGTAGTTTATCCCAATCCCTTAATAAGAGGGAATACAGGAGGGAATACCAAGCCTATAACAAGAGGGTACATGGGAGGGAATCTCAATCCCGTATAAAGAGGGTATACAGGACGGCATCCCTATGGGAGGGAATCCCAAGCTCAAAAGAAGAGGGTATATAGAAGGACATCACAAGCCTGAATCTGGTACCCAGGTGATTTTACCGATCCTAACATTCATTTAAGGTCTTGGTAGATATACTTAACATAATATTTTCTATGCATATGTGTATTCCATAATTCCATGTCTTATTACCATATTTTGATCTCATATAGTATTCTCCTGATTCACTTTTGATCATGTATTATGAACCACCAATATTTATACCATTTTTCTTGATAATGTTATTTTCTATATTAAGTATGATATTTTAATTTTATGGTTATTCTCTCTCAAACTTATTTCCATGTTATTATTACGTGTATCAAATATTTATCCTTAATTAGCATCGATGATCACTATTTATTATGATTACTTTCCCCGACTTATGAATAAATGTTTCTAGTAGTATTACTAAAGAGGAAAACCATTGTGGAAAACATTAATGATCTTTCACCATGATTACGAGAATGTGTTCCAAATTTCCAAATACATTAAACTATTACGGTTTTCAAGAATGTACTTTGTTAATGTGATAAATGTTTATATAGTATGATGTAATATCCATGTATGTTAATTCTAGTTCGCTATAAGATTTATTAAATCAATTTATGTTTACTGGGATAATCATCAACTCTATCGATTATGTCATTGTAATATTATGTATATAATTAATTTTTATTATAGTATTCTGTATTTACTATTATTTTGTTTCTATTTATGGTTGAAACTCATAATAGATATATTTAATAATTCCCACATCAACTTTATGATCACTATAATGGTTTATTTTATAATCACATTATGATCAAGATTGTTCACTCTTGAATTTTAGTTGAAGTAATGTTTTTTGAAAATTTCATAATAACCCAAATTAATTTCATTATCCTATGTTTATTCATGATTTTTTCAATTAATAGTTCAATTTTCCCACTATTTGGTACTTTAATTAAAGATATAATTTTTTTATAAAAAACCTACTCTATTATTCTCTTCAATCGGAAACAAGTTTTCTCCCAAAACCTTATTTTCCAAAAATTATTTCAAAAAAGTTTTCAAACATTTTAGAAATGTTTTATTAAAGTAATTTTCACCTATTTTTTATCTAAATTTTTTTAAAAGTTATTTTCAAACAAATATATTTTGAAAATAAATTTCAAAATGAATAGGATGTTTTCCTCAATAAATTTTTGGTGAAATTTTTATGTTATATCTTTTCATTAGTGACATCAATGATTTATATCATTTATGATCTTCTAGGATAATGTTGTATTGATATTATCCTTATTTATTTATTGGATATTTTATGATCATTTTTATTGTGGATGTTTTAATTTGATGCAATTACCCATATTACTATAGATGGTTTATGGTAATGTTTATTGATTAGGGAACTTATTCACATTTTATAATGTATTTTTTCAATATTAATTTTTAAATTTTCTATATTTGTCCCATAATATATTTATTTAAATGTACTTAGTATTTCATGGGTGGGTCCTTAAATTTATATAGCCCCTCAATAAATCTACACGTCTCATGAGACAAATAAGTTAGTAAAATTATATAGGTTTCTACCTCCAGATTTAAATATTGTTGAGGATAGATCTTTACATTAACTCTATTAAGGATAGATCGTGATAGTAACTATCTAGATGATATATTTTGATAGTAACTGTATAATCGATAGATCTTGATAGTTCATATGTTCTTAATTATGCATTCCTTTATTATGAATTTAGTTATTGATATTACATGTGATTATTCAATTAGTTAGAATATACATGGATTTTTTTTCAAGATAATATGATTACTTATAAGGAATTAATTGATCATAATTTATTCTTATTGTATTATTCTCAAGTAATTGATTAAATGGAATTTGTTTCAGTTCCATACCTAGTCATTTGTTTTATACTTATTGATTTAGGATAGTTTTATTATAGATAAAACTTATAGAGTGTTTCATCTCACCCTTATTTTGACTCCTTTCCCAATAAATGCATTAATTTTACTATGCTAGATATCCAAAGATATTCAAGGGGGAATAATGTTTTTATCAATAAAATATTGTTATTTTTTTTCAACAGTAATGTAAGAATCAAGTATCTATCTATTTTACCAAGACTACTAGAACATTATAACCTTTAGTATGTGGTCCCTTGTCTCTTATATATATGTATTAATGTAGGAATTGGATCTAGGATACTAGGTTTGGGGATGCTATAGTGTGAGAATATGCGCACTAACCAAACATTTATTTATTTCCTTGAAATTCTCTTCACATTCATTAGTCCAAACAAACATGAATCATTTATTATTAAATTGGTTATTTCATTTGATAACAATGAATTTTTTTCCTAATCAATAATAGTATACATATCATACATAAAAAATATGTATATAAATCACTATGGTTGGTATGGGCTAGAGATCAAAAACTTATGTCCTTAAAGGGTCCACTAAGATTCCCTCAATTGTAATCACATTACCTAAGACTGATACTTTGTATTTACAACATTAAAACATAACATGTTTTTTGTATACATTATTCATTATCAAGGTATTGAATATAGTCCACATATGATCTTTATGCACTTACATTCTCATGAAATATATAATAATATAATTAATAAAGACTACCATAAATTGATCAAAGTTATCTCTAATAACTCTATTGATTATATAAATGAATATAACAGGGGAATTCTTATATTTAAATAGAATCATAATAATCTCATAATTTCAATACCTCATATAGCTGGTTTTATCAGGTATTTCTTATATTTTAAACCCTAATTGATAATATCCAGATCTAAGATCTATCTTGGAAAAACATCGATATTCTATTAGTGGATCAAATAATTCTTCAATATGTAGTAGAGGATACTTGTTGATGGTTATTGTTTTAATTTATCAATAATCAATTCAAAAACACATTGAACCATATTTATTTTTGAAGAATATAATAGGTTCATCCTATGGATAACCACATGGAATAATGAATCTTGTATCTAGATTCTCGTAGAATTTCACATTAAATTCATTTAACTCAATTGGTATTATTCTATTAAATTTATTTGAAATATGTATAGTACCATGTATAAGTTCTATTGAAAACTCAAATTATTGATTTGGGGAAATACTAGGAAAATAATTAGGAAATACTTGATCACATTCTTGAAAAATAGACATATGTTCAACATTAAGTTTCACCGAAACCATTTTAAATAAATACAACACTAATAAGTATTAATACCCATATAATAGATTTTATTTTCATTAGAAGTTCATATCCACACTCACATTGATAGATGATCATATTTTTATTCGGAATATAAAACTTTACTTCACTTACTTGATAATTGATATGGGATATATAGAGATAGAGAGACTATCCATTCCCAAAATCACACAAAATTCAACTAGAGGAAGAAAAATAAAATTTTTTAGAAGCACATAACAACAAACTTCTACTAGATAAGATCTATAGATTCCATATGTGATCATAATACCATTAATATTTCACATTGATAATTTATCATTTAATCATTGATATGGTGAGTTGGTACACATTTAAATTTATTTAGATTTTAAAAGATTGGGTATTGCCTAAATCAAATAATAAATTCTCAGTACTACAGTGGATGATAAGTGTACTTTTCACTACTATATTCTTATTTCTCACATTGGTATTTGTAATAACATGATATTTTACTTTGTATCTTGTATTAAGAGGTTTTCTCAGTAGATAATCATCCTTAACCATCAAATTTGTCCACTTTTTAATCATAGCTCCCATACTCCTTGTAATAAATGAAATAGAGTGTGGGTGGTGCATTCGGTTGAGACATACATCAATTAATTTCATTAGTTGGCCTCTCTATATACCTCCAACATTCATTTGTTTAATGGCCTTATTTTTTTACACTTAAAACTTTTCCCAGTATCCCTATAAAAAAATTCCCATTTTCCATTCCAAACTTTTTAAATAAGGGATAGTGAATTTTCTTTCCTCCATGGGATTAATTATTATAATTATCCAAAAATTAAAACATTCTCTTCTTTTCCACAAAACATGAGTGTAATTGTGTTCTTTATTCTCCATTTATAGCTTCAAAAAATATCAAATTATTTCTTTATAGAAACTAATGTCTTATATAGAGAACTCTTTTTTGAGTCTTTATTTTAAACCACTAACGAATTATCCAAAAAATTTCAATCATGATGTAATACGAAAATCAATGATAAAATGTTCATTAACATTTACCACATAAGAACCAATAGATTCATCATCCCTATCTTTTAGGTTAAGTAAATATCTTTCTCTTAATTTGTAATGATTTTGGGGAAAATAGTTACTGAAAAATAACCACTAAAACTACTACCATTACATCGACTCAATTTCATAATCTTGCCTTGTATTATTAATTAGGGCACACCATTTATCTGATTGACCTTCTGAACGATAAATAGTTAATAAATATTTTCATACTCTAAGAATTTTAGAATAGAAAATATCTTCTCATTTATTCTAATCCATTACAATGTAATTAGTGGAACATTTGACCCACTAAAGTAAGGTGGATGTTGCCTCATAAATAACTAAAAAATATGTTTCTATTTCCTATTTTCATTATTAATTTCAACATGATTCATATCTTGACATAGTTATATAAAAATGGAAATAATATTTTTCATTCCATCACCCATGTTTTTCAGTTTAATCATTTCTCATGAGAAAAATCATTAAATTTCTTGGAATATTTTATATTACCAGAATTCCTCCTAGTTTATTCCATGGAAGTAAACTAAAAAATAAAAATATTGAATATGTATCAGGAATAATAAATTTGACTGAGAAATCATATAATCATGAAAATGACTCTTCTGATTTCCTAAATAAGTAAACCTTTTAATCAACTAATGACACGTTAGGTTTATCCTATATCACATTCATTTGAAAATATTTTATCTAAATTAATTTCCATATATTCTTCATAACTGAATCTCAAAATATATCTAAACCATTATCTAATTACAACTGAGGTTACATAATAATTTCATTCAAAAATATTACATAATTTTAAATGAATATTCATTACATATCTCAATAATACATGCCTTTTAACTAAAATTTTTTTGTTGTATTTATATACTAGATACATAATAAAAATATTTCATTAATTATATTCAATATCCCAAAAAACATTCTCCTCACATAATACCCTTATTATAAAATTTCTAAATAAAAAATTTCTTCATAAATCAGGGATATTTAAACATAACAAAGGGTGATATTAAAGTCTATATAAGGGTAAACATTGGTGATATCAAACGATGGACATATTTTAGTATCATATAAGAATAATGGTGTAATAACATGGTAATAATTTATAAAATTTATATTTAATTAGTAATAAATCATAAATCACGAGGCTTGATATAACTCATTGTCATAACACAAGAATAAATTAACAAGATAAGAGAATCATCAATAATAAATCATGATCACTTAGATAATATCATTAGTAGAAGAATGTGTCTTAGGAATATTAAATAATCATAATAATTTAAATTCATTTTATTAGTCACGTCTCACTTCCAATGTCATCAAAACATAGTGTATTTGCATGGATCCCCATTCACTTTTCATTCATGGTGGATATATTCATATATTAAATTGGGTTAACTCATCATTCCCTTTTATATTATCTCATTTGATATTAATATTTAACCAATGTAGTGTCTATATATAAAATTACAAGACCACCAGTCACATACTGAAAACTATACTTATGTTTTTAACTATATCATAAAATAATTCATCATTTTTCTTGAGATTAATTAACTATGTCGAAAAGAAATAATTTCATGAAAACATGATTAAATCCTCATCAACATAATCTATACGAATAAATAATGTTGTAGTTATCACAAGATCGTAACCCTAGTGATGTGTAAGAATTTTTTATGGAAATTGATGTAGAAGAAATATAATTTTATAAAATAATTATAAATTTTCATTGAAAATAATAGAAAATATCATTTTATTATTGAAAAAATCAAACAATATGAATTTCAAAAAATAAAAATAGAATTATATTTGTAAAACCATTGAAAATTATAAATTAATTAATGTAACAAATAACAGAAATGGCAGTGAGAAAATATAATTATATAATAAATTTCAAAACTAATATTTTCTCAATTTTGTAAAAATTAAAATATTACTCATTCATATATAATTTTAGAAATATAAAATATCTTTCTGGAAATATTTTAAAAAACACAAAAATTGAAGAATTAAATTCATGACCAAAAATGATAATTAAGGTCAGTTTTCATGAAAATGATTATTATTATTTTTGAGTAATAAAGAGGGGGTAAATGAGAAGAATACTTGAAAAGTATTAAATATTGAAAAATGGATTGTTTTTTTGAGATATCGTGATCACATGATTCCCCAGAGGGAACTTAAACTTGAACAATTCCAAATAAAAATGATATTTTAACATAAACCATTACCCAAAGTCCCAAATGTCATCATAAATAATCTAACATACTATAAAAAATTTTAAATTTACTACTAATAAATATTTGCACCATATTCATGCTTATCTTACCCAATATAATTCATTCATATTTTCTGATCACCCAATTATTAATAATTCCCCACTAAAATTATTACTTTGTGTGTTAACTGTTCTATTTTTCCTTCACATCTCAATTTGGAAATTTTAGTCCTTGTACCATTATATTGGTATCATAATATCTATAATCATAATCATGTAATAAATATAATATTTATTCACTATATAAACTTTTTTATTAAATTCATGTAAGGTGGCAATGAAAAGAAAATTACATCACTTCGAGAATGTGGTAGTCTGCACATACACATAAGTGATGATTTTATTTTTTTAATAAATAGATATAAAATAATTTAAATAGAAAAATTACTTTTTATAATAATAATTATGTCATAAATTTTATATAAATTCATTAAATCCATCAATATAACAATTCATGGGATGTAGTGATTGAAAATCAAACACATCGCTTCATGGAGATGGTAGTTCACACATATGTATAAGTAAAATAGTAATTTTATATTGAATGTCAATTAGATTTAAAGTCATTATAAAAATATATTTAAAATATTTCATTATATTATAGAAACTAATTTCTTTATATGAATATGTTCATAGACAAATTTTATGATATATAAGAAAGAAACACGAAATAGGTCGGTAAAGGCAGTTAACTCTTCTTTGAGTATGTTCCATTAGAATAATCATTAAGCCTTATTAGGATATGATGTTGGTGAGACCATGTCACATAAATGACATATCTTAAAAGTATTTTTCATTTAATTTACATTCTTTCTTTGTTTTGGGGTTTTTCCATGCATTTATGAAGAAAATGGTGGGTTTTTAAAATTTGGGCCAATAAGAGAGCCCATTTCCAATTTTAAAAATAAATTTTGTTTATCTAATAACACCTTCGTTTGTCAAAAATTTTCACCCATTCAACTACCAAAATGACCTTCATTTAACTATTAAAACGTCCAAAGAAATTTGGGCCGCTTAAAAAATCATTAGCATCTTGGATTTGGGTGATCAAATTAGGTGTTGGGCCAACCCGAAAACTCATTTCCAGTTTTAAAATGTTTTTTAATTATTTCATAAAATATTCATTTTTTACCCTTTTTCGGATTCCACCTCTCACATGTTCCCACTGAACCTCGAAGCACCCCCATATTCATTTTTCCCTTTTTTTAATATTGCATTCATCGGGAGTTAGTGCTGAACTTCTCCAGATTTAAAAAACATCTAGATTTCTCAAGTAAGTTGGTTCCCATCCTTCCTCCTCTCTTTTTCTTATGGTCTCTTCTTTTTTTATTGAATCCCCAAAAGTCCAGAATCTATGTATTCGTACCTAGGGTTTTATTTTTTAGTTTAGTGGTCTAATCCTCTGGTTTAAGGGTCAATCTTACTCCCTTGCGGTGCGGCGAAGGTGATGTTGAAGTGACGCACAAGGATTTGGGGGTTTTGACTCTTTTAGTAGATGGTTCCATACGTAGGTATTGTATAATGAGTTGTATTGCTGTATTTTTGTTTCCATTATGTTCCTACTTCATTATTTTGATTGTGAAAATTGATTTGGGTAGCATTTTAAAAGCGGTTGATTTTTAAGTGCCAATTTTGTGTGAAAATGGGTGTTTTACATATGCAACCCATGTTGTGCCTCTTGGTGTTGATTTATAATTCATGGATTGGATTTATAAAAAAATTTGATGCAGAAATTTATGGTTTGGTATAATATTGGTCTCTATTGGGTTTTAAATGTGGGATTTTAGATGAATTTAATGTGCAAAATTTGATTACTTTTCTTGAAATTGTATTATGGAAATTAGAAGTGGTCTATTGAGTAATATAAAAGGTGCAAAGAATTTGTAGCTACTTTTTTGAGTGTGTGTGACCAGAACTAATATTTATATGTGAAAAATTGATTTTGGTAGCATGTGGTAACTATTTGAGCACAAGACGGGAAACTCGGGTAACTATGTGGGCTAACGTGTATTAGTACGCTAGTGAACGGAGGGGTTTTGACCATGGTTCACTTAGAAATTCTGACATGGATAACACTAAAAAAATATAATGGAGATGATTTGAGACCACTAGGTTAGGTTTATTCTCCCGAAAAGTGGCTCGTGCATGAGAACAAATTTTATTATGGTTACTTTCACCGAGGTACAAGGTACTTGGGGCTCACAACTAACTAGTTCCTAGGGGTATTCCTATGCTTGGTGCTTAGGGAATTTTTGGTATTTATCTTTGCCTAATGGTATTTTGGGATGTGAAAACCAGTATATTGCATGTTTTATTAAAATGCACTAATTCTTTAAATTTATCCCCATTGAAAGTTATTTTCATTTCAAAGTTGCACTTTTAGAAATAAATACTACCATTTTCTGGTTATAACTCTCGCAAGATTTTTATTTTATAATTCCTATAAATTGGAATACATGGGTGATATCCTATTGGTATTAGTATCACACCCTACTTACACCTTTAGGTGAAAGTATACTTGATCATTTTTGACACAGGCAAAGGCAAGGCCTTGGGTGATGGCGGTTCGAGTTGCTAGTTTCTCTCAATGGTGCGGTGTTGTGGAGAAGACTCGTGGGTGATGACCCCTTATTGTGTGGAGTCTCTTGGGATGTTTTTCAACTACTTTTATACACCTTTGTACCTCTTGTGTATTTTTTAAACCCATATACTCAGTTCTGAATTTATTAAGTCTTGTTTGGCATAATTTTTCAGATTTGGATTGTTGTTTGTTTTTGGTTATTTTATGATTCCAAACTCAGGTAAATCATTCCCAAATGAATTTTTATGATACCCGGGATCTTGTTCCAGCCCGTGGGGATAGGTAATTTTTTTTGGGACCTGCCCAAATCTAGTTTTGCTATCAGTTTGATGGAGACCAAATTTGGTTCGTGACAGACCAATACCTCTAAAAAATATATACTAAATTTGGAAATATATTTTAGCATTTCATGTTTAATAAATAGTGCTCAATGCGTGTTATGAAGTGAGAATAAGATACCTCATTCCATAAGTGAAGGGATAGGCTCCATAGTTAATATTAAGAACAATAAAATATAATAGAAATTTTCATGAGAAAGTGGCCCCAAAACATCCATTTTTTTCAAGATAAGTTAATGGAGCTAAAAATAAACTCATATTTTGAAATTAAAGATTACTATTATTGATGTACTTCAATAATTATCCCTTTATTTTACCCCATTGAACTCATTTTTACCATCGCCATTGGGATAACATGTTTGACAAGGTAACTAATATTTAAAACAAAAAATTAAATAAACATTACAATAAAACATATAATTTATGATTCCAAATAAGTAATCAATTTTATAAGATTTAATTTCTTAAGTTATTGAAAATTATTTATAATATCAATGTAAAAAATTTAGTAAAAACATTTTTCAGAAAAAAAAATCATTATTTTTAACAATAAATAACATCTTATTCACATTCAACAACTAGTAGAAAACATCATATGATTGTTAATTTATTTAATTTAATATATTATAAAAAAATATCATTAAAATAATTCAATAATAATGATTAATTTAATTTATTATCATAAAAAACGTTATTCATAAAAAGTATAGTTTTCTGAACAAATACCACTTTCAACATTCAGATGTTTTTATCCTCATTTCATATAATCTAATAATAAATGAACAAAATATTTCTCATTTTTTGCGTCTATAAACATTAATTTTTTTTTAAATTTATTACTAAAAATAAAATATATTAACTATTAAATAAAACATTGTAAACAAAAATTTTCATGTCATCCAATATTTATTTGACTAAATATCCTTAACATTTCTCAAATGTTTATATATATATATAATTTATTTCTTTAATTAAATTTTATAAATTTATCTATCTATTAATTTATTCCTATTATTTTTCATAATCCATTATTCACTATTGTTTGGTGTTATTTTTAACAAAGGATATCAAAAACATCAAATATATTATGGGGAAACATGTTTTAAAATCCCAATGTGTTACATCTAAAGCATTATGGTCTTTGAAAAATGAGAAAACATTAAGTATGAGGTGAGATTCCCTCATATCCATCTCAATTTTTCTTATTATAATATTTTATGCTCATTTTTTATCTATACTAATGAGACTTAATTGATTAATTATTATATTAATATAACATTAATGATATTATACTACTGAAAAGGTGTTATTCACAATATTTATATATATATAGTAACTATCACCCTCTTTTAGCAATTCCTATTAATCATTTGTTTATCGACATATAAGGATGTTTTTAATTATTTATTTTTCAACACATTACTGAATCGTTAGTGTAGGATATATATAATTTATTTTTGGTATGTGTTTATATTTTAATTCATTTTTATTTTTCTGGTGACTATTTGACTAATTAATAAAAAAAATTCAAAACTACAATACTGAAATGAAAAATGAAATAATTAAAATAAATATTCATTCATACAATTTTATCATAAAAAAGTTGGTAGGTAATCTCTAAAGGTTATAATTCATAAGTAATAACATTAATAATTATAATATACTTATAGATTATCATTTTAATAAAAAAATATAGTTATATAAGAGGTGTAAACATGATGAAACAAAATAAAACCTATGTTGTGATGATTGTTAAACTCTTTTTTTCTTTTTTGGTTATAACCTAAATTATTAAATATTTCCCACATGATTATTATAAATAATAATTAATGTATTAAAAATTCTCAGTATTTCATATTCTCTTTCCCTCCTCTAGGGATATTTGTATCATTATATCATTGTAATGTACTATTATCTACTTCCAATAACATTGGTAAAGACCAAATTTTAAAAACCACTAATTAATTATTCATATAATATTTATTCTTATATCCATTATTTATACTAGTTTTGTATGGATTCTATCATTGAAAATGAAAAATATTGTACTCCCTTGTACATTATTTTACCACCATGTTTATTCACAAGAATAATATTTATGATATTTTTATGTAAATTATATTATTATCATGGATTTATTATGGTTATTAATTTTTCTCATTCTATGTGTTATGCATGACTTTTTAAAATATAATACGATGGGTTGTCTTAGAATTTTATATCCACACTAATTCTTTATCTATAATATAATATTTCATGAGATCATTATGATTATATAGAATATAATTAGTTATGTACATTTCATTGTGATTCCTTAGAAATTATCCTTAACTTATAATTATTTACTATTAACAATTGTCCAAATTCGATGTCCTCATATGATTTGTATTTTTATAATCCTATACTTGTAGTGATTATTATTATTATTATCATCTATGTACTCATTTTCATTTTAGTATCCTTTTAATTCATATTGTTCCTCCCCTTACAGTGATTTTGGTTAATGCATTCTTTTATATACATATTTTGTTTCTATCATGTATTATGAAAATTTTGAAATCCTATTTGAGGAGAATATTGAAGGATTTAAATAAATATTATCGTTTTATGGTATTTAGTGTTGTATAGATTAAAATATTTTAAGACAATAGACCAATTAAAATTATTATGTTTATATTTGTTTTAAAAATGAAATATGTATCATTTATTTAATGTATGTATAATTATAAAATAGGTGATTCATTATATAATAGAGTCATTTAAAATAATAAGAACTTAATACTATCAGTGCATTTTCAAAATAGCTATTTTTAGTGTGATGGATTTGGACACTAATACATTAATTTCTCATCAAGTATGGTAAGGAATGTGACTAAGGAGAATCAAAGTGGTAGTATAAAGATGTTCAAGAAGTCTTCAAACAACATAAAACCAAAAATTAGTTTTGAATCATAATAAAATGGATAGGGTCTAATAAATCTATAAAAGAAACATTTTTATCTATCATAAATGTATTTTAAGATGAAATAATTTATTAAAAAAATAATTATAGAGAAGGTTATAATTGTTGATATTACATTGAAATAACTTTATTATATGGGAGTAAGGATTCATAAAAATTTATTTACTTCCCATATTACTGGACTTAAGGATATTCTTATATGAGTAAGTACATAATATATGGATTCATAAGGTCTTAGAATGTGGAATACAAAAAGATCATTGAATCTATTAATAAAATAAATGAAAATAGACAAGAAAATAACCAATTTCACGGTTTTTAAATTTATTGATCACAATTTTCTAAGTGTAATACACTTTTCTGAACCATTTTATACAATTAACATAGCCATGAAAACTTATATTTTACAAGAAAAATATATTTTAATTGTGATTAAATTTAAATACATAAAGTGGAATCTATACACATTAATAGAAAATAATTCAAATTATTTCTATCTAAGGATGTTGAAAAAAAATGTTTGAAAAAATAACTTGACCATTTTAGTGAAGAATATTTGGAACGTTTTGTTAAAATTTAAGGTACATATGATATCACTATACTTACCAATGATCACAATAAAAAATGTGACATTTCCTTAAAGGGAGGTATCATCCTAATGTCATACTATATGAAATAGATAAAATATATTAGGTTATTATTGTTTATTCATTTAAATGTTTATAGTTATATACAATTAATGATAATTGAAAAAAATTACATATTATGTTCTCTTTATTCCAAACAATAGTTGGATACCATGGTGTATTGTAACATCATAAAAATTTTATATTTTTAAGTGAATTTAATCATACATAATATTGGAAGAAAAAATCATAGAAATAAAATGTTGAATTTTAATGATTATAATGGTAGGAAATTTAATATTATTAATGTATAATATTTTTAAGAGAAATGTAGGATAAGGCATCAAGTTTCAATGTAAGGGAATCCCCAGTAAAATTCTTTTATTGTGGGAGGGAACACAAAATTATTACCCTAGACCAAATGATTCTCATTTAGAATGGCCTATTAAAGAAATTATAGAATAAAATTTTCTTAAAATTTTTATAAATTAAAAACAGGTCCTTATTGTATCTATGTGAGAAGAAAAATCTATATGAGATGTGGCATGTGAATATTTCAACATTGAATTGCATTTTTACCATCAGAATTAAATTATTTTTTATCAAAAAGTTAAAAATCAATTATGATTTTTAATCTCATGGATACAAAGAAATTTTTCTTATAAACTCATTAAAGAGTATATATTAATAATTATTTAAAAATTGGTTAAAAAATATTAAAAATTCAGGATTTCACAACATTGAAATACAAGATTATTTATCTAAAATTTATTAAAAAAATTTAAAAGAAAGAATTAATGACGTAAGTAACTATGGATTAAGGTGTTGATATTTATTTAGATGATAAAAGTGATGATGGGGAACATGTAAAAACTCATAAATAGTTATAGTGTTAAGAAGTATAAAATAAATTGATGTAAATAACATCGTTGTTGATAGGATAGCCTCTATGAAAACAAGAAGAATGATGACACTATATATGTCCTTACTCTTATCTCACGTGGTGAATAATAGTTCTAATAATTCCACCAAGATAATATTTAGATTAATTATATGAATATATTACTTTATAAAAATGAGAATAATCAAACTTGGGATATTTTTTAAGGATGTGGGACAATAATGTTATCTATACAATGTGTGTTTACTAAAGAAAAGTTGAATGAAGATATAAAAGTAATTGGAAACAAAAATTGACTTGTGAAAAAAGTTTATTTTTAGAGTTAATGATTTAATATAAATTAGACATGCTTTTATATAGAAATATTAAAAAAAATTATATATTTTTGTTCATGGTGTTGAAAAATAAGTTCCAGGCATTCCAAAAGGATATCAAATTAAATATTTCAAAAATCGTTTTTAAATAAAAATAATAAATTAAATTTTAATATGGTTCTCTCAATAATAAATATGATAATAAAGTTTTTTACATGAATAATAAACCTTTTGGACTGAAGGAATCACTAATATTTTTTTATTTGAGTCATGTTCAATACCTAAAAAAAGGATTTATTCCAATGTGGATGAGTTGACTATAATATTTCTATAAAGTTGAATGTTATTAAATTTATTATTTTTCATATATATAAAGATGAAATATTATTAGGAGGATTGAATAAATTATAATATATGTTGTTTTATAAATTCATAATGATAAATTTTGAAATTTCAACAATTTTTGAGTAAATAGTATTACTTTGTTTCTAGGTGATATAATGAAGGCATTGCAAATTTATTTCTAAATGATATTATAATAAATTTATTATGAAATGGTTTTATATGGAGGGATACAAGGCTATTAAAAAATTGATTCCTCACATAATATGTTGTTAATAGGGGATAATAGTAAATTAGATTATATAAAGAACTATAGGAAAGTAATTTAAAGCCTAGTATAATGAATGAAATCAAGCTTGAATGTTATTATTTATACTTATGAAGAAGATATAAATAAAAGTAAAACTAAAGAAAACCACATTCTTGAAATGAAAAAAAAAATTTATATCAAAATCATTATGGATTTTATTAATCTATATCACTAGAATATTTATTGGGGTAAAATGATTTTTATTGGCCTCGTTTAGTAGATTATATGAAGTCTATTTTAGTAATTAAATTATATAATACAAATTTATGTATTTCATGGCTGAGAATGAAATAGGATTGTATTTCATTGAGAACATAGTAATTTAAATACTCTATAACCACTTGAAATTGTATTAAACTCTTATGGATGAAGCAATTATGTGATGATAATGCATTTTAATTCAATTCTCAAATTTTATTTAATTTTAATATATAAACTGATATAAATAATATAAAAAATATTGTTCCCTATTAAAGGAAGAAGCACATTGAGATCAAATATCCCTATATTATGTGGAGACATATGAAAGAGTTAGTTAAATTAGAGTATGTGTCTACTCAAACTCAAATGGAATATATTAAGAAAATTTATATTTACAAAGAATGATTGGGTTGTATTTTTTTTATATTATTTTTCAAACATTTCTATCAACATGAATGGTATGGATAAGTGATCCCCACTCCCCAAATTTTTTTTGTTCAATGGTAAATATCACTATGTAAAACAAAATTTTTTTATTGAAATTTAATTTAATTTTTCTTGTTAATTTACCTTTTAAATAGTAATATCTGCTTGATATAATATTTATTAATATTTAAATTTCTAGAAGTTATCTTTTGGTTCATTGTATATAGGGGAAATATATCCCCATTTATCATTGGTGGATATATATTCAAGGAACAAATTTATGATAATTAGATTTATACAAAAATATAATTAAGTGTTACGTGATTTCTAAGATGTTATGGGAATTCATATTAGGTGATAAAATGTGAATAATGAAATAGGGGAAGATTATGGTATAAAAATCTAGTAAAAATGAAATAATGAAAATTAATTAGAATATAATAATTTAAAGAAAATATTATAAGTTATTTTAGATCATAAACTGTAAATTTTGGTAAAGAATAATAATAATAAAGTTTTTCATTGATAATATTTCAATTAATTATTTTTTTTATATTGATAACAACTCCTGTTGATTGGAAACATATTAAATTCATAATAAATATTATTCTTGTAGTGCTGATATATCAATGAGTTTTTATAATTGAGGTGTTTAAAAATAAACCAAATGGTAAAATTATTAGGAAAAATATTATAGGTTATTTTGGGTCATTTATATTGAAAAATATAGAGTTTAATTCTTTAAAATACATATTTTATCAGTTAAGACTCATTATATAGAGTGTTAAGAAACTTGGAGAATGTTTTGTGACACTTTAGATTAATTTCGAATGAATAATCAAAACCACATAATGGTAGATATTTTGATTCATATTGTTTTCTCAAACATTTTGATAAAATAGTTTGTAGAGGTAATTTTGATTTTAGATATGTGTTTTACACATATAATTCCCTTATAGAACTTATAACCATTCCATAGTGAATTAAACGTTGAAACAAATATTAATAAATGGGATTATTGGACAAGGACCCAAAAATTCTAATTATATTAGTCCCTATGTTCTATAGGGAAGAAACAACAACCATGGTATCTATTAAGATTTATAAATTAATTGTGAAGGGTAAGGGTTAATAGACCTCTTAACAGATATTTTTTTAGGGAGGTGTATTTGATCAAAATATGTCGTGGTTTGAAAAATGAATGATCGTTTTTTGTTTCATATATTTTTTTTTGAATAAAGAAAAGAGTTTTTATTTTATAAAAGAAACCAATTTGGATTCCTTTTTAAATGAACCATAATTAGTTTTTTATAATTTAGCTGTTGATTTTGAATCTTTATTTTATATTTTTTTTCAAAATTTTTGAGTGTGTGTGGTGTTGGGAGTTAATGGTTGATTATAGAGTGGTAATAAGGGACCTATTTATGAAAAGTTAAAGAGTGACTAGATAGAAATATAGTGACTAATCTATGGGATAATAGCACTTAGATCCCCACTAGCTAATAGGAGAGGCTGTGTTAGTTTACTGGTCACCATTGAGCTCCCAGTATATATATAACATATATCTTTGGTCTACCTAGGAAAATTCCATTATGTGATTTTTTGGGTATTTTTACCTAAAATATTTTTAACTCATCATTGTCCTATAATTAACCTTCTCGTGAATGAGAGCTCCATTTTTGGTTCCCCATTGCTCCCAAATCCTGTCTATTATCTATTTATTTCTGTAATGAAGTTTTTTAGATTTTATCAACCACTCATTTTAATTATAACGTAATAAATTCTTATATTATGGTTTATGTTCATTATACTTATTCATTCATCTAAAATTTTTAATATAAAGTTGTTTTACTACGTTTCATTTTTTTTGGATTGAGATCGAATTGGATCAATACCATTAGAGATTTAGCTAATAAATAATATAGGTAGGATATCATAATTAAATTTCAATTGATCTGATGGTATTACTTGAACTACCATTCATTTTAGTGTGTGTTGTGTATTTTATTTTTTCTTGAGTTATTATCAAGAAAAATTTTAAATTTCATATGGTATAATTATCCTTAATAATGTGAATTAGTATGATTTAATATTGAATACAAGCAATCCATTGTAACAGTTTGGTTCTTAGTTTAGGTATTATAACTTTTTTATTTAGGTATGATCCGAGTTATTTATGTTTGTTTGGTATTAAAGAGTCATTTTATTATAATGTGGATACGGGTTACATCCTTGTGCAAGTGATATGTGGATAAATTTAGGTAATGATTAATATATTAGGGTTTGAGAGGGTTCTGTAGTGAGTGATAATACATATGTTAAATTCCTTGTATATTATATTTGCAGATTCAAGGTATTAGAAGGGGTATCTAGAACATGGGTAGATATTTTATTCCATGTATGGTAAATCCATATTAGTCAAGATTTAAAGGTTAATAATGGATTTTATCCAAGGGATCTTACCATGGGTGATAGTATGGACTAGTGTATATGATATATTGGATATTTTAAACCATCCTCTCATTCCATTTACTATGTACGAGGTTTAATATTGGGACCTCAGCTGAAATATGGTATGATTTGGTTTTCATAGGAAGCTGGATATATTTCTCATTGTCCATGATCTATATCCAATGTGGGAGTTTTAGTAATGGATAATTACCTTGGGTTTTGATATTATTCATCATATATGGGAGTTTTATTGTCTTATTTCATCCTCATGATCTATTTTTTATTCAAGTATGTTATTTTTGTTATAAATTACAAAATATATTTTTTATATTACGATTTATGGTGGGTTTACATTGTATGATTTTTTTTCAATTAACATCAGCTAAAGAAGTTATGGTAAAATAATTTGGAATCTTGGTTTTCACATGATTACCCAACCTGGGTGATGCTTGATTTTTGGTTTATTTACATTACCAATCATGGACATACATATATTCATTTATTTATAATAAAAAAAATTTGTGGTTTCTTATTTAGTTTCATACTCACACCCTAAATGTGATGACATTTTTTTGGGATCCAAGTAATGGGAAAACCCTTATACTATATAGTTGAGATGGTTTATATTGGAATATAGATAGATCTTATACCAGGACACACTTTAAGAAAATTGTAGGAAATTCCTCCAAGATAATTTTTTCTTTTTAATATCAAATTATTTATATACCACTTGTGGGGTCTATCTTTTGATTGCCAATGTATGACAAAATAGATTTCATTTAAATCATTACATGTGAAATTATTTATTTTCCTATAATGTATCCATGATTACATGTTATGTTGATATAATTATATATAGTTTCTTATAATTTATTATTTTCAGATGATTTGATACTAAGGTTTGCATTTGGTCATGCGACATTCAATCCCAAAAGCAATGAAATTGGTTAAGGTGTTACAGATGTTATCAGATCCATTTTTTCGTAACGTATGATTTTTTACATTATATTAGAGATAGGAAGACCAAAATATGGGTTCTAAGTTATGCATATGTCCGGCCCACGCCAGTATAGAGGATACACCATTTGAAAATGTATTAGGATTGATATCATTGGTTTTCATGGTTATGGTGACTTAGTGTTTTCCTTAAGTGATATTTTGATTTTAATGTCTATTAATTTTTTATTTCTTATCATGAGGGGGAGTGGGAGTTCATACATCATGTTTGGGATATAGGTTCACATGGAATGTTCTTAATTTTGTTTGATTATGAAATTTTTTTAAAAGTGTGGTATTAATTATTTAAATACTAGTGATAATTTATATGGTGTTTCTAAAAATAAATTAATAGATCAAAATAATTAATTAAAACATAGTAATTTTGTATTATTAATTCTATGATACAAATATAATATGTTTTTCATACTACCTATTTGAGCATAAATCCGTTGTAAAGTAGTGGGTTATGATGTTATAGTGTATGATGGAGTGGTTCCTTAGGGAATGTCTCTTAAGGCCACTTAGATATGATGGGATGATAGGTTATGAGAATAATAAGTTATTATATTTTAGTATGTCTGATAAATATTTTGTTATTAATATTTAAGTATAGTTTAAATGTTTTATGATAGTTTTTTTCATTTTAGATGTTTTACCTTGAAAATATCCTCTAGATCCACAAGCATATATGATTATGGATGTTTCTGAAGTATAAAATTTTCTTTCCATACCCTCGATAATCAATAGGGAGGATTGGATAAATCTCCTAAATATTTATAATTTGTTATCTCAATTAGTAGAGACATTATATAAAGGGGACTTTATCATAGTACCCATTTGAGGTAGATTAGTACTCGATAAATAGGCCACTTTGATAGACTGTACATAATATTCCGCCATTCAGTACCATATAATTTTATGAGGAACTCGAGTTTTATAATATGTTAGTGATGGGATTTATGTAAATGAAAGTATATTAAAACTCATTTCTATACCTGAGGAGAAGTAGGTGAAGTTAGATACATTCTTCCTTCAACAAACTTCATGTGATTGTGGGTTGTGATGGTATAGGAAAATTTACAAGAGATATTGTTAGGGGAGGCCTTCAAGGATTTTTTAATGAATTATTCCTTAAAAAATAATCATACGATGGTGTAGATGTTTATGGAGTTTTACTAAGTATATTTATCATTGATATATTGTAATACTATATTTTATTTGCTACTTTGGTTTTATCATTTTATGTCTAGGTTTGAGTATTAAAAATACCTTAGGATTTTGATTTTCCTTTGACCATATTCAAGATAGTATATTTAAATTCTCAATTTGAAATCCTATTTAGAGGTGATCTATAAGGATCACACTAATGATAGGATCCGCTCATATGTTGGTTCATTATGATATTTGTTTTATTTACTAATCTGAGTAGTGTCCCTTCTGATTAAGTTGTTTATTCCCTTTCTAGTATTACAAAGAGAAGTGATGACATGATGTTCCAGCGTATCTAGAGGTAATTAATATAGATAATAGTTTTATCGCATTCACCATAAAAATAGATTAAATTATTTATTATTAGAGAAATATATTTATTCATTTTAATGTTTTGTATCATGAATCTATAAGGTAATTTCATATTTATTGTAGGATGAGACACAAATAAAACTTTTATAAGAGTATACCACAAAATATTTTTTTATAAATTGTTGTGTTAGACATATAATTCTCAAGTATAGATAAGAGACCCATTGTAGAAAATTTTATATCTTACTCTAGAATATATATGTATTAAGGTATTCAAATACCATAAAGAAAACAATTAAGGTTTTTATAATTTTCATATCATCAAGGTGACTATGGATTATGGGGTTAGTCCTATATTTACGTGGATTGTATAATTTATCACTACACGTGGTTCTATTTGAAGGGGGAGAGGTTCTGTTGGCTATGATATGTATAGATTTAGTTGATTCTACTATATTTGGAACTCTATTTGACATTAGGGATACCTATTATTTTATTTTTTGACATCTGGTATCTGGTTTAAAAATTACATTAAAGCATTATTCTATTCGTCTAACATTGAACTCACCTCTAGAGAAGAGATTTAATAATTTACTAACATTCCATATTTGTTATATAGTGTTTGGAGGATATGGTCACCTTTGTGTATTCTTTGTTATGAATATATATATTTCTGAAATTATCTTTGGTATATATTGGTTTGCAGGAATTCAGGATTATAGAAATTGATATTTAAGTTTGGTGTTATTCAATTATATTTCTAGAGGTGAGTATAATTTCATAGGGGAATAAGAATTTTATTTATGTCATACTAAACATAACCTCAAACAATTAGGATCCATCACTAGAAAATTGACCAAGATTTTTTTGTATCTAACTGATTGATGGTTACACTAATTTTTCCTCCAATAATTGATTATTTTCAATACATATTCACTAATGTATTCTTGAAATTTTCTTATAATAAGGTGAGTTAGTCTATAATTGACATTTTTTAGGTTATAAACCTATATTGATACACACATATTATATGGAATCAGTTTAGTTTAGATAACAATATTTATATCTATAGTATATATAATATAATTGATTTATAAATTTGAGTAACTATATTTGGGAATCTACCATCTAGATTTTTAATAATGGTGATGAAAATTTGAGAATGTGAATAGACTATAGGAAGATGAATCTTTTTACCATGATAAATAGTTATTTAATTCAAAGGATATGTAATCTATTATATCAGTTGAACAAATCATAATGGTTATCCAATATTGACCTAGAATATTTATATCATCAGTTGAGAGTAATGGTAGAAGATATATTGAGGACTATATTTCAATTTAGGTAGAAGATATATGACTTATTAGTGATGTAATTTATTTTAAAAAATGTGTTTCCCATTACCATAAAATAATTTATAGATATTATATATCGGTAGGGTATGGTGGTTTTCATGCCTATATATATTAAATACTATCTATTGGATATTTTAAATTCTACATAGGAGGATGATTTAGATTTCATGGTAATAAGGGATTGTGTCTTCAATATACAACACATTCTAAGATGAATCCATGATGATTTTGGAGTGATTTTAATATATTCAAATGTGGTTGTTTTAAATTATTTAAGGGTAAAATTTATTAGGGAAGCCCACAAATATTGATAAGGCCTTAACCTTAAACTGAAAAAGAGTTTAAATGATATTAGGTTCCATTTTTTGTTGGCATGGTATGAGGAGGGTCATCATAGGTTATATAGTTTATTGTTCCAACAACTATTAAGTAAATAAAAAAATTGGCCATGTGGATTTCTTCATCAGATTTGAGTACTTACTTAGAAGTGGTATAATGATACATTATATATTATAATCAATTTTACTAAGACAACAATAATTCAGGATGTTTTATGGATATTTATATACCATATGATGAAGGTCTTTCAATTATTTTATATTTAAATGATCTAGTTAATTTATGAGATAGGAAATATATTTTTTAAAAAGGTAGTATATATATAATGATCCTATGACTTTTTAATCAAAATATGATACATATTTTACATATTCATTTTGGATGTAGTTAAAAAGGTTATGTGCATTTATCAAATGATGAGTAAAACATATCACTCATAGAAATTCCAAAATTTTGAGAGGAAGATATGTATACTTGAGGATATTTTTAGGGATTGCATGTTAAAAATTAATTGATCTTTGTATGACCATAGATCCTTGATATATTTATAGTTTAATGAGATATATATATATATCAATCCTCAATAAAAATGACTCTCTATGGAGATTTATATGACACCCCATATTTTATTACAACATAATTTATGATTTATTATATAAACCTACCCATAATACAATAAAAATGATCTCAAATAATATTTTATTTTGGAAATTTGGAACATAGCATAAAAACAAGCAATTAAAATATAGTGAAATTATTTAGAACATCCTTAACATGCTAAAAAATTCTCAACATTCTTCTAAAATTTCACGGGTCAACCCTGGGACATATATTTGAAAAGTGTGGTATATAAATTCTTGTAAAGTAATATGTAAAGCATAGAATATGGTAAATTGGTACATGTGATAAAATATTTATATCATGGTAACATTTGTGGGGTGATAGTAATAATATTGAACAATGAAGCATGATATAACATGATACAATAAAGCATGCAAGGGAATGTGGAAAAAACATATATCATGACATAATAAACATATGTCGATGATAAATTAAAAGATTATATAACATAGTGTTATTCGGATAAAATATCATTCAGAAATAATGGAATATCATTAGATAAAAACATTACCCAATTCATTATAGGGCTACATAATTCTGATCCCACAAGTCACATTCACATCACGTACATGAATTAGTTTCCGAAATGGTTTACATGGAAAATCAGATGAATACCCTTGACTGTAAATTGAGACGGGTATTCACTACACAAATGGTTTACATGGAAAATCAGAGGATAACTTTAGTAGCATAATGGTTGTACATAAATGTTTTTAAAATGGTAGAATGATATAGAAATTGTTCTATAATTATATGGAAATAATTAGTATAGAAAAAGCTATTTTTAAAAAAACATATTCCAACTTGAAAAATTGGAAATCAAAATGTGGGACATAAAGAAGGTTCTTGAATAAAGAGATGAAAGAGAGGATCCCATACCTTGTAAGAGAACTTATAATTGATTGGGAGGAACTTATTGAGGCCTTGGGGATCCTTGAATTGGATATAGAGAGGTAAGGTAATAGTAAATTCATGCTCTAAGCGTTTTTAGTGAATATCAATTGGATGATTGGTGGGTTTATATAGAAAAAGAGAGCATAATTTTTTTATTAATTTCTAAACATAGGTTTTGGAATATATAAGCTAAATTAATCAAAACAACAAACCTTCCCTTAGGGATCCCCCCATGATTTTTTCCAAATATTAGTTTTTTCATTATTTTATAAGTATATTAATAGAACATATACAAATAATTCCATTATTTGTGGGCAAGTGACTCACGTTTATAAATAATTGATTTCGAAAACATAAAATATAGTATATGCTTTGGATTATTCATTAAGGATTTATAGGATTAGAAAAATAAATTCATTAAAAACATTATTTTAAAGAGAATAATTTTATTTTGTCATTTATACCTTCTATGGAATATATTAAATCACTTCTAAATCATTATGATGTCATAATACGCACCATATATTTTTATTAAATTATATTTTGACATAAAAACCTGACTATCATTAAAAATTATGAAAAAATTACCATTTAATAGTTTTTATGTGACGATTTAAAAAATTATATTTTTTATAAAAATAATTCTCTATTTATGAGAATTTACACATTTAAATAAAAAAAATCAACCTTGGATGAGAAAAATACTGATTTTTGACAATGAAAATTTCCAGGACCCTATAATATATTTTTTATTTCCTAAAATTATTATTTTTTTTAATAAATATTATTTATTAATTATATTTTATTAAAAATTCCTTTATTACAAAAATTATTGAATTTTTAAAAAAGAGTGTTTTGATTGAAACTATGTATTTCTGAAAATTATAATTTGTGTTTCATCATATGAAAATCTATTTTTTATAAAAATAATTATTTAATAATATAAAAAGTAATATTAAAGTTCCATCAACATAATAATTTTTTGAATAAAAAATATATAAATTTATACTGTTAGTGTAACACCCCGACCCCAGTTACCCAGAGTCGGTGCATTATTACATAACATTGACATGATCACAGAAAAGATCAAATCTCGAAAGACCGATTAGTATACTAGCATTGGAAACACTAGATATATTCATAAATTTTTACATTACATCATAAAAATGAAAAATACAACAACAGTATCCATAGTCCACACTCTTATCCCCTCATATTATCCCTGCAGGTCATTCATAATTTACTTCTTCACATCTTGGGAAAAATAAAACATAGAAAATGGGTGAGCTCAAATTCCCAATAAGGATAACAATATAGCGGAAACTTTCATAAATAAGAATAAACATTTAAGGCAATGTATAACTAAAAAAGCCTTTTAAACATGAACGTCAACATAGTATGCCAACAATAAAATGAAATTATTCCATTTACTTATTCACATGGATATTCTAATAATCGAATAATCACATGAAATATCAATAACCACTTTCATAATGATGGAATGCATAATGCCAGACTATCATTACCACATAGCCAAGGCCTCGTGCCAAGACTACAAATAAGATTTTTCCAAGGCCTTGTGCAAAGACACTAGTTTGTCTCATGAGACCTACCGATGCATCGAGGAGCTATAGCGGGCTCCACCCGTCACATATTAAGTCCAATTCATTCCTCATATGAACAGGTTTAAACATAACATAAACATTCGTATTAAAACTAGCATACGAAATTTCAATACTTTCTTCGTAAAACATTAATGGTATAAAAATAACACATCCACAGTCAAACAAATCACAAAATCATCAATGCAATATGGAATTTTTGTATCATAATAAATCAACTTCAAATAAGCTTAAAATCCATCAAAGGATGTTGACATAGATGAAATAAAAACTATTTGAGAGAAATATCCCATTTTTGGAAATCATTTAAAAGTCACATAATTATAAAATAAAACATTTACTTTGAAAATTTTCTTATAATCTTGTAAGGAAAGCTTCGAAGATTTTATAACGGCGTAAAATAGCTGCACCCACCGTATAAGTTAAAACAAAATTCTTACCTTAATTCTGTCAAAAAGGTTAAAAAGTACATTGTTTGAAAATGACAAAAATATTCCTTTATAAACCACTTATAAAAGTCAACAAGAGTATAAATTAATTTAACACAATTTATAGTATATATTAAAAATGTTTTGAAATACATTTTTAAGAAACATGGATGTGGATGATAAAGAAATCCCAGTAGATTATTACGTTTAAACAACCTCGGATAATGAAGAGATTGCGAAATAAACCATTACCTTGTACTTTTCCTTAGTTGGGGGTAGGTTAACCTCCTTTATAATGGTGAAATAATTGTTATTAAATTATACAAGAATCATATACATTATTATGTTATCATATATGATCTTTTATTATTTCTTTGTTAATAATATCTTAGTATTATCGTTGTTTTGGGTGTTAACTTACTAGTTTTATTTTATATGTTTTGTTATGTAAGCCATGTTTTTCATGGATAGGTTATATCTTATTCATATCCAGAATGATATCAATTCCTTATACAATATTTTTAAATCATAAAATTATTATTATACTTTAATGGATAGGATGGAGAATGAATCTCACCGTGTTCGTGGAGACGGTAGTCCGTACGTACGCACGAGCGACAATATCATTCTATTGATATTAAAATAATATATAATTGGATGGTATATCATATATAATGAATCAATATCATGTAATATTTATTATTTACATGAATTACAAATCATTATTATACCCATCCAAATAATAATATATTGAATAACAATTACACCACGGCATGGAGACGGTAAGCCGTACGTACGCACATATGGTGACATGTCATTCAAAGGATGGATAGAATACTGAATATGGTTGTACCATATTTGTAATAATATTACAGTATATACGAGATACTGGATTCATTATTTTAGAATGGGAATAACAAATAATGAATAAGTTGAAGAAGAAATGAATTTGAAAAAGGGTGGTGAAAACATTACCTCTTCTTCGAGTTCTTCCTTTTGATTTGATCAAAAGGGATCTGTAGGTTGGCTTTATGATCAAACTAAGGCCTCTAGGTTGTAGTGAGGGAAGTTGAGAGAGTATTTTGGTAGGTTTTTTCCAAACAAAAAGGCTTTGAAGGTGTGAATTAATGAGAAGGGGGAGTTCCCTTTTATAAGAGGGGTGAGGGGTACCTTTGGAAAAGCTATAAATATTATTTTATAATAAATTCATATTCGGTTTCTAATGGCTCCAAAGTGAATTATTGAAAGTTTAAGGTGAGTATGGGTCGAAAACCACTCAACCAATAGAAATTAGATAGGTTTGGGTCATTATATTAACCTTATCTTTAAGTATTAACTCTTAGTTAATTAGTTTGACAGTTACCATGTCACTTTGTATTTTTATATTATATAGTTAATAAACATATTATATACCTCCAATAGACCCCTAATTAGTCCATTAATGATACATCTATCATGATATAAGTATCTTTTACGAACCATAGATTTTTATGAATTTAATATCAATTAATAATATAATATTGTTTTAAAAAAATCTTTTATGTCCATTTTGACACTATTCAATAATTGATTTTTGTAAAAATCACAAAAGAAGGATTACTTCTAACAATGTTAATTAAATAAATCACAATATGTCATATTAACCAATAAAATTAGTGTATTTCATAAAAAGTCTCAAATTTTATTTATTTGGGTATTTATAATATCAATTATTTTAATTTTTCACTATTATGGTAATTACTGCATCATCATTGTGTCATAAATAATTTAAATTATTTATTGTCTAAAAATTATAAATAAAATATAATTATGTATGAAATGTCTTTATCATTCTAATTAATATTTACATTTGAATTTATCTTATGCATAACCCTATATTAAAAATGTTTTAGTAAATAAACATTGATTTTAACTCTTTTAACTCTTCTTTTAATTAAATAATAATAAATTTCCTAATCTAATCCAAGTGGACCTAAATGATAATATTTTACTCCTAAGGTTGTTTTTGGTCGAGATACACTTTTTCAATAGAATTATGACATGTGTTAGGTTAATATTAATATCCTTTTTACCCTTAATTACCTTATTTACTTTTAACCGTGGTAAATAAAAGTAAAAAGTTACTATTCACCAAAAATTATTTTCATCTCATTGAACCACATTTTACTCCTTGATATTAACCATGTCTATCAGATTTTGGAAATTCCACTCACAGAAGCGGTAAAATTAAGTTTTATGAAAAATTCAGTTTTTTAACTACCACTTAGTGGTTTCACTATTCATCAAAAAAAATGAATGTTTCCAGAAAAATACCAAAAATTAGGCCTAAGATATATTTGATATTATTAATTCAAAAATGATGTTTATTTTACCAAATTCAAAACGTATCAGTTGAATTAATTAATTTAAAAATTAATTCCCGCTGTCAAAACAAATAGCGTGTTTTTAAGAGATAATAACTATCAAAAGATTGACACTTGTTTATGTCTGGTTTAAATGTGAAATTACATTCAATGACCAACATTGTATTAAATGTTAAAAATATATTCTAAATATACTTTTAAACCACTCAAATTAATAATTTATTAGTATTAATTATTTCGATTAAAAAAATTGTTATTAATTAATATTTAGTAATTTTCACTATCCATCAAAATATGAAAGTTATCCGAAAAGTACCAAAATTTCACCCTAAGATAATTTCGATATTACCAATCCAAAATTGAAGTCCATTTCAATGGATAAAATTTATAAAATTTCAAAAATTAGGTATTACTATTCATAACGGCTAGTTTGATTGGTTGTGGTGTGTCAGAATCTCGAAATTGCGTACAATGCATGAAATTGAATTATTTAAAGGGAAACATACCGTGGAAGCTTGGGGTGTTTCATTGTAAATTTTTTATGTCCGCATTCTAAGGAATAAATTTATTTAGTCAAATTGAATATATAAAAGTTTAAAATATTGGATTTAAAAAAGAGGGTTTCAGTATTAAAAGTTGGTAACAGTGCATTTTTTTAAAAATACTTCTTTTATCTGAAAAAATGATTTTGTTATTACATTATGTCTAAGAAACTAATAATATGGATTCTAAAATTGTAAGGATTATATAATGTTTAAAATTTAGGTAATACTATTCATAACCTCTTTTGAACGGCTTGTTTGGTAAGTCATGGTGCGCTTGAACTCGTTGTTGCGTGTAGTGAAAGTTATTGAATTATGTTGAAGAAATTACCCACTATGAAATCTTGGGGTGTTACAGTTAGAATACAGATATATATCCCATTATTACACTCGTGAATTCCCTAAGGGTACATGTGCTATGGTGAGATTTTCCTGGGGTGGTTTGCAAACATGGAATGGGAGATGATATTTATGAACATTAACTTCTCTAATAAATGGTTTAACTCATGATTTTAGTTATTGAATCATATCTTGAAATTGGTCGAGGTCAAATCCCAGTAATTTTATCCACCTAAGATGGTATGATAAATGGAATTCATAATGTACGATCCCATTGGTCGAGGATGACACTTCCTTTTCTTATATCAAATGGTATTTATTTTAACCCTTAATATATAATAATCATATGATCACTGTATAATGACTATATTATAAATTTTTCTGATGTTTGGTTATCTATTAAATTCTACAGTCTATAACAATTCATTATAACCAAAGTGGTTCACTTGTTTTTTATAACTAGATTATATGATAATTAATTTATTCCTTCAAAAGGGGAATTTAATTTCTAAATTTTTGGGTCATCACACATTATATGAAGAATTATTCATTCACATATGTGTGGTTTTGAGTTTTGAAAGTTTATTATCACTAGATTTAGAATGATATAAAATATTTTATATATGGTAAAATTAATCTAAATGTATCTTATTATCGCTTAGAGTCGGGACCACTCATATGTTAAGAAAAGGTAATAGAAGAAAGAGTTTAATGTTCTTGATGGGTATTCTTGTATATATCAACTCTATTACTTCATAATATATTATAAAAAGTAGGAAAAACTTGCATCACAGTTTGTTAGTCCAATTAAGATAGTAGAGATGGTTAGAATTATAGATTTTAATTTGAATATTCCTCTGATACATCAATCCATATATGATTTATTTAATATATATTTACACAATAAGTATAAATAAAACCCCCAATCATGTGATTTATAATGAGAATATCGACATATATATGGATTCATCATTTGAGTAGATACTAATGTGTATCTTGGAAAATATTGAGAAGGCGCATCATGGAAATCTAGCTCTCCTCGAGCACGTGAAATGGTATCAGGAAAATATTATGTAAGAGTCATAGAATTAAAAATATTGCATGAGATCCCAATAATAGGTATTGTTTGGAAAGGAGTATTAAATACACATCTTTAGGATTTTAATCTCTTATAGGGAGGATGTGTAACAACCTAAAAATATTGGGTATATTTTAAACCCAGAGTTTAATATTTTATTTAATTTTCAAGGAAGATATGAGAAGAGTTTGGGTGGTGGTTCTAATTGAGGGAGATTTGAAGAAGGGTAATCACATAAATTTTTCTAAAACGTTATACAAAGATCTAATGGGTATCGGTATAGATGGAATTGGGTTCCCAATGCCTCATATGTGGGTTTTATCCCCAAAATCACCACAAATTAGCCAATAAGTTTATACTAGGTTGTTAAAAGGACACCATTTACACAATAAAGATACATTCAATACCTTGTGGTCTTCTTATAAATATACTATCATGTTAATTTAAATATTTTCTATATAAGACATAATATAAGTCATCCTAATCATCTACTTTACCCATCCATGAATGATGTATCCATTTTTTGTTCCACATTTCTTCCAAATCATCAATGTGCTTCGTTTCTTCGAGGATTGAAGTTTAATAATATGAAATCCACCTCAATTACATAGTATGACTTAACATAAGATTATATTATAGTTATAATTTATTGTACATATTTATCTATATAAAATACATAATATAGTGGTTTTTACAAGATTTTTGTTTTTAATTTTATTGGTATCAAATTGGGTGAAAACCTTGTGAGAGTTAGGTCTGAGTGGTTTTAGGTAAGAATTATTAATCATGTTCTAATATTTATATGAGATGAAATTATTTTTCATTAACATGGGTCTATGGATATATATTTTACTTCTCTAATTATTATAATTAAGATTATAATAATGTTTTATATTGTATAATTAACCTTATGAATGGGATTTTTGAGTGTTCTATCTTGAATATGACCAACCCAAGAAAAGTGTGGAATCTTGGTTAAAGCTAGACACCATTTTATTTGAGGAAAAATATTTGTTTCTAAGATCATATTCTTTATTAATGGGGTCTTTATAAACCTGCAGTATTGGCATATATCCTTCCTCAAGGAATATGAGTATGAGTCTATGGAATAGTTAATATAGTGGGGATTGAGAGGGTAGTTCTATGAGTGATGAAATATGTCTCAAAATTTTTGTAAAATGTGTGTGGTGATAAAGTTTCATAGTATGTTTGGAAAAATGATGGATATATATTGTATACCACATTTTGTGAATCCATGTGGGGTTAGTATTTCATGTTAGAAAGTGATTTTATCCTTATAATAATAAATTGGGTAATGGTGTGGTTAAATGTACATGGAAGGTTGTTGTGTTATGAATTCTCCATGGTCCATTTCTAGTATTAAATGTTTAGTTAGGAGACCTTACCTCAGGCTTTGGTATGGTTCAAAATACTAAATATGTTTTCTCTGTTATTTATTCTACGTGATATATTTTTTATAATGGAGGAATATCCTAGGGTCCTTAACTTCAGTTATCGTATGGTTATGAGTACATGGGAGGATGGTTATGTTATTACTTTCTTATGATAACTTTCCAATATGGTAGGTTATGCATTACATTCATTCATCAGTATTTTCTACCTATTATGTTCAAAAGAGGTTTAACTTAGAATGGGATAATAATTCTTTTGGGATTGGATAATATATGTGTGGTTTAGGTTCATGAAAGCTTTCTTAGTGAATAATGACCAACATGGGTGTATGATAGATTCATTTCTTAGTTTATTTCTAGTTTATGCACTCATATATATTGTTGAATTAATTTTGATATCCAATTTTTGGTATCCTACAACATTTTATACTCACAAAATACACATGCACTGGAAACGCAATGTCAGAGGCAAGCCTCTGAGAAAAACACAAAGTCATATGAATTAGAAGTTTTTTATGGGAATGGAGATGGATTCAATTTCCAGACACAATATGGGATAATTTATATAAGTTCAACCCTAATATTTTGTTCTTTTGTATATCGCATTTACTGATATATAATGTTTGGGGATAATCATTTTACTATTGATATATTTATTTTCCCACAAGAACAGTGAAACCATAGTGAGAGGTGGGTGAATCAGTGTGGATAGATATTATCTATTATAACCCTTTTACTTGTTATCGTTATATTAGTTAAAGTGAACAGATCTCACACTCTCATCAAACACTTTTATTACATGCATGAAGAAATGATGATAACTACATAAAAAAGGCACATTTATTTTTTTTGGGTTCAATCACAATGTAAAATGTCGTATTCAGTGTACGGTGGTTTTTATCCCCCCCACACACATCCAATGTCTAATTTTTTACAACAACTATGATAAATTGGACATAATTGACCCATTTTATATCTAAAAATAACCATTTTATATGAATAAAAACAACCAATTATAGAAGGAACCATATTATTATTCTTAGATAATGTCACTAATTGTCCCCTCTATCTTCACAACTAGATTTAGTAATCTCTTCCCCCAAGTGACACCAATAGGGAAATCACATATCTTCAATAGATATGGTGTTTTTCCTTAATTTGATAAATATTATGTTGATGAATCTTTTTTTATATTCAACAAAATCTATTCATCATTATTAAAATTATACTTCTTCAAAAAAATAAATTTTATATGTTTCAGTAATAACAGTGTTATCATCTCAACACATATCTCTTTGTAATCTTTCATTGAGATCAAGAATATATTTTAATAGATGATACAAAATATAGTGTCTATCTTTTCATAATATCTAAATATTATTTTATGTTTATGGTGTTTTTATGCAACATAAAACTCATTCGTAACTCTCACATTAATTATATTTGATACATTAATATGTTCACAAGTATAAGTGATGACTTATCCAAAATACTTATTATTCATCAACTCTTACTCTCCATATAATCTTAGAAATAATTGTAATATCCCACCACCCAAGGACAATAACTTTTTCTCAGACTACTTATAACCACTATAACTCAGGCATTCCCCACCATATGCTAGAGGCCACCAACTAGAAGTGGGAGTCCAGGGTGGTCTTGCGAGGAGATTATACCCTTATATCGGAGCGTTTCACAATATATAAAATCACTAAACATCATCCTTTAATGTATTTCAGAGTATTTGGAATCAATAAATAAAAATCCTCAATATTAAATATAATGTTATATACATACTAGAAAGGTCACGCCATAGTACAATAAAAGTCACTCACTACACTAATCACATGTACAGATAAAAAGATATGAATAATTGGGGACTAAAATGAAAATATATGAGTCCCCACTATAGTATTTGAGAATCACCTTATCCAGATCTCTAAATTCCATATGAGCTGCTTCATCCTGATCAAGTAATATTGGGATTCGTTCCGAATTGGACATATAGAATGGTGGGAGTTTCTCTTAGGAACCAAAGAAAACGGGAAACTCAAAAAGGGGTTGTGAACATAAATCAATAGGAAACCTCCAACATGTTCTCTTACATAACTATTAATGTAATAATATGTGCATGTGATATGATCTACTGAAATAATAAACAAAACACTATCAATCATCTAGTTCCATGGTGACACCCAAGTCTAATTATATCCACATTGTGTCATATGTCCCTAAGATCATCATGCAGTCATGCAAAACCTAGTAACCCGAACTGCTCCTTGAGAAAGAACAATAACCCCCATCAATCTTTCGATACTACATTCTTGATCAACCATACCAACATTGGGTAGTGTTGAATATTAATGATCACATCACATTGACCATTTTAAGTATTATAATGACCTATTATATAATCCACTCCTGTGTATAGTGATAAAAAAAGTGTCCTAATACACCTAGTTTACAATAGGTAAGAACTATGTTTCCAATGCTTTCATCGGGGCACGCACATCCGTCCTCTTGAGGGCTATAGGCGTGGATTTTTGTTACCCCACATTCCCGCTTTCCAAAGTGGGTAGCATTCATTCCTTGTTCAGGGACATTTTCTCCTTGATCGAAACAGGAAATGGGATTTCAGTTCTTCCTTCCGTGGATTCCACTTCGAAACTCGTCACCTAGTCTAGGTCTCCCTCATAGATATAATACGATGTTCGTGAAACTCTTCCTGGCACCATATCTTCATGGACACCAGTTAATTACACTGCTTTTATTAGGAAATTCCAAGGGGCCGGTCAGGGAAGCAACCTTCGGTTAGGGGATTAGTCACGCTGGGCATCACTGGCGTGTATGTACGCTGGGGATTGGTGTGTCTTTCTTTTGTCCCTTATTATAGGGATTCTTTAGGGAGCGGGATCTGAGGAATCCCACATCGAATGTGTGGAATTATATTCCATTGGCATATATCTGAGTTTTTCCTCAACTTCCCATGTTTAACACAGGGTATGCCGCAAGTTTAACGTCCAGCGGGGACAGATCGGACTGATAAGAACACTGATTAGAGTGGATTAGATTAAGGGACCCCTAGAGGGAACACCGATATTGGGGCCAACACGTGGGAGGCTCCCGAATGATATGGAGAAGAATGAGGTGGCATGATCTCACCAGGATGTGGCGGCCCAGGTAAGAATAAGTATGGATGATGGTTTTGGGCTGGAGCCCTGTGGAGTCTTCCTACGTACCACGCCTTGACATCGATAAAAGTCCTTGTAGTTTGGGCATATAGTTTAACGTCATGCGGGGCGGGGGTGAACTGACGTGAAGGGGGTCGGAACGACTGAGGGGTGGGCTTGAACCTCATGGATGATTCCTATGTACCATGCCTTGACATGGATCAAAGTCCACATAGTTCATGATGGTGTGTGTCGGAGAACTGATGTGAATATGGACCTTGGTCCAGGTGGATGGCGGGCTTGAACCTTAAGGAGGCTTCCTACATAACTTGCCTTGACATGGATAAAATACCACATAGTTCAGGATGGTGTGGGTCTTAAACTCTAGGCTTCCCAAGATGTTAATGGGACTTGGCACACCGACACAGAGATGGTCGGGGCCAATGGTTGTTGGGATTAAACCTCGTGGAGGCTTCCAACGTACCATGCCATGACATGGATCAATGTCCTCATAGATCAAAAGATGGGTGTGTCGGCGAACTGACGTGAATAAAGACCTTGGTCAATTGGGTGATGGGCTTGAACCTCGTGAGGCTTCCTACGTAAAATGTCTTGACATGGGTCAAAGACCACATAGTTCGGGTGGATACGGTTTAACATCATGCGGGATGGGGGCATTTGGGGCTTATGCTCTAGGCGGCCCAAGGTTTTTAGTGAACCGACATGGTTGGAACGATCGGGTGGTTGGGTTGATCCTCGTGAAGGCTTTTTACATACCTTTAATTTACATGGATCAAAGTCCATGTAGTTCAGGTGTACAGTTTAACGTCATGCAGGACCAGGGTGGTGTCATGGTCAATGCTTAATCTAATCCCACATGAGTTGTTCTCAGTGTGAGAAACAAGAGGTAGTAGAGACCCAACGATCATGTTATGAAAGGTGCATCTGTGGGATGTGTAGTGGGGCTTATGCGTGGACTGTCCTAGAGAGGGAGAGATTAGGACTTACTTCAGGATAGAGGCCCGAGTGCGACAAAGAACAGCGGGAGAGGGACTTGGGATCGAATAATGGAGGATCCATGTTCCCTATCATGCCCTCTTCTAGCCTTGGAATAGAGGAAGTGAGGAGGATAAGGGGTTCAACCTCCAGCAAGAAAATTTATGGGCTTACACCAAGGTGGATGCCCTTCCCCACAGACAAACTCCACTCCAGGAAGGAGGATACAATCCCCTATGGAGACTAGGTGGCGTGGAGGGTTCCCAATGCTGGGGGACCCAGCATGTGAAGCATGGGGTCAGTTTATAGTTTAACATCATGTGTTGAGGTTGATAGTGATTGGTAGTTTAACGTCATGCAGCTCGGATAAGGTGGGTTTTTTTCCACACCCCTAGGACTTACATAACTGGTACCCTCTACTCCTTGTGGGAGGGAAGGCATCACCAGCGACGTACTGAGGGGGTGTCGCGGAGCGAACCATCGAGGGGTCCACGTTATCATGGCTATGTGAAGAAGAAATATCCATTACCATTCCTATGTGAAGAAGCATTAGGTGAAGCAACTCTATGGGTGACATCATCTAGGGGACTTTGAAGTCACATCGTGCAAACCTGGAGGGTCGCTCGGGAAAAAGGATTTCCAAGCAGAGGGGTCCATAGGCAATGACCATGTGGAACTCTATCACTCCGCGTGGTGGAGAGCACTTGTGAAGGGGTGTGCTTCGCGATATGGTGTGCCTTAGCCTTATCATGGGGAGGAGGTGAAAATGGGTGGTGCTTCGGGAAGTGGAAGGGCATTCGCGGAGCACGGACTCGCAGAGAAAAGGTGCCTCGTGAAACAAGGTGTCGGGATGCGATGTGCTTCACGAAGTATAATGGTCCTACCTTAGCATGTGGACCATGTGTACATGAAGGGTGTTTTGTGAATCATAAATGCTCTGTGATGACCTGGGTCCCCTTGGGGATCCCCTTCCTTCATGAAATCCCATAGGCTTCATGAAAGGCATCCCTCTCAGAAGAGGGGATCAAAATGAGGCAATGGGGAGGCACTTTGAGAAGCAGAAGTACCTCTCACATCTCATGGTTCACCGAGTAGAAGAGTGCTTCACGATTCAGGATATGAGAAGCCCAAAGGTCGGATTTTCTATCCTATGGGCTCAGTGGGAACCCAATATTTATAGGCAATAGGCACTGCGGAGCGGAGCTCACATGGTGCGAAGAGGGGTCAGGTGGCTTCATGGTTTGTTGCAAACGTGAACTAGGGTCGCAGAATGTCCCACCTCATTTACTTCATGGCGGGCTCGCGAACGTCAAGTGCATTCATGGAGCATCCTGCCTCCTTTACTTCGTGGCGGCCATGGTGCTGGGGGGACTCTGAGAAGGTGCTTCACGAGGAAGTTCGTGGGGCCATCTTGGGGCCTTATCTTCACTCCAAATTTTTGTGCCAACAAATTCCCCCCCCCCCTCAGACTTGGAGCCACGGAGAGATCAAGGGTCGAAGTATGAGGGAAAATGAAAAAATCCTCGTTCATTCGCGATGCAGAATCATGGGGTGGGATCGTGAGGCGGATAGGGGATGTGCGGGTTGGACGCGTCGCGAGGCTCCTCACGGACTGGACGCACAGCGAAGCTCCAGTGGTTTTTGCCTATAAATAAGGGGGTTGCCCTTTCTTTTGTCCTTTCCTTTCTCCGCGATCTTTCATTTTGTACTCTTGATTCGTAAAGCTCTTTGTACTCTGTGAGTGATCTCTGCAAATCGGGCTTTGCAGCGCACAGTGAGTCCTTGACTCTGTGTTTGCGCTCCTCGATCCATCTTTGAACACCGAGACAGCGCCCCATGAACAGTCTTCACGAGCGGCCTTCGCGAACGCGCTTTGCAAACGACCTTCGTGAATCAGCCAACCAAACATCCAAGTTCCAGAAATGAATGTCCCATAAAGAAGCTACCTGGGGGGTCCTTAAGGATGTCACCCAGAGGGATGAAATGGAGAACAGCCAGGGGATAGGAGAGCTAGTTTGTAGCCACTCGGACCTTAGTTCATTGGTGGAGATGATGTCAGAGAGACAGAAGAACTAACCACTCTACAGGAGTTTACCTCTATATGGATTCGGACGGAGGGATGATGTCTTCAACCCTGCAGCATGTAGGGATGAGCCAACATACTGGTTCTGGAGCACGCAGTGTCAGCACGGATGGCTTAGGGTTCCCGATGGTCATGCCCAGGAGGATTTCACACCTTTCATCTCCGACTGCCTATATAATCATTTAAACAATGTCGATGGGAGGGCATTGTAGCCATAGACGTCCCCTCCCTTGTATCGAAGCATCCTCAAGGTGGCGCTACGGAACTAGAAGAAGTGGTGGTCCGAGGAATGGGACCTATGCCAAGGTGGAAAATTCACAGACAATTCTGCTTGGGCTTACAAGGTAGGAACTTCATGTGAGGAGTTTGGAGCGGAGATAAGAAGAGTGGGTCTCTATAAGGCAGCATGGGCTTCCCTGTTCCATATCTACCAACCGAAGCAATTGATGTCGGAGCTGTTGAGCCGGTGGTCACTGGGGACCCATACCATTCACATGCATCACTGAGAGTTCGGCATCAACTTTTGGGTCATGCATCAGATCTCAGGGGTCCCGATACTGGGAAATATGTACGATGAATTCATCTAAGCAATGGGTGTGTGGGAGGATCTGGAGTAGATGTCGCATCTAGCGATGGCATAGATGGAACTCGGGCCCGGGGAGGACAAGGAGGCCGTGAGGGATGTCCACTTCAAGCACTAGTTAAAGAAGTTTTTGAACTTCCCAAAAATAAGGAAGTTCCCAGCGAGACCTCGAAATTGCCTAAAAGGTGCCTGGAGTAAGGAATACTCATACTGGCGGCTACTGGAGGATAGCCAGTCGAAGACCTGGGGGTTCAATGTTAGTACTGAAAAACGTCCAATAGTAAAACTAGCGGTATTCATCACAGCCCTTATCTGTGGTTGGATCCTGCCGGTGAGGGATAAAAACATGGGAGTGTGGCCAACACTTTATTCATGGCATCCACTTTGACGATAGGAGGGTGGTTCAACCTGGGGATCCTGATGCTCTCCAAGTTGTTCAAGATGATGTGGCACATCAGCAAGGGGAAAAGGCCGCAGAGGGTATGCGGGCCGTTCCACCTCCTGTACAGGTGGATGGCAGCACACATTAGGGGGATATATGAGTATCTAACCCCCATCTCACCTCTGGGGTCGAACTTTCATCCCTTGATCTTGAACGTCGTGGGGAGCTTTCCGACCAATATGACTGCACCATTGGTTCTAAACCGGGTGTGGTGGGTGGAGGAATTCAATTTCTATCAATTCCCACTACCAAAGAGGGCCTTCACGGATGATGTAAAGGGAACAGAAGAGCATCAGGCCTACTTCCTAGCCTTTTGAGGTGGGGTCTTGGTGGCCCGGGTGGACCACGAGCTTCTCTGCGAGCCGTACACCCCACACCGGTTCACTAGGAAATTTCAGTGCCCGAAGCGGCTGACCCCACAGGTCTACCTGGGGGTGCGCTACAAGGAGAACCCAAGTGGGATGAGGAAGATGTGGCTTATATTCACACGAGATGATGGGAAGATGAAAAATTTATTTCCTCCGTCGACCATCTTCCTTGGGATGATAAAAGAATATTCCCAGAGTTGGGAGGTGGCCTACCCAGGGGAGATGCTAAAGCAAACAACCATCCTGGTAGGTGAGGGCGAGGTTCCCCAGCCTCAGGGCCGAGTCCGGAAGGTCAAACAGGTTTGCTATAGTGATGGGGCTGTTGTAGCGGCGACTCCCACACCAGTTGAGGAGGGAGCAGTGGTAGCGGGTCTAGCAGCGGTAGCGGAGCCGGTGGGCCTAATGGAACTTAGTCATCTAGAGGGGTGTCCACCAAGAGGGTTCCGTAAGATTTCCACTCAGGCCCCGGGGAAACAGCTGCGCCATATTGACATGCTGGAAAATGTTTTCTTCCTGGAGGCCTGGGACATCTGGGAGTTTAACCGGAAATTGCTCGGCCCATCCGAGTTATGGCAGCACCTTAACCGCCTCGGGATGGACTTGCCGGTAATTGGCCCAATTAGGGTCGGTTTTTCGGTATCCCATGTTGAGGTGGATCAATACATAGCTGAGATGGAGGACTTTATCCATTTCCGGGGTTCCTCGCACTCAATGACAGACTGAGTCAGGGTGCTGTTGGATCGCACGGTCCCTCCGCAGCTGTCAGCCGCTGATCTGAGGGAGCGCTTCCCCCTACCGGACGAATCAGACGAGTCCTCCTGGGGAGACGAGGCTGGTAGGGAGAGTCCGCCAGAGGAGGGCAAAGTCAGCGGCCAGTCCTCGGATCTCAAAGATTTCTCGGAGGCCCTTGAGGTAAAATCCCATGTGCTTTCTTCAAAGCCTGACCTTTGGTTACTCTATATTCCTTATTAGCGTATGTACTGTGCAGGAGGACCTTATGCATAGACCTCATTCTCACCCCTCAGCGGGCACCGACGTGGGACCTTCAGAATCCGCACCCATGGCTACATCAACCTCTGCGTCTGGTGGGGCTTGGACAATTGAGACGGCTCCCTTGGAGTCTCCAGACCTTCCAACCATATACGGGGGGCCGTTTCATGGGGTTCCGACGACCTCATCCCAAGAGAGAGACTAGGGATCTGACCTTTGTAAGTCTTCTCTTCTGCATTTTCAACTACCATCACTTGACCACATCGACTGACATTCAAATCCCCTTCTTGGCATGTACAGTCCTTCAATTGGCCTGGGCTATTGCGGTGAAGTTGGTGGGGGCTTCTAGTAGTGCCCTTCAAAGGGGCATGTCAATGGTCATGGAGGTTAACACCCATCCTGACCAGACTGCAACACTCCCTATCACTGGTGGGGGAGCTAGTGAGACTACCCTGAGATCATCAAGGTGGGATCCGATTATGAGGATCAACCAGATGATTCAGGCCCCTCCACACCCGATCCAACGCCAGACGTGGACCCGACCGAGGAGTTCCTGGGGGTGGTCCCTGCATACGAGCCTGCCAATCGTGCCTACTGGGACGAGACGGCCTCTGACGAGGAGGAAAACAATATATTCTATTATCGATCATGGAATCTGATCACGCGCTTCATCGATGACACCCCCCAAGTGATGTGGTTGAATATGATGGACAGACATCGCTCGTGAATGCGTGAACTGTGCACTGGGGGAGTGGATGCCCGACATCCTCACATGCTCATCCAAGATCTCGTGGTGGAAAAGATTCATATGTATGACCATGTAATTGGCATGGGTTTTGGAGTGGGGGGAGGAGGTGAACATCAAGAGGCTCCGGAAGGCTAAAGTTGAAGTCTAGCAGTTGCAAAACCAGGCGGACGAGCACTTGACCTCCCTCAATGCGCAGTCTGAGATGATATCACGACTGAAGGCCCATCTAGAAGAAGCCGAAGAGGGCCTCAGGTGAGCTTCTGGAGATATGATCGGCATCCCGGACAATGTGGAGTGGGACCAGATTGCGGCCAACGAATTGCACCCTCTCACCGCTGAGGAGGAGCGGGAGGTGAACAAGTGACGGTATCTCCTGGACGCCACAATCCAGATGGTGGTGGAGCTGCAACATTCCTTTGATAAGGTCAATCCATCCATGGGGGGGAGTCGACCCCCGGGTACTATAATGATTACAAACCCTTAAATATACTTTCATGCTTTGATTATTTGAATGTCATAGCATGCATGAGTTTCGTTGTTCACATTGGTTTATTTTACTCCTTTGATGTTCATGGAGCATCCAGCGACCATTCCCTAAGCTCACGCAGGTCAACACTGATGTGAGAAATAAGGGATAGCTACCTCATCACCCCATCCAAATGTTGGAGTGAAAACCAAGATTCGGGCATCTGGGGTTTGGGCAACCGGTCTGGATTTCTTGGAAATAGGAGTGGCCTGGCTGGAGAATGAAGTGCTCAAAATAGCTGAATTAATGTTTTCCTCATGTTCTCTTTTTCATGAACTATGTAACTCTAGGATCACTGAAATTGATCCGAACATATGGAAATGAGAAGTGTGCATCACGATACCCGGGGTTCGGAAGTTTGTGGGGGTGGCATGACAATAAAAATAACTTTTGACTGCATTCAAAACACAATATTCTTATTGTATTATCCTAGAGTGGGGATAGAAAATGAGGGTCGACCGTTGACCATGTTCAAAACACGGGACATGTCGCAAATTCTATCTGTTAGTATTCCAGAACGTTGGCCCAGGATAGTAGGCGGGCCATAGGCCGAGCATCCATACAGCTAGGGGGTTCCTCCAGACGTGAAAGAGGAAGAGGGTCCAAATAAGGGGTACACAAAACGTGGAACGTGGAGTGAGGGTTTGTTCAAATAGAATCGAACACTCTTGAAATTAAGCCACCATCACCAAAGAACATTAGATGGGTGCTATTAGAACCCAGAACATCATTTCAGGTATGTTTTTCCTTTTCTGGTCATTTTTGGGAAAAAGAGGAGAATCTAGAAATTTTCTATGTACACGTTGTGTACATTATAAGTACATGCCATGTACTTTGATGCCACCCGAGGCCGTGTGCTGGTCGTGTCATGGCCGCACACATGTCCATGTAGGGGTGATGTGGAGACTTCTTAATGCAGAGTACAGAAAATCCTAGTACACACCGTGTATTCCAAAGGTACACGCCATGTACTTTTTTTCATTAAACGGATCGGGGTCGCATCTTAACCCCAAAAACACCATCTTCTCTATCTTCTTCAACCAAGAGCAAGGGATGGCCACAGATCTTCCTTGAGCCACTGATCCGTCATTGTTTATCCGAATCTAACATCGTCGATTGCAATAGAATCACAGCGGTGAGTTCTTGGTTATTCTTTGGCCATGTTTCCTGATTCTTTCTCTTATGAGAGTTATCTGAGGTTGAATGTTTTAGATATTTTTGTAGATCTGCTCCATTCTAGGCCTATTCATGGGCGGATGTTCAAGTATATCGATCTCCTGGGATTGAGGTGTGTGGTTTGTTTCCTTACGTTGAATGTCCTTGAGTTTTTGTGAAAAAGTGTCAGATACCCACGTATTAGGTATCTTGGGTTAGGGTTTTGATCCGGCATTATTATCTACGTTTTACTGCTTGTATGCGTGTTGTTGTTAGATGAATAATTATTTCTCGTTATCATGTTTTAGGATCACCCCATGTGTGTTTCCCTTAATTTGGCAGTTTATCGTCATTTGGCTTAGGTTTCCTGTGAGGAAAACCTTGTTGCATTGATTTACAGCCCTGATATGATTGATTTCATGTATTTCCTACTCTTTATATACTTTTGATGCATTGTATCTATTATCCAAGTAGTTTTTCAAATTACTTAGGGCTGCTAACAATTGTTTACGCACAACTAGACTGCTCAGGGCTGTGTGAACCTTGTGTGGTAGACTAAAGAGGGAATTGACGATTAAGGGCTTCCCTAGAGAGTCAATTATAAATTAGTATCATTCGCAGGACCAACAGAAATTAGAATTTTTTCTTCCTCAGAGTTTCCTTAGTTATATATCGAGACTGCAGGGGGGGAATTAGATGTAAGTGATTCCTTAGAGAGTCTATAGATATCATTGCAAGACCAGAGGGGAATTGACGGTGAAGGCTTCCCAGAGTGTCTGTGCCTTGTGTGTTTTTTTGACTAGAGGGGTATGCCAGTGTGATCCACCCGACGAGTCAGTGTGAATATTGTTTCGTTGGTTGTGATGAGTCCACCAAGCCAAAGAACAAGCTTGTGTTATGTACTGCTTGTGTTTAGGTATTCTGTTGATATACCAATTGTGTTACTTGTAATGACTTGGGAATATAGAGTTGTTTGCTAGATTATTTGGTTGATAATTAAATTATTGAATTAAACTAATAAATAAATGTGAATAGAGGTTTGTAGGATTGTTTAATTTAGTGTACTTATATTTCTCTACTCCATTTATTTCATTTACTTTTTCTATATTTCTCACTGATAGTATGGCACAAATCTTGTGGTGGTTACCTACTGTGATTAGTCTCACAACCTATTTTGGTCTTACTTTTCAGCCCAAATAGGTTATGTGGTGGTAGGTGTGGATAGGTACTGTGGCCCCTCCACTTTAGGTACATGATTGCTGGTTGGAGCTGGAGAGCATAGAACTGAGATTAGGCTTGCGATGCTGCTGGAGTTGTTGTTTACTTTTAGTACATTGATTATCAGTTGTATTTCTGCACGTTGTTGTGTTTTCTTATTTCCTTGAATACATGTACCTGCTGCATCATTATCATTATTACTATATATTTATTTCTTCCTCTGTTTAGTTTTAAATGTTTTATTCTGTTTACTACTTCCGCTATTGACTGTTGTTTCCATTCCCTTGTATACCTTACCAAATGAGGGTATAGTTTCCCCAATGACTCGCCAAGGCCCTCTCTGCTTGTTGGAAGCCTCTGACATTTGAGAAATGAGCTTGAGGTTATGTGAAGAACTGTTTACTGGGAACCAGTTCAGTGGCTCCGGATTCGAGTCGTTACAAAGTGTTATCAGAGGGGGTTCCTTTCTATTTCTTTCTACTGACTTACTATTTAGCGATATTAGACAGGGATAGGATGGAATTGGTAAATGGTAAATAGTTATGGCTGGGAGTTCTAGAACTGGTGTGTAGAGAAAAATCCAGGTTACCTCAGAGATTGCAATTTTCAAGTTTTTCCAATGTTACAGTTTAATTGATTTCCCTATTTGGTGGTGCACTTGTTTTGTGCTATTACTGATTATATGATTGTGGTTCTATTTTGTTTCAACCTGATGAGATGAGGGTATGCCATCTCATGCATCATATAGTTACTTGTTAGAAAATAACATGTCATGCATTTTTTCATGCCATCTAAATTGCATTAGAAGTTTCATGCTGTTGTGATAGAATTTGTGATAGACTATGCATGCTATTGTGATAGCTACTGTGATAGAATACCTGCTATGATAGGGTATCGTTTTTTAGATCTTCTTTATCATGGATGCCAAACTTTGGTCTTGGAGGTGTTATGGGCCCTCAAGGATCATAATTTGGTGCATCATTAGTTTATTATACTGTTTACTTGTTATATGCATTGTTATGATTCCAAGAATTGATTCATGGGGAGTATGGGCCCCCACGGATCAGAATTTGGCACCTTAATGCTAGTTTTCCTATGTCTTCTGGGATCTGGTGTAGTTTTAATAATACTATCTGTAAAAACCCAGAATACTTGGTGTGTACTTTATTAATACATTCCATGTAGTTTTTATCTGTGTCGCTGACTAAATGGGCAGGGACACGGGTTTGTAAAAGTTCGTGTAGGAACACGTCGTGTACTAGTTTAGCACAATGTGTAGTTTGAAATAGGTACCCCAACCATGTCACGAACAACACAAGTTGTGTTGTCTTTTCACATACACATTGTGTCTGAATTGTACACACCGTGTCGTTTGACTTCGGTGCCTGGAAGTGTCATAAACAACATGGGTCAGTGTTATCTTTCTCTTACACACTGTGGGCTTCTGAAAAAATTTTGTGTAGTGTCAGCCGTGTAGTCAGCCATGTGGCTAACCAATACGGTTTGTTAGTACTTCTTAGTACACTCCATGTCCTTTTGGAACACACCGTATAGTGTGACTTGGGCACACATACCGTGTAACTAACAACACGGTCTAGGTGAATCTTGTTGAGTACTGGCCATGTGTTCCTTGGACACGTTGTGTAGTATTGTCTTAGGAGAGCCATGTGGCTTAACCATGTAGAAGGACTCAGGCAGGGAAGAGAAATCATGTACACATCATGTGTTGGGACAACGCACCGTGTATTTGGGGTGTTACATGAACAGTTAGGTAGGAGTACACGCCCATGTAAATGACTTAATAAAACATGTCGTGTAATCTTTATACACGTTGTGTATTCATGTTTTTTTTATTTTGAATGCCTCTTTACCTATTCACTCCTTATGCTCATAGTTTTTAGTTCTTGGTAATGTGATCTAACGTGTGCTTTTGAACTTGCAAAGTCATGGCACTGAGACTTCCTCATGTTGCATGTCAGGAACTAGGAAGTAATCGTATGCCTGATATGGAAGATCAGGGACTACTAGTAGTTCCGTCTATTGTTCCGTCTAGACACTAGTTCTGATGCTCAGTTCAGAGAGGGTATAATGAGATTCATACAGACCTTACCGGGAGCTCAGCATCCTGCCCTGTCTATGGTAGATCTGACACGGGTTTTTCGGTAGCATCATCCTCCCACTTTCACCGGGGATGGAGGACCACAGGTTGCAGATTCATGGATAGAAGCCATGCTATCCATCTTCGAGCACCTGGAGATTCCAACAGAAAGGAGAGTGAATCTTACGAATTATATGTTGTGAGACTCTGCCAAGAGATGGTGGGATGTGGTTTTGCAGGGAGGGCGCCAACAGACTATGGCTTGGGATGAGTTTCAGCATACGTTCTACGACTAATTATACCCGGCGATGCTGAGGGCTGACAGAGCCATAGAGTTCATGAACCTGCAGCAGGGTAATCTCATAGTTATGTATTATTCCTCTCACTTCACAGAGTTATGTTGTTTCACTGTCGTTCTAAGGAATGACAAGCTGTTTTTAGTGAGGAAGTTTGAGGATGGACTCAGACCGGACATCAGATCGTAGGTGAACGTATTTTAGTTGACTTATATTACTCTGATTATCAACCAGGAGCTTATCATGGAGAGAAATCTGATGGATATTAGAGCTATGGACCAGGGAAGTTCGGCATACAGGGCTGATTCATTTTAGATAGATAGTAGGAAGCGCCACCGAGAGTCTACACGAGGTGACTCGACGAAATGAGGTATTCCTTCGGGTAGATGGGAGCTTCCTTATGGCAACAAAATAATGTTCTATCAGTGTGTAAAAAGTTGTAATAAGAAGCATTAGTACCCGAGAGACCCAGTGGAGTGCCGATATTGTGGAAAGATGGGTTATCTGTAGTGTTTCTGCAGGGTCCTCCTGCCAGCGACTAGTGAAGGAGGATCAGTTTCAACTCCGTGTACAAGAGAAGTATTACCAGTTCCACAGTAAACTGGGGACTAGAGATATTCATGTCATTTAGGCCAGGGTAGAGTCCATGAACGTAGTGGTCAGGCTCATAGAGGGTCAGCTCAGAGATCTCAGACTGCTACAGAGGGTCGCAGTGCATGCCAAACTTTTGCAGTAGATCATATTCATCAGGAAGAGGATCCTGAACCTTCTATAGTTTCATGTACAATTTTAGTATCCTCAGCTTTATCCTCTACACTTCTTGATGCATGAGCTTCTCATATCTTTATTTCTTTGTGTACTATGGAAAGCCTTAGACTTACTGTTTATACTTCTGAGGACATAGACACACCGTTGGGGACTAGAACGACTAGTGTAGGTCAGTGCAAGGAGTTCCCCCTAGAGGTGGCTGGGAATCACTTTCTATGGGACCTCTATTTCCTAGAGATGACATGATATGATGTCATTTTCAGAATGGATTGGCTCATTCCCTTCTGGGTAGTCTTCTATTTCTATCGCCGTAGGGTAAGCTTTATATAACCAGAGGGTGAATCTTTTATTCACAAGGGTGAATGGGATGTCCAGGCGATCAGAGCTAGACCAGAGAATCATGGGTTGGGTGGTGTTACGGCCCATATTTCTAGCTTATATCTGGATTACCTGGGGACTGCTCAGCTAGATTTTCCTCCAATGGTTGATCACTTTCAAGATGTTTTTTCAGAATACTTTTCAGGTTTTCCTCCGGAGTGAGAGGTAGAATTCTCTATTAAGTTTATTTTAGAAGAAGCACTGGTATCCATTCCTCCTTATAGGATGGAAACACCTGAGTTGTAGGAGCTCATAAGAAATTGGAGGAGTTGTAGGAAAATGGTTTCATCCAACCCAGTACTTCTCTTTGGGGTTTGCCAGTCCTGTTTGTGAAGAATCCATACATCACACTTAGGCTTTGTATGGATTATCAGAAACTGAACCAGTTGAAGGTCAAGAACAGATATCCATTTCCACGGATAGATGATCTTGTTGATCATCTTCGAGGATATAGAGTATTCTCGAAGATCGAATTTAGATCCGGCTATCATCAGTTACGTGTCAGACCATCAGATATAACTCTTACAGTCTTCCAGAGCAGGTATGGTCTGTATGAGTATTTGGTCATGTAGTTCAGTCTCACGAACGCGCCAATAGTTTTCATGGAGCTGATGAACAGTGTTTTCCATTCTTACATGGATTATTTTATTTTTGTTTTTGTGGACGATATCTTGGTGTACTCTCACACTCGAGACCACCATATTACCCATCTTCAGATCGTTTTCATTACACTGAGGGAGCATCAGTTATATGCTAATCTCTCAAAGTGCCACTTTTGGATGAATGAGATTCACTTTTTGGCTCATGTTATCTCAGAGGAAAGAGTATCAGTAAACCCAGAGAAGGTGAGATTAGTAGTTACCTGGGAGCAACTGAAAAATGTATTCGAGGTAAGAAGTTTCTTAGGGTAGGCTGGTTACTACAGGTGGTTTATACAGAACTTCTAACACTTAGTAGCACCGTTGATGGGCCTGACTAAGAAGGGGGTGAATTATGTTTGGTCAGAGGCATGTGATTCAGCCTTTAAGGAGATGAAGGGGAGATTAACTTCATCACCGATTCTAATTTTGCGAGAGCAAGGAAATGGTTATACAGTTTTCTGTGATGCATCTGGTATCGGGCATGGAGAGGTGCTTATACAGGAGGATCGTGTCGTTACATATGGATCTCGGTAGTTGAGGCCACATGAGAGGAACTTTTCTATGCATAACCTGGAGTTTGTTGTAGTTGTTCATGCTTTGCGTTGTGGGAGACAATATCTTCTAGGAGATCACTTTGTGGTATATACTGACCACAAGAGCCTCAAGTATATCATCACGCAGCATGAACTGAATCTAAGACAGCGGAGGTGGTTTGAGAACCTACAGACATTCAATTTCGAGCTTGCTTATATGCCTGGGAAAGGCAATGTTGTGGAAGATGCACTGATCCCGAGGACTCATATACAGGCAGTTTAAGAGGCCAGCAGTGAGTGGCAGCTTATGACTCTGTTCTCTAAAATGCATTTGGAGGTGTACGATGGGCAGGGTTAGACTTTTCTTTCTTCTATATTTGTTATCTCAACCATTATTTAACGAGTTCGAATGAGGTAGCTACCAGATTCTGAAGGCCTAGTCCTACGGGAAAGCATGTCAGGAGAGGACCCTTTTCCCGGATGGACCATAGGCGAGGGTGAGATCTTGCATTTCTGGGGACACGTTTGTGTGCCAGCAGATATACGCGAGGAGCTTATGTGAGACTTTCATTCCTCAGTTTGGGAAGGTCATCCTGGCGTCACCAAGATGTATCATGATCTACACTTCCAGTATTGGTGGCAAGGTATGAAGAGAGATGTTGCTGGTTTTGTTATGAGGTGTCCCACATGTCAGCAGGTGAAGGCGGAGCACCAGCGACCAACATGGATTTTACAATAGCTACCCATTCCCGAGTGGAAGTGAAATGATGTTGTCATGGACTTCATGATTGGGATACCGAGATCACCTTGAGATAATGACGTGGTATGGGTTGTCATAGACAGGATCACGAGGGTTGCTCACTTATTTTTGATTAAAGAGACCTTCAGTGTTGATGAGCTTGGACTGTTGTACATCCATGATATTGTACGCTTTCATGGGGTTTTGAGTAGTATCATTTTAGATAGAGACGCCTGCATTACGTCGCATTTCTGGCAAGGGTACAGAGGGCTTTGGGTACACAAGTACTTCTTAGTATAGCTTACCATACCAAAACAGATGTCCAGTCAGAGTGCACGATTCAGGTGCTAGAGGACATTCTACGAGCATGCATCCTTGATTTTGGAGGTTCTTGAGAGATTCATATACCTCTAGTGGAGTTTTCTTGCATTAATAGATTTCAAGAAACTATTCAGATGGCACAATATGAGGATTTTTATGGTAGGCCGTGCCGATCACCCTTGTGTTTGTTGGAGGCAGGAGACGTAGCTTTTCTAAGACCTCATCTTGTTCAAGAGACCACATAATAGGTAATGTTGATTCGAAAAAGGGTTATTACTTCACAGTCTCAATATAAGTCTTATACTGATCAGCGGAGATGACCTTTGGAGTTCAAGGTCTGAGATCAAGTCTTTCTACATGTTACCCCAAGGTTGGGACACAAGAGGATCAGGAGATAGGGTATGCTTTAACTGAGATACGTCGGGCCGTTTGAGATTTTGGAGAGAATCAGGCTGGTTGCTTATAGGTTTCAGTTACCTCAGAGGTACCAGGCTATGCACAACGTCTTCCCTGTTTCTCAGCTCTGATGCTATTTCTCAGACATGTCTAATGTTATTCAACCTGAGGAGGTTGTGCTGGAGGAGGATGCATCATTCTAGGAACATCCAATTTGGATTGTTGATCATAGTACAAAGGTACTCTGTGGTCATTCTGTTCCTCTGGTACATGTGTTATGGAAGCACGACCGTGTGCAGGATGAGACTTGAGAGAGGGAGGATGATATGCGATCACAGTGGCCAGAGTTGTTCGGGATTTCTTCTTCTCCACCTTGTTAGGGAAATTCAGGGATGAATTTATTTAAGGGGGGATGTTTTTAAGAACCCGAACCTTCTTTCCAGGTATGTTTTCCTTTTCTGGTCGTTTTTGGTAAAAAGAAGAGAATTTGGAAATTTTCCAAGTACACGCCATGTAATTTATATGTACACGCCCTGTACTTTGATGCCACCTAAGGTCGTGTGCTTCCCATGTCATGGCCACACACATGGCCATGTAGGGGTGATGTGGAGGCCACTTAATGCAGAGTACGGAAAATCCTAGTACACACCGTGTACTCCAAAATTACACATTGTGTACTCCGTTAAATGGACTAGGGTCGTGTCTTAAGCCCAAAACACCTTCTTCTCTAGCTTCTTAGACTGAGAGAAAGGGTATGGCCACGGATCTTCCTCGAGCCACCGATATGTCACCGGTTATCCAAATAAAATGTCATCGGTTTCAATAGAATTGCAGCTGTGAGTTCTTGGTTCTTCATTGGCCATATTTCCTGATTCTTTCTCTTTTGAGATTTATCTGAGGTTAAACGTTTTAGAAGTTTTTTACAGATCTAATCCATTCTAGGCTGATTCATGGGCCTAGGTTCAAGTATATCGATCTCCTAGGATCGAGGTATATGTTTTGTTGCCTTACGTTGAATGTCCTCTAGTTTTTGTGCAAAAGTGTCGGTTACCCTTGTATCGGGTATCTCGGGTTAGGGTTTTGATCCTACATTATTATCTTCCTTAGAATGATTGTATTCTTGTGGCTGTTAGATGAATAATGATTGCTGTTTATCATGTTTGAGGATCACCCTATGGGTGTTTCCCTTGTTTTTCCAATTTATCGCCGTTTGGCTTAGGTTGCCTATGAGGCAAACCTTGTTGCATTGATTGCCTGCCTTGATATGATTTATTGCATGTATTGCCTACTATTTATATGCTTTTGATGCATTTTAGATATTATCCAAGTAGTTGTTGAACATACTTAAGGTTGCTAACAGTCGTTTACGCACGGCTAGACTGCTCAGGGCTATGCGAAACTGGTGTGGTAGACTAAAGATGGAATTGACGACTAAGGGCTTCCCTAGAGAGTCAGTTATAAATTAGTATCATTTGTAGGACCGATGGGAATTGGACTTTGTGCTTCCTCATATTTTCTTAAGTTACATATCGATAATTCAGGGGGAATTACTTGTAAGTGCTTTCTTAGAGAGTCTATAGCTATCGTTTCAAGACCAGAGGGGAATTGACGGTGAGAGCTTCCCAGAGTGTTTGTGCCTTGTGTGCGTTTTTTTTACTATAGGGGTATTCCAGTGTGATCCACCCAGAGAGTTAGTGTGAATGTTGTTTTATTGGTTGTGATGTGTCCACCAAGACAAAGAACAAGCTTGGTTTTTGTACTTCTTGTGTTTAGGTAGCCTGCTGAGATACCTGTTGTGTTACTTGCTATGCCTTGGTAATATCGAGTTGTTTAATAGATTCCTTGGATGATACTTAAATGATTGAATTAAATTAATTAAAAAATGTGAATGGATATTTTTAGGATAGTTTACTTTAGAGTACTCATGTTTCTCTGATGCATTTATTTCCTTTACATTTTCTATATTGCTCACTACTAGTATGGCACAGATCTTGTGGTGGTTGCCTACTGGGATTAGTATTACACCCGGTTTGGGTTCTGCTTTTTGGCCCAAATAGGTTATATGGTTGTAGGTGTGGATAGGGACTGTTTCCCCTCTACTTTAGGTACATGATTACTAGTTGGAGCTGGAGAGCATAGGACCGAGCTTAGGCTTGCGATGCTGCCGAAGTTGTTGTTTACTTTTATTACGTTGATTCTCAGTTGTATTTCAGCACGTTGTTGTCATTGGTACTTTCCTTAGATAGTTTTATCTGCTTCATCATTATCATCATTACTATATATTTATTGCTTCTACTGTTTAGTTTTAGTTGTTGTATGATGTTTACTGATTCCGCTCTTGACAAACGTTTCCATTCCCTTATATACCTTACCAAATGAGGGCATAGTTTCCCCAATGACTCACTAAGGCCCTCACTTCTTGTCAGAAGCCTCTGGCATTTGGGGAAATGTGCTTGACGTCATGTGGTGAACTGGGTATGGGGCACCAGCTGAGTGGCTCCGGATTCGGGACGTTACAAAGTGGTATTAGAAGGGGTTAATTTCCTTTTCTTTCTATTGACTTACTATTTAGCGACATTAGACAGGGATAGGAAGGAATAGGTAAATGGTAAATAGCTATTCCTGAGAGTTCTAGAACCCATTTATAGGGAAAAATCCAGGTTACCTTGGATAGTTCAATTTTCGAGTTTTGTCTATGTTACAGTTTAGTTGATTTCACCATTGGGTGGTGCACTTGTTTTGTGCTGTTACAATTTATATAATTGGGGTTCTATTTTGTTGCAACTCGATGAGATGAGGGTATGCCATCTCATGCATCATATAGGCACTTTTTAGAAAATCACATGTCATGCATTTTTTCATGCCATCTAAATTGCATTAGAAGTTGCATGCTGTTGTGATAGATTTTTTTATAGACTATGCATCTTGTTGTGATAGCTGATGTGATAGAATACCTGCTATGATAGGGTATCATTTGTTTAGTGCTTCTTTATCTTGGACGCCAAACTTTGGTCTTAGAGTTGTTATGGGCCCTCAAGGTTCAGAATTTGGTGGATCCTGAGTTTATTATACTGTTTACTTGTTATATGCATTTTTATGATGTCAAGATTTGATTCACGATGATAATAGGCCCCAACGGATTGGAATTTGGCACCTTAATGGTAGTTTTTATGTTTCTTCTGGGCTCCGGTGCAATTCTATGGCTTCTGCATGGAAAAAACCTAGAATACACGGGATGTACTTTATTAATACATGTTGTGTAGTTTTTAGCCGTGTCGCTGACTGAATGTGTAGGGACACGGGGTTGTGAAATTTCTTGTAGGAACACTCTGTGTACAAGTTTAGTACGTCGTGTAGTATGAAATAGGTACCCCAATGGTGTCACGAACAACACGGGTCATGTTTTCTTTTCACATACATTTTTGTTTTTGAATTGTACACGCCGTTTCATTTGACTTCGGTGCCCGGCCGTGTCACAAACAACACGGGTCAGTGTTATCCTTCTCTTAGACATCGTGTGTTTCTGAAACACGCTGTGTAGTGTCAGCCATGTAGCTGGCTGTGTGGCTAAGCAACATGGTCTATTAGGACTTCTTAGTACACATCGTGTCCTTTTGGAACATGCCGTGTAGTGTGACCTAGGCACACATGCCGTGTCACTAACAACACGGGCCAGGTGAAGCTTGTTGTGTACACGCAGAGTGTTCCATCAACACGCAGTGTAGTTTTGTATTAGGAGATCCGTGTGGATTAACCATGTAGAAGGACTCATGCAGGGAAGATAAATCAAGTACATCCGTGTGTTGGGACAACACGCCGTGTATTTGGGGTGTTACCCGACCAGTTATGTAAGAGTACACGCCCAGGTAAATGACTTAAGGGAACACACCGTGTAATCTTTATACACGTTGTGTAGTCATATTTTGTTTCATTTGAATGCTTCTTTCCATGTTCCCTTCTTACGATCCCAGTTTTCAGTTCTTGGTAATGTGATCTAAGGTGTGCTTTTGACCTTGCAGAGTCATGGAACCGATACATCCTCCCGTTGCACGTCAGGAACCAGGCAGTGACCGTACGCCTAATACGGAATATCAGGGACTACCAGTAGTTCGGCCTATCGTTTCGGACATGGGACCTGCATTGATTATAGACACTGGTGCCGACGCTTAGTTTAGAGAGGGTTTCATGTGATTCATGCAGACATTCAAGGGAGCTCAGCATCCTACCCCATCTATGGCAGAGCTGACGCAGGTTTTTCAGTAGCAGCATCCTCCCACTTTCACATGGTATGGAAGACCGTAGGCTGTGGATTCATGGCTAGAAGCCATGCTATCCATCTTAGAGCACCAGGAGACACCACCATGGAGGATAGTGAATCTCACGAATTATATACTGTGAGAATCCACAAAGAGATGGTGGGATGTGGTTTCACAGGTAGGGCACCAACAGACTATGGCTTGGGATGAGTTTTAGCATATGTTCTACGACTACTTCTACCCGGCGACAGAGCTAGAGAGTTCATGAACATGTAGTAGTTTACTCTGACAGTTATGGATTATTCCTCTCTCTTCACATAGTTATGGCATTTCAATCCTTTTATGGGGAATGATGAGTTTCTTTTATCATGGAAGTTTGAGGAAGAACTCAGACCGGACATCAGATCGCAGGTGAACGTCTTTCAGTTTACTTCTATTACTCTGATAGTCAACCAAGCGCTTATCATGGAGAGAAATATGAGGGATACTGGAGCTATGGACCAAGGCAGTTCAGCATACAGGGCCGATTCATCTTAGATAGACAGTAGGAACCGCCACCGAGAGTCTACACGATGTGACTCGAAGAAGTGAGGTATTCCTTTTGGTAGACGAGATCTTCCTTCTAAAAACCAAATCGTGTTCTATCAGTGTGGAAAAAGTGGGCATAAGAAGCCTCAGTGCCCAATAGACCCAGTGGAGTGCCGATCTTGTGGCAAGATGGGTCATCTTCTGCGTTTCATCAAGGTCCTCATGCTAGTGGCTAGTGAAGGAGGATCAGTTTCGACTCCGCGTACAGGAGCAGGATTACCAGTTCCACAGCAGACAAGGGGCTGGAGTTCGTCAGGATGTTCAAGCCAGGGTAGAGGCTATGGATGCAGTGGTCAGGATTATGGAGGGTCATCTCAGGGATCTCAGACTACTACATAGGGCTGCGGTGCAGGCCAGACTTTTGCGGTAGAGCAGATTCATCAGGAACAAGATCCTAGACCTTCTACAGTTCAACGTACAATTTTAGTAGCCTGAGTTTTATCCTTTGCAGTTTTTGATACATGAGCTTCTCATAGCATTATTTATGTGCATACTGTGGAAAGCCTTAGACTTGATATTTATACTTCTGAGGACATGTTGACCTTAGACACACCATTGGGGACTAGAACAGCTAGTGTACATCAGTGAAAGGAGTGCCCTCTAGAGGTGTCGGGATATAACTTTCAATGGGACCTCTATGTCCTAGAGATGATAGGCTAAGATGTCATTCTTGGAATGGATAGACTCATTCAATTCCAGGCATTAGTCGATTGCTATCTCCATAGGGTAAGCTTTACATCACAAGAGGGTGAATCATTTCATCACAAGGGCGAATGGGATGTCCAGGCGAGCGGAGCTGGACCAGAGCATCATGGCTTGGGTGGTGTTACTACCCATATTGCTAGCTTATATCTGGATGACCAGGGGACTTCTCATCTAGATTATCTTCCAGTGGTTGATCACTTTCTATATGTCTTTCTAGAAGACTTTTCAGGTTTTCCTCCAGAGAGAGAGGTAGACTTATCTATTCATCTTGTTCTAGGAGCAGCATCGGTATCCATTGCTCCTTATAGGATGGCTACACCTGAGTTGCAAGATCTCAAGAAGTAGTTAAAAGAGTTGCAGGAAAAGGGTTTCATCCGACCTAGTACTTCTCATTGGGGTTCGCCTGTCTTGTTTTCCAAGAAGGAAGATGACACCCTTAGGCTTTGTGTGGATTATTGGAAACTGAACCAATTGACGGTCAAGAACCGATATCCATTTCTGTGTATAGATGATCTCTTTGATCAGCATCGAGGAGCCAGAGTATTCTTGAAGATCGACTTGAGATCCAGCTATCATCAGTTACATGTCAGACCATCAGATATACCTCCTATAGCCTTCCATAGTAGGTTTGTTCTGTATGAGTATTTTTTCATGTCGTTCGGTCTCACCAATGTGCCAATAGTTTTCATGGAACTGATGAAATGAGTTTTCCATCCCTACTTGGATTCCTTCATGGTGGTTTTCGTGGATGATATCTTGGTGTACCCTCACACTCGACATGACCATGATACCCATCTCGAGAAAGCTTTTAGTTCACTAAGGGAGCATCGGTTATATGATAAGCTCTCAAAGTGACACTTTTGGATGGACGAGATTCACTTTTTGGGTCACGTTATCTCAGAGACAAGGGTATCAGTACACCTAGAGGAGGTGAGAGTAGTAGTTACCTGGAAGCAACCAAAAACTTTCTTCGTGGTACAAAGTTTCTTAGGGATGGCTGGTTACTATAGATAGTTTATACAGGACTTCTCATGCTTAGGAGTGTCGTTGATGGGCTTGAATAAGAAGGGGGTGAATCATATTTGGTCAGAAGCCTATGATTCAACCTTTCAGGAGCTGAAGGGGAGATTGACTTTAGCACCGATCCTAGTTTTTCGGTAGTCATGCAAGGGTTATACAATTTTCTGTAATTCATCTGGTATCGGTCTTGGAGTGGTTCTTATTCAGGAGGAATGTGTCATTTCATATGGATCTCAGCAGTTGAGGCTAAATGAGAGTAACTATCATACACATGAACAAGAGTTGTCTCCAATTGTTCATGTTTTTCTTTGTTGGAGACATTATCTTTTAGGTGAGCATTTGGTGGTATATACTAACCAAAATAGCCCCAAGTATATCTTCACACAGCATGACCTGAATCTGAGATAGAAGAGGTGGGTTGAGTACCTACAGTCTTTCAATTTTGAGCTTGCTTATATGCCTGGGAATAGAAACGGTGTGGCAGATGCACTGAGTAGGAGGACTCAGATACATGCAGTTCAGGAGGCCAGAAGCGAGTGGAAGCTTATGACTCTTTTCTCTGAAATGTATTTGGAGGTGAATGACAGGCAGGGTCAGATGTTTCTTTCTTCTATAGCTGTTTCCTCTACCCTTCTTGACCGAGTTTGAATGAGTCAGCTATAAGATTCTGAAGGCCTAGTCCTATGGGAAAGCATGTTAAGAGAGGACCCTTTTATCAAATGGACCATAGGCAAGAGTGAGATATTGTGTGTCTAGAGACGCGTATGGGTGCCAGCAGATATACACGTGGAGTGGATGAGATACTTTCATTCCTCAGTTTGGGCATTTTATCCTGGTGTCACCAAGTTGTATCGTGATCTGCACCGCCAGTATTAGAGGCCAAGTATGAAGAGAGATGTTTCTGGTTTTGTTATGAGGTGTCCCACCTGTCAGCAGTTGAAGGCGGAGCACCAGCGACCAGCATGGATTTTACAGCAGCTACCCATTCCCGAGTGGAAGTGGAATGATGTCACGACGGACTTAGTGACAGGGTTATTGAGATCACCTTGAGGAAATGACGCGGTATGGGTTGTCATTGACAGGCTCATGAAGGTTGATCACTTCTTGCTGATAAAAGAGATCTTCAGTGTTGATGATCTTGGACAGTTGTACATCTGTGAGATTTTATGCTTGCATGGGGTTATGAGTACTAACATTTTAGATAGAGACGCCCGCTTTACATCGCATTTCTGGAAAGGGCTATAATGGGCTTTGGGTACACAGGTACTTCTGAGTACAGCTTACCTTCCCTAGATAGATGTCCAGTCAGAGCGCACGATTCACGTGCTAGAGGAGATGCTACGAGCATGCGTCCTTGATTTTGGAGGTTCTTGGGAGAAGCATATACCTCTAGTAGAGTTTTCCTACAATAATATCTTTCAAGAAACTATTCATATGGAACCTTATAAGGATTTGTATGGTAGGCCATACCGATCACCCTTGTGTTGGCTGGAGGGAGGAGAGGCAGCTTTACTGGGACCTCGTCTTGTTCAGGAGACCACAGAACAGGTGTAGTTGATTCCGAAAAGGATGGCTACTACACAGTTTTAGCAGAAGTCTTATGTTGATCAGCATAGATGACCATTGGAGTTCAAGGTCGGAGATCAGGTTTTTCTACGTGTTACCCCGAGGTTGGGACACAAGAGGATCAAGAGACAGGGTATGCTTTCACCGATACACGTCGGGCCATTCAAGATTCTGGAGAGAATCGGGATGGTTTCTTATAGGTTGTAGTTACCTCAGAGGTACTAGGCTATGCACGACCTCTTCCATGTTTCTCATCTCCGACGCTATTTCTCATACTCATCTCATGTTTTTCAACCTGAAGAGGTTGAGATGGAGCAGGATGAATCATTCGAGGATCATCACATCAGGATTGTTGATCATAGTAAAAAAGGTATTATGTGGCTAGTATTTTCCTCTGGTACGGGTGTTATGGCGGCACGGTCGAGTACAGGAAGAGACTTGGGAGAGGGAGGCCGATATGCGATCACAGTGGCCAGAGTTGTTCAAGGTTTCATCTTCTCCACCTTGTTAGGGAAATTTGAGGATGAATTTCTTTAAGGGGGGAAGTTTGTAAGAACCCATACCTTCTTTTTAGGTATGTTTTTCCCTTTCTGGTCATTCTTGGGAAAAAGAGGAGAATCTAGAAATTTTCTAAGTACACACCATGTACATTGAGGTCGCCCGAGTCCGTGTGATGGCCGTGTCATGGACCTACACACGACCATGTAAGTGTGATGTGGAGGCCGCTTAATGTGGAGTACGAAAAAGCATAGTAAACATCGTGTACTCCAAAATTGTATGTCATATAATTTCATTATTTTTCATTAAATGGACCGGGGTCGCGTCTTAACCCCCCAAACACCTTCTTCCCCAGCTTATTCAACCCAGATAAAGGGAACAACCATGGATCTTCCCCGAGCCAATGATCCATCACTAGTTATCCGAATCGAACACTGTCAGTTTCAATAGAATCACAGCAGTGAGTTCTTGGTTCTTCTTTGGCCATGTTTCCTAATTCTTTCTCTTATGAGAGTTATCTGAGGATGAGCGTTTTAGACGTTTTTGAAGATCTAATCCATTCTCGGATGATTCACGGGCTGAGGTTCACGTATATTAATCTCCTAGGATCGAGGTAGGTGGTTTGTTGCCTTACGTTGAATGTCCTTGAGTTTTTGGGAAAAAGTATCGGATACCCATGTATCGGGTATCTCGGCTTAGGGTTTTGATCCTTCATTATTATCATCCTGAGACTTCTTGTATACTTGTGGTTGTTAGATGAATAATGATTGCTTGTTAGCATGTTTGAGGATTACCCAATGGGTTTTTCCCTGGTTTTGGCTGTTTATCGTCATTTGGCTTAGGTTTCCTATGAGGCAAACCTTGTTGCATTGATTGTGTGCCTTGATATGATTTATTGCATGTATTGCATACTATTTATAAGCTTTTGATGCATTGTAGATATTATTCAAGTAGTTTTTGAACTTACCTTGGGCTACTAACAGTTTTTTATGCACGACTAGACAACCCAGGGCTGTGTGAACCTGGTGTGGTAGACTAAAGAGGGAATTGATGATTAAGGGCTTCCCTAGAGAGTCAGTTATAAATTAGTATCGTTTGCAGGACTGATAGGAATTGGAAATTGTGCTTCCTCAGAGTTCCCTTAGTTATGTATCGAGACTACAGGGGGAATTATATGTAAGTTCTTCCTCATAGATTCTATAGCTATCATTGCCAGACCATAGGGGAATTGACGGTGAGAGCTTCCCAGAGTGTATGTGCCTTGTGTGTTTTTTTTTTGACTAGAGGGGTCTGCCTGTGTGAGACACCCAGAGAGTCAATGTGAATACTTTTTGGTTGGTTGTGATGAGTCCACCAAGCCAAAGAACAACCTTAGGTTTTGTAATACTTGTGTTTAGGTAGTCTGTTGAGATACCTGTTGTGTTACTTGCTATGCCTTGGGAATATAGAGAACTTTTCTAGATTCCGTGGTTGATAATTAAATGATTGAATTAAATTAATAAATAATTGTGAATAGAGATTTGTATGATTTTTTAATTTAGTGTACTCATGTTTCTCTGCTACATTTATTTTCATTACTTTTTTTATATTACTCACTGACAGTAGGGCACAGATCTTATGGTGGTTGCCTACTAGGATTAGTCTCACACCCTGTTTGGGTCCTGCTTTTCGGCCCAAATAGGTTATATGGTTGTAGGTGTGGATAGGGACTGTGGCCCCTCTACTTCAGGTACATGATTTCTTGTTGGAGCAGGAGAGCATAGGACCGAGATTAGGCTTGCGATGCTACTGGAGTTGTTGTTTACTTTTAGTACTTTGATTCTAAGTTGTATTTTAGCACGTTTTTGTGTTTTCTACTTTCCTTGTATACATGTACCTACTGCATCATTATCATCATTACTATATATTTATTTCTTCTACTATTTAGTTTCAGTTGTTTCAAGTTTTTTACTGCTTCTGCTATTGAGTGTTGTTTCCATTCCATTGTATACCTACCAAATGAGGGCATAGTTTCCCCAATGACTCACCAAGGTCCTCACTAATAGTTGGCAGCCTCTGGCATTTGGGGAAATGTGATTGAGGTCATGTGGCGAATCGAGTATGAGGCACTAGCTGAGTGGCTCCAGATTTGGGTCATTATAAGTGCATCGGTTTGATCATGGATCATTCTGTCTCTCAGAAAGGGCCTCTCTGGCGAGGGGGGTTATCGCTTCCCAGTTCCATCGTGGGGCATCCCGAACTTGTTCAAGGAAGAATCGCAATTCCATGATTCCCCATAAGGGGTCAGGCCAGGGGCCGGAAATGGGGGGGAAAAAGACTTATGATTCTCGAAGCTGGGCCCCAGGAAAAATACCAGATTGTCCCTACATATCCCATGAGGATGGGAATCAAGCCATACGTAGTTATGAAGGCGCAATGTAATTATAGACCAACACTGATAGGTGAAATACTCTCTGGCAGAGGCTCTAGTGCATCCCATGACTAACATGGGGCATCAGGAACTTGTTCAGGGTAGAACCATAGTTTATTGTCATGTTTTGAGGACATATGGACTCCTATAGTATAACATCATATGATAGGAAATGAAGTGAAAGGGAAGATCCCAGGTTTTATGTGGTGTGGTAGCTATGAAACTCACGTGAATGAAGTCTTGGAGTCCAAATCACACCACGTATCCCTGGAGAAAACTCTTTGGGTCGAGGGACCAAGAGTGATAATTAGGCTAGGACTGAAGCAGAGTGGTCTGCCATTCTTGTGTACCCCATGAGGAGGAGAATCAAGCTGTACGTAGTTCTGAGAGGGTAGTTTAACATCCTGTGGGATGATGAGAAGCCTGGTTGCGTTGGTACACATCCTACCAAAACTACTAAGCCCACGTGAGTCGTAATCGGTGTGGGAAACAAGAAGTAGTGGTGGGACTTTCCTGAAATAAGAATGGACATTCTAGGATGATGGGACGCTCGGTGAATACCTGCCCAATTATTCTAACCCGTCCATGAAGCATACCTAGACGCGCAAAGAGATAAAGCTGAGTATGTCATAATTTCACTTGAACATGAGGAAGTGAAGATGTGTGAATCATGATGCTCAAAATATGGACCACAATGATGGTGGCATGATGATGGAGGATAATAGTTAACCATGGAAGAAACACAACATCCACATTATGGTTTCTCGGATTAGGGACAGACAGATGAGGGTCGACCGTTGACCATGTTTGAAAAATGGTACCATGTCGCAAATGTCGTCAAATATCCTTAGGGGTGTTGGCCCAGGATGGTAGGTGAGCCGATGCGGCATGGGACTAGGCTGTAAGGGGACCCTTTGGATGTGGAAGAGGATGAGGATATAAATAGCGAGCTCATGAAGCTTAGACATAGAACGAGGGGAATATCCCCATGAAAATTCCGCATTCTAGGCTCTGTCAAAACGCATCTGAATACGGAAACAAGACATATTAGATAAAGGTATTTGAGTCCCCTCCAATAGGGAGATCTTAGTTTAGGGTCATAGAACTCTGACCATGGATGGTAAGAAACATGAGAGGCACGCGGTGGGGTAACTACAAATACCAAACGTGAATGAAAATCGGGGTTCTGAACACCACGTGTTCCATGGAGAGGTTTAAGGTCGAGGGACCAAAAACGAGAGTTGAGTTGGGCCAGAGGAAAAGTGCACATGCATTCCTACGTACACCATGAGGATGGGGATCATGCTGCACATAGTTCTGGAAGTGGCACGGTAAGGTACCAATGCTTGGGAAAAGGAGGCGTGCGGGTGTGTCCCTCGCACCAAGAGAACCAAAATTTGATAAATCTTGTGTGTACATTAAGTTTAGTGGTGTTTTTTTGTGAAGTAGCAGTCCTAGGGTAGTAGTCCCAAGCATCACCACAAGAATCAAGCCATAGAAGGCGTTGACAAATGGTATGGCATGTGACCAATACCAAACATGGTTCCCCCTTGATGACATCACGATGCAGTACCATTTTTCGTCGTGCGGCCAAAATGATAATGTCACAGTTTAGGGTCATGTGCTAGGACCAGGCATGCATTTTATCATCGTGCAGCGCATACATAGCAGATAGTATGCTAGGCGGGGAATTTGTATAGTGAAATAGAACTTTCTCAACGTGAATGAGGAACTGCTCCCTTATCACACTGTACAGAATTCTGAGAGGGGAACCTTGGGCAAAGGGGCCTAAATAAGGGTAAGAAGGTGTAGAAGAAACTAGCTCCCAACTGAGATGGACCGGAAAACAAGGCATCTGGGTGGTCCTACATATCCCATAAGTATTGGAATCAAGCCGTTCATAGTTTTGTAAGAGATCTTAGTTTATGGTCATAGAGCATGGACCACAGATATGGTGAAAACCTTCCAAGTATGTTCAGACCACAACCCGATCCCTAATCCCACATGAGTTAAACTCGGTGTGGGAAACAAGGGAGGAAGATGTCTCTTGCAATATCTGGAACGCACGACAAAGGGAAATCTGTGCGGAGCCCTGAATGATGCCCCTATTGCAGCTTTGGTCCTCCTAATAGGTGGATGCCCACTGAGGAAGAGTACCAAGAGTTTCGACATTCTACGTGGACATGATAAGGTGGATGAAGATTTGAATCATGTAATCGACATCTTGGGATTAATGGGGTTGGTGTGGCGATGGAGGATAACTATTGACCATGTTTGAACCACATCATCCATATCGCATTATACTAGTGGGAACAACGAATGAGCATTGACCGCTGACCATATTCGCAACATGGGATTTGTATCGGCTTGTTGTTTGAAACCCTCGAGGGCATTGGCCCGTAACTGTAGGAGAGCCCTTAGGCCTGGCATCCAACCCACTCGGGGCCCGTAATGGTAGGAGAGACTTTAGTCCTAGCATACATGCCACTTGGGGGGTCCCTTCAGGTGAAAGGTGATGCAGGCCCTAATGAAGGGGAACACAAAGCCCAAAAAGTGGGTGGAAGCATGTCTGAGCAGAGTCTGACATTCCAGTTACTAAACCAGAGTACCCTTAGGCACATTGATGAACCCCCGAAAAGGGTCAACGAGGGTACTCAAGAAGGAGAGTAGGCCAAGGGGCCATGGTGAAATGGAAATTTATGGTACATGGGGTTGGACACTAAGTCTAGACGTTCGGGCGGTCCTACGTATCCCATGAGGATGGGAATCAAGACACACATAGTTTTTGAAGGCACCAAGGGGTAAGACAAGTGAATGAGGGGGGTATAAGGCTCGGAGAATAACCCGACATGAATGGAGACATAATCCTACATCACACCATACACTCCCATAGGAGAACCTGGGTCAGGGCCCGAAAGGCCAAGGGGCCTAAGGCTGGGCCTTGGTCAGGAAGGATTGACCATTCTGCAGTTTAATGTCTTGCACTAAGGATGAGGGTTGGGGTCTTGAGAAGGCCAAGAGTCCTGAGGCTGGGCCTCGGTCAGGAAGGCCTAACTAGCTTGTAGTTTAATGTCTTATAGTGAGGACGAGGGTCAGGGGCCCAAGAAGGCTAAGGGGCCTGAGACTGGGCCTCGACCAGGAAGGCCTGACCAGCTTTCCATTTAACATCATGAAATGAGGGTGAAGGGAAGAACAAGGTGTCTCATATGGGGATGTGCATGGCACGATGACTAACTCGGTGTGAATGAGGAAATAATCACATACCACGTTGTACAATCCCATAAGAGAGAACCTGGGCCGGGGGCCCAAAAAGGCCAGGGGCCTAAGGCTGGGCCTCAGTCAGGAAGGCCTGACCAACTTGCAGTTCAATGTCTTGCAGTAAGGATGAGGTCCAGGGGCCTAATAAGGCCAAGGGGACTAAGACTGGGCCTTAGTCAAGAAGGCCTAAATAGCTTGCAGTTTAACGTCTTACAGTGAGGACGAGGGTCGGGGCCCGAGAAGGCCAAGGGTCCTGAGGCTGGGCCTTGGTCAGGAAGTCCTGACCAGCTTGCAGTTTAACTTCTTGCACTTAGGATGAGGGCTGGGGGCCTGAGAAGGCCAAGAGGCCTGAGGCTGGGCCTCAGTCAGGAAGACCTGACCAGCTTGCAGTTTAACGTCTTACAGTGAGGACAAGGGTCGGGGGCCCGAGAAGGCCAAGGGGCCTGAGGCTGGTCCTCGGTCGAGAAGGCCTGACCAACATTCATTTTAACGTCTTGTAGTGAGGATGAGGGGATGGAAAAGGTGTCTCATCTAGGGATGTGCATGGAATGAATAGTAACCCAACATGAATGAGGACATAATCCCATACCACATCATACAATCCCATAAGAGAGAACCTAGGCCAGGGGCCCAAAAAGGCCAGGGGCCTAAGGCTGGGCCTCGGTCAGGAAGTCCTGACCAACTTGCGTTTTAACGTCTTGTAGTGAGGACGAGGGCCAGGGGCCCGAGAAGGCCATGGGGCCTGAGGCTGGTCCTCGGTCAGGAAGGCTTGAACAGCTTGCAGTTTAACATCTTACAGTGAGGACGACGTTCGGGGGCCCGACAAGGCCAAGGGGCCTGAGGCTGGGCCTCGGTCCGGATGGCCTGACCAGCTTGCAGTTTAACGTCTTATAGTAAGGACGAGGTCTGGGGGCCCGAGAAGGCCAAGGGGCCTGATAGTTGGCACCGCCCGGTGGGAGTTCGTCGCTTGGAGACACAAAAGGGCAGAATGAGCCACTATACTCGATGTTTGGGACATATTGGGGTGGTCCTAATGATCCAGGACAGCTATTGACCATTTTCAAAACACAGTGTCCCCATAGTGACCTAAAATGGGAGCAACAAATGATCATTGTCTGATAATCATATTTGAAATGTGGGACTTGTATCGGCTTGTTGCTCGACATCCTCGAGGGTGTTGGCCCGAAGTGGTAAGAGATCCCTTAGGCCAAGCATCCATACCATTCAGGTGCCCTTCCAGATGGTGAAGGTGAAGGAATCCCAATCATGGAGTGGGAGAAGCATAGTTGTACCCATCTATGAAAGTGGAGAACATCTCCAGGTAGCGAGACCTACTGCCCGGTTGAGGCTAGATCGGCGTGAATTGGGGTAAAAGTATGCACCCGACATATGTCTTGACCTAAGGGGATGATTTTGGCATTTGGTCTAGGAAAACAGACAAAATGTCCAGGCATTCATACGTATCCCATGAAGATGGGAATCAAGCCATATATAGTTCTTGAAGGCCATGTAGTTTAACGTCGTGCAGTGAAGACGTTGGAGGATAGAAGAATGGGAGTGGGAACTTGGTGCGGCTTTTATAATCCTCGTATGAGTGGGGCTAGAGAAGACTACACCATATCATGCGAGGATACTTTGAGAAAGCTATACTGAAGTGGGGTATTTGAAGAGAAGAGTTTGGGGATGGGCTCAAAACGAGGCGTCTGAGCATTCCTACGTATCCCATGTGGATGGGAATCAAGCCACACATAGTTCTAGAAATGCAGTTTATTTTCAAGCTGGACAATGCATAGTTTAAAATCATGAAGGACTAGATATTTTAGGGTCATGCAGGACCATCATGTAGTTTAGGGTCATGTGGGACCATCTAGTTTAAGTTCGTGCCAAACCAGCCAGTTTAAGGTCATGTCGGACCAGCCAGTTTAAGGTCGTGCCGGACCCACCAGTTTAAGGTCGTGTCAGACCATCCAGTTTAAGGTTATGCCAGACCAGGCAGTTTAAGGTCGTCCCAGACCATCCAACTCAGGCAAAGTATTGCTTGAAGAACTTGGAATTGGTGGGAGGATTTATATGCTCACCATCAATGGTTACCATGGAGTATGCTTCATTGGGGTAAAATTTATGGACTATGTAAGGTCCTTCCCATTTGGGCTCCAACATGGGTGGTTTCCTACCCGGGATCATTGGCGCTTGGAGGGCCAATACTAGCTCCCATTTCAAAAAGGAGCGGAGTCTAACCTTTTTATTGAAGGCACGAGCCATCTTATTCTGATGTCTTTGCAGATTGTGTAGGGCACATAGAATCTTCTTGTCAAGTGCTTCCAATTCAGCTAGATAGATTTCGGCCACTCTATCTGGCGGCTACTGGTCACAGACCGTAGTGCATAACAAAGGCAGCTGTATCTCGATGGGCAAGACAACCTTAGCCTCATACACCAGGGAATAAGGGGTCACCTGGGTGGAGTTACAAGTTGTCATCCGATAATCCCTGAGAGCATTTGGGAGCATGTCCGGTGTGATGTTCATGTTCTGGCCAACCATTATCTGCAAAATGTTGGAGTTGGTTTTGTTGAATTCCTTGATCTATCCATTTTCCTGCCTGTGATAGCAAGAGGTATGGTTCGAACTGATATTGTACTTGGCATACAATTTCTTCAGCTCAGCTGCTTCGAAGTTGGTTCCATTATTGGTGAGGACAGCGTGAGGAACTCCAAACCGGTGGATGATATTGGATCTCATGAAGTCAATGATTAAATGGGCCTTGACTTCCTTGAGTAGAATTTCTTCTACCTACTTTGATAAGTAATCTGTGGCGGTCTGGATGAACCTGCATTGGCGCCCTGTCGCCAGTGGATATGGTCCCATGACATCGAATCCCCACACCGCAATTGGCCAAGAGTACTTGGTGGAGTGGAAAGGTTCTTGCATCCGATGGAGGAAGTTATCATGCACTTCGCACACATGACATCTCTTGGAAAACTCAATACAATCTTGGATCATAGAGGGCCAGATGTACCCCAGTCTTTGGATCTGATGGGACAGCATCGGCCCAGCATGGTGGGAACCACATGAACCAGCCTGATCCTCTTGCATGGCTTGTGGAATCTCGACTCCTTGGATGCAACAGAGGAGAACACCAGAAAAACCACACTTATAGAGGATCTTCTCAAGACTGGGACCACTCTAGAGGGTAAACTGTAGTGCACGGCGTCAGATTCTCCCACGCTCGGCCCGATCAGTCGGGAGGCAACCATTTTGGAGATACTCGACAAAAGGGTCTCTCCAGTCAAGATTCATTTCAACCACAACATCTGAAGAGCCTGGGGATCTAAATGTGGAGGATCTGGCAGTAAGATGGCTTACTCGCAGGGCGTTGTCATCCTCTAGGGTGAAAGGAGTAATGAATCTCCAGTGGGCCACATGTATAATCAGATAATCCTGTTCGGGCTCTGCAAGTGATGTAGCTAAGCTGGCCAAGGCGTTCTCTCGACCATTCTTAGACCGAGGGACAAGGTTAACCTCTGGTCAAGAAATAAACTAGGCCATTAGCTGGAGAGTGCATTCTAACAATGGTATGAGCTCTGGCTTTCTAACAACATAGTCGCCAGTGACCTGCTTGATGACTAACTCAGAATCCCCATTCACATGCAAATGGGGAACGTCGATCTCAAGGGCCAGCTCAAGACTATTAATGAGGGCCTGATACTCTTCCTCATTGATGGTGTAGACTTTTTAAAACAGGAATGAGTATAGCAGAACATCTTGTGTCGAGGTGATGATGAAGACACCCAGGCCCACTCTATTGAGCCTAGGATCATTGAGCTTCCTACCGGTGGGACTCTGGGAGGCACCGTCAAATTGCATATTCCATCATGGGACGACTCGATCGACTGAGAGGATTACCTCATCAGAAAAATCCAATTCCAGTGACTGATCTGCAGAGGATGGATGGGCAGCTAGAAATTCTACCAATAATTTCCCCTTGATATCCTTCTGAGGCATGAACCTGATGTCAAACTGCTAGAGGATTACCTCCCACCATGTCATACGGCCGGTCAACAAGGGGCGATTCAGAATGTACTTCAGTGGGTCTACCTAGAAGACCAGCTTTACCTTATGGTTTTGCAGGTAATTTCACAACTTCTGCATTGTGAATACAAGTGCAAGGTATCTATTCTCGATTGTGGAGTATCTGGTTTTCGTATCAAGAAGCATGTGGCTGAGGTAGTAGAGACTGTTCTATGTCCCCTCACTGTTCTTTTGGGAGAGAAGCGCACCGAGGGACTATTCCAGGGAAGTAACATAGAGGACCAGTGGCTTTTCGGCGACGGGTGGCATCAAGACTAGAGGCTATAGCAGATACTGATTTACTTCCTCAAAGGCAGTATGGCACTCTTTGTCCCATTCATAGGCAGTTACCTTCTTCATGAGTCGAGAAAAGGGCTTACACTTTCCATCCAGATTCACAATGAATTGGCATATGTAGGCTAAGTGGCCTTGAAAACCTCGAGGCTCCCAAATAATGCTTGAGGGAGGCATCTAAATGACAGCCTTGATCATCTCTGGGTCGATCTTGATGCCTCGGTACCTGACAACCAAGCCAAGAAACTTCCCAGAAGTGACCCCAAAGGCACACTTCAATGGGGTCATCTTCAAATGGTGGGAGCGGAGGAAACCGAACTCTTTCTCAAGGTCCTTGAGATAGTCCTAGCACTGGCGATATTTTACCACCAGATCATCCACATATCATTCAACCTATGTTCCAAGGATTGGCTTGAATATGCGATGCATGGCCCGCTGATAGGTGGCACCTTCATTTTTTCGGGTGAAAGGCATAACCTAGTAACAGAAAGTACCTTGGAGCACCCTTAATGTTTTGGAATCTTCATCCTTGAGGGCCATCCAGATCTGATTATATCCAGATTAACCATCCTTGAAGGAGAGGGCTTGGAAGTCGGCTGTAGCGTCGATCAAAAATTATGTCACCGGAAGGGGAAAACCATCCTTTGGACAGTGCGGTTGAGATCTCAGAAGTCAATACAGACTCTAATATATCTGTTCTTCTTTATTAATGTCATGATGTTGGCTAGCCACTTAGGGTACTGGACCTCCTTGAAAAAGTTGGCCCTGATGATCTTGTCAACTTCGGCCTCGACCATTGCACCGTGAGAAGGGTGCATCTTTCTAGGAGGTTGCTTGAACCCGCGATGGTTTGTCAGGAGACCGAGACGGTGGAAGGATACCTGAGGATCTAGTCCAGGAATCTCGTCATATCTCCAGGAAAACACATCATGGTTCTGTTTAAGGGAGTCCATGTACTGTTGTTGCTCCTCAAGGGACATAGCAGCACTGATCAACCTGGGTCTCAGGTCTACCTCGCTACCGAGGTTCACCTGTACCACTTCATCGACCATGGTAGAGAAGCCTTCTTCAAAGGTAGGGGTGTACTCTATATCTTCTTCTCCACTTATGGAGGGATCTTCTGCGGGGGAAGCTACTTATGAGCCACCAAACCTTAAGGGGAGGCTGGTACCAGCTTGTGCGGCAGCGGTTATCGTGTTGGTAAACTCTGGTGCTGCCGAGACCATGGCAATGAAGGATGTCGACCCAATCCCATTTGTTCGCCATCCCAAGGGGCCACTCTTGATAATATCAAAGAAGTAGTGGCACTTTGGCTTGATATTGTTGATCCCAGCCCAGCGAAATAGACACGTATGACGTATCGATGTAACTATGGGCCAGACATCCCGATATCGAACATGGATAGGAGGTTATGGGATCACCTGAGCCTGGTTTGTGTTGGAGTATGAGATGGTTTTCTATCGTCACATGGACTTGGGAATATGCCTTCCTCTTATACCCGAAACAATAAATCATTACCCCATGTCGAGGGTCATGGCCTAAAATCGATAGATTAGGAAGATATAGGTGTCATCCAGACCTGCCCAGGGGTTACTGGTGACCGTGGAGGGCTCAACCTCTCTTGCCATAATTTTCTTATCCTTGCTCTTGTAATAGTTAGTGTCCAGCTAGCGGGCTTCACAAGAGGAAAAATGAGAGTCATCTCCTTGGAGCACGCCTACTTGACCATTAAGGGAGTACTTGAGTAACTGGTGATACGATGAGGGGACTGCCGCATGCATGTGGAGCCATGGCCTACCCATCAATTCATTGTACGTGGTGTCCTGGGAGACGACAATAAACTCACTACCAGCAACTAGGCCAGAAAACTGGGTCTTTAAATGGATCATTCCAACCGGGGTCTGCTATGTCCTGTCATATCCCTGGATCCTTAGATCGTAGGGAGTCATATCATCATCAGATAAACCCAGCTTCCACATCGTCTGTGTCGGGATAAGGTTGATCCCGCAGCTGGTGTCAACGAGACAACGATGAACCTCAATGCCGCTGAATTGGCCGGTGATGTATAGTGGGCGGATGTGCCCCTGTTTGGGAGAGACTTTATCCTCCCCGGAGAATGAAATGACTGCCTAGAATTCGGCAGTCTCAACTGGGTCAGCATGAAAGGCTTCCGCAGCTGCTACCTCCGTCTCAAACTAGAGGGGTCTCCTTAGAGCCTCAGCGAGGGTCTCATGCATATCTGACGATAGGAGGAGGTCTTTGAGGATGGAAAGCCTCGCTGGGATGCCGACAGATGATTAAGAACATCATACTTTCATGCCAGGTGCGAACTTCTGCTTACAGGAGGCCGCTCTGTGACTGGAGGCATGGTGGGCCCTATTGGTAGGACCGACGACTGGCTGGTGCTAGTAATATCCTGCTTCTCACTGGTCGAAGCCTAAAAAGTAGCTTCCAGATGAGGTCCAGACAACGGAGATTGACTTAAAGCGGGGCGAAGCTGGTCACGGTATGGCCGAAGTGGCTCTTCCTGATCCAGTAGCACAAACTGTGGAAGAGGTAGTCTCGACGACACCGGATGAAGAGGCTATGAGTGCTGAGCTCTGCGCCGGGCCTGTTGTATGGTCTCAGTGGCATGCATGACCTGGCTAGAGGTTCCAACTTGTGTGTCTCTATGATCCATGTAGCCGAGGCTCTGTCGACGTTGGCGTCATCTAGGGACGTTGGGGAGGTTCGCCTGGTGTTCCCCCTTGTCGAGAGTCATATAGGGGTTTACCAACTCGATGGGGTTAACCGAAGCATACCTTTGACTGTCACATGAAGAATCATCCACCACTAGGAGGATTCTAAGAGGGACCACCATCTCAGGGGGCATGAAGTTGCCAAGAGTGAGGGACGAAGATGGCATCGGCGGGGTACCTTGTTTCTTCTTGCACTGCTGATTCTTGCTCTTCTGGGAAGAGGTCAGCTGAGATTATGATGCAGAGGTGGTGGTCAAAACTTCTGAAGGCTCTAGCAGATTCAGGCATGCTTGAATGATGCCATGGGCATGAACAACCATTCTATGGGCCATCCAGTCGTCGTACTTTTGGGATCCACGGCTAGGAACCTGCTGGAATTCAACTTCATCGCTATTGCTATCTGATCTCATGAAGACACCCGCCACTTGTGCCGGGGTCGGGCCCAGCCTGACTATGTTGTTATCAACATGGCCTAGAATCTAGTCCTTAAACACAGAGCACTGCTTGAGGGTGTTCCCCAGAATCTGATGATAGGGGCAGTAGTTGGGGCAATCGGGGAGATTCTCCTTTGTCGTCCTTCTTCACTCAAGCAAGCATACAATCCCTTGCTATAGGGAACTACAGAAGTAACTAGGGACCTAATTCTCATTGAATGAGTAAGTTTGGGGTCTTCTTTTTGGATAGGGAGCCATTAGAGCATGGACTTGATGGGGATCCGGAGGGGCCTGTTGAAGAGGTGGACCCTGATTGTCCAATCTGGGCAGTAGCGGCACATTACACCGAGGCGCCTGCCGATTCTGAGGATGCTGCGGAGCTAGAGGTTGTGCCTGGTGTGGAGGGCCTCAACGTGGCGGCACCGCGGTAGGATTAGCTTGGGGGCTTTTATCTGGGCCACCGCGGTAGGATTAGCTTTGGAAGCCCTCCTTGATGGGCTTGCAGGGGCAACAGACAAGACTACCTCGCCTGTTGTAGGGCTTCTTCAAGGCTCTGGGCCTTATCTGAGAAGTCTCTGAACCCTCCGGGATAGTCCTGATTGATCAGGGATGGAACCAGTTCCATCTTGTCATTTCTTATTCACATAGTCAGTAATTACTCCTGAGTGAGTGGCATGTCAAGGTAGTATGTGAGCCCTTTCCACCGGGAAACAAAGTCCACGACTCACTCATGCGGCCTTTGTTTTCCCTTGATGAGGTCTGCGATGCTGGTCTTCCAGGTGGTAGAGATGAATTGGTAGAGGAATTTCATGTAAAGTTCCACCCAACTGGTCACGGATCTGATGGGGATCTAGGTGTACTAGACGAATGTCATCCCCTCTAGTGTTTGAACGAAACAGCGAAGCTTGGCGGCCTCCTTCTATGCTGAAGTACCCAACATGGACCCACACCATGAATTGAAGTGTGTCAGATGCTGCGGTGGGTCCCCCGTCCCATTGAAGGGGGAGAAGGTGGGATTTTCGAAACCCAGAGGTGCCAGCATGTCATCCACCCATGCCAGGTATGGCTTTCCATCTGGTGGGATCGCCACCGGCCATATTTCCAATGCCTTAAGGTGGGGATTGAGTGCTTCCATTCGATCTTCTGGACATGGGTCCCTATATTTATAGGTATTCCTAACCACGAGCGCATTACCAGGTTCTTTGATGCAGTAGATGGGTTCAGCGGCTCGTGGAGCGACTGGTGGGGAGAACCTTGGGGCCTCCAGAGGAGCTCGAGCGGGGTTCCTAGGATTGTCGCTCCGTTAAAGAGGATTTGGTGAGACATATCATGATCCCTTGTTGTGAGATCCATATTCTGCCCTGTTAGAGAATGTGGCGTGATCAGGGTTACCTGGGGCAGCTCACTAAAGATGAATTGTTCTTGGCCCTGCTGCCTCGGCCTAGGATCACCATAATCAGGTCGTCTCTCTTCAGCGAGCTCAGCCAGGAGTTCTTCACCCAATCTCTTATGCTTAGTAAGTTGTTGGTAGAACGTGGCCTTCTCGGGGTCCTCCTCCATTTTCTGCACTGAGGCGGGTGTGTCGGAGTGCTTGATAGTTCCAAAGTGCTCTTTTCCCTTACCAGCATTCTGGTTGAGCACCAATGACTCAGTGGGCCGAGGGAGACCGAGGAGTTTCCTCTACTGCTGAGTAATCCTCCCTAATGGGTCCTTTAGTGGTGGCACACCCTCAGAGGGATATGTCTTCATCGAGAAACTCCATCTCGTCTTCTTTGTCCACTATGTCGGTCAAGTGGACTACGACCCTTCACGGGGGCATGTCCTCAACATCGCATAGCGAGTCGGGCTGCCATCAGATGGGGCTGAAGAGGAGGGAAATATACTGCCCCTAGCCATAGACATGCATGTGGGGGTAGCATCCTTGATGTTTTTTCAGAGTACCTTCATACTCTGAACGCATTTTTGCTGGAAGGCCTCATGACGGCCTGATGACTCAGGGCGCTAGGCCACCGGGAGTGCGGCCAGATTGACTAGACGGCACTGCTCACTGATGTCCTCAAAATGCACTTGGCTCCTTGGATATACCATGAGCTAATGACGGAGACTGAAATTCATCGCCTAGAGGGTGTAGAAAAGACACTCAACTTCTTCAGGGGTGAGGGACACGGGTATGCAGAAATCTTGCACTGCTACAGGCCATAACTCCTCAGGGAAGCGGCCCGCTAAAAGGATGCTCCAGAAGCTCCTCGAAACAATTTCAGGTCCTAGCCCATGATTTCCCCACTCGCCAATTGGGGGTGATTGAGTGTAGTGACCTGGCCATTACATCATGATAAAACGGGATGACGGGTACCATTCCTAGCACAGGGACCCGGGCTGCCGATGGTGGGTCGTGATGCTGTTTTCCCACTATTGGTCCCCAGAATAGCTCTCTGTGATCTATTGTTGTGGTAGAAAGCACTTCTAGTGATGATGGTGGTGACTGGAAGACCGTAACCTGCGGGGTCACCATATTTTCCTCATCTTGGAAAAACCTGTGGAGGGACGTGAGAATCTTGTGGACCTCGTATTCTGGAAGTACCAGTCTGATGCAACTTATTCCTACCCCAACCCTTGACATAGATGAGCAAGGGGAGGGTTCCTAAGCTGAGTCACACTCCACTTCCACATCTGAGAAGCGAACCGGTTTGACCTCCATCTGGGCCATCCCATGATTCCTCTTATGGCACCGATGACCTGCCTTCCTGCCCCTGGGTGGCTCCTTGGGACAGGGCTGATTCCCGACATGTGGTACTTCAGCCATGATGGTGTTAGGGCAGAGAGGGTTTCCACTTGAGATAGTCGGGGTGCGAGTAGAACAGGGAAAAATGTCAAAGGGGACATGAGGAGGACCTCCATGAACAACACCTGAGCGGGTGAAACCTATGTTGGAACCGGCGGGAGCATGGGGAGGGCCTCTATACTAGGTGCGGGTAGAGCGGGGCTGGCCTTCACCCATTTGGTTTCTGGGGAGATGAATTTCTCTAGTTGTAGAGAGAATGTAGGTAGGATCCCCACATTGGAGAGAGACCGGGTCATGGGGCAGACCCTCATTCAGATTGGGGGTGGCACAGGGCAGACCTCCATGTCAATCCTCAAAGTGGGGAAGACCCACACTAGTGGTGGTGGTGGTATGGGGAGGACCTCCGTATGGGATGGCATTGCTACGGGTTGGCTCAAGATGCTCCCCGCTCGTGCCTGTGACCAGGAGAGTCGACCTAGCCTGCCTATGGGGCAGTTGGGGCCTCGATCCCAGTTGGGCGTATGAGTGCCCCTGCTAGGTGTGTGTAGGAACATGATGATATGCATCGGCGGTGGATTGGGCCACAATAGCCATCGTTGTTGATGCCCCTTGGGGGAGTCCTTAGCTCTTGCCCGACACTGGCGTCAGGTCAGGCAAGCCAATGTTGGTGGTGCAGGTGCATAGCTTACCTGCTCCTCCGGCAAGGCCGGGCGGCAACGTTGATGCTGCCGGGTGGGGGACTTTGTTGGGATCCCCTGGATTGGGACTCTAACCAGGCTGGGCCGGACGTTTCCCACCTCATTAGTGCAAGGTAGGGAGTCGTCAAAGCGTTCTAGGGACATTCTCCCGAAATGATTGAATGTTGGGGTGGGGAGTAGCGAATCCTTGCACGGCCCTCAGGGGAGGCGTTGACAGTGGGGCATCAACGCCTTCAGTTCCAGGTGGGTCATGTCTCGGGTTGGGATTATTCCCTCCTCCTCGTAACGACATACAAGGTCGTTAATCACCCTTCGTGGATGAATTCTGATGGGGAGATGGGGTGTGGGAACCCCACAGTTGTGGATGCAAATGTCATTGCAGCAGTAGTGGATCCATGCGGAGTGGCTATGTTAGCATTGCCCCTGCCCCTGCAGAGCTGGGCGGGTGGTGATCATGTTCCCATGGCAGCAACCTGATTTCTGAGAAGTAGAGGGGTGGACTAATCAGTTCTGAAAGGAAAATAAATCAAGAACATGTACCCCAGTTCCATTCTGTCATCTGTGGCGGGTAAGAGGGATCCACGCTGACAACATTGCAGAACAGGATGCCCAACATTCTATTGCCCCAACTTCTGGTGAGTTTCATGCCAGGCCAGCTAGTTTCTTAGAGGGGCTCGGCACCGGATGGCTGGATCCGATGAAATGTCAATCCATGGATGTCCCAAGTGTTACTAATCTCCATATTGAGGAGAAGACCTTCACGTCGGGTTCACCATTTCTGTTTCTGATGCTTTCGTTAGGGTGTGTGCGTCCATCTTCTTGAGTGCAACATGCACGACTTTTTGTTACCCCACATTCCCACTTTCCAATGTTGGGTGACATTTATTCCTTGTTTAGAGATGTTTTCTCTTTGATCGAAATGAGGTGATGGGATGTAGGTTCTTCCTTCTGTGGATTCCTCCTCAGAACTCGTCACCTAGTCTTGGTATCCATCATAGATTTAATATGTTGTTAATGAAACTCTTCCCGTCGCCATATCTTCATGGACACTAGTTAATTACGCTGCTTATCTCTGGACATTCCAAGGTGTTCGGTCAGGGAAGCAACCTTCGGTTAGGGGAGTATTCACGCTGGGCATCACTGGCATGTCTGGACGCTGGGGATTGGTGTGTCTTTATTATGTCCCTTATTATAGGGCTTCTTGAGGGTGAAGGAGCCTGAGGAATCCCACATCGAATGCAGAGAATTATATGCCATTAGCATGTATATGAGGTTTTCCTCAGCTTCCCATGTTTAACACAGGGTATGCCGCGAGTTTAATGTCCATAGGGGATGGATCAGACTGATCAGAACACTGATTAGAGTGGATTAGATTGAGGGACCCCGTGGAGGGAACACTGATATTGGGGCCAACACGTGGGCGTCTCCAGAATGATGTGCAGGAGAATGAGGTGGCATGATCTCACCAGGATGTGGTGGCCTGGGTAAGAATCAGGATGAACGATGGTTTTGGGCATGAGCCCCATGGAGGCTTCATACGTACCATGTCTTGACATGTATCAAAGTCCCCGTAGTTCGGGAATACAGTTTAACGTCATGCAGTACATGGGAGAACCAACGTGAAGGGGGTCGGAGCAATCAATTGGTGGGATTGAACCTCATGGACACTTCCTACATTCCATGCCTTGACATGGATCAAATTCCACATACTTTTAGGATGGTGTGTGTCGAAGAACCGGCGTGAAGATGGACCTTAGTCCAGGTGGATGGCGGGCTTGAACCTTAGGGAGGATTCCTACGTACCATGCCATTAAATGGATCAAAGACCATGTAGTTCAGGATGGTGTGGGGATTTCACTCTAGGCTTCCCAAGATGTTAATGGGACTTGGCGCACCGAAACAGAGATGGTCGGGGCCAATGGTTGTTGGGCTTGAACCTCATGGAGGATTCCTATGTACCATTCCTTGACATGGATCAAAATCCTCATAGTTTAGGATATGTGTGTGTCGGAAAACTGATGTGAATAATGACCTTGGTCCGATGGGTGATGGGCTTGAACCTCGTGAGGCTTCCTAAGTACCATGCCTTGACATGGATCAAAGACCACATAGTTTGGGTGGATACAGCTTAATTTCATGCGGGACGAGGGGCATTTGGGGCTTACGCTCTAGGAGGCCCAAGGGGTTTGGTGAACCGAAATGGTCGGAAAGATCGGGTGGTGGGCTTAAACCTCGTTGAAGCTTCCTACGTACCATGAATTGACATGGATCAAAGTCCACGTAGTTCGGGGGTATAGTTTATCATCATGCGGGACAAGGGTGGTGTCATGGTCAATGCTTACTCTAAGACCACGTGAGTCATGCTTGGTGTGATAAAAAAGAGGCAGCAGAGACCTGCCGATCACATCGTGAAAGATGCATCCGTGGGATGTGGAGTGGGGCTTACGCATGGAGCGGCCCAGGGAGAGAGATATTGGGTCTTACTCCAGGACGGAGGCCTGAGTGAAACAGAGCTCAGTGGGAGAGGGACTTGGGATCGAATAAGGGAGGAGCCCCGTTCCCTATCACACCCTCCGCTGGCCTTGGCATAGAGGAAGTGAGGAGGATCAGGGGTGCTACCTCCGGCAAGAAAAGCCAGGGGCTTACACCAGGGTGGCTGCCCTTCCCCGCGGAAAAACTCCACTTCAAGAAGGAGGATATCATCCCCTGTAGAGACTAGGGGGTGTGGTGGATTCCCAATGCGGGGGGGACCCTTCATGTGAGGCATGGGGTCATGTCATTGTTTAACGTCATGTGTTGAGGATGATGATGCTTGGAAGTTTAACGTCTTGCATCTTGGACAAGGTGGGTTTGCTCCTCACCCCTAGGACATACATAACTGGTACCCTCTGCTACTTTTGGGAGGGAAGGCACCGACAATGTCATACTGAGGGGGTGTCACGGAGTGAACCATCGAGGGGTCCACGTTAGCGTGGCTATGCAAAGAATCAATAACCATTAGCATACCTATGCAAAGAAGCATTAAGTGAATCAACGCTACGGGTGGCATCGTCCAAGGAACTTTGAAGTTACATCGTGCAAACCTAGAGGGTTACACGGGAAAAGGGATTTCCAAGCAGAGGGGTCCATAGGCAAGGGCCTTGTGGAACTCTATCACTCTGTGAGGTGGAGAGCACTTGTGAAGGGTTGTGCTTTGAGAAGTGGGGTGCCTTAGCCTTAGCATGGGGAAGAGATGAAAATGGGAGGTGCTTCACGAAGTGGAAGGGCATTCACGGAGCATATCCTTGCGGATCAAAGGTTCCTCACGAAGCAAGGTGTCAGGAAGCGATGTTCTTTGCGAAGTACAGTGATCCTGCCTTAGCATGTGGACCATGTGTACATGAAGGGTGTTTCACGAAGTATAAATTCTCCACGACGACCCGGGTTCCCTTGGGGATCCCCTTCTTTCAAGAAAGCCCTTAGGCTTCGCGAAAGGCATCCCTCCCGGAAGAGGGGATCAAAACGAGACAATGGGGAGGCACTTCATGAAGCATAAGTACCTCACACATCTCATGGTTCACCGAGTATAAGGGTGATTCACGATTCAGGAGATGAGAAGTCGAAAGGTCGGATTTTACATCCTCTGGGCTTAGGGGGATCCCAGTATTTATAGGCAAGAGGTTCCACGGTGTAGAGCTCACACATCGCGAGGAGGGGTCGGGTGGCTTTGCGGTGGGTTGTGAACCTCAATTGGGGTCACGGAGCATCCCGCCTTTTTTACTTCGCGGAGGGCTCGCAAACATCAAGTGCATTCACATAGCATCCCGCCTCTTTCTCTTTGCGGTGGCCATGATGCTGGGGGGGGGGGACTCTGCGAAGGTGCTTCGTGAGGCAGTTCATGGGCCGTCTTGGGGCCTTCTCTTCACTCTAAATTTTGGCACCAACTAACTAAATACAAGGGAATCGATAGGTATCGGGGCCTCATTACACAAATATATATACACCTTGTTATATTACCCTATATCATATCACAAATTCCTATTTGGGTGTATAAATTTATCATGACCTCATTTCATAGAGATACATATCACCCCAGCACCTAAGACTATATTTATCACAACTACCTACTAGGGTGAATGTAGGTGTCCTTACCGTATTAGCTATAGATACATAATTCTCCAATTCATTAACCTATATCATATCATAGCTCCTAAATATAGATTATTTGGTTATTAATCCCTCATTACATGGAGATACATAAAACCCTAGTGTCTGACACTATAGTGTAAAATAACATCCTAAAAGGGAATGTTCTATTTTTTAAGAACAGATATAATTATAATAAATAATTAAGATTCATGAATCGAATCTAGGTCAAATATTGTTACTTAATGGTCCTATCAATCCTCAATACCGGAAAAGGCATTAATGCCTCCCCATCCTCTTATGGAAGAGTCACAAGGGTGGTGACCTTAATCCCATCCCATTTTTAAAAAACAACCAACCTATATATATCTCTCATTAGGGTTTACCCACTTAGGTCACCTTGTCTCAGTGTGAAGGGACACTCCCTTGGTCATCTCACATTCCAATGGGAATTAAGGGTATCTATTAGGTCTCAAATGGCTCGAACCTTGTTCATTCATCACAACTCATCACTAACCTCTTATTGGAGATATATAAGGGCTCCTACAACTAGGGACACTTTGTAGAATTTATTAAATAAAAAGTATTGTACTCCCTTTAGGATCTATAAATCATAATGAATATCATAATAATAAAGGTCTCAACCATCGATGAACAAGGAAAACCTTCCAATACCAAAGTTCCATTTGGACTTTCACACTTTGTCCATCCAAATAGAATAAATTTTAGTCTAGAAAGGAATTTTATTCTTTATTCAACTTTATAATTTAAATATAAAAATTCACCCATCACTTTTATAAAATTTTATGCCTTGGTTGGTCAACCAAACATCTATTCATCATAATAAAACATACATAATACCATAGGGTGAGTACCAAGGACCATTGACCTGTCACAAATTAACTTCTATATAGATCCTCTAGCTTATAACATTTCCAAGGCCTATACAAGATTTTCCATGTTTAATCATTCCAATCAGGTCATCTCATGGACTTATCTCTGTAAAATCATCAAAAAAATAATTATTTTAAACCAAAAACATTTAAGTTAAAAATTTATAATTTAATTCGAAATTATATAATTCTACATAATTGATGAGACACATATTGAATGGGATGATCACACCCAAACCACAAAAAATGAACATAAGAAATTATTTTCATACTCCAAGAACCATTCATGGATAATATATTATCAACTTGGATCATTTCAAAATTTTATATGATTAAAGCCCAACGAAAGACAAAAGAACAATAACTATGCGATGTTCCTTCCTTGAATCATCATGAAATGGTATGCGCATGGCATCATTGTATGCCCTGATTATAAGAATAAACAATTAACTTTGGTGCTTGGTTAATTCTACAATGATATGATAGAATCAATTTCAAATTCCTAGGAAAAGAGGAGTGAAATTAGAAAATAATTAATCAAATGATCAATAGAGTCCAGTGAAGGAATAATGGTACCTTCAATACTAATAAATCTTTGTCAAGAAAAACTGTTGATCATGGTAAAAGATGAAGAGGAAAGCATGTCAATAAATTTTCTGTATGATTAGTATTGGGGAAATTAGAGGGGCCACTACTTCTTTAATTTTTAGGTTGGAAATTATCTTTTTCCCTTTTAAGCCCATCGGCTAGCTGAAACAGGACAACTGACTATCAGGTGGATCCATGTTGCAACAACACTACCATTAGATCCAATGACAAGATGGTGGATTGAAATAATCTACATTTGTGGTCTATTACAGCACTATCCACCTCGAGATTCTTTTTCACACTCTTAATCCTTTTCAACTCCATGTTGGAATCATTCCTTAACCAATAATAGTTGATAGAGGGTTTCATCCCCTCAAAAAAGTGGTTTAAATCCCAATTTAAAATATTACCCTCTCATTATTGAAAATCAAAATTTAATCCGAAATTATAAACCTATATGGATAAATGAATTAACACTCCACATAAAATCACTAAATTTATCTAAGAAGATCTAATATAATTACAAACATATCACTTGACCTATACTGATCACCATTTCATTTCCAACCGGTCATGTTCCATCCATTGATAACAAACAAGAATCTTTAGAAACATTCTGAAACTAAGGTGCATTTATCATAAAAAAAACAAGTCCACTACTTGAATTAATAATCAAAAAAATGGGAGGGCACTTAACGACTCTATTATATATCAATACACCATAGGTTCTATCATCCAAATCGATTATTTGGAATATTTTAATCCTCAACAAATTTCATAGCATAGAATAATACCAATGATTGATGGTGCACCCCAACATTAGAATTTTTTACATAGAAATATTTATTTTTTTAATGATGTTCCCTTGTCTGGTTCCCAATAGACCACACTCAATCATATCCAACACACTAGTCATGCATCGGTACAAAACCTCATACCTAGTTTTCCAATTTAAACTAAAAAGTCACATTTCCCAACTACAATCCCATACCCAAAAACATTCTACCAAAGTGTTTCTATAATTGGAAACATATCCATAATAACCAAAATGAAAAACATTGTCTAAATACCAACCAACCTCATCAAATTAATTAAAAACACCGATAAAAAATCCTATGGATGATAATTCCCCTGGTCCCTTAGTTACACCCAGATAGACACTATAAAATCATTTGACCATGATGAATTAAATTTTTAAGGCACCCGTTGATCATCCTGAATTCAAATTCTAAAGTCTAAACCTTATCCTTGAAGAAATTTTGTGGATAAATCCTCAATCAACACTATCTTTGTAAGGTTTCACTACAATAAATTTCATACCATTAATCTAAAGCACCCTTAGATCATTCCTATTCTAACCCATGTATGATGGAAATCCAAATAATAAAACTAACATCACATTAAAATTCACATTCAGACATCATCAATGAATCCATGTGAAATTAAATTTATAGGTGCACTGGAATCTAGTTCCATCACAATTGTAACTTGACTAGTCTCTCTTATACAAATCACTACCAACATGAGGGGAACATGCCCCCAACTAATGTGACACTCCCAACCATAGAAGTGTCTTTATTATCACTCAACTATATATTAATTCAATATCTACAACATTTATTTCATCCACTATCAAACACAATAGTTGGGTGTGGAAAAAATCGCTTGTACGAGAGTTACACACATAACATATACATTACATGTTCCCAGTTCATGGGAAAATCATACACAACAATATATGAATTTAAACTGTAACAAGGGTCATGACCTCAAAAATTTAATTCCGAACTATCCTCAAGTTCCACCTCAATAGGTTCCACTATCATGGAAGATACACATGCTTCTCCCCTCAATTCATGCCTATCTTATTGTCATCTCCTAACCAAGATCAATTTCGTGGACTGATCATTCCGCCACAACACAATCAATTTATGTTTTCTCCTATTATGCATAGTTATATTTATCACCATCATCAAACCTATGGAACGCAATACCAACAGGTTCAAATCAAATTTCATCTCACCTAGCATCACACATGGCCATTATCTAATATATATTTCATCAATAATCATTTATAACCATGAGTAAAATTTCAACCTGGCCAAAACTCAAGGGTTGTACACTCCCACTATAATGAATTATGAAACATGACTGAGGAATATATGACTCTCATGTAATTAAAATAAGTTTCAAACACCTAAACTAGCGACTATGCTTCTCATCATGTTTGTCTCATCTATCTAGTAGGCCCATGGACCCCCCCTAAAACTAGGAATAACTCTTATTCCCAGGTTAACTACGTTCATGGAAAATATCTAGTACCAAATTAAAACCAAAATAATCCAACTAGACATTTAACACACTTTTATAGAAAATCCAAATTCCACAGGGATAAGTACATGAACAGTCCTTTGCTTGAAATATCACCTTGAAACCAAGTGGTAGAACTCAAAGTTCTTTCACATCCATGATCCTCTAATGCATCACCATGTTATTTCAAATACTCAATTACATTTTAAATTCAACAATCTCATTCCTTCTAGAATCCACATGTTCTTCTCATCTCTAAGGGAAAAAAACTTCAGATAACCCCTCTTGTAGTTACCCCTATAAGAATAACTAAGCACTGAAAAACACAAATAGTAAGTCACATATCTAGGTCACTAATTCCTCCCACCTAGAACAATATTCGAAGTCATTACTCACATGAAATGTAAATTTTTATACGGTCAAATATCATGGAATCAAAAGAACCAAACTGACCACTCTAAGTTCCCCATATACAAAAAATATATATCATAATTCGATTCCATCAACATAACATGGAACTAATCTTCATAGGGGATCGACATATGGGACCACCCCTCCACCCTATAATAATTATAGTCTCAATCAACCCTCTCCAAGAATCTACATTTGAGGGTCACCCCCTTGAGGATCATGTTATCATATGAAAGGGTCCAAATATATATATATATATATATATATATATAATAGAATCATCACAGATGAACCATCAAAAACTATATGGTTCATAGTGTTTGGTTACATATAGTTTCATTCTAATATATATAAGAAAATTTCATATATGTTTTCATTAACAGATTATGTAACCAAAAATTAATACTAATGACCCAAAATTTTGTAATCATAAGGTTCCCTAATGCATGTTTTGACTTATAAGGGTCACTTCACATCCCATGAACCAAGAGAGTATGTAATGATAACCAACATGAATCTAACCATAGATCCACATGACGTATAATATAAAATATTTATATATACATGTTAGTGTGGATGGGTATATTTCCACCAAGAATTTATATAGTAAAACACCTTATATGATGTTTTTCACACATTAAACATTTGAACCCATCATTAGTGATGTAATAACACAAGAGAAATAATATATTTCATGTGAATCCAACATGACTAATCAAGATACATGAGAGTACATTCCCCTCTATGGTCAAAGATTTAAATCAATAATTTAAAAAATATAGATCCAAACATTATGTGTGTGAAACAAGATAAAATCAATCAACTGTAACATAAAAAATACAATATATATCCCATAACCTTGTTAACCTAGAATTATAATGTAAATGGTTATTGCGATACACAATTATAGGATCTATTATATTCTCTGGAACATTCATATGTATTTTTTATACAATTTCCCAAATTATAATATGAAATAAAATTTGATACCAATTTATATCATCCATTTTCCCCAAACCAATTATTAGTGTCTGACTATCTATGACACCCCAAAGTCATGGTGTTTGTCTTTTGGTGTTCATTGGTGACGTGGAAGCCTGGTTTTAATATCCATGGATTTATGCCTTAGAACATAGACACTATTGATATTTTTCCGTATAATAATGGTTAAGGTGTATGGTTAGAGGGAAACTAAGTGTCCTCCCTTCAAGAAGATCCTTTATAGTTCATTTTTTATAATGTATAGTCTGTCAACATGAGATGCACACAATTAAGTCTATACCATGCATCACCTGATAAAAAACTATTAAGGGCCATCGATGTTTCTATAGTGTGATTTACTATTTTCTAAATCCTGAAACATGCATGGAATGGGAACTTTGATAATCGATAGATCCATTTTCATGGATTTTTCAAAGATTTAAAATTTTTTAGGGAACCCCAAGAGGACATATGGGAATGGGATGGTTCTAAAGTGAGGATCATGGTTTGCAAAACCATGCAGCCTCTAAGGAGTAATAGTGTGGATTAAAATTTATTGATAGTAGTATCACCTTCACAATTAATAACTGTTTTAATTAACAGTTTAACTAAAATGTGTGAGTTTTTTATGTAAGTTTTCTAAGATTTCCACATTTGTCCTTTTGAAATAAGAGTTATTTTACACCTATTATCCCCCACATGAGTTGACTGAACATTGGAATCTATTATAGAAGTTCCACCTTCCTCCTCCCTTGATTATATTCCATTCATTTGGGTTTTCCAAGATATTTGATGTCATTTTATCCTCCCATTCCCACCTTCTTCTTTATTTATCTCTATCTTTTATACCAGTTTAGGCTTCCTCTATGAATCGTAGTTATCATGTGGATTTATATTAGGGTTACATGTTGTTTTAATTATACGTATTTTGTGCATAGGGGTTGTATATGGTGTTTCTTATCTCATGGGTGTGGTGTTAATTAAAGTTGATGACTTAAAGAGCATTTCGGTTTGTTTATTGTTTATTAGATGTAGATGTTACTAAAAAATTGTATCATTTTGGTATTATAAGCATGAATGCAATTTATAAATTCTATTTTCACTAAATTATGAATATATGTGAAATATTTTTGGTGTTTGGAAAAAATTTCATAATGTTTTAGCTTGGAATAATTGGATTTTCTTGCATATTCATGTTTTCATCCTGAAAATTGAATTTTTTAATATTCGAATCTTCTTGTGAAATTCCTTATGGATTTTTGAAATCATTTTCATATTATTCAATTTTCTTTGACTAGATTTTGTTTTCCAATAAGAAAAAACAACATTCTAATGGGAATTTGGTTTTTTATTGAGGTTTTAGCATATAAGCAATTTTTAAGGGGTGATTTAATCTATTTTGAATGGTTATTTGAAATTGTGTGTGGTTTAACTCTTTTGAAAACTATTATTATCTAGTTGTATGTGGTTTAGTGGAAATTTTTGTCCTTTTAGACTGGTTTTTGTATTCAAGGGTGAGGAACCTTGTTAAAGAGTCACCTTGAAACATTTTAAAATAAACGCATGATTACTTTTTACCTATTAAATTTTTTAATGTTTTTTTATGAAATATTTTATGTGAATGAATGCATTTTTTCAGGTTTTTTACTTTCAAATATGAGATCCCTTATAAGGGGTGACATTGAAATGTTTTAATTTTTTTTCTCCATCATTTTCCATATTTTGATTGGAATGTATTTTATGAAATTTGAAAGTGATTGGAATTTCAAAATGGGTTTTAGTGCTAAAGTGCCATTTAGAACTTTGGTTTTAAATGGTGAAAATGTATGGAACCCCTGGATTTCCCTTGCTGGTTTACACCTTATGTGGGGTTGTGATCACTATATGATGCTCGATTTCTCCCCATATAAGTGAACATGTTTGTTTATGCATTGAGTTCCTGTAATGTGTATTTGGGGATTTAAATTGTTTAGTGTAATGGGTGGGGGTAGATTTAGTTATGCCTTATATGTTGGACATGTATTGTTTATTCTACGCATCAATTTATTTATTGGTCTTGGGATGTTAGGTACTAAGTGAATGATCCATATTTTTCCTCCACTTGGTTCACACACCACTGGATTCCAACTATTCATGCAACAAAAAAGGGATGGGTGAGGTTTTTTCATAACAATGTGGATCATGTGGGATACATTCATAATGATATAAACCTTGTATATTATAGTATCTAGTCCAGGTGTTTATAAAAATAAATGGTATGATTCTTGTAATTTTAGTGAACTTTTGGTTGGACCATGACACATTCTTTTTCTTAGTGTATATTTTATTAAGGGTAGTTTTATCAAATGTTATTTATCTTCCCCATGACTTAATTTATATAGAACCCGTCCTTGTTTTAGTTTTATTTTTTATATAAATTTTGATTTATGTGTGGTTCATACTTAATGGTCATAACCTATGAGGGTTTGGTGTTTTTTTACATTTAATATGAGTTTTCAAAAAAAAATTCAAAAGGTGGTTTTGGATTTAAAGGTTCACATGTGTGAGTTATTTAACAAAAATTCAAAATGGGTGTATGACATAACAAAAGGTTTTCAGTTAGTTAGATTTTTAAAATGGTATATATATCATTTAAATAAAACAAGCCTATTTATTGAGAAATTTTAATTGGAATTAATGTTATTAAATTGTATTAGGTTAGTGGCTTGTTTCGAAATGTGTTTTTTTAAAAGGAAAAAAAAATTCATGGTGGTCATGGATTTTTTAGTTTTTCTTATATATTAAAATCATAAATCATATTTTCCTAATTTATTTTCAAAGTAGCATTGAGGAATTTCCTTATGAATAATATTGTATAGTTTTATTGGTTTTTATGACCTTATAGTATTTTTAGTTCATGCCTAAAAAATTTTAGTTTCAAGATCTCAGTTGGATCCCTCTTGTTCATTGTGGTCAGTATTGCTGATTTGGGTGGAGTTTAATGAAAAGATGTTGCATGGTGGTGGGTGTTCAGGCTATACATAAGTTGTTTATTATAGTATTTTTATTTTTGGTTATATTTATTACTTTTAATTATGATTTTTATTTCTAATTATGGATCTTTTGATGTAAAATAAAATGGCTTGGATCATGGTAGTTAGATATAAAATACTTGGAATAATATTTATTTATCGTGGATTACACATTTATTTAGTATACTATTGTATTTTATTATTTGGATAAAACTACTCCCAAAGGAATTAAAAGGATTTAGAAGAACTTATTTCCATACCATGGTGATTGGTATCATCCTTTGGTCGTTGTGGAGATCGGTTGGGATATTGACATCAGTGGTAGCTCCATCCAATTTGTTACAAAGTGATATCAAAGACTTTTGTTTTCAATTTCTAGGAACCTAATATTATTGAGTATCTCTTTTAGTCTGTGGTTTTCCTGGTATAAATGATATTAATTCTTTATAATCAAGAAAAGTAAGAGATGTAAGAATATTTCTATCTCTATATTGTAAAAAGTCTCAAGACTCCAAGGGATGTTGGATTTTGAATCATGGATTAGGTTTTTTTTGTTCATACACTCATTTTGGTAAGATTTGATTGATTTTTTATCCCCTTTGAGTATGTATGTGATATTGGGGTCAAACCTTGGTTTTTTGGTTATGTACAAGGGTAATTGATCTGTATAGTTGGCTTGCATGGCTAGGTAATCCATGAAGTTATCGTTTAGGAATGACATCCTTCTTAACATGGAGTGTTTTATTATTATAGCCTAGTTTCTCAAACCATGGTTTTCAAGGATTTAATAACATTTTTATCCCCAATTAACTCTTTTGGACTCCTCATGATTATATATTTCTCCAAAGGTGTTTCACTTGTTGTAGTTGCGATGATAATTTTTTTTTCATTCCCTTTTGGGATATGGTTTTTATAATCCTTTTTCAGATGCTTGTGTGGTGCATTGATTGTTTATTTTTTAAATACTCATTTCAAACAATAAATAGGATTTTATGAAAAAAAATTATTTTCAAACATGGATTTTAAATTTGTGGGATGGGATAATTTTAATGGTTTTATAGAATATTCTCTAAATAGGTGATTTCCCTGAAAGTATTTAAAAAATTTCAAAATATTTTTTTTGAAATAGGTTATGAATGGTTTTTTGGAAACTGTAATGGTTTTATATGATTTTTTTGGATTCATTGTTTCTAATGGAAAATAATATTTTGAAAGTAATTTTAGGGATTTCTTGGTTGGATAAATCTATGTGTTCCACTGAGTTAATTTTGTTTTAAATAATGTTGTAGTTTTTTCCTTTTGTGTGTTCCACGGTGGAGGGTGTTTTCATTGTTTTTTGTTAAAATGGTTGTTTTAAAAAGAATATATTCTTCTAATTTGGTTTCATTGTGCTTCACTTGAGGGATTTAAATTTTTTTGATTCCATGCTTGTGAATAATTCATTTTGGTTTCCTCTATAAGACATTACTCAAGGATGATCATTTATTTTTCATTAATGTCCTCCACAATAGTAAAAAAATGTTTCTCATGTTCGTGTGCATACCCATACACCAAGTGGAGTGGTGTATATGGAACCATTATCGACCTTAGAAGAAAAGAGGTGGTGTAAAATATTTAGGTGATCATAAATTCTCTTAGGAAACCTAAATATTCTTTGTTAATATATTTATTTCTAGTTTTATCCATAGTATAGAGATTTTTTGGTCTCTCCTCAATTTCTTAAGAGTTGTTTTGGAGATTTTTAGTGGGAAAATACATTAGTTTCTTTTATTTTAAAATATTATTGACTTTAGCTCATATTTAGATTTTGAATTCCCCTTTAGTACAAGTTATATTTATTTTCATCCTTTTGATGATGGGCTATTTATTTTTTGAACATTTTTAATATGGATTTAAGTTTTTTGTTAGTTTTTTTTATATTTTTTTACTTTTGTAATCATCATTGTGGATGTATTACTTTAGGAGGTTTTTATGGATTGTTTCTATGATATATTGTGTAATATTTTATTCTATTGTGGAATATTCCTCCCCACTCACTCCCACCCTTACATGTGTTTTGTGGTTGGATGTGAATGATGTTTACTTGAGCCTCATCGTTTGGGAAAACATCATATAATGGTAGTGGGTTATACCTATTATTTTTTCGAGCCATTTGGTGATTTTTTGGACATGAGAGAGGCCTTTGGATGAATAAATCTGTTAATAGGGTGTGTGATACCCCAGTTGAGAGTGGTATACGAACCAGTGTTTGGTTACGGGTCATTTGTGCAATGCACCATGTGAGGGTGATCTGGTTTGGACCCTAGGTTATTTGTTCATGTCATGGCCTCTGGTTTGTGCTCTTGTCATTATTTTTTTGTCCCTTTCTGGTTTTATTAGTTCTATTGGGTTTGTAATCACTTATTTTTGACATTGGGTTTCCCTTGTGGTTACTTAGTTTTTTGATGATTTTATCATGGTATTAGTTCTGGTGTGACATCGCATGAGATCAACTCTAGATAGTGGGGAGACCATTTTAGGTCTCCTAGGTTATGTAGTTCTTTATGTTAGTGTTTTTTATATTTATTGTGATTTTACACATTTGGATTTTCAATGTAGATTGGTCTAATGATTTTGAGGATCTTTTATTTTTCCATCAAGGTATCACCATGTCAGTTAGTTTTGTTCGGGAAATTCTTTTGGGATCTCTCATTTCCATTATCTCTCACTTCATCTGAAACTTTCTACAGGTAGAAAGAAACATGGTGGGTATGGTTTGACACCCAATGTTCCATGGTATTAATCTATTTTTGTTTTTTGTGAATTGGAGGCCGAATTTTAATTTCAATGTATTTGTAGCTCAGAACATGTAAAATTTTTGAGGTTTTTCCCTCTGTATATGGTTTGGGTAAAAGGTGATTAGTAAATCATGTTTCCTCCCTTTGTGAAGATCCTTTTAAATTAATTTTGATCTATTAATTATTTTTCATCATGGTTTACATGTGGTTAAGTGTAAAACATTCTGCACCTAGGAGAAATAGTGTGGGAGTCCTTCATGTATCTATAGTGTGGCACACAACTTGTGTATTTTTTTCTAAACCATAGAGAATGAATGTTGTTGGATCTATAATTTTTGACAGATCCAATTACAATGCTCTCTCTTGATTTTTAAAACTATTTTGGGGAACCCCAAGAGGTTTTTTAGGTCATGGGGTGGATCTAGATTGAGTTTCATGGATTGGAAAACCTTGCAGTATCTCAAGAGTAACCATGTAGATTATATTTTTTTGGAGGAAGATTCACTCTCATTGTTGACACATGGTTTTCTAGATCATGCTTACAAACCATTTATGTTTTCTAGGTGTTTAATTATTTTTCTCTATTTCTACAATTTTTGAAATAAGAAGTATTTTACCCCTCTTCATCCCCTCATGAGTTGTCCGACCATTGGGTTCCCTAGAAGGATTCCAAATTCCACTTCCCTCGATTCATTCCCTTTAATTGGTGTTTTACATATCATTTGAGTTTATTTTATCCTTTATTCTCCTCTATTATTTATCCCACTTTTTATATCTGTTTTCTCTTCCCCCATGAACCCTAGTTATCATCTTGTTTGATTTTAGGGTTTTCATTAGTTTTAATGATAGGTCATTTGGTGTATACAGGTTGTAAACACCATTTCTTGTCTCATGGGTGTGGTCACCATTGAAGGTGATGATTTCCAGAGAATTAAATATTGGTTTATTCTTATTTAAGGTTGGTGTTACAAGGAAATTTTTTAATTTTGGAATTATTATCATGATTTAACTTTTAAAACTCCATTTTAAATAAACTATGCTTATATGTAATAGTTATGTGGTGTTTGGAAATAATTTCTTGATGTTTTGAGCATGATATAATTGGATTTTTATTAAAAATATCTGTATTCATGCTTGAAATGGATTTTTTTATTATGATAATATTATTTAAAAATTACTTATCTATTTTGGAAATGGTTCTCATTGTATACAATGGGCATTAACACCTTTTTGGTTTTTAATGAGAAAAAACAATGTCCAAAAGATAATTTTCTTTTAAATGATGTGTTTAACTCTATATGTCTCGTAAAGTGGAGTTTTATGTAATTTAAAATGGTTATATATATTTTTTTGTGGTTTATCCAATTTGAGATTACTTGTTTCATTTTTTAATGGTTTGGTGGAAATATTTGGCTTTTGGAATTATTTTTGTATTCAAAGATGAAGAACCTTGTTAAAGGGTTGCATTGAAACATTTTAAATGAAATGAGTGATTTATTTATACCTATTAATTTTATTTAAGTGGTTTTTAGTAATTTTTATATGGTTATCAAGACCTTTGGTCAGGTTTTTTCACATAATAGAACACTCATGTATGGACACTTTGAAATGTTTTAACATCATGGGTGTTTTACATTATTTTCTAAATGGTTTTTGGAATGTATTATTTGAAATGTGACAAATATTAGAATTCCATGATAGTTTTTCATGTAAAAGGATCATTTGGATGTTTAGTTTTAATTGATGTAATTTTATAGAACCCATTTATTACCCATTCTTGTGTACCCATTCTGTGGATTTGTGATCATTATGTGTTTATTGATTTTTCCCCTTGTTTGGGAATGTTCATCATTATTCATTGGGTGTATGTATTGTGTTTGTGGGGATTTATATAATTGGGTGTGAGTGGATAGGGTAGAGTTGGTTATTACTTTTAATTTTAATTTTATCTTTTTGAAATTCCTTACTTCCTTTATTACTCATCGAATGTCAGTTACTATGTGAAAGATCTACCTGGTACCTCTTGTTCGTTCACATTCAGCTAGTTTCCCATCTCTCTTTCTTGAAATATGATCTAGTTTGTGGGTTTTCATCAAAATAGGGATTTTTTGGGATATATTTATGATTTTATGAATATATCATATGTCGATATATAGTTTATTTTGTGATAAAAAAATATGTTTAGAATCTTTTCATGTCAATGAACATCATGTTGGACCATGACACATTCAATTTCTCAATGAGTATTTGATTGTGGGTTGTTTAATATTGTGTGTTTTTATCATTCCCCCATGATTTAATTTATATATCATCCTTTATTGTTTTTTTATTGTTTTATTCCTTGTGATATATGTGTACTTTATATTTGGTGGGTTTGAACCATTTGAGTGTGGTGTTTTTTTCCTTTGAAAATGAGTCTTCCAAACTGTTTCTGATTTTTTTTGGATTTTAAGGCTCTTACATGTAATTGATTTAAGCAGACTTCGAAATGGGTGCATGAACATATAAATTGATTCTTGATGTTTAATGTTTTAATATGGTACATATTCAATTTAAATAAAAAAATGGTTGTTTAATAAACAATAATGAGAATTCATGTTAGTGAAACATCTTAGGCTGGTGGCTTGTTTCAAAACATTTGTGTTCTGATTTGGAAAACAACGGGAAGTATTTTACATGGTTATTATGATTTTTTTATTATTTTTTTTATATGTTATATTAAAAAAATACTATTTTGGTAGTTTAATTTCAAACTACAGTTTGGGAATTTCTTTTTCAATCATATTTTACTGTTTGAATAGGTTGTGGTCACCTATAATGATTTTTATCTCAGGCCTAAAAAAACTTTGGTTCTAGATTCTCAATTAGATCCCTCTTTTTTATTATCTATGATGATGGATGAGTTGGGTGGAGTTTCAAAACCCAATGTTTCATGGTGGTGGTGGTTCAAGATCTTCTCACGTTGGATTCTTATTTTGGTTTTCTTTTTAAATTTTTTTGTTTTAGTTCTACTTTACTATAGTTTCTTGTTATATATGTTTTGTTATAAATGTAAATGCATTAGATCATGGTAGTTTGTTAGGACATATTCGTCATTATTTTTATTTATCTTGGTTTCATATTTTATTTAGTACATTATTTTATTTTATGATTTGGGAAAAACAATTCCCAAATGAGTTCATGTAATTCCCAGTAATAGGTCACCAACCGATAGAGACTGAGAATTCCCATCAGGACTTATAGTGAATTGAGTCAGGTTCTATATTTGGTGGAATACTAGGCTGGTTCACTGCACAAAAAACCACAACTTTATCTTAGGTGCACCTCCACATACTCTAGAGGCTACTGACAAGTAGTGGGAGACTAGGGTGGTATTATTATAACAACCTTGAATATAATAACCCAGACCCAATGTCTTCTTTATTACATTGGAATAAATAAAAGGGTTAAAATCCTAAAGGATCAATAAATTATGTAGTTTTTTAGAACCATATAAATACATTGTACAAATTTTTCATTGGGTAAAAAATATAAAACATCGTAATGGAAAATATTCTATATCCCTAAACACATTCCAATAAATCTTCTTCACATCCTAGGGAAAGGAAACAAAATAAGAGTGAAATAAAATGATCGGTAAGGGTTATGTACAATATAAAATATCATTAATAAATATTACTAATCAATATGAGAAGGTAAATAACTTAACTTTTATTCCATTTAATCAATAACTTGACTACCACTATTAGATAAGGCATAATCAATATGGTAAGGTAAATTACTAAACACATATTCCAATTAATCAATAACTTGAGAAAAAGGGTACCCATGGATAATATCAATGAAAATAATCTCATGGATAAAAATAAATGGATTATATATTAATTAAATGATTGATATTAGCAATCATGATATCATAAATCATGATACTTATACCTTAAATTCCTTTGATAAGATAGTTTATGACATTGGGTCATACCCCATTTAATTTGGCCAAATGGTTTGCCTTATTAGACCTACTGATGCATCGAGTGGATATATAATTTTATAACCCACATATCACTACATTTCTAAATAATTCTTTATATATTGAGTGTTTTATTTAATTCATGAAAAATATTCATCATCAATAAATATCTTTATTGAATAAAGAATACAGATTTATCAATATTTCTGTAGCTGTTCAAATAATATTCAAAGCAGAAAACATATATATAAATGTTATAAAATTTTGGAAATAATAATATCCATGATACAATTATTAGGTATATTTAAGATAAATAAAATTTGAATTGAAAAATGGTCATGATAAATTGATTGTTTTGAGAAAAATTTAACAATCGTATATTTAATCAATAGATGAGAGGTGACCATCAGTTTATTAGGAATAAAGTTTTCTTCAATAAATTAATGTCCTTTGTAATAATACATTTAATTAAAGTTAAATATTAAAATAATCATTCATAAAATAGTTAACTTTTTAAAACCATTTAAAAAATATAAAATAATCTATATTTTATAAAACTTTTATGGTTGAGGGAAAATACATTATAATAGTATACATAAAAAAACGTTATTTATGAATTTTTATTGTAAAATAGCATTTTGATTTGTTTTGATAGATCCAAATAAAAACCTTTTTGCAGTTAAATCATAATATAATTTTCCTTGAAAAATAATTTTATTAATTAATACATCATTTGTAAAATAATTTTTGAAAACAAGGACATGAAAGAAAAATATGTCGGTTTTAAATGAAATTTAAATCAGTTTTCATTTAAACCTTAATTTTATTTATTCAAGTACCAAGATAAAAATATTTTTAATAAAATTTTAGAACACCGAAAATAATCAGTTGAAAATAAATTATTTGATATTATGATGGAAAAATGATAATTTTCCATCAATGAAAGTAAATGCAGTCCCAAAAGCATTTGTGATTATAAAAAAGATTCTTACCTCTTCGGTGACTTTTCAATAGAAAACCCTTGAAAGAGTAAACATTAATTTAAAAATTAAAAATGATGAATAAATATGTAATAAGGTTCAATAAATAAATGTTTTAGTATATACACCATAATAAAGTGAATACGTTCATATCAGAAAATATGTCTCAATGGAATGAAAATTGATACGAAATCCCTTACCTCATACTTCCTTCTGGATGAACATAATTTAACCTCACATATAATGGTTTTAGTGATGGTATTACTTTATAAAATAAATTTATTCACGTTTATAATATCATATATAATCCTATAATAACATATTATAACTCTTTCTTTAATAATCTTTTGTTGTTGTTGTTGTTTCGGTTACTAATTGCTTTGTATTCTCATGTGTGTTTTGTCATTAATTTTACAGTTATTGTGTATAGGATATATTTACATCCTACAAAAAATTATATTAATGTTATAAATATAATATTTACTCATTATGTACATTTTTATAACCATTGTTTGATGTTATATAAAGAAAATGAATCACATCACTTTTTAGTGATGGCAGATTGTACATACACATGAACGATGATATAATAACATTATAGGAGAATAGGTAGGATAAATGATGATATTTTAATTTTCTATAATTAATATAATGTCAGGTATTTTATATATAATCATTATTTCCATTTTTATTAGTAACCATGGGAGTCAGTGATGTAAAACATTACAACTGTTCATGAGGTAGAAGTCTGCCACACACAAGATGGATGACTTTATTTCCCGCTGGATATATAAGATGGTGGATAATATTATTCCCTCAAAAAATAACATCTCATTATATTTAATACACAAATATTTTTATTTTATAACTCCTAAAAAATATTTTTTGGTTTTTAATGAATAAAGATAAGTAAATACCATCATTAAGACAAATACACTCTCTTAAAGAAACCTCCATTATATTTATTCTTATAGTCCAATATATTGGACTTTTTATTATAAAAGAATCTATAAAATGTTAATGAGAATATATTTTAGGGACTTTTTTATGGGTTTTTTGATCTAAATAGCATAAGTTATGTGAATAAATGGGGGGAGGGGGTTCTATTTTATAGTAGAAGAGGATGGTAATTTTTTAAGATACCAAAAACTATTAAATAATGGGAAGCCACTCCCACCCTAAGTGCCTCAAAATTTTATAAATAAGGAAATTAATATAATTTATGTTTTATCTACATATACAAAACATAAAATTAAATAACTTTTAAATTTTTTATTCTCATACACTCTAAGTTTATGTAATTTTACCATTTTTATTTTCACCATGGTGGCATGGTTTTAACCTTGGTATTTAATACTTTAAGACTAAAATAAAACTATCATTTTTATAAAACATGAAGTTAACAATTATAAATAGAAAATAAAATTTATCAAATAAAAATTATATTTATTTTTATAAATAATTATAATATAATCACATGTAACACACAAAACATCATAATAACTTTAACTGTGTTAATTAGTTTTTACTTTTTTCACTAAATATTATGATAGATAAATAAGTTGTACTTCTTAATTCATATTAATTATAATAATTCCTTATATTTAATCCGTTTTATTAAATTCAATTCACATAATTTTTATAATTTATTGTTTTAAAAAACCCATAATTCCAATAAAAAACAGGTTTTCAGAAAATGCATTTTTAAGTATAAGATGTCTTATATTAAATATATGAGTAGTAATAATCATTTTATGAATTTAAATTATTGTATTTATATATATAATATATAAATTTCATTTAAATATTTCATCATTAATTATTATATCAATTAATTAAAATGTAAACTATGTATGAATTTTTAAACAAACATTGTTTTTTGAAGGAGAAAAAAAGTTTTATTAACAATAACCAAATTACCTCCGAGTGATCTAAAATTAATTTTTATAAAATAAATAGGTAATAAATTTTATTTATAAATATTATTACACATTATTATATATAAATGTATAAATAGTTAAATAATACATTCTTTATTTTTTATAAAAACGTATTTCTAAGGTAAATTTTGAAAGATGTATTCTAGGTTTATTTTGACCAAGTAAGTTTAAAATTGATATAAATCCTATAAAATTAGTATTTTTTTATTTGAAATATTTAAATACTAATTTAATAATGTTCTATTAAAATATAATCTTCATCTATTATAATGTAGGCTCAGGTGATACATTATTCCCTCCAACAAAAAGTTTTTCCGTGGAATTTTCATGGTTGTTAATTTATAAAAAAACGAGGTAGGTTCTTCTTCATAACAACCTATTGTTCCACATTATCTACTCCATTTTATGGTATCTCTATAGTATCGCTACTAGTATAGTTATCAAATTCCTTAATACATTCTCTCTAATATCAATAATATGGATATGAACTTCATAGTAATACAGATCTGGTTCTGATTTTATTTCTCCTAAGGTGAGCATATGTATTGGTCTTAGCATGTAGTTTCCTAACAATGATATATGAAAAACATCTTCTACCATATATATTATTGGTGTTATTTCCAACTGTAATTCTATATATTCCATTAATTCAAGGGTTTTAAAGGGTCTTAAAGATATAGGGCTTAGTTTTCCTTCTTACCCATCTTGACGACACCCTTTAATAAAGATAATTTTGGGAAAACATGATCTACCACATGAAATTCAAAATCATTCCTCTAAATATTTTCATAAAACTTCTTAATACTTTTATATGCCTTAATATAAGCTAAAATATTATTTACCTTTATTATTTTTTCTTCAAAAAGTTCTAGGACAACTTGTTTCTTTTAACCAAATTCATCCCACAAGATAGAGTGTCACATATCGTTCCATAAAATAATTCATATGGGGTTATTTGATAATTGAATGGAAAACAATATTAAAGAAAACTTTTCCAAATTTAAATAGTGATCCCACATGCCTTGAAATTCAATAAATCATGACCTCAACATGTATTACAGTGTTTTAATAGTCTTTTATGACTATCCATCAGTATGAGGATGGTAGGGGTGCTCAAATAATTCTCAGTTTCAAGATCCTTCAAGTGACTCTTTTATAATATTATTGTAAAATTGGGAACTTGATAGAGAAGAATCAAAATATGTGTTTCATGAAGTATTATAGATTCATTAATATAGATTCTTGTGAGAACATTAGGCAAAAATTATCATATAGCAATGAAATTTGTATAATTGTTTAGGTGATCAACAATAACCCATATTGCATCATTCTTTCTTAGATTCATGGGTAGTCTAGTGAAAATTTTCATAATAATTTCATATTATTTTCATCTACTAATAAAAGTATTTTTCATGAATACTATAGGATTTTATCTCTTATCCTTAACTAGTTAAAAATCATATTGATGCATAATAAACAATTTCACACATTATATTATCCCACAAAAATGATCTGTAAAATCCTTATATATACTCGATCTACCAAGATATATAAAAAATTTCAGGATAAAAGAATAATCCTCAATTCCCTTATCATATCCGTTATAGATAGAACACATAGCCTCTTTCAAAACATCCAAATTCTATATTCAAAAATTAAGTATTTTCATTTCCTATCATTCAAAAATTTAATTTTCTTTTAAAAACTATCATCATCATACAAAAAAATATATTTTCCAATAAATATGGTTTCATAATTATTATATAAAGTAGTGGTGAATACCCTTCCTAAATAATTCCTATATCAATATTTTCTAGATCCATTAATGTAGGATATCTCTCAATCCTCATTTGGGATAGTAATCCATGCTTCATCATGATTAAATAATCGTCTACCTTGTATGCCTTCTATATGTGGAAGTGTGTTGAAAAATAATAATCATAGAGTATCTTGAGCCATAATTTCTACCTCATGTTGATATCTTTATGTAGAGAATTTTAATATTAGGATTTTATGGTATGTGAATGTAGATGCCGAAAAAGTCCGTAAGTCCTTGGGGAAGTTTTGAAATGACAAAGCGAAGTCATATTCGGAATCTGAGGCCCGGTCTAGAGGCTCCGGATGTGGTGCGCGAAAAATTTGGTGAAGTGCGTGGAAAAAATTCCCCACGTGAAAGGCAACCTGGGATTCATGCAAAGTCCTGGAGCCGGTGTGAAATAATTTCGCGCCCGCAGCCCGCGCGGTTGATATTTCACACTGCTGCCTCCGTCGCGCAATTATTTCACACAGCCCTATATTTTGCGCCTGGGGATGCCTATAAATAGAAGGAAACCCCAAATGGTTTGGGGGTTGCGGAATTCGGAACGGCTCCCGTGCACGTAATTTGGACTCCCCCGCGCGCAATATGTCTTCCAGGTAATTCCTCTTTCCACGGAACCTTGCTCCGGGGTTCACCTTTGCGCGCAACTCCACTGGCTTAAGTGAATTTGCCCACTCCTCTGGGTTCTTCCCTCACGCGCAATCCTTTCCCCGTGCGTGAAATACCCTTCTGTGCGCGCAATCCTGATACATTGCGTGAAATCACCTCTCCGAGCAATTCTTTGGTTCTATTGCGCGCCATCCCGTTGTTTTGCGCGCAAACCTTCTCTTTGCGCACAATACCCAGGATCCTTTACCTTGACGCCCCTTGGATGCCTCTCTGCGCCGGCACCTGATGTCTCCCATGTCGGGTATGCGCGCCATGCGTTTTTTTCCTCTACAGCCTTCCAGGCTCGTACGAAGTAACCTCAAGGTCCCTTGGGCGGTGTTTCCTGTGGCATTTCTTTTCCTTATGCTTCTACCCATAGGCACGCTAATGGCTATTGCTTCTTCGGATAGCCACGCTACCGTGGACCCCTCAATGGTTCGCCCTGCGACCCCCCTTCAGTACGGCCTTGCCAATGCCTTCCCTCCCACAAGGGGTAGAGGGCATTGGGAATGTAAGCCCTAGGGGTGTGGAGCGAACCCACCTTGTGCTTAACACATGACGTTAAATTGTGGTCTGACCCTGTGCTTCGCACTCAGGGTCCCCCCAGCTCTGGCATTCTTTACGCCCACTCATCTCCATGGGAATGTAATCTTCCTCACATGGAATGAGATCCTCCTTGTCGGAGTAGAGTTTTCCCAAGGGGGAAGGGCTGCCTCAGAGCGTAAGTCCCTAGCCTCTCTTGCAGAAGGTTGCACTCGCGCATCTCCGTAATCCCCCATACCAAGGCCAGTAGAGTCCCTTTCCCACTACGCTTTGTCACACCAAGGGCCTCTAACCACGCGTAAGCCCCTATTTCCTCTTTGGGCCACTCAACGCATAAGCCCCGTTCCACTTCTCATGGACACACCCTTTGCGACGTGATCGTCTGGTCCCTACTGACTCTTGTTTCTCACACCGAGCATGACTCACGTGGGCTTAGAGTAAGCATCGACCATGAAATCCTCCTATGGGCCGCCTCAGAGTGTAAGCCCCATCTCAACGAAATACATGGACATTGATCTATGCTAACGCATGGTACGTAGGAAGCCTCCACGAGGTTCAAGCCCACCACCCGGTCGTTCCGACCTCTCCACGTCGGTTCCCCGACCACCATGGGCCAACTCAGATCGTAAGCCCCATATCCACCATGGTCCGCCTCAGAGCTTAAGCCCCATATCCACCATGGGCCACCTCAGAGCGTAAGCCCCATATCCACTTTGGGCCACCTCAGAGCGTAAGCCCCATATCCACTTTGGGACACCCCAGAGCGTAAGCCCCAAATGCCCTTGTCCCGCATGACGTTAAACTGTATGCTCTAAACTACGTGGACTTTTATTCGTGTTAATGCATGGTATGTAGGAATCATCCACAAGGTTCAATCCCATCACTCAGTTGTTCCGAACCCTTCACGTCGGTTCACCATCACTATTATGGGCCGCCTTAGAGCGTAATCCCCATATTCCCCCTCATGGTCCATCTCAGGGCGTAAGCCCCCATGTCTCACACCCACGTCTCATCCTGACTTCCCCTTAGAGCCCACGTGCCTTGGGAAGCTCATGACCTAGGCCGGAGATCTTACTTCCTCCAGGCTCCAATCCATGCGGCCATTCTCACAGGTCGCCTCTTTAGGTGTCCCACCACACCACTGAACTACACGGACATTGATTCTCTGCCTTGGGGATATGTAGGAAGCCTCCACGAGGTTCAACCCCATCACTCCATCATCCATCCTGATCCTTACCAGGGCCGCCACATCCCAGTGAGATCATGACACCCCATTCCACTCCATGGTATCTGGGAAGCCGCCCACGTGCTGGCCCCAACATCGGTGTTCCCCCTACGAGGTCCTTTAATCTGATCCACTCTTAGTGTTCCAATCAGTCTGATCTGTCTCTGCAAGACGTTAAACTCGTGGCATACACCGTGTTAAACATGGGAAGCTGAGGAAAACCTCAGATGGTACACAATCCCCACATTCGATGTGGGATGCCTCGGGCTTCCGCACCCTCGAGAAGCCCTGTGATATGGGACAGAAGACAGACATGACAATCCCCAGCGTCAAGACATGCCAACAACACCCCAACATGACCGTTCTCCTCACCGAAGTTTGCTGCCCCAAAAAGACCCCTTGGAGCGTCTCGACGGAAGCAGCGTAATTAACTGGCGTCCATGTAGATATGGTGCTAGAAATGAGCTTCACGAACCCATCTTAAATCTATGAGGGAGACCCGGACTAGGTGACAAGCTCCGAGGAGGAATCCACAGAAGGAAGAACTGACATCCCATCATCTCGGTTTCGATCAAGGAGTTGACGTCCCTGAACAAGGAACGGATGTCTCCCTCCTTTGGAAAGCGGGAATGTGGGGCAACAAGCCGCACATCCTCCCATTCATGATGGACATGCGCGCGCACCCAAGCGTAAAAGTGTAGAAAACAGAAAATGGTGATCCCAACGTGAAGCTCTTCTCCTCAATACAGAGACTGGTAGCGTTTGGGGTTTTAGAAGATTAGTGTGTCACAAGGTCCGGTTACCCATCACCGGGACGTGAAACCCGCCAGGGGTTGAGGCAGTAAGGATGTTGACCACTCCATTCTGTGACGTCGTCAGTTTGGATCCCTCTCACCGACCACGGAAGATGGAATGACGCTGGGCTATTGGTTGTCGATTTCTTTTCCTGTTAGTACTAATGGGTTTATCTCCCTGCTTCCAGGAAACAGATCACTTCAACCGGTACTCAATCTCCACCTTCCCACAAGCGCAGGGGTAGGGGCAGTACTGACGCGGCTACCCTGCGTGGGCCCGACTTCTCCACAGTCACTCCAACTCCGATTGCTATGATTGTCGGGTGATCACACCCCCTCTCCCCTTCAGAAATCATCCAGTGAAGGGTGTTCAATGACCTGGTTCATAGGTACGATGAGAAAGGGATCATCCCCACCAGGGGCATGGCCTGTTTGGATCTAGAGGCGGCTACACCTCACCACCATCATCGCTACCCTCGAGGGCCGTGCAGGGAGCCGCTGCTCCCCACTCCGATGTTCAACCGCTTCGGGAGCCTATCCCTGGATCACCTTGACACATCCCTCCCCTACGCCAATGAGGTGGGGGATGTCCGGGTCCGCCCGATCGGAGACCCGTCCTTGTGGTTAATGGAAAGAACCCCCGCCAGGCTGCGTCAACATCGCCGCCCAACTCCCCGGGCCAAGGAGTAGGCAATCTTCATGCCCACACCACCGGCTCCAACCCAGCTGACCCGATGCCAGCTTCGCGAACGAGCGGAAGAGGATGCCCGTCCTAGGGAACCAACATCAGCAACCACTATGGCCCGAGCCACTACTGAATCCTGTTACCAAAACCCCACACACGTTGAGTAGGGGAAGTCACATGCCCGATTGGGATTGAGGCCCTAACTGCCCTGCAGGCGGGTTGGGTCGACTCTCCTGGTCGCGGGCACAGGCAATGGCCACCGCGGACCAATCCGCTGTAGTTCCACCCACCATGAAGGCTCATTCTGTGCCACTGATCTGGAAAGGCGAAGGCCATTTCGCGATAGCTACGATCTGGGTATGACTCTTTCCAGCACACACTGCACAGGGTATGAGGTCACTCCCCCTACCGCTGGCCGCAAGTATGGAGCCGTTATGTATCTGGTCGTTCACTCATGTGGTGGTCCTACCCATCTCCCATTCGACATCTGTCCTAATGCTTCTCACACCCTGGCCTTCAGTCCCCTCTGCCCCAGTGCTATCGAGGCCAGGGGACTCCTTGACAGAAATCGTCCTTACCCTGAGGAGCCACCCAGGGGCAGAAAGGCGGGGCGTTGTTACCGTAAGAGGAATGACAGGGGGGTCCGGATGGAAATTAGACCAGTCTATTTCTTGGACTCTTAGGTAGAGTACGAATCGACGATGGAACCTTCCCCCCAACCCTTTGAGTCGAGGGCAAGGATGGGGACACGGCGTGTCAGTATCGTACTCCCCAAATGCGAGATCCTTATGATTCCCACCTCCCTCTAAAGTTATATCCTGGAGGACAAGGACTTGGCATGCCCCCAGGGGTTGAACCAACAGTTACTACTGGCCTCCCCGGAAGCACCTTCCACCTCAGTCAGAGAGGGTGGGGAACTTATCTGGGGACCGACGGAAGAGTCGCAACGTGACACTCCCTCGGCGAGCACCGACACTGTGACAGGAAGCCCGTTCACTGGCCCATCCTATCGCGACATGGTAGCCAGGGCACTGAAACCCTTGGAGGACGACTCAGGGATAGGCGGCCAGTCGGCCTATTCGCCGTATTCCCCGCCGGCCAGCCCAACGGCCCGGCGGCCTACCTTAGCACCGTTTCTAGCTCCCCGGCCATTCTCGGTTGATGAGAAGGGGCAGCATGGTCTGGTCCCCGAACCGGAGTCATGGAGCTTCTGGAACGTCCTCGCAGGGGGCCACTTCCCCGAGAAGTTTTGGACGGTCGCAGGACCGGATTTTGATATGCTAGAGTCACTCACCCCGGGATAGTTTGAATGTTTCCGTCAGACTCTTCTGGTGACTCACTCTTGCCTTTGCCATCAGCTAGCGCCCTATCTCGGGAGTCAAACATATCTCGAGGATATCGGTGAGCAGTGCCATCGGGTCGAACTGGCTGTGCTCCCTGCGGTTCGGCACCCCGAGTCACTTGGCCACCACAGGGCCCTCCAGAAACAATGCATATAGTGTTTTCAAGTACTCCGCAAGGTTATCGAAGAAGCCACCCACCATACACGCGTCCGTGGATGGGGGCAGTATACTGCCCTTCTTTTCTATGTGATCTGCCGACAGCCTGATTCACTGGGCGGCCCTGAGGGAACATCGTCAAGGGTGGTGGCGGTCAATATGGATGACCTTTTAGATGAGGGAAAGTATGTGGAGCTCCTCGATGGGGACTCACCCCCTAAGGAAAATATGCTACTGGACCCATCTTGGATGATTACTCGCCAACAGAGGACCCTCCTAGGTCTCCCCACACCCACTGAGGCATTAACACTGAGCCAAAACATCGGAAAGGGTAAAGAGCACATTGGGTCTGTAAATATTACCGACCCATCTACCTCGGTGCAGAAGGCAGGGGAAGACCCCGAGAAGGCCATGCTACGCCAACAGCTTGCTGAGAAAAAGAGGCTGGTTGATGAGCATTTGGCCAAACGCATTGCAGAGCGGCGGCTTGACTATGGTAACCCTAAGCCAAGATAGTAGGGGCAGGAGCACCTACCCCTTGACGAGATTCCCCCGGGAAACCGCACCCACGTTATGTTTGCCGATAGGGGAGAGTCTGGAGCCCATGGAAGGAGGGCGCGATACGTCTCCCCGAACCCTCCCGAGCGGCGAGATCACCTTGGAGACCCTACTCGGTTTCCTCCCGCTTCCTCAAGAGTCGCTCCGCCAACCGCCCCACGAGCTGTTGATCTTGACTACCGGATTGAAAATCCCGACAATGCACTTGTAGTTAGAGATCCCCATCAGGAATGGAATCCGCGTCCGGACGATCTAATGGAAGTACTCATCGCCCGCCTAGAGGCCCTGGAAACTTGGCAGGTGGCAATCCCACCGGACGGAAAGCCATACCTAGCATGGGTGGATGATATGTCGGCCCTTCCGGGATTTGGGAACCCTAATTTCACCCCCTTTAATAGGACCAGAGAACCACTGCAGCACCTGGCCCACTTCAAATCGAGGTGCGGACCTATGTTAGGCACTCCGGCGCAGCAGGAGGCTGCCAAGATCTGTTGCTCTGTTCAGACACACGAAGGACCAACATTCGTCTGGTATAGTCAGCTCTCTATCAAATCTATGGCTAGTTGGGAGGACCTTCGCCAGAAATTCCTCTACTAGTTCAGTTCCACAACCCAGAAGATGAACATTACAGACCTCTTCAGGTGAAAAAAAAGGCCCGATGAGCGGGTCGCGGACTTCGTCGCCCGGTGGAAAGGGCTCACGTACTCCCTTGACATGCCACTAACTCAGGAGAAATTACTGACAATGTGTGTAGGGAATGTCAAGGTAGAGCTGGTTCCTTCTCTGATCACTCAGAATTACCCTAGAGGGTTCCAGGACTTCTCAGACAAGGATCGGCGCCTCGAAGAAGCCCTGCAACAGGCCAGTCAGGCACGCCCGCTGCCTCCTATAATCCCTGCAAGGAGAGCCACCAGAGCCGAGCCCTCTGCTATAGCCCAGATAGAGGCCCCTAGACAGTTAGGGTTGTGGCCAGCAAGGCCAGCTCAGCATCCCCATAGGGGTCCACCCCCATGGGCACAACCTCCGGCCCAGCAGCGACCGCCTCAAAACCAGTAGGCGACTTCGCATAATGCACCACCACCACACAAGTGAGATAATCAGGCTCCGCCTCCTCGGAATGCTCCTCCAACCACTGGTCATGGTCAGACTCTAATACCTCCCTTTCCAGGTAGAAGGAATCGGGCTTACTCGTTTGACGAGGCCCAGGTCCCTGGTTATTTCTGTAGCGCCTTAGAGCAGAGGCTCGAGCGGCTGCCTGAGTGCCGGAAGCCAGAAGAGGCTCATCTCACTGATCACCCTAACTACTTCCCTTATCATCGGATCCTGGGGCACACCATCTAGTGGTTCTATGTGTTCAAGGACTAGCTCCAAGACCAGATTGACAACAACATAGTCAGGGTGGGCCCAGCCCCGGCGTAAGTAGCAGGTGTCTTCGTGAGGTCCGATGGCAGCAGTGGCGACGAGGATAAGTGGTAACATGTTTCTGATCGCGGGTCCTGGAAGTATAATGACTGGATGTCCCACAGGATGGTCGCCCGTGACAATGGCATCATCCGTGCCCGCCTATGTCGGCAAGAGCCCTCAGAATTTGTGAGCGCCTCTTTGGCATCGTCTTCCCAGCCTACCTCTTCCTATAAGAGCAAGCGAAGGCGCAAGAAGATAGAACGTGCCCTGCCAATGCCTTCATCATCCCACACGCTTGGTGATTTTATTCCCCCAGAGATGGGGATCCCTCCGAGACTCCGTCCGGTAGTGGATGACTCCTCGAGTGAAAGCCCAGGGTACGCTTCGGTTAACACCATAGAGTTGGTAAATCCCTTTTTGACCCCCAACGATGAGGGACACCAGGTAGAACTCCCCAATGTCCCCATCCATCGCCATCGTCGGTGGAGATGTGGCCACATGAATCGTCGGGGCACGACAGTCATAACCTCCAGTCAGGTCGTGCATGCTACTAAGACCAGGCGGCAGGCCCGATACAAAGATAAGAACGTGCGGCCCCCTCACCCGGTGTCAACGGGTTTGCCTCCACCACCGTTTGTGTTGCTGGATCAGGCGGGACCACCTCGGCTGTGCCGCGACCAGCCCAGACCTACCACCGGACGAATACAGACTTCTGGTCCTAGCACGGCAGCCACCTCCCGGGCTTCGACTAGTGAACAGCGAGACATGCCTAGTACCAGTCAGTCATCGGTCCTGCCGGCAGGGCCCATCATGCCTCCAATCACAGGGCGGCCTCTTGTAAGCAGAAGCTCGTGTTTGGCTCGAAAGAATGATGTTCTGAAACACCTGGCTGGCATTCCAGCAAGGCTTTCTATCCTATAGGCCCTTCTCCTATCATCTGAAATGCGCGAGGTACTCGTCGAGGCTCTAAGGAGCCCCCTCCAGTTTGAGACGGAAGTGGCGGCCGTAGAAGCCTTCCACACCGAGGCGATTGAGAACACCGAATGTCAGAGAGTTATCTCGTTTTCTGTTGAAGATGAAGACCTTACCATACAGGGGCACATTCACTCACTGTATATCACTGGCCAGTTCAATGGCATGGAAGCCCGCTGCTGTCTTGTTGACACGGGTTCCAGGATTAACCTAATCCCAACTCGGACGCTGTGGAAACTAGGGTTGTCTGATGATGATCTAACTCCCTCCGACCACAGGATCCAGGGGTATGACAGGACTGAGAAAACTCCACTCAGCATGATTTGTTTGAAGACCTAGTTTGGAGGCCTAATTTCCAATACCAAATTCATGGTTGTCTCTCAGGACACCGCCTACAACGCGTTGATGGGCAGGCCGTGGCTCCACCTTCACGCAGCTGTCCCTTCATCGTATCACTAGTGCCTCAAATTCTCCCTTAAGGGTCGAGTGGGTGTGCTCTAAAGAGATGCGTCTCCTTTTGCCTCTTGTGAAGCCCGTTATCTGGATGCTGACTATTACAAGAGCAAGGACAAGAAGATCATCACAGGTGAGGTTGATCCCGCCACAGTCGTGAGTGATCCCTGGGCAGGTTTGGATAATTCATATGTCTTCCCAATCCATCAGTTGGAGGCCACGACCCCCGACATGGGGAAGTTATTTGTTGTTTCGGGCACCATAGGAAGGCATATTTTCAGGTCCAAGTGACGGTGGGAAATCACCTCGTACTCTTACACCAACCAGGCTCAGGTGATCCCCGAGCCTACTACCCCTATACGGTATCAGGACGTTAGGCTCATGGAAATGGAATTATGTCATACGTGTTTGTTTCACTGGGCTGGAATTGACTGGCTCAAGCCAACGTGACACCATTGCTTTGATGTCATAAAGTGTGGCCCCTTGGGCCGAAGGCCAGATGGGATTGGATCAACCGCCTTTGTCGCCACGGTCTCCGTAGTGCATGAGTCTCCTAACGTGACGACCTCTGCCGCCGAAGCCAGAACTAGCTTCCCATCAGGGTCTGGTAGCCCTGAAATGGCTCCCCCCATGGGCGATCCCTCCGCGAGTGGAGAGGAGGACATGGAAGATGCTCCTCCTGCCTTTGAGAAGGGCATCCCCACCACGGTCGACGAGTTTGTGCAGGTGAACCTCGGTAGAAAGACGGACCCGAGAACCACATTGGTCAGTGCCAATATGCCCCCCAAGGAACGGCAACAGTACGTAGACTTCCTCAGACAACACCGTAATGTGTTTGCCTGGAGTTATGACGAGATTTTAGGAATAGATCCCCAGGTAGTCGTCCACTGCCTTGGCCATCCAACAAACCATCGCGGGTTCAATCAGCCTCCCAATAAGATGCACCCCACTCACGGTGCCATGGTTGCGGCCGAAGTTTATAAGCTCATAAAATCCAACTTCGTCAAGGAAGTTCAGTACCCTAGGTGGCTAGCCAAAATTGTGTCAGTCAGGAAGAAGAACGGGCAGATCAGGGTCTGTATCGACTTCCGCAATCTCAATCACCACTGTCTGAAGGATGATTTTCCCCTTCCTGTGACAGAGTTGTTGATCAATGCCACGGCCGGGTTCCAAGCCCTCTCCTTCATGGATGGGTACTCTGGGTACAACTAGATCCGGATGTCTCCCGAGGATGAAGAGTTCACTGCCTTCAAGGCCCTCTAGGGTACTTTCTGCTACCAGGTTATGCCCTTTGGCCTGAAGAATGTGGGTTCCACCTATAAATGGGCTATGCATCGCATATTCAAGATGATCCTCGGGACATTGGTAGAGTGCTACATGGACGACCTGGTGGTTAAATCTCGTCAGCGCCGGGACCATCTCAAAGACCTTGAGAAAGTGTTCGGCTTTCACCGTTCTCACCACTTGATGATGAACCCATTGAAGTGTGCCTTCGGGGTCACCTACGGAAAGTTTCTTGGATTCATTTTTAGGTATCGAGGCATCGAGATCGACCTAGAGAAGATCAAGGCCATCAATTAGATGCCTCCCCCGAGTAATATTCGGGAGCTTCAAGGGCTCCAAGGTACTTAGCCTATATATGCCGATTCATTGTGAATCTGTCCAGTAAGTGTAAGCCCTTTTCTTGGCTCATGAAGAAAGGTGCCACCTATGAATGGGACGAAGAGTGTCATATCACTTTTGAGGGAATCAAGCAGTATCTCCTCCACCCTCCATTCTTGATGCCACCCATTTTTGGAAATCCACTGGTCCTTTACATGACCGCCATGGAGCGATCCCTCGGCGCACTTCTCAACCAGAAGACCAATGAGGGAACAGAGAAGAGCCTCTACTACCTCAGCCGCATGCTCCTCGACATGGAAATTAGATATTCTCCCATCGAGAAGAGTTTCTTGGCACTCGTATTTGCCGTGCAGAAGATGCAGCACTACATGCAGCACCACGAGGTGCAACTAGTCTCTCAGGTAGACCCATTGAAATACATCCTGAACCGAACTATGTTGATCGGCCGATTGGCGCGCTGGTCGGTGACCCTCCAGCAGTTTGACATCAGGTTCATACCTTAGAAGGCTGTCAAAGGACAGGCGTTGGCATACTTCTTAGCTGCCCACCCGACCTCTGTGGACCAGCCACTAGATCTAGGATTTCCTAATGAGGCAATCCTCTCAGTCGATCACGCCATCCCATGCGGGCATATACACTTCAATGGTGCCTCCTGGAGCCCAACCGGTATGCGGCTCAATGATCCTAGGCTCAACAGAGTGGGCGTGAGTATAGTCTTCATAACCCCGGATCAAGCCATTCTACCGTATTCGTTTTTGTTGTCAGAAGACTACACCAACAATGAGGCAGAGTATCATTCCCTCATTGCTGGCCTCGAGTTGGCTCTCAAGATTGATGTACCCCATCTGCATGTAAAAGGGGACTCCGAGCTAGTCATTAAGCAGGTCAATGGTGACTATGCTGTCAGAAAGCTAGAACTAGTGCCACTGCTGGAGTGCACCCTCCGTCTAATGGAAAATTTCTCCTCCCGGCCAGAGGTCGTCCATATTCCCCGGTTGCAGAACAGTCGAGCAGATTCTTTGGCCAGCCTGGCCGCATCACTTGCGGAGCCTGAACAGAATTACCTAATTATCCATGTGGCGCACCGGAGAGTCGTTGCTCCTGTTATTCCGGAGGGCGATCGTGGCCCACGAGTGAACCATATCATCATTGGTGCCCCTACGACAGGATCCCAAGGGACTTCAGATGTAGTAATAAAGACAGTTCTTGACTGGAGGATGCCCTTGGTTGAATATCTCCAGCACGTCAATCTTCCGTCGGACCAAGACGAGTGAGAGAAAATCCGACGTCGCACGCCGCAGTTCACCCTTCAAAGTGGTCCTAGCCTTGAGAAGATCCTTTACAAGTGATTGTTTGATGGTGTTATCCTCCGTTTCCTTCAAGGAGTTGAGATCCCACAGGTCATGCAAGAAGTGAACGCTGATTCCTGTGGCGCCAACCAGGCGGGGTCGAAGTTGTCCCACCAGATTCGGAGGCTAGGATACTTCTGGCCCTCCATGATCTACGACTACATTGAGTATGCGAAGAGGTGTCATGCGTGCCAAGTTCATGATAACATTATGCATCGGCCACCGGAGCCTCTCCATACTACCAAGTATTCTTGGCCCTTTACGGTCTAGGGGCTGGATGTCGTAGGGCCTTACCAGCCGGCGATGGCCTGCCAGTGCCGGTTCATCTTGACTGCTACAGATTTCTTCTCTAAGTGGGAAGAGGAAATCCCGCTCAGGGAAGTCAAGGCATGTTCTATCGCTGACATCGTGAGCTCCAATATCATCTATCAGTTTGGAGTACCTCACGCTATCCTCACAGATAACAGAACCAACATCCAAGGAGTCGAGCTGAAGAAATTGTACGCCAAGTACAACATTCACTCTAACCACACCTCTCGCTATCATGCGCAGGTGAATGGACAGATCGAGGCGTTTAACAAAACCCTCTCTAACATTCTGAAAAATATGGTCGGTCAGAACAAGAAAAGTTGGCATGAGAATCTCCCAAACGCCCTGTGGGCTTATAGGACGACGACTCGTAACTCCACCCAGGTGACTTCGTATTCCCTGGTATACGGAGCAGAGGCCATCCTGCCCATCGAGATCCAGTTGCCCTCATTGCACACGGAGGTCTATGACCAGAAAGTGCCAGATAGAATTGCTGAAATCCGTCTAGCCAAATTGGAAGTGTTGGACAAAAGTAGGCTTCACGATTTACATAAATTGGAGAGGCATCATATCAGAATGGCTCGAGCTTTCAATAAGAAGGTTCACCTCCGGTCCTTCCTGCAAGGTGACCTAGTACTGGATCTCAGAGCGCCAATGATTCCCGACAGGAAACCACCCAAGTTGGAGCCCAAATGGGAGGGGCCTTTCATTGTCCATAAGGTCTATCCCAATGGCGCGTATTCCCTGGTGACTATGGATGGTGAGCACGTAACTCATCCCACCAATGCCAGGTTCCTCAAGCAGTAATTTGCCTAAGGGCTCCTTGGTCCTGCATAACCTTAAACTGTACGGTCTCGCACAACCCTAAAATGCACCTTTGTCTGAGTTCTAAGACCTAATACTAAGATCCCTACATGGTCCATCATGACCTTAAACGACATTTTTCCCTATATCTGAGCATCCTTGGTCCTGCATGACCTTAAACTATACGGTCTCGCACAACCCTAAACTGCACCTTGTTCCGAGTTCTAAGACCTAAAACTAAGATCCTTACACAGTCCAGCATGACCTTAAACTACATTTTTCCCTACATCTGGGCATCCTTGGTCGTGCATGACCTTAAACTGTACGGTCCCTCACAACCCGAAACTGCACCTTGGTCTGAGTTATAAGAGCTAAAACTAAGATTCTTACACAGTCCATCATGACCTTAAACTACATTTTTCCCTACATCTGGACATCCTTGGTCTTGCATGACCTGAAACTTTACGGTCCCGCACGACCCTAAACTGCACGTTGGTCCGAGTTCTAAGACCTAAAACCAAGATCCTTACACGGTCCAGGATGACCTTAAACTACATTTTTTCCTACATCTGGGCATCCTTGGTCCTGCATGACCTTAAACTGTACGGTCCCACACGACCCTAAACTACACCTTGGTCCGAGTTCTTACACCTAAAACTAAGATCCTTACATGGTCCAACATGACCTTAAACTACATTTTTTCCTACATATGGGCATCCTTGGTCCTGCATGACCATAAACTATACGGTCCGACACGACCCTAAACTGCGCCTTGGTCTGAGTTCTAAGACCTCAAACTAAGATCTTTACACGGTCCAGCATGACCTTAAACTGCATTTTTCCCTACATCTGGGCATCCTTGGTCCTGCATGACCTTAAACTGTATGGTCCCGCACGACCCTAAACTATACCTTGGTCCGAGTTCTAAGACCTAAAACTAATATCCTTACACGGTTTAGCATGACCTTAAACTACATTTTCCCTACATCTGGGAATCCTTGGTCCTGCATGACCTTAAACTATACGGTCCTACATGACCCTAAACTACACCTTAGTCCAAGTTCTAAGACCTAAATCTATGATCGTTACATGGTCCAGCATGACCTTAAACTACATTTTGCCCTACATCTGGGTATCCTTGGTCCTACATGACCTTAAACGGTACGGTCCCGCACGAACCTAAACTGCACCTTGGTCTGAGTTCTAAGACCTAAAACTATGATCCTTACACAGTCCAGCATGACCTTAAACTACATTTTTTCCTACATCTGGGATCCTTGGTCCTACATGACCTTAAACTGTACGGTCCCGCATGACCCTAAACTGCACCTTGGTCTGAGTTCTAAGACCTAAAAATAATATCCTTACACGGTCCAACATGACCTTAAAATACATTTTTTCATACATCTAGGCATCCTTGGTTCAACATGTCCTTAAATTGTACGTTCCCGCATGACCCTAAACTGCACCTTGGTTCGAGTTATATGACCTAAAACTAAGATCCTTATTTCATCCTACATGACATTAAACTGTGTTTCTAGAACTATTTGTGGCTTGATTCTCATCCTAATGAGATACGTAGGACCGCCTGAACACTTATATTTTAGGTCCAGCCCCGTCTCTTAGGAGATCCCACGATCTCCCGGTTTCCTCGGTCTTTTGGCCTGTCCTTCCCTCGGGAATCCGCCATCTTTTGGCCGCTCTCAGATTGAGCACTTCAACCCTCTCCAGTGGTCTTCTAATGTGTTCAGAGTACTCTGGTCTAGGACCTGGAGTGTCAGATTTTACTTAGGCACGTTTTCGTCTGCTTGTCAAGCTTCGTTTTCCCCTTTTTTCAGGCCCCACCATCTTTCACACCTGGAGGGACCCCCAAGAACGGCCTGGGTACAACGCCTAAGGGATCTCTTATCATCACAAGCCAATGCCCCCGAGGGTTTCGGGCAACAAATTGATACAAATCCCGTGTTGCGAATGTGGTTAGCGGTTGATGATCATTTTTTTGCGCCCACCTCTAGGCTAACACGACAGGATGATGTGTTACGAACATGGTCAACAGTAATCCCCAGTCATCATGCCAGATATCTTGGGCCCTGAATGTTGGTTGCATGATTCACATTATGTTCTGCCCCACCATGTCAAGGTGGAATCTCGTCACTCATTGTACTAACCCTCAGTACACCCCCACACGTCAGACAGACCAAGCTACGTAATGGTGTCTCTCGGGGTTCCCGTGATCTGAGTTCTAGAGTATGTGCTTGGGTTTCTTCTTTATAGGTTGCGTGCAGCTTGACACTCATCCCCATAAAAGAATGAGGAGTCACCCGTACATTGCGTTTCGGGCCCAGCGTAGCTGGGAGATAGCATCTCCTGCCCACTCTGATTGTTGAACCCTCGTAGGCCGCTTTGGCCCGAGGCTCCTCTCTCGGAATCACGCGCAGTGATTGTATGATGTTACACCCTCAACCACGTCAGGTATGATTTATCTCATCATGCGTGTTCCCCCAGGTCCAAGCCATATGACTTTAAACTGTGCTGCCAGGTCCAAGCCATACGACCTTAAACTGTGCTATCAGGTCCAGGTCATACGGCCTTAAACTGTGCTGCCAGGTCCAAGCCATACGACCTTAAACTGTGGTGTAGGTCCAAGCCATATGACCTTAAACTGTGCTGTAGGTCCAAACCATACGACCTTAAACTGTGTTGTAGGTCCAATCCATACGACCTTAAAATGTGCTGGAGGTCCAAGCCATATGACCTTAAACTGTGCTTCGAGGTCCAAACCATACGACCATAAACTGTGCTGCCAGGTCCAAACCATACGACCTTAAACCGTGGTGTAGGTCCAAGCCATACGACCTTAAACTATGCTGGAGGTCCAAGCCATACGACCTTAAACTGTGCTTCCAGGTCCAAGCCATACGACCTTAAACTGTGCTTCCAGGTCCAAACTATATGACCTTAAACTGTGATGTTGGTCTTACCACACGACCTTAAACTGTGATGATATCGTCCTGGACACATGGCGAAGAATGGCACTGTATTGTGATGACCTCCCTATAGGGGACATCACGTTAGGTATTGGTCGATTGCCATGCTACTTTTCAATGCCTGTTATGGCTTGATTATTGTGGAGACGCCAAGAACTTCTACCCTGGGCCAGTCACCCCACTAAAGAAAAAATATTTACCTTCAAGAACAAACAAGATATATCAAATGCAACATCTTTTGGTCTGAGGGATACACCCACACAACTCCTTCTTCTTTTGCGCATGCACCATATCGCACCATGCTGCCTTTCAAGAACTACGTATGGCTTGATTATCATCCTTATGAGATACGTAGGAGTGCCTGGTAACCTCCCCACAGGCCCAGCCTAACTTTGAGTGTTCGGTCTCTCGACCTAAACGAATCCCTAGGAGCACATAGTAAGCGGGGCTTTGCCCCACTCACGTTGGGTTTTGCAACCGCTTTGCCATGCGTCTCTCATTCCCATCATCCTTTGGTCCGATTTCTAAGACTTAAAACTAAGAACCTTTCCTTGGATTTCTGCGACTCGGTCTCTCTTGTGGTATTTTATGGTGTGGTGAAGGATTATTTCCTCATTTACGTCAGGTTACTCATCATGTCATGCCTATCCCCAGATGAGTTGTGTCCCCCATCCCACACGACGTTAAACTGTATTTTGTCCAACATGACGTTAAACTGTGTTTCTAGAACTACGTGTGGCTTGATTCTCATCGTAATAAGATATGTAGGAATGCCCGGACATTTCGTCTTGGGTCCAGCCCCAGGGACTTCCAAATCTCGTCCCTCCTTATTATCGGACCCTCAGCCTAACTTCTTGGGATGTGGTGTAATCATGACATCTACCTCGAATAAGTTTGAGATTCCCCATAGTAATAATGGGAAGCGGTAGTTCTCTCCCCAGAGAGGTCCTGCCTGAAAATTGGGTCGGTCCGTGATTAGGTTGGTATATCCGCCTAATGCGCCTCCGCCATGGTGGCACAATTTTGGGAGTGTTAGACTCTGTTCGAACAAACCACCACTCCACTTCCCACATTTTTTGTGCCCCTTTATTCAGATCCTCATTCACATTCATGTTCAATGGGACCCCCTAACAGTATAGAAGATAGACCTATAGTCCGCCTACTGTCCTGGGCCAACATTCTGAAGGACTTGTCATGTTTGACGGGACCCCCTAAAAATATGGATGATAGAATTTGGTCCTCCTGCTGCCACAATATGGATGATAGACCTTTGGTCCACCTATTGTAGCAATATGGATGATAAACCTATGGTCCGCCTGCTGTCCTGGGCCAACGTTCTGGAAAACTGACTAGCGATATTTGAGTTAGACCCCGTGTTGTGAACATGGTCTGTGGTCATCCCTCATTTATTTTCCCCACTCTAGGCCAACACGATATGGATCCTGCGTTTCCACCTCGGTTGACAGTTATCATCCATCGTCGCTCCCCATAGTTTTCCGAATTCGGGTAGCGTGATTCACCTTTCCTTTCCATCTCCCTATGTTCAGATGGATTTCAATGCCCCTAACATTGCCCTGCTCATGTGTCAGAGCACATTGAGAAGGTGATATATCAATTGGTCTGAGGTCTCCTCAGAAATCCAGGCCCAATTTCGGATGCCTGAAGCTTGGTCAATGCCCCATAGTTGGACAAAATTATAGCACGAGTATCCATTGCTTCTCGCGTTGGGTGTGACCCACATGAGCATAGGGATGAGTTGTTATTCATTTCAGAATTATGGTTGGGAATATTAAACCAAGGGTGAAAATAAATGGAGTTTTCCATGTATTGGATTGAGATTATGAGAAGTACAAGAAAGAAGTTAATGAGATGGTCAAAACAAAGCCCTTAAGGATCAGCGTGCTGAATTGATCTTTCCAGCACTGCTACCCTTTGGCTGGTAGCCTCCAGGACCGCTTCTCTCTCCTTGAAGACTATCTCCTCATCATCCACCGCAGAGCATAGCTCGGCAATCCTAGCTTGCATCTGTGCCTGCTCGGTTCGAAGTACGGTCATCTAGTGACTCGCCTCCATCAGCTGTTCCGGCGCATCGGCCAGCTGGGCCGTCAGTTGCTCCACAAGCTCAGAGAATGTTGCAATGAAGGCCTCCTTATCTGCCGCCTGCCCTTCGAGGTGCCGGACCTCCTGCTCCTCCCTCAACAACGCTCGATCACTCACCGATCTTTCCCGACACTGGGCAACATCGGTGCGCCGGCTTCTCTCTCGTATCTTCTCGGCCATGTAATCATGGACCGTCAGATGAAGGCGCTGAGCGCCAGCCTCTCTATCACCCAGGGAGCACAGCCAAGTCTGGAGTGATCCCATCCGCCTCATCCAATCCGACTCGGCTATCTGAGAAAGAGCTGTATAAACTTCCACCCTTTGCGTTGTGTCATCCGACTCTCCTCGTCTGCCTCTGAGTCTGAGTCATCTATCTCCTCAGGGTCAGCGGGTGGGTATATAGGGAAGGCATCAAGAAGATCGACAGCTATATCTTCCTCAGGGATGTCTCCATGAGGAATAGTATCCTCGACGTCTGGGCGACCTTCCTCTCTCGCCCTAGCAGCGACGATGCCTCCATCAGCTTTCGGCCTCGCCTCAAGAACAGCGATGCTGATTCCCATTGCCCCCTCCTCACCAATTGCAGGGACCGACTCAGTGTAGGGAGCATGTTTCTGAATGAGGTGGTATGTCCGCCATTGGTCCGCTCACGGACGGCCCGGGCTCCGCAGCCTGATGAGCCTCCAATGTTGAGATCACTGCACAAGACGTACACTGGTTAGTTGAGATCTTTTGATACCATGTGCCAGTAGTGAAGCATGAGACTTACAGGAATCCAGAGCGTTGGTCTCCAGTGTTTTGGCCACTGCAGGAGCCGCCATGATGGGAGACCCCTCTGCTCTTGGTAATTCAATGATGAGTGTTGGATCCCCATCCTATCCCACTGGTTCCTCTCCTCTCTCCTCTAGTGGGGATGCCCGACCAACACTTAGATGATCCTGAGTGAGGTAGAGAGATGGTTGGGAAATTGAAAAGGAGAATGGATGAAGAAGGAAAATGAATGAAGATAGAGACAGACCTTGAGTATCTCGGTTATGTCGAGATCAGAGATGATGATCTCACTGCTCTCTCAGAGACTCCCTTGGTAGGTCGCCCCCTGTGACCCCTCACCTTCATGTTCTCCTTCTTCTTCATCTTCTCCTTCTCCTTCGTCTTCTCCGGTCTCCTCCTCCCACTTTGACTCCTCGTCAATGTCTCCTTATCCCGGCGACATTGCTTCTGGATCATGCTCCTGGCCAAGCATCACTTTCACTAGGAAAGGTGGCTCTGCACGCCGACCCCTTTGGCGCGTGTATGTGTCCATGGCTGTCAGATAATCATGTCATTGATGGAAGTTCACCCGGTCGATAATTCAAACATGCCCGACCTCTGGCAGTTGGATCTCGTTTTGCATTATCTTCAGCTAGATGGATTCAACGCTCAGCAATTGCCGTAGGGTCATCCAGGCCGACCAAAGTGCCAGGAGGATTGCATCTTGGAAAGGTTCGAGTAGGTATCTTATCCGCTTCCCAGGAAGCTCCATGGCCGCCTCATGTGACCCCCTACCAGAAACGAGGTCGTGGCGGCGCTGTGTGATGTTCCCACTGCTGAAGTCCCAGCCTGCACGGGCCTCGCTGCCTGACGCACCCATGGTTCCCCCCTTCCAACAACACCTTTCCTTCTCCCCCATCACCTGGTTTCCACGTGAGTCACCTCGAGTTGCCGGGCTCGCTTTCGTAAAAGCCCCTCATGGTACGTGATGGTCCAGTTCTCGGCATACTCGGTTGCTAGGCCAGCGTCAACCCCGGTGGGAGGAAGATTAATGACGTCATCGGAGCCGAATGTGGTGAACATCAACCACATCTAGCACAGAACGTAGGGATTCTTCTCCTGCCAGACAGTTGTGAATACCTTCTTTAGAATTTGTTGGAGGCACCCGAATTTCCTGGCGAATCGAGATGGCACGTAAGGCTCGCATATCACCTTCCCGTCGATCCGAGCCACGAGCACCCCGCCCCGAATGCTCAGGGAATACTCCTGCTGTTCCAGAGAGCCTCGCCCATTGTACACCATTTGGACGACTGGGGTGGGGAATAGGCTGAAGTAGAAGATAGTGTGGTTACCAATGCGGATTCTCATGCCCTCCTCATTGAGCGTCATCGGCGCCACCCCAGCGATGTTCAGCAGGGATGGTCGCAGGCCATTGCCCAGAGGACGGATGGCATTTGGGAATGTTTACCTGCCGAGATGAGCCACCACCTAGCCGTGGAAGACCTGGAAGGGGCCAAATACTCTCTGAGGCGACCCCCTCATGAGATGCGTCCCAGGACGGCAAACAGCTTGGCCAGAATGGGTACCCACCAAGTTGAACCATTTGATTTCGGCCATGGTTCCCGCCATCACCAGTGTTGCTGGACGGACGCCCATCCTCGCGTCCCGCACCGGCAGGAGCCACCGCTTAGGAAGACGGCAAGGAACCCAGCGTATCGGATGTTCGGGTCCTGGGTCTCAATGACGCGGTAACCCCATGATTGGTATTTCCCCTCCTCTAGGGTCCTCCAGTATGACCCATCCCTGCTCCTCTCAGCCGCGGTTGGGCATTGTTTACCTTGTCCCGGCATCTTGATGGTCGGATCCTTCTCAAGGAACTGGCTGAACTAGCCCATATAGGAAATGTCCTTCAGGATGTCCTTGACCCCCAGCCTCTCTTTGGCCAGCTCCAACAGGTGCCACATCAGCATGGGAGTCTGTGACCTATCTTCCCAGGTGTTCTTTGGAGGAACGAACTCGTCGTATTGGTAGCCCTCTAGTGGGATACCCCCGATGCAGTGAACATCCCAGAGACTGATGCCAACTTTCCCATGGTGAATGTGGAATGTGTTGGTATCAGGAGACCACCAGGTGAATAGTTCCGGCCCGATCTCAGGTTGACGGTGGAAGGGGAACTGCGACGTCCATACCGCCTCATACAGGCCAATATGCTGCAGTTCATCCCCAAACTGGTCTCATGTATGGAAAAACTAGAATTCCCAAGCCCACTCATTGGTGATGTTTCCCTCGGACCGCAGGTCCCAATCCTTCATCCAGCCCTTCGTGTCATCCATGACGCTCTGGCGGAACGTGATCGCGTAGAGGGCCAGAGAATTCTCTGTGACAGGCTTGTCCCCGGTAATGGTCCTGGTCCTCGGGTTCAGGATATATACGTCCATATGTCTGGTTTCCCTGGCAGGACGACCGTTTTTGGTGATGTTGTAGCAAGAAAGATCGTCCTCCCGGGTCACCCATGACCGTGGTGTGTCCACCTCGAAGCCCGCCAGGGGAACCTCCTCCAGGATGCCAATGTTCTAGAGCGGGAGGTTTTCAGACAGGGGATACATCTTCTGGGCTGGAGTCAGCAGATTGAACAGAGTCAGGTTGTTGGAGACGATCACCTTGGCACCATAAACCCCCTCGTTCTCCGCCATTTCGGTCCTACGGGTGGCGGCTTCCCCCTCATCAACTTGTTTTTCGGCCATCTCTAATATCTCGGGAGTTGCACGAAATCAGGATGTAGTGCGTGAAATTGAAGAGTGATGCGTGAAATCGAAGAGTGACGCGCAAAATCGGAAGTGGCAGCATGAAATACAGGAGTTGAGCATGCAATCGGCATGCTAGGCACGGAATATCCCAAGTAGTCGCGCAAGGATGGCCTAAATTCAGAAGGAATTATGCACTGCCATAGCATTTTTACGCGTAGCCGCAGAGGCAATTTCGCTCACGAGAGTGGTAAGCCTATCACGTGGAAAATCTTGAGTACAGATTCGAGACCCAGCGCCCCTTTTATAGGCAAGGCCAGGGTTCCGCGCTACACGGAAGGAGAATTCCGCGTGGAACCGTCATTTTGCATGTCCCGTCGGTTGTTTACGCGCTAAGCACCCAAGAGTGGCCCTGCTTCGTCGTTTCAGTGTTTCCCTCGGAATCCGACCGTTACGACCTCCCGCTGATCCGATTCCAAGGGGGGGCATCTATAGACGTCAAAAAATTCCGTAACTCCTCGAGGAAGTTTTGAAATGAAAAAGTGAAGTCATATTCGGAATCTGAGGCCCGGTCCGGAGGCTCCAGAAGTGGTGGGCAAAAAATTGGGTGAAGTGCGCGGAAAAAATGCCCCGCGCGAAAGGCAACCGAGATTCACGCAAAGTCCCAGCGCCGACGAGAAATAATTTCGTGCCCACAGCACGCGCAGTTGATATTTCGCACTGCTGTCTCCGTCACCCAATTATTTCGCGTAGCCCTGTATTTCGCGCTCGGGATTCCTATAAATAGAAGTCGAACCCAAATGGTTTGGGGGTTGCGGAATTTGGAACAGCTCCCGTGCGCGTAATTCGGACTCCCCCACGCGCAATATGTCTGCCAAGTAATTCCTCTTTCCGCGCAACCTTCCCCCCGGGGTTTTCCTTTGCGCGCAACTCCACTTGCTTAAGTGAATTTTCCCACTCCTCTGGGTTCTTCCCTCACGCGCAATCCTTTACCCATGCGCACAATCCCCTTCTCTGCATACAATCCTGATAATTTGCATGAAGTCACCTCTGCATGCAATCCTATGGTTCTATTGCGTGCCATCCCGGTGTTTTGAGCGCAAACCTTCTCTTTGCATTCAACACCAATGATCCTTTACCTTGACGCCCCTTGGCTGCCTCTCTGCACCAGAACCTAATGTCTCCCCTGCCGGGCATGTGCGCCATGCGTTGTTTTCCCATACAGCCGTCTAGGCTCGTAAAAAGTATCATCAAGGTCCCTTGGGCGGTGTTTCCCATTGCGTTGATTTTCCCTTATGCTTCTCCGCATAGGCACACTAACGACTATTGCTTCTTCGCATAGCCATGCTAACGTGGACCCCTCAACAGTTCTCCCTGCAGCCCCCCTTCACTATGGCCTTGTCGATTCCTTCCCTCCCACAAGGGGTAGAGGGCATTGGGCATGTAAGACATAGGGGTGTGGAGCGAACCCACCTCGTCCAATCTGCAGGACGTTAAAATGATAATAACCTCGTCCTTAACACATGATGTTAAACTGTGGTCTGACCTCATGCTTCGTACTCAGGGTCCCCCTAGCTCGGTAATTCTTTACACTCACTCGTCTCCACAGGAATGGAATCTTCCTCGCATGGAATGAGATCCTCCTTGTCGGAGTGGCATTTTCCCACGGGGGAAGGGCTGCCTCAGAGAGTAATCCCTTAGGCCCTCTTGCAGAAGGTTTCACTAGTGCATCTCCGCACTTCCCCCATGCCAAGGCTAGTGGAGTCCCTTTCCCACTGCGCTTTGTCACACCAAGTGCCGCTAACCACGCGTAAGCCCATGTTTCCTCGTTGGGCCGCTCAACGCGTAAGCCCCTTTCCACTTCTCACGGATGCACCCTTTGCGACGTGATCGTCTGGTCCCCGCAGCCTCTTATTTCTCACACCAAGCATGACTCACGTGGGCTTAGAGTAAGCATTGACCATGACATCCTCTTATGGGCCGCCTCAGAGCGTAAGGCCCATCCCAGCGAACTACGTGGACTTTGATCGGTGCTAACACATGGTACATAGGAAGCCTCCATGAGGTTCAAGCATACCACCCGGTCATTCCAACCTCTCCCCGTCGGTTCACCGACCACCATGGGCTGCATCAAAGCGTAAGCCCCATATCCACCATAGGCCACCTCAGAGCGTAAGCCCCATATCCTCCATGGGCCTCCCCGGAGCGTAAGCCCCATATCCACCATGGGTCGCCTTAGAGCGTAAGCCCCATATCTACACTGGGCCGCCACAGAGCGTAATCCCCAAATGCCCTTGTCCCGTATAATGTTAAACTGTATGCCCTGAAGTACGTGGACTTTGATCTATGCTAACGCATGGTACGTAGGAAGACTCCACGAGGTTCAATCCCATAACTCAGTTGTTCCGACCCCTTCGCGTTGGTTCACTATCACCATTATGGTCCACCTCAGAGCGTAACCCCCATATTCCCCCTCATGGGCCATCTCAAGGCGTAAGACCCAATGTCTCACACCCACGTCTCATCATGACTTCCCCTTCGAGCCCACGTGCCTTGGGAAGCTCATTTCCTAGCCTAGAGATCTTACTTCATCCAGGCTCCAATCCATGTGTCCATTCTCATGTGTCTCCTCTTCAGGTGTCCCACCGCACAACCGAACTACGCAGATTTTGATTCCCTGCCATGGGGATACGTAGGAAGCCTCCACGAGGTTCAAGCCCATCACCCCATCATCTATCCTGATCCTTACCCGAGCTGCCACATCCCGGTGAGATCATGCCACCTCATTCCACTCCATGGTATCTGGGAAGTCGCCCACATGATGGCCCCAACATCAGTGTTCCCCCTAGGGGGTCCTTTAATATGATCTACTCTTAGTGTTCTGATCAGTCCGATCCGTCTCTGCAAGACGTTAAACTCGCGGCATACCCCGTGTTAAACATGGGAAGCTGAGGAAAACCTCAGATGGTACACAATACCCGCATTCGATGTGGGATGCCTCGGGATTCCGCGCCCTCGAGAAGCCCTGTGATAAGGGACAGAAGATAGATATTCTAATCCCCAGCGTCAAGACATGCCATCGACACCCCAACGTGACAATTCTCCTCACCAAAGTTTGCTGCCCCGACAAGACCCATTGGAGCGTCTCGACGGAAGCAGCGTAACTAACTGGAATCCATGTAGATATGGTGCTGGGAACGAGCTTCACGAACCCATCTTAAATCTATGAGGGGGACCCGGACTAGGTGACGAGCTCCGAGGAGGAATCCATGGAAGGATGAACTGACATCCCATCATCTCGGTTTTGATAGAGGAGCAGACGCCCCTGAATAAAGAATGGATGCTGCCCGCCTTTGTAAAGTGGGAATGCGGGGCAACGAGCCGCGCGTCCTCCCATGGGTGACGGACAAGCATGGGTGCCCCAGCGTAAAAGTGTCAGAAATAGTGAATATATTATATCTTTCAATATGGATATAATTTATCTATATAATCAATCAAAATACTATAGATTCTAACTCATGATGAAGGCTTGGATAGTTATGTTCATGATTCTTTAACGATCATGATTCATAACTAGTAACGTTATCATTCTGACTAAAGACACAAAAAAATTCCTTCTTTTATGCCTCACTATATATCGCAAACCCACTGTTTCATAATGGAATAGTCAAAATTGGATCATTAACCAATATCAACATAAATTAACCAAAGAATTATTCACATTTCTGTATCTAAATGAACTTTACCCCTTTAGGTGTCAGTGTGATTAACAGGTTAGAAAATCAAGAAAAATTATGAATAAATTGTTAATAGTATCCAACCAAACCAATGAAACTACATATATCAATTTTTTTCTTTAGTGTGGGTCAATCTATAATGACCGTTTTCATTATTATAGAAATTTAGATTCCATATTTCGATACAATATGGATAAGAAATGAAAATTAATGATTTCAAAAAACACACTTTCCAAATTTCATATATGATTCTTTTCTTATTATTGCCTTAATAATTATCTAGAATTTATTCTATTCATCCTCGTAAATCATAGAATACACTAATAGATCATCAATGCATACAAGAATTATATTGTCAATATATTCCTTGAATACTTTGATCATCGAATCAATAAAAACAGTGGGTTTATTATTTAATACAACTAGAATTATTTTATTCACATTATGTTCATACATCATTAGAAATGATTCCTTTAAAATGAATTACATATTTTCTTAAAATTGATGATACCTATAAAAAAGGTCAAAATATAAAAAATATTGATCTATATGAATTTGTTCAAATAACTCATCATTTTATGGTAGATGATACTTTGTCTTGATAATAATGGAATTTATTTTCATATAATCATTACACAACCTCATTGATCTGTATTTATTTTTGACAAAGAGAACACGAGTTCCACTTGGAGAAACACTGGTGCGAATAAATCCATTATTACAAAACTCCTATTATTATTTCTTCCACACTATTAATTCCACATGGTCAATTCTATAGGTATTCATTGATATAGATCTTGCATCAGGGATTAAATCAATGGAAATCTCCACCTCACACTCTAGTGTATGTTTAGGTAATTTTTTTTGGGAACAAATCAATGTATTACTATATTATATGTGCATCATAGATTTAATGATTACCTTTTTTATATGTTGATTTTATATTCACTTCTATCCAAAGAAAATCCTTCAGTTGAGTGAACGAGGTGGATCTAAACATGACTATGATGATAATGTATCTCCTCTAAAAATAAGGAATTCCCTATCATCATTATGAATCATAATGTTATTCTCCTTGTAGTATATTTTTGTGCCATATTTTTAAATAAAGAACAAACAAATTATTATCATAAATTCAACCATATTTATGATAATAAAATCAAAAATTAGATCTTGTTTATGTGTCGTAATGGGACATCCTGAAAAATCCTTATTATAAAGAGGCTTCCACTATGAGTTTTGACAAAAAAAATATGTTCATAAGGTACTAGGTAAGTATATAATTTTCTCTAAATACATGGATTATATAAAATAGTGAAGATATAAAATCAATGAAATTAGCTGATAAATTTAAGGCAATGATTTATGTACCTATGACAACATCATTGGTTATTATCACCTCATCTGTAATGATCACATTATATTGGTCATCTCCCCTTGCCTTATTCTGTTGTTGGTTACATTGATGATTGAGAATTTGGTTTGAATAATTCACCATTTATTTATAATTTATGTAATTAATTGAAGTGATCTATTTATTTCACCTAAATTGAAAAACAAATTTAAACTTATTGTCACACTTTTAACAAACTCTCATTCCCTCCAAACATTTTCTATTATGTTTCCATCCATAATTTTCACATGATGGAAACTAATATGTCTTATTATTTTTAATTGAAACATTCTCTTTTTTTCGGTGTCTAGAAGGCTTATTCTTCTATTTATTCCCCTTGAATATATATGATATATAAAAATCCTTATCTTATTTTATGGATCATAATACTATTTAATTATATGAAGATAAAGGAGTTCCCTTTGGAGACATGGAATATGACCTTTAAAGAAATGATCAATGTTGCATTCTATGTAGTGTATGTAACCTTTATAATACCTGGATGGTCTTATAAAGTTAGAATCATACTATGAGACACTTTATTCTCCCTTTTTATTCTATTCAAGGAACTTTCTATTCATTTTAATCTATTTTCCATGAGGGAAATACTTTTTGATGGATGTATCCTTAAAATATCTCTATTACATATGTTATATTTCACCTTCCTCGCTAGTATTTTGGATGAATGGCCATCATTTAGTAGCATCAACTTTGAGAAAATACATTAAAAGTTTAAGCTTTTCCTTTTATTGAATGTTATGGCTATAAATATCTTGTCAAGGGACATAATCTATTTCTAATCTACCACATGATTAGTAGTCCCACTAAATTATGGGGGCTTATATCGCACTAAATGATCCAAAATTCAGGAATCATATTATGGAATAAAAATTTTCTCTAATTTGGAAAGGTTATTCATTATAATATAAGTAATTTTCCATGATATATCCAATATTTAAAATGAACCAATACAATCTATATTGGTTTTATCAATATGAAAATTTCTATATAAACCATGAGTGTTCCCATTATTCATTCATCCATGTTTCATTTACAAAAAATGGAATATAATGAATTAGTTAATAAAATTATAAATATTAAATCATATTATGTAATTATAAATTTGGGGAAACCCTTATAAAAAATTTAAAAGTTCGTCATTGTTAACCTCAAAATCATAAACATGGTTTTTTTGATGTTATGTTGAATTTCAAATCCTTTATAATGATTTGTAAAGAAAATGTGATTTGTCCTCAGTACATCCCCCAGGAGTGTATAAAAAGGTTTATATAAAGTCTTATTATTGTGCACTAGGATATTTTCATGTCAAATCCTAATGCCCCATTTTCATATTTTTTACACCTAGGTAAAAAATTTAAAGAACCCCATCTACTTTTACTATTCAGAAAGGGATGTATTTCAAGGAAAAACATAATATCTTCCTTAAAAAACATTAGCATGTTCTTCTATTCTTAACCTCAAAGTCTATTATATGGTTAATTTCTGTAAAATATGTTTTTATTTGTCATGACCTAACCTATGATGGGGATTGAGATGCAACTACCCCAAGCCCGCCTCCATAAACTATAGGTGGCGATAAGGACTGAAGGCACAAAAAACTCAAGGAGGCATTTTCCTATGAAGTTGTACACACACAAACGTAAACAACTCAATGAAACAATGTAAAGGAAATATAACAAGATAAAATACTACTATATATAAACCATAAACATGAATCATCCCCTAAATAGTAAAAGTAAAAATAATTAAACTAAAATGGAAACATACAAAATAAACACCCAATCATAAAAGTTCCACTACATGTCAGTAACTGAAAAAGTAAAATAGCTGAGATAGCCCCTCTACTAAATATGAAGCTACGACCGCTCTATACAGTCCAATCAATTGTATCACCAATCTTTTCTAAATTCATGATCAACCTATCTCTCATCTATATAAAGCATGGAACATTAGAGAAATTCCCATGCAAGGGTGAGTATAAAAATACTCATTAGGATGCCCAAAAAAGACAAAGGGGATCATTAATAGATACACTGAAGTGGAAAGAAATTGATAGAATAAGGTGCAGTAAAGATAGTATAGCTCAACGCAATAGGAGAGTGAAGTAAGATTATCCCAAAACAAGAAGATATAAATAGTGAGAAGATAAACTTATCAGCGAGTCTTTTCTACTTGTCGTATGAGAGTAGAATCATCCAACCACAAGAAGCTAGACACGGAAAGAATGTGGCATACCTCATGTTTCTTCACCTCTCCTAGATGGGAAGTAACCCACACCCATGGAGTGGGTACTAAAATAGGATACATAAATATACTCAGTCAAAGAAACCCAAAAGAGTGAGTAAGGGGATCTTCATCTCACAACTCAATCTAGGAAGAAGGGTAGCCAACATTCCTAGAAGTAACCACCATCAATGACCAGAATCTCACACATCTATTCTGAACTGAAAGTTAAAGGGACTCAATCACCACACTTTGATATTATCCCATTTTGGTGTCACTGTCTTTCCCTCATGGTTTTATGTTGAATTACATGGACATGTATTAGTGGGAAAAGCATCTATCTTCCCCGAGATTCCAAAGTTGAATCAAATAACATCTCATCACTATGCCACATAGTTGAGAGGTTGTGTCATAAATTAAAGGACTCATGCTCATCTCATCTGAAGGGTACCACTAGGAATTACCATCACAGACCCACTACCTAGCCCTACTAGATTTTAAGCCCAGAACTACCATCAGGGGCCACTACCCAGTTCAACTAGAGCTAATCCTAGATCTTCCATCGAGGACCACTGGATAGCCTAGTTATAGGTAAGCATGAATCTAATATGGACATCCCTTTTGGATGGTACCTATATGAATGGAATGAGGAACACTACTGCCCATCCCTATTGGATGGATCCTCTTGGAATGAACCAAGGAACTGCACTGTTAATCCCTGATGGATGGTACATCTCAAAAAGAATTGAGGAACTACACTGGCTATCCCTATTGGATGGTACCTCTCGGAATGCACTGAGAAACTACAATGGCCATCCCTACCGAATTGTACGTCTCATAATGAAATGAGGAACAACCTTAGCCATACCTATTGGATGGTAATACTTGGATACTTTGAAGATATATAAATATCACTATCATCATCAGGTGTTTCCCTAGACAGGTTTCACACCCCCAATATCTTGTATCGCATCTCAAAATACACAATGGAGGTCACCATCGCATTCTATGTGAATAGAACTCAGGATAGGCTACTCCAAGTCCAAACTATAAGTCCAAAAGAAAGATATACAAGAAAGATAAGACTTGTATAGTGGTTTGTCATGCATATGGGGCCCACATGTCCTATGACCCTACCTCGTTTCCTGGCTATGTACTCAAGCATAATTGGTATCTGAACTGTACACCAACACCCTAGGAATGCCGGTGTATTCCCAGAGTACAAGACACCACCATCTAGAAGGATGATGAGTGCACAACACTTGTTGTTGGTCTGAAGTATGAATATGTAACTTTACTGACTTTCCTCCCTAGATGGTTCCAAATAACCAAATGGATCACACTACCATGATCCTTACAAAAAAAAACAGGATTGACTATTCATTTTCCTGAACCAGAATCTTAGTGAGGATGTTTCATCTCTTTTCACACAAACGATGCTTCATGGGGCTTATGCGTCGATCCTTGAACACATAATATGGATTTTACATTTTCTATATTCACTAAAAATACACGGGGTTTGCTATTCATTCTTCTAAAATGAAAACCTGGTAAAAAGTCACATTTCCCTACAATACGCCTGAACATGGCCTCATGGTCCCCACACATAGATTTTGGTTTAATCATATGAAATTGATCTTAAAAGGTACTCCTCAATTTTAGATTCTCAAATCCTCTGATAGCTCATCAATCAGACGTCATATAAAGGAGATATGTGGGGTACAAGGTCCCATGATAATAATAATTTTATTATTATTAGGTTTTTTGTTGACCCAGGTCATGAGTTAAAAAAAAGGTTTCTAATATAGATATTAAAAGGACAATATCAATTTCAGGGTAAGGTTTCCACTATGGTTCTTCAATCCGATATCGCATGGATTAGTTATATACAACTTTTGGTTTGACACCCAAAATAATAATATAATAATAATTATTATAATAGTATTTTTATTATATTTTTTAACACTCAATCAATATGAAACGCATGGGCCCTTCCCCCCTGTTTTCTCCATGCCTGGGTTGCACCCCACCCCTCCTCAGATCCCCTTCTTTTTTTTCTTTTCTTTTTTTTTTATTTTCCATATTTCATTTATTTATTTGACTTTTTCACACCCCATATTCTTCATCTGTGGGTTTTCAGCAGAAACCTAATTCTTACATAGCCACCTATCAGGCATGAACCATTAGCCGCACCAGTCATGAACCAACAGCTGCACTGGCCATCTGTATCTGCCACCACTAATCGGTCTCCCTCATATGCATGGCTCACCCGCACTGCCTTAAAAAAAACCCCGACCGTTGTTGTTCGCATGAGAGGTTCCCTCGTAGTTAGAAACCTAGTTTTTACTACCTGATATGATACCATTATTTAGATCCCAACCATCAGATCTTCTCAAGAAAAAGCATCTAAGCATCTCAATGACTCACCAAACTTTGTGAAGAAACCCTCAATCTGATCTTAAATATTTTTATATTTATTGTTATCATCGCCACACATCAAAATGTTCTCAAAGAGTAGCCATCTATTATTGCTACCATCAGATTTCAAGCAATAATATGATCTCATTTTTGAACACATATTTATTGAAAAAACAAATCATTGCCCCAAATATTGATTGTATAATGATTTCTTTTTGGGTATTTATCAAATGATCATCCAAAATAATTAACGAAAAATAATTGATGAAGAACGGTGAGAAATTAGCATGATAAAAAATATTGATGAACAGATTGAGATTGATATGTTTTCATTAGAACTAAAAATGAAGATCTGTAATAAATAATTAATAAACTTCTTGGCTTTTGAAATGGTTGGAAATTTACAAGAAATCAATGAAAATTCAATATCCAAACTCGATTAATTAAAAAGTTGGTGTAAATGAACAAAAGACATGTCCAATCTCAAATTGGATCTATTCATCCTTAAAAATCACACCCATCAATATTCATTGTGTTTTCCAACCCTGATCTGCTTAGACATGCAGCATCATCGCGATCTAGAAAGGGTTCAACATTTAATTGCCTAAGGGAGGAGAGGAGGAAAACTTCACGATGGTTGACATGATTATGATTCAAACCATGAAAACCCTCATAATAATCTATTTATAGAAAATCAATAGGTAACCCTTCATCGGTAAAAGGATCAAAAAAACTCTTGCCCTCTTATTTTTTGTCGTACTTAAGTAAAACATAGCATTACACAGTCAACTATGGTCTCAAATTTCTAATACAAGTCCCCATTTAGAATTTATTCTAATTAACATATCAGATAAAATAATTATATTTAATTATTTTATTTATGATTATGTCTTTCTTGGAATTTTCTAAATAAGATACACACCATCAGAAGGTAGGTACATCCTAGGGTAAAGGCTATTTTTTTGACTCAACCATGGAATTGGATTTCTAATCCAATCTACTATTTGAGAGATATCCCATTTTCTCTATGTCCATAGTATAAAATATACCTAATATTTTTTTAAATTGTATTTCAAGCACAACGGGACACTGAATCACATACCGTCTCAGTGCCTATCTCTGTAAATATATGTATAAATATTCCAAAGTCTTACAAGGCCAAAAAGTAGATCTCCACATCATTCCATAATTTAATATTTTCTTCCTCGAAAAATCAAGACTAGGGTAATATCTTAGGATACTAAGCTCACACCTAGATGTCCCTCTCCCAATAATTCTACTAAACATTTCCTTTTTTACATAGCATGTGAACCAGGGGTTTGGTCTGTCCTTGCAGGGTTTACTATTACTAATGACGTGCATATGATCATGCACGTATCTCCCCATATATGACATGCAGAAAATGTCGTGCCCCCACTCCAGTAGTGGGGGTTGGGAAAGGTTATAGGAAACCTCATCAACCCTCTGCATGATCTCAAACAGTTCAATGAACCTCAGAGAAATATTTCTTCCCTGACAAAAAACCAACACTAAAGCCCTCAGTATATCCTCAAACACCTAGATAGAATGGTCATTCGTCCCATCAGTCTTGGGGTGAAAGGTTGTACTTATCTATAGTTAGGTCCCAAATGCCTATTGTAGGCCACTCCACAATTATGACGTAAAATTCACATAACTATAAAAAACAATCATCAATGATACCTATAAATACATATGATCTCCCTCATGTATAATTGCCTCATACACTCTACCTCACTCTACTCCCTGATTGGAATGAAGTATGAAAACTTAATGAGTCATTCCACTATCACCCAGATGGAATCATGGCCATTCATTATACGTGGATGCCCTGTGAAAATATCCATGGATATGTCGTCCCATTTTCACTCAGAGATTTCAAGTGGTTGTAACAACCTGCTAAAACTCAGTGCTATGTCCTCGCCTACTGATTGGTGATCCATTACTAGACAAAATCAGTTACACATTATCTCACATCGAATCACCAAAACCCACCACCAAATCTCCATGTACATCTTCCCCACAACAGAAAGTATATCTAAGGGATAAGTGTGTAACTCTCGCATCATGCCCTCCCAAAATGGAACCATAATCATTTTTTGTCTTTTGAATAAGGTATCGTGAATCCCTCATTCATAATATCAATATTTCACACTTCCTATGGATATCTATGTCAACAAAGATCTATCAGTTGGGGTCTCATATATGGGACTCTCTCACATACTCAAGAAGTGATGGAGTCAACAACATCGACAGAAGAAAAACTATAACCTCCTACTTCAATAGGGTCAGCTATAGGGAAGTTAACTGCTCTGACACACCACAACACAACCCATTCTATGGATGTACATGTTTAAGGTAATCATCCACCACACCTCAATACTATCCTATTTGGGTGGTACTAAATCACACTCATGGTTCTGATCGCATCACAAAAAAACGTGTCTTGGTGGGAGAAAGACCCCTCTTTCTCATGAATTCAATGCTACATTGAACAACATCGACACACTGTAACACCTATGCCCAACATCTCTCTGAGAAAACCACAAGAAATAATTAGAGAAAAAAGATTACCTCTCATAATTTCTAACATGTTATACCTAAAAAAGGTATAAGAGACAGAGAGTGTACCACTTATTATCTCATCCATAGTGGGATCGTTGACATCCAATGCATGCAGCTGCCCCCCTACCCATAGCTATCTGAGACCAATTTAGGCCACCTAGAAGCATGTATTTATCTATGAAAGTAGTAGTGTACTCAACCACTATCATCCCTCCCTTCTTAAGCTCCAAAAGCTCATGAATCTGAACAAATCATAATCAAGAGAGGTAATATATCTCATAGAACAGCTGTTGAAAGTCATCCCATCAGAGTACTGACTCATCATACAACTGCATAACCAGAGTACTCTAACATCCAGCTACTCTGTGGAAAATACCATCTAGAAAATTCATGATATGATCTATTGATGTTTGAAAAGTATGAAAGAAGTGGACAACCAACTCTGTACAAACCTCATCTGCCTGAGTATCTAGCTCACCATGAAACCCTAGCAGTCTCTGAAAATGGAACTCATGGTGTACACTCATCATGGGTACGTCCTCAGTCCTCTCCACTAGGAAAAAATACTACTCAACAAGTAGAGGTTCCACTCACTATCTACCTTGAGTAAGGGGATAAAATGATGGACACGAAATCGAGGCCTCATCACTCATTGAATCGTCATCACAAACTGGATCTAGTATCAAGGTTGGTTATCATCACAGAGGTATCTTGAATACCATCAAGGAGTATCGCAGTTGGAAGAGAATATATATATCAACAAAAGGATATTTTAATCAAGAAGGATAATCAAAGACTCAATCCTGTATGATGCATGTAGCAATGTTCCCTGCATCAAATTTCTAGGCATGATGAGTCGACAAAAAGGTAATCCTTGACATGGTGAATGGAGACATTAGTCATTAGACCATCACTAGACTCCCTATCCTTGAATTTTCACTCAATACATTTTAAATTTGTTTCCATAAAATCAACTAAAATTTTTTTTGGTAAATTTCTGAAAAACATCTCAATGGTCGAACTACGTTTGAAACCACTTTTGACAACCTGACCCATGTCAGGGCTCAAGCCACAACTACCCCAAGCCTTCATCCATAGTCCAGGGGTGGAGACAAGTGTCAAAGGCACCACAAACTTGGAGAGTCATTTTCCAAAGAACCTACACACACAACCAAATAAATGCAATAGTGCAGAGGAATAAGAAAAAGATACAACACTACTATATATAATCCAAAAACATGTATTTGCCTCTAAATAATATTAATATAGACATTTAACTAAAAGGGAATAAGTAAAAGACATGGACAACCAGAAAAGTGCCATAAACTAGAAGTAACTAAAAAATTAACATATTTGAGAGAGCCCTGCACCTTGATCCCAAGCTATGACCAATATACATGGTACAAGCACTTGTATCCCTAAGCTCCTATGAAATCACAATCAACTAGTTTGTCTTCTGCATAAGGAAGGACATGTGCGGTCAAATCCCATGTAGGGGTGAGTATAAAAATACTCATTAGGACACCCTGAAAAGGAAAAGGGGGATCCATAAAAGATACACTAAAGAGGAAAATAGTAGATAGATCAATGTATTGTAAAGAGAGTACCGCTCAACCCAATAAGAGAGTGAAGTAAGCTCATCCCGATATAAGGAGAATAAAACGGTGAGAAAATGAACTTCCCATAAAGTCTTATCTAAGTATAGTAGGAGAAATGACTCATCTTATCACAAGAAGATAGAAATATAAATCAACTGTCATACCCCACACATATTCACCTCTTCTAGAAAGAGAGTAACCAAAAACTAAGGAGTGGGTACTAGAATAGGATATATTAATATGATCAATCAATAAAACCCAAATGATAGAGTAAGGGGATCATTATCTCACAGCTCAGTCCATGAAGGAGAGTATACAATAGTCTTAGATGTAACTAGCATCGATGCCGATCATCTCACATGTTTGCTCTGAACTTCAAGTCAAAGGGACTCAATCACTACACCCTGATATTGTTCTCTTCAGGAAGAACTATCTCTCCCTCATGGTTTTCGGTCACATCACATGGATGCATCTTGGTGGGAAATGTATCCCTATTCCTTGAGATTATAACGGTACATACAAGAATGTCTCATCATTATGCCACATAGTCAAGAGGTTGTCTCTCAAAGTCGAGGAATCATGCGTAGCCCAGATAGAGGGTACCACTCAAAACAACTATCGGGGACCACTACTGAGCCCTACTTGAGGGTAATCCTAGAAGTTCCATTGGGGAAGACTACCCAACCTAGATAGATGTAAGTTGAGAACTGTAATTGGGGACCACTGCCCAGCCCAGCTAGAGGTAAGCCCAGAAATGCTATGGTTTTTTCTATGGTATGGTACCACTCAGAAATCAATAAAGAACTCCAATGGTTATCCCCGGTAGATGGTACCTTTTGGAAAACACTAAGGAACTACACTAGAATCCCTGCTGGTTGGTACCTATCAGAAAGAATCGGGGAACTACACTGGTCATCCCTTCGAGATGGTACCTCTCGAAAAGCACTGAGGAACTACACCAGCCTTCCCTACTAGATGGTACCTCTCAGAAAGTAATAAGTAACTACTCTACCAATCCATACTGGATGTTAATCCTGGGATACTATGAAGATATAGTGAGATCACTATCATCATCAGCTATCATCCCAGATAGGTGTCACGCTCATAACATCTTGTATCACATCTTTAAATCCACTATAGAGAGCATCATCACATTCTACATGGAATAATAATCCGGATAGGATAATCCTAGGAAGAAAATCATGTCCAAAATAGGTAGATATGAAAGACAAAAGCTTCGTAAAGTGGTACATGATGCATGTGGGGCCCAAAAAATGTGTGACTCCACGTTATCGACTAGCCTTGTACCCAGCCATACTCAGGTACTAAACTCTGCACTAATACCACTAGGCATTCAATTTTACACTTAGAGTACATGAGACTTCTTGCCAAAAGGATGATGAGTGCATGACACTTGTCATTGGTCTGATGGAAAAAATGTATATTTACTTACATGCCTCCACAAATAGCCCCGGATAACCAAATGAATCACACCTCCACAATAATTGTGGAAAAATGAACAAGATAGACCATTCATTCAGCTAAATCGGACTCCTGGTGAAGAATTTTCATCTCTCGGCGTCGTATAAGAACGATGCTACATAGTTCCCATGCCTCGATCAAAAAAAACATCATATGGATCACACCATTGAAATTTTCATGGAAAATCACATTGGTTCATCTATTCATTCATCCAAAATGGACTCCCAGCGAAAAAGTCACATTTTACCGCAACATACTCGAATCGAGTCTCATGGGGCCCATACCAGGATTTTTGGTTATGTTCTTGAAATAAGTCTTAAGAGGACCACCTCAATTTCATGCTCACAAAGCCAATGATAGCACTTCAAGAAGACATCCTATGATAGAGATTTGTTTGGTACCTGTTCCCACGATAATAATAATTTTGTTATTATTGGGTGTTTCATTGACCCAAGTCACGTTTTTGAAAAGGGTATCTAATATGAATCTTAAAAGGACTGTCTCAATTTTAGGTCACGTTGCTACTGATGGAACATCAATCCGATAACGTGTAGAGTAGTTATGTAAAAATTTTGTTTTCTCACCCAAAATAATAATAACATAATAATAATAATATTATTATTTTTATCTTTTTTCATAACACTCAATCAAGGTGGAGCACATGAGCCCCTTCCCACATTTTTCTCTAGGACAAGGTAGCACCCCACCCCTCCTAGGATACCCTTCTTTTTTTCCTTTTATTATTTTTTCCCATTTTTCTTTTATCTATTTTAATTTTTCATACCCTATCTTCTTTATCCATGTGTTTTTAGAAGAAAAATAAATTGTACTCATCCAGCTATTATGCATGAACTACCATCTACACCTTGCATGAACCACCAGCCATACGGGACATTTGCAAGGACCACTGCTAATCGGCCTCCCTCGTCTGCATGGTCTACCCCTACTGCCTTGGTAAAGAACCAAGATTTTTATTGTTTGTAGAGAGGAACCCCCATTGTTTGAACTATAGTTTTTGTTTCTCGATATGTTGTAGATAGTCAGATCTCGACCACCCATTCTACTTGGGTGACACCATCTGATCATCACACCTCCCCTCCAAACCATATACAGAAACCATCAATCCATTATTAGATCCATTTCTATTTCATGTTTACATCACTGCATGTCATAACCAGTTCAAAGAGTACCCATCAATTTTTTCTACCACTGGACTTCAAAAAATCATCATATCTTGATCCCATAACCAAATTAGTGGGGAAAACAAATCGTTGAAACAAATATTGAATGCGCAATGAGTTATTTTTGTTTTTCTTGAATAACCATCCAAAAAAATGAATGAAAATGAATTGATGCAGAAATGTGGGAGTGATTTATGATAAAAAAAATTTATGAATGGATTAGGATCGTTATGTTTTTATTAGAATGATAATTGAAGATCTATAATAAATAATTATTAAACTGTGTGGCTTATGAGAACGCTTGAAATTTCCATGAAATCAAATAAGATTCAAGATTCATGCTCAATTAATAAGAAAGTGTGTGGAAAAGAACCAAAGATATTTCTTACCTCAATTTGGATCTATTCCTCATCAATGAATACACCTGTGAACATTCGTTAATTTTCCAAACTTCAATCTACTCAGATCTGCAGCACCGCTGAGATTCATTAAGTATTCGATGTTGAATTTCCTAAGGGAGGAGAGGAGGAGAAAATTGTTGTGGATGATAGGATTATGATGAAAACCATAAAAAACCTCATAATCACTTATTTATAGAAAATTAATCGGTCACCCACCAATGGTTAAAGGATCTGAACATCTCATACCGTCTTATATTAGGTCGTGCTTAGGTATAAAACCCATTAAAAACTCAATGGTGGTCTCAAATTTTTAATCTAATTCCCCATTCAAAAGTTATTTGAATTAACATCTAAGATAAAACAATTTTATTTAATTATTTTAATTATAGTTACATCCTTGGTGGCATTTTCTACAAAAGACCCAAGCCAATAGAAATTAGGTCCCGCCTAGGGTAAACACCATGCTATAGAATTAACCATGGCCTCAGATTTCTAATATGGTAAACCTTTTGAGATATATCTTATTTTATTTATCCAAATAGTATACAATATACTTAATATTTTTATAAAATTTATTCTGGGTAGACGAGGATGCGGAATCACACAACGTCTCAACACCTATATCTAGAAATATATATAGAAATATTCTATCTTACAAGGAAAAACATGAGTCCCTATATCCTTAATATATTTCCCCTATTTTCTACAAAACATTCATTGATACAAATAGTAACAACCCTTACTCTAGTAACCCATATCTGACATATAATATTTTACATAGGAAATATTTAATGGGTTAACTCTTAAAGTACTGGTAAGTTTAATAGAATTAGAGAACTAGATACTTACATGATACACATTTTATATTGGGAATAAAATTTAAAACTTAGTAATGAAAATCAATTATCATCAATTAACACATTCAAATAAATATTCTTTGTATCTTATAGGAAGGAAACAAATTATGGGTGAGGTCAAATGCTCAGTAATGTTTATTTATAGTGTAAGCTATCATAAAAAATAAGGTATAATGAATATGTAAAGGTCAATAACTTAACACACATTCCATTTAATCAATAACATTACTATAAATATTAGATAACAAAATAATCAATATGGAATGATAAATAGCTAAACACCTAATCAATTTAATCAATAACATGAGAAAAAATAGATCCAAGATAATATCAATACAAATAATCTCGTTGATAATAATAATTGAATTGTAAATGAAGGAAATACTTAATATTAGTCATCATGATCTCATACATCATTATATTTATATTGTTATGGATTTTTACTTGATATTTTAAAACTATATGTAAAAATAAATTTAACTTGGTTAACTAATTTTTCTCTTCATTTCAAAAGATACATAGAGTTGTTATATAATTCAGGGCCCTAGCAATCAATGTGTATCCAAAACATTCCTCAAATATTGAATGATCAATTTAATACATGAAAAAAATGCCTTAGGAAAAAATAAGATTATGGAATAAGGAATACAGATTTATCAAATTTTCCCCAGTTAAACTAATTATATTAAAAGTAAGAATTGTATTTGGAAATGGTATATAGATTAAATAATAATCATATACATGATATAAAAAATATGGATATTTAAGTTAAATTTAATTTATAATAAAAAATGATTATAATAAATAGAATATATCAAGAGAAATTTAATGATCACATAATTAATCAAGAGATTAAATTTGAACATATGTTCATTGGGAATAGAGGTTTTTGATATAAAATTTTGTCCATTGGATGAATAAAGGAAATGTAAGTGAAATATTAGAATAAGTTTTCATTAATTTATTTCCTTGTAAAACCATTTAATATGTATATAAAAATAAACAAATCATAAAATGGTCATGATGGAAGGAAAGTCAATTATCACTGAATAAGTTTAAAAAAATCCTTCTGAATTTTTGTTAAAATATCACTTTTTAAAAATAGTATAAATATTACTTTTAAAAACATTTTAATATTCAATGATAACATATATTATCATTAATAATTAATTTGAGTAATTAATAGGACCTTTGTAAAAAAATTTAAAAACATGCTCGATAAGAAAATGGGGATATCCCCATGCATCTATACCCATGGTTTAGGTATGCCATGGGCATAGAGTTCCTATCTAAATCTATACACACAGTTTTAAAAAACTATTAGTATAGGATGATCTATACCATCGGTTTTTAAAAAATTGTGGGTATATAACCTTAACATATTGGCCTCCCCCTCCACTCTTCCAGTCCTCCCCTCCCCTCCTCATCGAGAAATAATATCTCCCTTTCTCTTCTACAAGCCTCAACCTCCCCCTGTTGGGGCGATGTTTCCACCACTATCTGACCCTTCTTCCTAAATTTCTATCATTTTATGTTATGATATTTGAGAGGTAATATTTACTTTCATCCTCTTCTTTCTTCTCCCCTCACCCAATTTATGGATCGTTATCTTCTCTATAAATGTCCCCTTAATTAAGTATTTTTTTCATTCTGATCTTCTTTTACATCAAATTAGTGAGTTATGAAACCATCATATATTCAACTAGTAGTTATTTTCATTTTTATCTATGCATGTGATTCTATTGGATCATGTTGTAATCAATTATATCATCATGGATTTAAATTTATAGTATAATAAAGATGAGATATATTTAATTAAATTCATATAAGTACCATTTTAATTATAATTTCTATATTTTTAAAATTATACTATGTAATATTACAAATTTAACTAAAATTTTATATTATTTTGGTGGAATATTTTAGGGATTTAGATATTTTTAATAATGGGGACCATATTTGTGTTCACTATAAGGGTTAATGTTGGATTTATTATCCTTATGTTATGGGATTTAATTATTGAAATTTAATTTATTATATCATGAACCGTGGTTAAAATATTTAATGGATTTTTTAATCCTATAATGACTTAATTATATGATGAATAACATTATTATACTATGATAAGAAAACATAGAATATTATTTTATCTATGAAGTTTGGTTCTTTAAGAATTAATTATTGTATTTATTATACCTGTCAAGCATGTTTCATATAATTCATTATTATTATTTAGATAGGAATGAATGATAGATGATCCTTTCAAATAAATAAATATTTAGATTTTAAAATTTTACGAATTTTAAAACCCTTATTACGTACAAATATGAATATAATCCTTTGGTTAATGTCATGAAGTAGTTATATAAGTTAGAAATGAATTGTTTTTTGGTTATATTCATTTTATAAAGCATGAATTATATTGATAAATTTTTTAGTATGAATTTAGATCTTTAATGAAAATTGAATGGTATAAACCTTATTTTCATATATTTTTATTAGATTTTTAGTATAACATAGTTCTTTGTTAAGAATAATTCTTTAGTTCATTTATCATGTATATAGTAGTTATCCATTTATTTATACTACATGTCAAATTAATTAAAAACCATGTTACCACGATTTACCTCAATTAATAGTTTAAATTAGTTGTAATGTAATGGATTGGTTTCCTATAGTAGGGTAGAATGAGTTAATTATTTAATCTTGATAGATCATCCCCAACTTAAATAATTATTAAATTAAAATAGGACATCCTGTAAAATCTAGTTTCTTTTTAATTTAATAATATAATTATTGTTTACCATAGATAATATCCTTTCATGAATAAAAGTTTTACTCAATTATGTTTTAAAATGACAATACGTCTCTTGATAAGAATTTCACACTTTTATGCTTGTATTACGTCATTGTTATTTATTCCAACATATGCACCTTGTTAGGATTTCTATTAGAATGCCTTTAGTTTTTATTATAACAAGCCTTCTTTTGTATTGATGGATAATAGTATTCTATAATGGTCACTTTCATCATGCATTGTATTCAATTTGGTTTTCAATTAGTGTTGTTTAATTTCTTATAAACTATACATTAAATTTGTCTTTGAATTTGGATTTCATTCTAGAATTATAGTTAATCTAGTAGAAATTATCATGTTTATTTACATGTTATTTATTATATAAAAGGGTATATATTTTGGGAATATATCACCAAATTTGGTTTCATAGCCAGTGATGAATAAGTTTTGGATGAAGGGATTGGTATTTAGATATGCTGAATATATATCGGATAGGATCATGGTGCTCAGAATCTTCTCAATTCCCCCTTTACCAATATAATGGGATTAAAGGTGTTTTAAATCCATATACACTTTCCCATTTCATATATCATACAACTTTGTTATTACGTCTCCTTTATTATATTTTGGTTAAGGTATATTTAGTTTCTATGATATTAGGATTGGGTGATAATTTATATTTATATCAATTATGGAACAATTTTCATGATATTATTATATCATGTTTTGCAGTTTTGATGTTGGGTGACACATTGTTGTTATTATTGATTAAATGTTTTCCATCATAAAGATAGGTGTATTTAATTTTATTAATGAAATATTCGAAACATGGAAGTATTAAAAACAATTTTTTCATAAATACATATACATTTAATTGGATTGTATTATAGTTATTTCTCATTCCATGAATTATACTTTTTTGAGTTAATCATTTGTAGGAATCCTTTAGAGAATATATTATCTCTTTTATTCTTTATTTTTTTAGATACTAGCAATATTTTATGACTTTCATATTAAAATTGTTTGTTATAAATATTTTAATTTGGGTTTATATTGTTGATTTGAATGAAAATATTTTAACTATAATACAATGTATAGAAGATGGATGTATCATTCTGATCAGATATCAAATGAGTTTTAAAATAATTGGATATTTTTTTGTTTTTATCCTTTAAAAATACTTTATATGAAGACCATAAAAATTTTCAATGTTATAAATATGTTGTCAGACCATGATTAATTTGTCAATAATTTATCCACCATATAAAAATAGTTAGATTTCAGAAAAAATATGTTTTATATCATAATGTAGAGATGTGACAACATGATGTTTTTCATGAATGGAATAAAATAAGTGGTGTGGAGAATTTAAAATTTGATTAGTTTCCATTTTTACATTATCACGAGAGTGATAGTATTCATGTGAAAGAAGAGAATGATATTAATACATATGAAAAAAATCAATATGTTGATGTTGAGAGAGTAAAAAAATTATTGGATGATTCCAGAACTCATATATATAATGAATGTACTAAAATGAAAATTGTGTAATTTTTAATTAGGTAAAATCATATAAAAACCATGTATGGAATTTTTAATACACACGTTGGATATATTCTTACATTTTAGAAGGAATTACTTTGTGTTGGTGAAGTTTTTCTATTAAATAAATATAATGCATGAAAGTTAATTAAGCAAATATTATTTTATAATAAAAAAATTCATGCATGTAAAAAATATTGATGTTTATTTTTAGAGGAAACATCTGAACTTAATGACTATAAAAAATATGGTACATCCCTATATATAGGAACATATATATGAATCACCATCTCATTTTCCATAGAAAGACGTGTGGAAATTTCAATAGGATCCTAGGCCAAAAAATCTATTCATATATGTAGATATCTCAACCAATATGTGATGGCATGATGTTGGTAAAATAAAAGAAAATGATGAGTTTTTTCATCCTGCAGATGGATTTTCATGGAAAAAAGTTGATTCAAAATATCCCTATTGAATAGATGAGGGGTGTAATGTCGGGTTGGGTCTATCTTATGGTATTTTTAATCTATTTGTTCATATATTTACTACTCCGAGTGTGTGGCCAATTTATGTTCATGTTTAGAATCTTCTTCAATGGGTTTTTCTGAAAAGACATTTCAATTTTGTTATTATACTAATTTATATAAATTATAATCCTAGAAATGATATAAATTTCTAATTTAAACCCATAAAAAAGAGTTTAAGCATCTTTAGTATATGGGTGTGTGCACATTTTATGCTTCTTAAAAAAATCATAAATGGGATTCCCTTCTATGGACTATAAATTATTTCCCTACTTACGCAACGATATATAGTTAGAGAAAAAAATGGGAAAATATCATGTCTCACTTTTATTTAGAATATATTTACAATAATATATAAATATTTTCATAGTTTTAGTTTCATTGGGAACCAAAAATTCATTCCAATAGATCATCAATATATGAAGAATCATTATAGGTTTGATAATATTGTCAACACTAATCAACCTCCTAAATTTTTGTTAAGAATTGATATGCCTAATGAATTGAGGTATTTCATTTGTTCAATTATAACTTCTTCATGTGTGTATCAGTGAAAAAATATAGAAAGTTATATGTAATTCTTAAGTTATGAAACCATTATATTTTTTATTATTATTGTCTTATATCAAGGTTCTTAATGGGTATTCTAGTAACACATCTAAATGATTCAATAAAAGGTAGTTGAAACTAAAGTCCCTAAAACTAATGATTATCACATCCATCTTAATTAATTTATTCCAACAGTAATACAGCATTTTCTATCCAATAATTTAATGGTGATAGTGATTATATTTTCCATTATTATAGCTGCATTCGTGATAAAAGGTTATCCAAATCTTTCTTGAAAAAAATTCAGTAAGAGGAACCATTAATTCTGTGTGAGTTGGATAAAAATTTCCCTCATTATTTTTCACTTGCATAATGCATTTTATAGTTCATCTTCAACTAATTCTCATATTTGGGGACCTATTTCTTTATTGTGGATGTATCATATTGAAAAAAATATGCTCATAAAGAATTATTAAGTACAAAACAAGAATCATCATGATTTTTTTATTATAATAGGTTATCTAACTAAAGAATTAATATACTTTTGTTCAATTTATTTATCTTTTTTGAGAGGAAGACATAATCAGCCAATAAGAAATGAAGATGTGAAAAATGATGAAACTAAGGTCTTATTTATATTTCTTCCCCAAACAAGAATAATTACTAGGTTGTATACATTGGCTACATAGATTTTAGATGAGCGGGATATGGCACGTCACACAATATTGTTTAACTTTGGTATGTTTGGTGGCTAAATAAAGAAATTAATATGAATATTTATAAGTTATATCATAATATGTAATTTCACATATACCTTAAAATTTATTATTCTTTTATATAGGGAACAAAAAAACATATAAGTAGAGTTCAATGATATTTTTATTTAAGAACGATAGAGGATTTCTATAGGAAAGAGTGATAAAAGGTATGACCATTAATTTAATTAACATAAAATATAGATATTTATTTAATTCTATTATTCATATATAAATTTTTAATTGAGTTTACCTATTGACTCCATCTCCCAAAAATTGGGAGCATTTCTTTTTTTCTCAAATCATGGGACCAGGAATAAAAATATTTAATAATAAATGGTTATAAATTTGTTACAACTGATCATGAAATGAAAATGAGGACACAATATGATGGTGTTATGTTAAATACTACAATTGAATATTTTTCTAGTTCATTAGATAATAAGCCACAATATAAAAATGCATCTAATTATGAACTATTTGAGAGGTATTGTTATTGTATTACAATTGTCATGGTTGAGTCAATATAATGAAATGTATATGGGTTGGTTCAGTGGCATGACATGGTAAATGTAGAAATAATTGTGGATTTATAGTTATTTACATGACTCAATTCCTATCTAGAGATAAACAATATATTTTTGCATCAAGGGAAAAACAAGTGTTTTTTGTGAAAGGTCATATAAAACCTAATATGGTGTTATTATAGAAGTAACCCCCAGACATATTTTTCATGATTGTGGGAAATAAATTGACATAATTGAAACCCCCATTGGTGTTGAGAAAAATATTTTATTTTTTGACTCAAATTGTCCCAATGTCGGATTTGATGTTGAACCTAAAGAAGTGGTGGTAATATATAGAAGAAACCATATATCTTCACAGTTTATTTAGTTTAACATGACAATTCTTTCCTATTTTGGTACGAATATAATTACTTTAATTTAGTTTTAGTTTGAAATGATATGTTTATTTTAGTATTGTTTGTTTTTGATTTATTTAATTAGATATATTTCAATTTAGAAAGCTCGGTTTAAAATAAATATTTGAAAAATGTATAACATTGTTTTAAATTGTAGTTTCTAAAACATGTTATGATATTTTTTATGTCATCATTGAATTATAATTTTTATTTATAATTTTTAAAAATTATTTATAAAAAATGTAAATTTCTTTATAATTAAAATTATAAAAGATATTAAAGAAGATTGAGGTGAGTGATTAATTGATATTGATCAATGGATGAAAAATCTAGGGTTTCCTATTCTGTTTACCTTAGTGAATATAATAGTTTTAATATTTTATTCTTCTTGATATTTAATTTCATGTTATAATTATTTATGAATTTTTTATGGGAATATAGTTGATTAAGATTTGACTACTTCTTAGCCTACTAGTATAGGTATGAGCGGGGGTGCTCCTAGAGCTACAAAGGGGTCCTTCCATACCCGTTCACACCCTAACCTACCAACGAACACCCTATATTCCACACATTTTCATCCTTCACTTGAGCCTCATGGGATGTTCCCACACATTCATTCATCATCATCTTATTTAACCTCTTCTCCTCAAACCATGTTTATGCCACCTTATTATATTTTCCATCCTATTTCATATCCATATCCTATGATGCATCTTTATCCCCTCTATCTTTACCATACTATGTTTATCTCACATCCATTTCTTACTACCCATCCAGAATATGATGACTTTGTTCCTTCATCATGCACTCCAGTGCATGAAAATAATCGAGTGCATGCATTGGAATAGGAACGTCCTTCAAAATCTTCTCATCTCAGACATCCCACGGATCCATTAGAGCTTAACGAGCATCCTACATCATAATTTTTATTATAATATATTAAAACTGTATCAAATAATTTATTCCTTATTGTAGTGTGAATTAATTAATTTTTTCCTTTTATATTATTTAGTGGGATCTTGTAATAGGTGATGTGGGTGCACACGTATTCATGAATCCTAGAATCGTAAAACACAATTTATGGTGTATTATAATGGAGAAAATAAGATGATAAGTAAAAAAGTACGGCATTGTAAAATTTTTATGGGATCTTTATATTAGTGCAACAATATCATTCCAGTGTAACTAGTCCCATTTAGGTATATTAGTAACTAAATTAAGTATAAATAATGGGAGGATATATGGGTAAAAATTTTGTTAAAATTATATCTATATTATTGTAGAATTTATATGAATTAACATATTCGTTGTAGCTTTGTTTTAATATTCCAAATAGTGATTCAACTAAGGTTAAATAGTAAATTGATCTTGGGGAGTTTTGGAGATCATATAATAATGGGTTATGAATTGGATTAAAGGGTATATTCAGATCTAATTTAGGTGGGGTGCCAATATTCCTTGACTTTCCAGCAAAAAATATCAAGAAATGATTAAATATTAGGTGATTAATGAGATTAAAGAATTATTAATCTTTAGTGGTTTGCACTAAAATTTAATTCTTATAAGTTGTATTGATTTTTTTTATGATGTGTAATGATAAAAACAAAGATACTATGGTGTATTTTCAATCATTGGGGAGCACTAAAATGACTAAACATGGGAGGCACTATGTACTTTAATATGAATAGAAAAATTGAATATATTTATATTTTTTCCAAATTAATAAATTTCCAAATGGATATGTGGGAACGTTTCAATGTAGCCCAGTGTCCACATGACTATGTGGTCATGTTGCCAAATGGAAAATTGACCAATTGCAAAATTTTCCAAATTCCCAAATTCAAAAATGAAAAAAGGTAAAAATGGAAATATGAGAATATAACCAAAGGGAAAATGGCCTAATTTGAAATTGAAAAAATGACCAAATTGTACATTTTCCAATTGTACAGATTCCCAAATGACCAAATTCTCAAATGCCCAAAAAACCAAATTAAAATAATGTCCAAATATCTAAATAGAAAAATTCCAAAATATTCAATTCGGGAAATTTCTAATTGGCCAAATGTCTAAATATCCAAATGATCAAATGATCAAATTACACAATAACCTAACCAAAAAAATGAACCAAACTAATTACATAAATTTGAATATAAATAATATCTATAATTATATTGTTATTAAATCACCAAATGGATAAATAGAAAAATATAAAATTATCCAATATACGAAATAAAAAAATTCCCAAATTCTCAAATATATAAACTCCAAAATGGTCAAGTGGGAAAATGGAAAAATTGTAAAATTGGATATCGACCTATTGGAAAACTTCCAAAAAAACGCCAATTATCAAATTGGAAAAATTTCCAAATGCCCAAATAGCCAAATAAAAAACTGGAAAATTCCAAATTAGCCAAATTCAATATTTTCAAATTTCCCAATTAGTAAAATGGAAAAATATCCAAAATAAAAAAATAACCAAATGTCAAAAAAAAAATCTTCCAAATAACCTAATCAAAAAATGAACCTTCTGAAAAATAGATTATAATTACCAAGTGATGGAATAACTAAATAATGTAATAAAAATATAATAAGATTAAAATGAACATAAAATATTAATCTATATCATATCCATGTTTTTAATTCTAATTAATATGAATTAATTACGTTATACCACGAGTATTAAATTTACAATTAAATGTATATATAGATGCCTCCTCATTTTATGGATTTTTTCAACAACTAAAATATTAATTCATACTTATTTTATCAATTTTATATTATTAAGTAATGTACTGTTATAGTAATAAATATAATTTTTAGAAAAAATAATTTTAATATAAGGTAGTGTTATTCAAGAAAAATTATTTTTATTGAGAAGTGAAAAAATTATATAATTTCTATAAATGCATAGACATGAGAAAATATGATAATTCATTTTTATTGATATTTAAAATTTTGATACATAATTCATAATTAAATAACTTATTTACCAATTCAATAGTGTTCTTGGGAGTCCCTCGATGAGAAATAATATTAAAAATTAAGCGAAAATAGTCATTTAAGATAGGTATTAGTTGAGGATTACTAAGGGAGAGTCTGATATCTTTTTAGGAAAAATCGTCTATACTAGGCATTGGAACAAATCAGGTTCCTCTCAACACACCACCATTCTAGAAAACAGTTATGCAGAAGTAGCTGAGGCTAAAAAAGAATATCTATATAGTAGCATGAAAGAGGATAAAGGGTCACCAAATATTTCCTAAAATTTATGTCAGATATATATCTATCACTTCAATCAGAGGATAATATAGTTTTTGATTCATGTATAGAATCATTGTTCTCTTTATATGATGTATCGAGTGATTTCAATGGCAGTCCTAGTGGTGGTCAAGATGAGTGTAATGATTGTGGTGGTGGTGGTGGTGGTGGTGATTTGGGTGCTCCATGTGTCTTTCTTACGACCCAGAGTTTCATTAATAGAAATCCCTCTTGATCTAATTAAATGTCTCCTTATGTTTATATAAAATGTCAACTTCTTTGGTTTTTTGTTTTGAATTTTGACCGTTTCTAATACAGTCGTTGAACAGTGATCACATGATTAGTATAAATATAAGACTTTAACAAATCCAATTTAGTCAAACAAAAGAAGTGATGTCCTCATCTAGTAGAATTGCTCTATACGAAGCCCATTTGTCGGAGCTCGGAAAAGATGTGGCATCATTGGGCTTCTCTCTTGACCAAGCCCAAGCTGAGCTTCATCATGTCAAGTTCGAACAGAACCGTCTACGGGAGAAGTGAAAGTTGATAGAAATTACCACTCGAGTGATGTTATCTGAGCCACCCCAAGAGTCTTTCACCATCGCACACCGTACCCTTAGGTCTTATGTGTCTGTTTTAATGGGTTATGTAACACATAAATAGTACTATGTTCATTTACATTATTTTTTGTATATAATAATGAATATATTTTCTTGTCATTATTGATACATTGTAAATAGTTTTTAAAGTACAAATAATGTTTGTAGTTATTGTTTAATTAAGAATTATATTTTATTAAATTAAGGAATTTTTGAATTAAATAATATTTTAATAAAATATTATTATTATTATTAAATTAATTTTTATTAAATATAAATGCTCTTATAATTTTATGAATGCAATTGTAATTTTTATTAACGATTGAAAGCCATTTCTGTCAAAAACCGTGAATTTTTGATAAATGTCGATTTTTATTTTAAAAGTGAAAATTAACATATTTAGTAAATTATTTAGATAAAATAAATTTTATTTCTGGAATTAGGACGTTGAAATTTTCCAACAGTAAATTTTTCATAACTTTCTGAGACGGTAAAAGTTTTGGGGAAAAATTAAATACCGTTTAAATATATAATGTGTTTTAGGACATCATAATGACCCAATAGTGATGTAATAAAATACTATAAGCTTTATTTTTGGCCAATATATGTTTTACCATTAAAATAATTTAATTTTGGGTTTGTTTGACTTACTTTTCAAAGCATTAATGGACCCCTCATGATTTATTAAACATCTTGTCTTTTTAAATTATTTTTCATGGGAGTGTGACTCACATCCACATAAGAAACCCCATTATTTTAATAATTTCGGACTTTGGACTTATAAAATATTATTTTCCTCCTCCCTTTGCAAAAAACCATGGGCAGAAACCATGGTATGGTATGTGGTTTGGATTAACTTAATATAAGGGGTCCCAAACCTAAATAATAAATAATTCTCTCACGTTTCCTATTTAAACCCACCCAAGCTCCCGCTTCCTCCTCATTCAAATCCTTTTAAGTTCATCCAACCTCTTCCCTACTCTCTCTAGAATCCTCCCAAGGTGCCCCAAGCTCCCATGAAGCCTCTCACAAGCCTCTCTCTTGCCTTTGGAAGCATACTTCGAAGTAAGGGTTTTTTATTCCTTTCTCATTTTTGTCTAATTTTCTTTAAGTTGTTTTGCCCTTTTCATTTCAATTATGAATGTTGGGGTATGGTTTTTCACCTCCCTCATACTGCCCTATTTATTTTTTAATGATGTGATACACTTTCTCTCTCATTAAATGCCTTCCATGTACACCCGTTACTATGCCGAAATTTTCGAAAGTAACTTCTCTCTCCTCATTTACATTCAAGCCATAATTTTGTATCATGAATCTAAATTACATTACAATTGTTGGTAAATATATCTATATATCCTCCTTACTATACATTACATGTAAATATTATGAGGAACCCCTTTCTCTCTCATCAACCATTTTTATTAATTCTTATGTCACGCTGTTACGCTGCTGAAATCACACCAATTTTCTAAGCTAATGACATTGTGTAGTGAATAAAATGCTCATTTATCCATCATGTGTATTCACCTTTATGAACATTTAATTATTGATTATAAATTTTCATGTATGAATTCCAAATTCCTTTATCGTGGATTTAATGATTGTGTTTTATGAATCCATGTTTTATGATCCATGTGGCACACTTATGCAAGAAATGAAATGTTTAAGAAGGGTACACCCTTATAGCGCTCCAATGCATTGGGTAAAGTATTGTATAAAGATACATCATGTGCAATGAGTTTTGACTCATGCTAATTCAAGTGCAAAGAGGGTTTACTCATGTTTTATGTGCAATGAGGATTTACTCATGCTTCATGTGCAATGAGCCTTGGCAAATGCTAATTCCATGTTAAGTGTTGTTGCTACATTTCCATTTTATGATTATCATGATTTATCATACCTTTATGTTCATGTTTCTATTGTGATATTTTGATATACCTATTGTCTAACATGTATTGTACTCCTCATGTTATTCCATGTGTATTCCCTTACTGGTCCTTATAGCTCACCCTTTTCTTATGAATTTCCTCGGGTTATCCCATGCAATGCTAAGTACAAAGGAATGTAGTGGTCATGTAAAGGAATTATTCAATAAATATATTGTATGTCATGTTTTAAGTTCTTATGTAATGATCCTAAGCCCCAAAGACACTAAAACACTCTATCTTCTTTGGTTTATCAAGTGAAGTTTTATGTAATAAATCATGTTTATGTTTGTAATAAAAGAAGGGTTGTCATAGTTTGTATCAGAGGATAGGTTTATTTATTTTTGGGATAAGGATTAGAAAACCCCAATAAATCATTAGATACAATACTAAGTACAAATAAAATGTCCCTATGTTTTGGTGAGTATTGAGTAAGTGGGTTATCGAGCAAATACTTCCCTGTCTGGATACGAGCAGGTAGAGGCGGCTCTGGCACAGATGTATCCAGGGGATAAAACCTGAAAACAACGCTTTGAGCTAGACTCGAACGGGAACTGGTGCACGACAATGGGCCTTGCTGCACTCTTGGTTACGACACTCCTGAGGGATATTTTTTGATAAATTCACAAGCTTAGTATGAACCCTTATGAAGGGAATTAAAAAAAATACCCTAAGAATATATGTTAGAAAGTAGATCATGAAAATCCTAGATTGAAGCCTATAGACTCACGAGTTAGGGAAATAAAATTTTATTTACAAGTCATCAACTTTTGTCGTTGGATTACCATTTATGTGTTACCCCTAACTTTCCTTTTATTCCATCCAATGGCCGGTAATAAGGAGACTCGGGCTAACAACTGTTGTGAAGATCAGTGTGATGACTGTACTAATGAGATTCCCAATCCAATGGGAGAGGGAATCATGAACTTTTTCATGCTTCTCTCTCAGCTAACTCAATTTTTGAATAGAAACACGGGTCAAGAGGAACATTAAACCCCCCTAAGAAAAAAAAAGTTGCTATCGAGAGCTTCATGAGACAAAGGCCTCCTAATTTTAGTAGATCATATGATCCCACGATCGCTGAACAATGGATCAACTCCATTGAAAATATATTCTCCATCCTTCAATGTTCTGAACAAGAGAAGGTTCTCCTGGTGGCATATCACATGGAGGGTGAATCTAATAAATGGTGGACGTTGATCAAAAATACGAAGTGTGAGGAGGAGATCAAGGCATTGGAACGGAAGGATTTTTGGAAGTTGTTTTTCGATAAATATTTTCCACGCACCCTCCGGCTTAAGATGGAAAGGGACTTCCTTTCCCTCAAGAAAAAAGATGAAGAATATGTTGGAGTGTATGAGGAAAAATTCACAAGGCTTGAATGATATACTTCTGGATTTGTCGTTACCCCCGAATACAATGTTGACCGCTTCTTTGGTGGGTTGAAGACTAGCCTTTGGAAAGCATTAGCAATCCGTGACTTCGAAAGCTATGAGGAAATTGTCTGATGTGCCCTCAAGGTCAAAATGAAGATCAGAGAATCATCGGTGTATCATGAGGATATGAAGCGTAAGGTGGACTTCAATACTAGTGGTCCGATGGATAAATCCAGTGGTGCTAAGAAGATCCAACACCCCACTTGCCAAAAGTGCAGAATTAAGAACCCTGGAAATTGCCTTAAGGGGATGAGGAAATTCTTTAGGTGTGGAAGAGAAGGGAACCTAGCTATTAATTGTCGGAAAGAAATACTTGTGGCTGCGACAAAGGAGAGGAACGCTCTATTTGAACGTCAACCCGTTGTTAAATGTTATAAATTGCAAAGAACCGGGTCATTTTTCAAATCAGTGCCCTAATCCAAGGGTTTTCGGAGGCAACCAACAACCTCCAAGGTAGCACGGAAGAGATTTTTCCATCACTTCTGCCTAAGTGAACCCCGAAAACGAAGTGGTGATAGGTATGCTAGTTATTCATTCAATAATAGAGAATTTACTTCTTGATTCAGGTTCTACGCATTCTTTTATATCTCAAAAGTTTAGTATAATAATCCCAGAAACACCACAAATCATGGAGGTGAAGATGTCAGTGAGTACAACAATTGGGGAAATCATTGCGTCCCATGAATATAATTCCTCCCCTATTATAATATGTGGATTGAATTTCTTGGAGAACCTCTTCATAATCCCTCTGGTGGAATTTGAGGCAATTCTTGGCAAAGATTGGCTTTCCTTATATAGAGCAAACATAAATTTTCTGGAGAGGGAAATCACACTCCATATGGAGAATCGACCCACGATTCTTTACAAGTGTAAGGAGGAAGATGAATCTACTTTATCTCTATCATATCAAGAATGGATATTAGTGCCTTATGAGCACGCGTATTTGGCTCAGATGATTGATTCCAAGAAATAAACCATCCTTGAAGAAATGCATATTGTGAGGGAATTCGCTGAAGTGTTTTCCGAGGAACTGCCTGGTCTTCCTCATAGAAGAGATGTTGAATTCGCAATTGAACATATACCTGGGGCATTACCAATATCCAAGGCTACATATAGAATGGCTATTGTAGAGCTTAAAGAGCTGAAGAAACAACTACAAGAGAATATGGATAAAGTGTTTATACGCCCAAGTGCTTCACCATGGAGTGCACCAGTCCTCTTCGTCAAGAAGACGGATGGGTCAATGCGGATTTGCATCGATTATCGTAAGCTCAATAAAATCACGATAAAGAACAAGTATCCTCTCTCATGAATCAATGACTAGTTTGATCAGCTACGTGTACCACAATACTTCTCCAAGGTAGATTTGCGGTCGGGATATTATCAAATAAGGGTGAAGAAGGAAGATGTCCCCTAGATAGCTTTTCGTACAAGATTCGGGAACTATGAATTCATAGTAATGCCTTTAGGACTCAATAATGTTCCAGAAATCTTCATGGACTTAATGAATAGAGTCTTTATAGATTACCTAGACAAATTTGTGGTAGTCTTAATAGTTGATATTCTAATATACTTCAAAACCAAGGAGGATCATGAGGAGCATTTAAGTACTGTACTAGAAACATTGCGCAAGGAGAAGCTCTATGAAATGTACAGCAAGTGTGTGTTCTGGTTAAATGAGGTATCATTCTTGGGCCATATCATCACAAGCAATGTGATATCTACGGATCCCTCCAAAACAGATGCAATTGAGGGATTGCGAAGGCCAACATCGGTAATAGATATCCGTAGCTTCTTGGGGTTAGCTGGATATTATCGATGATTTGTGAGAAATTTCTCACGATTTTCCTACCCTCTTACCAAGATAACTCGAAAGGTAGTAATGTTTTATTGGAGTGGTGAATGCAAAGAAAGCATCAAGGAGTTGAAAAAGAGGCTTATCACTATGCCCGTGCTCACTTTACCCAGAAGTGGGGAACCTTTTGTGGTTTTCAGTGATCCTTCAAAGAAGGGATTAGGCTGTGTGCTGATGCAGAATGATAAAGTTATATCCTATGCCTCAAGGTAGTTGAAAATCCTTGAGAGAAACTATCCAACACATGATATGGAGTTGGCGGCGGTGATCCTTGCCTTGAAAATATGGCGACATTATCTCTATAGAGAAATGTGAGATATATACTCACCACAAGAGTCTTAAATATATATTCACACAGAAAGAGAATAATATGTGCCAGATAATATGGATAGAGCTCATCAAGGATTATGACTGTTCAATCCATTACCGCACTGGGAAAGCGAACAAGGTGTCATATTCCCTAAGTAGAAAGGATCCAGTGATTCTATCAATGATGAGAATTGAGAAGCATCCAATCTTCTTAGACTTGATGAAGATAGACATGGGAATCATAGAGAAGGGAAAATCATTAATCCTTTCATGAATTATTGCTCAACTGTCTCTTTTGGAATGGTTAAAGGATTATAAAAAGGATGATGTGGGAATTCATGAAAAAGTGAAAGCTATCGAAAAATGGAAATCCTCGGAGTTTAATGTTAATGAAGAAGGAATTGTGCAGTTTTGGAAAATACTATGTTCCATCAAGTCCGGAGCTGAAGAAGGAACTTTTGGATGATGCAAATAGTTCAAATTTCCCTATTCACCCATGGAGCACAAAGATGTATCGAGATATTTGAGAAAACATTTGGTGGGATAATATAATGAAGGAGATCGCTGAATATACATCAAAGGGCCTAGTGTTCTAGCAAGTGAAGGCAGAGAGGTAGAAGTCTAAGGGGATGATGCAACCATTGACCATACCAGAATGGAAATGGGATAACATCACCATGGACTTTTTCACCGAACTTCTGAGGACATCCAAAGGAAAAAATGCAATCTGGGTTGTTGTGGATCATCTTACAATGACTGCACACTTCATTTATATTCGGGAGGATTTCTCATTGGATCAACTGGCATGGATATATATCAGGGAAGTGGTAAGGTTTCATGGAGTACCACTATCTATTGTGTCTGACCGAGATCCAAGATTCGCCTCTATGTTTTGGAAAAGTCTTCAACATGCTCTTAATACTGAACTAAACTTCAGTACGGCCTATCTTCCTCAAACAGATGGCCAATCTGAGCGGACTATCCAAACACTTGAGGATATGTTGAGAGCGTTCTTAATGGACTTTAAAGGAGGATGTGATCAACATATTCCTCTGGTAGAGTTCTCTTATAATAACAGCTTCCACTCGAGCATCCAAATGGCACCATATGAAGCCCTGTATGGGAAAAGGTGCAGAACACCAGTATTTTGGGATGAGGTCGGTGAACATAAGCTGCTTGGACCATAAATGGTTGAGTAAATGGTCGAGAAGGTGAAAACCATTCAACAACATATCAAGGTAGCCCAGAGTCGACAGAGGAGTTATGCAGATAATCGTCGATGATTCCTTGAGTTTAAAGTTGGAGACATGGTTTTTCTACGCATATCTCCATAGAATAAGGTCATGAGGTTTGGAAAGAAAGGGATGTTAAGTCCAAGTTACATCGTCCCCTTCAAGATTCTTGATCATGTCGGGGATGTGCCCTATCGAATAGCACTTCCACCTACAATGGCCAAAGTACATGATGTCTTTCATGTATCCCTATTAAGGAAGTACATACCAGACCCTTCACATGTACTCTCTTCTGAGGTGGTACAATTGGAAGATGATCTTTCTTATGAGGAGCAACCAGTGACGATCTTAGATCATATAGAAAACGTTCTATGCAATAAGAAAATGCCCCTCGTCAAGGTGTTGTGCAGAAACCACAATTTTGATGAAGCGACTTGGGAATCAGAGGAAATGATGAAGCTGAGTTACCCACAAATGTTTTAGTGTGGGAAAAGGAAAATTTCTAGGGTGAAATTTCTTAAGGGGGGAATATTGTAACGACCCAAAGTTTCATTAATGGAAATCCCTCTTGATCTAATTAAATGTCTCTTTATGTTTATATAAAATTTCAACTTCTCCGATTTTATGTTAAGAATTTTGACCATTGTTAATATAGTCGTTGAATAGTGATAACAAGATTAGTATAAATATAGGGCTTTAACAAATCCAATTTACTGAGACAAAAGAAGTGATGGCCTCATCCAGTAGAATTGGTCCATACGAAGCCCATTTTTCGAAGCTATGAAAAGAGGTTGCATCCTTGGGCATCACTCTTGAACAAGCCCAAGATGAGCTTCATCATGTCAAGCTCGAACTGGACTGTCTACGAGAGAAGTCGAAGTTGATAGAAATTACTACTCGAGCGATGTTATCCGAGCCACCCCAAGAGTCTGTCACCATCGCAGACCTTACCCTTAGGTCTTATGTGGTTGTTTTAAGGGGTTATGTAACAAATAAATAGTACTATGTTCATGTAAATTATTATTTTTATATAATAATGAATATACTTTCTTATCATTATTGATACATTGTAAATAGTTTTTAAAGTAAAAATAATGTTTTTAGTTATTATTTAATTATGAATTATATTTTATTAAATTAAGGGATTTTTAATTATATAATATTTTAATAAAATATTATTATTAATATTAAATTAATTTTTATTAAATATAAATGACCTTATAATTTTATGAATGCAATTGTAATTTCTATTAAGGTTTGAAAGCCATTTCTGTCAAAACCTGTGAATTTTCGATAATTTGTTGGTTTTTATTTTAAAAGTGAAAATTCACATATTTAGAAAATTATTTAGATAAAATAAATGTTATTTATGGAATCAAAACGTCCAAATTATCCAACGGTGAATATTTCATAATTTTCGGAGACAATCAAATTTTTGGGTAAAAATTAAATACAGTTTAAATATATAATGTGTTTTATGACATCATAATGACCCAATAGTGATGTAATAAAATACTATAAGATTTATGGTCGGCCAATATATGTTTTACCATTAAAATAATGTGATTTTGGGTTTTTTGACTGACTTTTCAAAGTATTAATGGACCCCTCAAGACTTATTAAACATCTTGTCTTTTTAAATTATTTTTCATGGGAGTGTGACTCACCTCCACATAAGCAACCCCATTATTTTAAGAATTTCGGAATTTGGAAATATAAAATATTTTTTTCCTTTTCTCTTTACCAAAAATCATGGGCAAAAACCATGGTATGGTTTGTGGTTTGGATTAATTTAATATAAGGGGTCCCAAACCTAAATAATAAAGAATTCCCTCACATTTCCTAGATAAACACACCCAAGATCCCACTTCCTCCTCACTCAAAGCCTTTGATGTTTTTCCATCCTCTTCCCCAATCTCTCTCTAATCCTCCCAAGGTGCGCCAATCTCTCAATAATCCTCTCATAAGCCTCTCTCTAGCCTTTGAAAGCACACTTCCAAGTAAGGGTTTTACCTTCCTTTCTCATTTTGTCCAATTTTATTTAAGTCGTTTTTCCATTTTAATCTCAATTATGAATGTTGGGGTATGGTTTCACACCTCCCTCATAATGCCATATTTATGTTTGAATGATGGGAGACCCTTTATCTCTCATTAAATTCCTCCCATTTACACACGTTACTTTGCTGAAATTTCAGAAAGGAACTTCTCTCCCCTCATTTACATTCAAGCAATACTTTTGTATCATGAATCTAAATTCCATTAAAATTGTTGGGACATGTATGTATATGACCTACACACTTTACAATACATTTAAATATGAATAGGAACCCCTTTCTCTCTCGTTAAACGTTTTTATGAATTCTTATGTCATGTCGTTATGCTGCCGAAATCGCACCGATTTTCTAAGCCAATGACATTGTGTAGTGAATACCATGCCCATTTCTCCATCAAGGGTATTCACCTTTATGCACATTCAATTATTGATTATAAGGTTTCATGTATGAATTCCAAATTCCTTTATCATGGAATAAATGATTATGTTTTATGAGTCTATGTTCTATGATCCATGTGGCACACTTACACATGAAATGAAATGTTTAAGAAGGGTGCGCCCTTATAGCGCTCCAATGCATTGGGTAAAGTATAGTATCATGATATGTCATGTATAATTAGTGTTGACTCATTCTAATTCAAGTGTAACGAGGGTTTACTCATGATTTATGTGCAATGAGGATTTTCTCATGCTCCATGTGCAATGAGCCTTGGCTCATGCAAATTCCATGTTATGTGTTGTTGCCACATTTCCATGTTATGATTATCATGCTTTATCATGCCTTTATGTTCATGTTTCTCTTGTTATATATTGATATGCCTAATGTATAACATGTATTTTACGCCTCATGTTATTCCATGTGTATTCCCTTACTGGTCTTTATAACTCACCCTTTTCTTATGCATGTCCTCAGGTTATCCCATGCAATGCTAAGTATGAAGGAATGTAGTGGTCATGTAAAGGATGTTTTCAATAAATATGTTGTATTTCATGTTTTTAGTTTTTTATGTAATGATCTTAAGCCCACAAGAAACTAAACATCTCGATCTTCTTTGTTGTATCAAGTGAATTTTTATGTAATAAATCATGTTTAAGTTTGTAATAAAATAAGGGTTGTCATATCTAGGTTGTTGATGATTATAGTGAGACTATTGGTTATAAAAGATATATTAATCCCCTCTACTTTTGAGTTTAGGTAGAAACAAGTGTGGGTAACTAAAACTAATTTAATATGGGGTTGTATATGTATTTTATAGTATTTTAAATTATTTTAAAACAATTTATATCTTGGTGGTTCATTGCTAAATATATAACAAGTGTACTACATTACATGTGTACCATGGTTTATAATTTATATGCAGGTTTTAGGAGAGTTTTTGGATGGTGTTGATGTTATCCAATGTGGGTAGGTATCTATATGAATTATTCACAAAACCTAGGATATAAATTAATTATATAAACACAACTATACCACCTAGTTCTTATAATCATGGTTATATATATACTCATGGTTTTAAGTGAACTGTGGGTATTAAGAAATCCATATAGGTTATACATATACTTTCAACAGAAATTATGGGTATAAGGATATACTGACAGCTAAAGAACCCTTGGTTCATAAAAAATTGGTATATCTTAAAACCATTGGTTTTTTATTATACCCATGGTTTTAAACCATCGATATGAAGTAATATTTCAATATTAATGGACATTGAAAAAATATGTTTATTTTAAAGACAAAAAAGTCAGTTTTTATTCTAAACATTTCATTTCTTGATTCAATTACCTAGAGGGGAAGAGTCAAAATAAGATATGGAAAATCCAAAAATATTCATTGGATAATAAAATTATTAGAGCTTATGATGTATAAATGGTAAGACTCCTTCAATGAAATTAAAATAAATCTCAAATGAAAGTGATATTGTAAAACAGATTCTTACATGTTTGGTAACTTTTAAAATATAAAACCTTGAAAGAATAAAAAATAATTTAAAACATAATAATCATGTTTAAATATTTATTAATTTTAAAAATATTAAATTTGTATTATATACACAACATAAAAATGAATAGGTGCATATCAACAAATATGTATCAATGAAATAGAAATTCATACGAAATCCCTTACCTCAAGCTTTCTTTTGATTGAACATTGTTTAACCTCTTGTATAATTATTCTAAAATGTTATTAATTTATGACAATATCATATTCATGTATATAATAACATATTTTATTATATTATAATATCTTATCACCCATTCATTAACAGTGTTTTATTATTAATATTTTTTGGGGTATTAATTTCATTATTTTTTCTTGCGTGTTTTGTCATGAATGTTCATATTATATATATGGGATAAATTTCCATCATATATATAAGTTTATAAATGTTGGAAATACCATTTTAACTCATTATATATGTTCTTATGAAAATTATTTAAATTTTGATATGGAAAATGAATCACATTATTTCACGAAGTCTGTAGGTCATTCGTATGCACGATCAAATATACCATTCAATTAATGGGTGAAAGAATAAGTATAGTGATGATGTATTAACTTCCCAGAATTAATATATTGTTATATTTATTATAAATATTCATTATTTCCATAATTATTACTCACCATATGTGTCTATGAAAGAAACAAAATCATCTGTTCGTGATGTGGTAGGCTACGGTACACACGAGTGATGGTTTTATTTCACATTTGACATATAATAATATTAATAAATATTGATCCATAAGAACAATAATATATAATTATATATTATATCATAGTTATATTATATTTTAAGTGCTAAAACATAATTAAATGTTGTTAAATAAGAACAAAAAATAAATATCTTTATTTAAATTATTAACTTCTCTTAGTGAAACTTCATTTGCATATATTTATAAGGATCATGGTTTTATAATTTTTTAGTAATAGTAGATCTATAATGTATATTAGGATTATTTTGAGAAATTTATTATTGTTGTGGTTGATAAAAATATCATTTTAGGAGTTAATAAGTGAGGGTATGGAGTACCATTTTATAATTGATGAGACATGTCATTTTTTTAATTCCCAAAACCTTTTAGTAATGGGAAGTAATTATCATAAAAAGTGCCTCCAAAATTGATAAATAATATATTATAAGTAATTTAATTTTTAGGAAAACCAATAATACATCAAAAACATTTTTTAATTATGTAATTCTCATATCATATGGGATTTCATACTTTTACCATTTTCATTTTCAACACTGTAACTAGTATATAACCTAGGTAAGTAATCCCTTAAGGATAAAATAAAATAATCCATATTAGATAATTTTTACATAATTATTGTATATATTTAATTCAATTTATAAAATAAAAATCATCTTTGTGTTGAAAATTAATTTTAACACAAGCGCATGTAACACAAAAAACCTTCTTTTAACCTTTACCACTGTAATTCATTTTTTACAGTTTTTACTAATCATAATGAAAAAAATTAGTTCAAATTTAAATATAATATTAATTACACTGATTCCAAATAAATAATTCATTTCTTTAAATTAAATTCACATATTTGGAATAATTTAGTTTAAAAACAAACCCACAAATCTTCTCAAAAATGATTTTCAATAAAAAACTTTTCTAGTATAAGATGTTCATATATGGACTATATTATTTTAAAAAATCATTAAATTGATTTAAATTATTATAATTAGATATATAATCTATAAATTTCAACAAAATAATTTACCATTAAATATTATTTAATTTAATTAAAAAGTATAGACATTATTCTTTGTTAAACCAAAAAAATTTCTGCAGAAAGAAACAGTTTTCTGAAAAATACCCCTTTTTTGTTGAAATGATCATATCTTTATTTATATAAAATTGACCCTCAATAAATTTTTAGATATAAATTTTATTTCAAATTATTATAAAATTGAGGATTAGTAGTTAAATAATTCTTTTTTTGTTAAAAAAAACATGTTTCTAAGAGAAAATTTCAAAATTCATTCGAGGGTTTTTTTGACTGTTCAAGTTAAAAATATATCTTCATCCTATGAAATTGTTATTTTTGTACCATTATATATAAACATATAATTTTATTATAGTTTTATTAATATATATCATTCTCCTACTATAATTTAGGCTTGATTGTGACTATTATGATGATATTATACCACTTATATTAGTGCCTATAATAATATATAAAGTCAACAAATATCATCCATACACAACCATAAAAGTGTAAGGGATAAATAAATATAAGTATAATCATTAATAAATTATAAAATATATATATAATAAAAATACCTTGATATCATACATGAAAAAATCATCCAATAAGTTTATCACATATATGGATAAAAATAAAATCAAAAAATGAATATCAAAATAAAAAAACAGAGGATCTAATATAGTATTTGAGCCTCACCTCATTCTGAAATTAATATCTCATTTGATATACTCGAACTCGATCAAGAAATATCAAGACTCATCTTGACTAGAATTTACATACAATTGATAGTTTCTTAGATACTAAATATTAGTGGTTTCCAATATAGGGTTTGTGTACATAACTCATTTGGGAACCACAAATGTGGTCACATACTGATGCATTCCTGTCACGGGGCATGGAAAAAAAATTATATTTTTTCCTAGTGCAGCATAGTGGCTGACCAGGGTCGTCTCTCTTGAGGATCCTTTCAGTGTGTTCAATTACTTTATTCTATATTACCTAACCTATATCTTTTTGATATTTTGTTATTTAATAAAAGCAATTGCAATATTTTTGGGTTTTTTATAATTAAAATAATGACATGAAAAATGGTAATTTAAACTATCCTGCAAATATAAACAGAATGAGTTAATAATAAAGAACTTGGTTTTGAGGTTTAGTCTTGGATTCAATCATTATTCTCTTTTATATGTTGATTTTAGTATGATAATACAAACATGAAATCTCATATTTCAATAAATACACTTTTCCAGAATAGGAATAGTTTGAGTTTCATGTCATTGGGGGCTGTCACCCAATCGAGGACATTCGCCTCACCAATGCATGATACTCAAATCTACCACAAACAATAAAACAAACATTAAAAAAAATTCATGAATATCTTGACCTCCCCTTAATCCAAGTCTCGAGTTAGCCTCTCATTTCCAAGATTATGATATTTCTTTCTAGATAGGGTGAATGAAGATAGAAAGATTGAGAGAGGGAGAGAGAGAGAAAAGAATAAAAGTGGATGGAGAAACACAGATGCATGGATTAATTAAACTAAAATTTAAATTACGAATGAAAATAAAACTAAAATAAAACTAAGAGGAAAATAAAATAAAAAGATGAAATGGGGTGGGAATAGAGGAGAAGTAGTGGCCTGTTCCCCAGTGGGATCCCTCCTTGGCTTTGGGTGTCGAGCTGATGATTTTGGAAGAAGGGGAGGGCCTCCTTTTATAGGTAGCATTCTGTCCTCTGAAATATTTCATGTTGTTGATCCAATAAATGACTGATTCACAAGTGTATCCCTTCTTCAATTTTGTTCAAAAATGTGTTGTCCATTCACGGACACAATTTCAGAGCATTTGGACGTCGGATGAAGGAGTTGTAAATTTTTTAGTGAAGGCTTCTATTTCTGGATGAAGCTTCCAGGAAGGTTCGTCCAAGAGTATGTCATTTAATGGACGCCTTAATGACTTCAAAACTTTCCCAAATTTCATTTAAAGTCGCTCCTATATGTCCTCGTTTTATCCCAGGTAGAAACACATAATTTGGATTTGTGTAGGCCGCGTTTGGGTTCCGTTACATTGGTGGTGTCCATGTTGTCCGCCCTGAATAATGTCCAACTTCAATGAATTTTTAGACCCTACAGATGGCTGAATCAGCTCCTGCTACAGCATAAATAAATTAAGGAAATAAAATAAGGATTCTAAAAAATTTTGAATTAGGAAATTTGGAATTATATTTTTTTAGAAATGACCAAAATACCCTTGACGTAAAAATCTGTCAAAAATCCAGAATTAGTCATTTTTCAAAATTTTTCTCCTTTCCATTCTAAAAATCAAATTACCCATTATTTTTAACAAACAATGAAATACATGGGTTTTATAATCTAAAAACACTAAAAAATACCCATTATTTGATCAAAAATATGCACGTAAAGTTGCTCTGTCAAATACGCCCACACTTAAACCATGCTTGTCCTCAAGCATTAATTCTCAACATGAAAATCAGAGGACACCAATGTTATCAATATTCAAATTTCAATGCAATAAAATCAAAAAAAAATTCAATATAAAATTAAGCTTTTAAAAATATGTATAAAATATCAATTTAAGTTCCCATTTTTCAAAGAAACCAATAAATCACATATTTTACATTTCCCATTTGAAAATTAATGGAACTTATCTTTTCATTAATTCAAGATCCTTGATTAATCATTATTAAACATGTCATGTCATGATTTACCTCACTTTTTTTCTCTCATCACTCATGATACAATTCAATAAGAGTTATTTTCATATCATGAGAACATGCTCCTTATCTCTAGGCTTGTAAATGAACTTCTTTCTCCACTTTGTAAAGGAAAAAGACACATAAAATCATCAGGACTTGAAATAAAGGTTCAAGTGACTTTGAGGCTTAAGGTTAGTATGATTTTATGCTTTAAAAATTAAGGATCAAGGAGGAGGATAATATCTGAAGTACAATGCATGATATTAATAGTAAAATTGTAATGGAATTCACCCCTTAAAAAATAGCAACACCCACTTCCCAAAACTCAAAAAAAGTTATGATCATGTAGGCATAATGAATGATTTGTGCAGCCTATTGATTTTTTTATCTAGTACTTTTTTTCATTTTTCGAAAGTTATGATTAGATAAAACCTCACATCCATCACCTCACCACATACAATCATAAGATCGTCAGTCTTGAAAATGGTGATTTTTGGTTCTCCAAAATCAAAACCCATTTTCCTATTTTGTTTTTCTTTTTGTTGATTTTTTTCATCATTTTTTTTAATTCAAGAGGGGAAAACAATAGAGTATAATGAATGATTTCACAACCTTATATAATTCCCACAATAAAACTCCCAGACTTCTTCCTCACAATGTGTATCATCCCATCCACCATGATTCCCTTTACCCCCCCACACTTTAACATTAAAATATCATGCAAATACCAAGAGTTGGGTAGGAATGGATAAAAATGGATTGAATCATGGCTCATACCTATAAAGTTTATTCTAGGTATCTATGGGCTAAACGAAGGATTGACGTAATGGTGGTATTTTAAGGAAATTTAGCTTTTAAAACGATGCCTCAATCACTTTAAATTTGTATTTGCACAGTCATAGCTTTGACAAGTTTCAATACAAGTTCGGGTCGGTTACATGTCCCAATATCACTCAAGAAATATGCTCAAGAATAACTAAGAAGTACTTAGTCTAGAAATCCTCTCGGGAATGAGAAATATAATATTGTACAATCACTCATGGCATGAATAATAATAATAAATCAATTCACATAAATTTCAGAAATTCAAAGCATGAAAGATGGTTGAGAAATTTAATTTACATGAATTAATTAATTCCTTCAAATCATGAGTCATAATTTAAATATCTATGCTTTATATTTAAAAATTCAATTATGAATTTTAGTCACTTAATCATATAAACATTGAAATCTAAAACTTGGCATCACTAGGTTCCTAAGAAACTCATGTCTCCTAGATAAGTTGAGTAAAAAATTAATTCAAGTCTGGGCATGAAATTTTATCTTTAAATCACAAAACATGTTGTGGACTAAATGTGGAGAGTTTAAAAGATAAAACACTAAAATTGAACTCCATTTTCCCATGAAACATAGTATTATCCTTCCTCTTCACTTTCTAGGGCTTCCTTCTTCCATCGTGATCCTATACAATAAAATAACCCAATTAAGCATAAGGATCATGTCTTTTAAGCTCAAAAATATAAGAGGGAGGGTGCTGCATGCTAGACTACTTCCTAAGAAATGAAATTTAAATCTAATTTCCTAAAAAGAATGTAAAGATAAATCTTGGTACGATCCCCCAAGTGGGCCCTGAATTTTTACTGCCTCTATAGGGCAGTACCAGTTGTTAACCAATGTCCGATTGGGGATGAATCTTCTCTGATTTGAACCACCACATATGGCTTTTCCCAGTTTGTGCTTCATTCTTGTTCTTGAGGAATGATCCATGGATAGAGTACACTATATCCTCCCCCTTCACAGTGAGGTATAGCTTAAATGGTGGGTGTAGGATGAAGTATGAATCATCCTCCATATTGGTTACTACCTGTACAACCTCTTCGTCTATGTCTAGTGGATCCTCATGGTATGCTGCATCAAAAGAGCAGTCAATGGGAAAGTCAAAATTTAATTCTATTTGAATAAAATTAAAACAAGAAGTATTAAGATGAAATTCTTCCTCATAAAATTAATTAGCTTTTATCATGGTATCCTTAGGGAAATATGCTATAATCTCTTCATGAGATTCCTTCATTAAATATTCAACTTATCCAGGGAGCTGCATATTTTCCTAAGCAGGTGCACATATAGCATCATCTTTTTCCTCTAAGGCATATCAGAGATTGTCTGATTCTGTATAATCAAAATCACAAGGAGTGATGTAGAATTCAGATTCAATGAAATTAGAAGAGATATATTCCAATAATGGTTCAACTCCTTGAGTTGGTTCAGCTTCAATCTTTTCCTCAGTGGTAAGTGCCTCTTGGAGTAGACTCTCTCATGATGGAGGCAGGTAGTCGGGCTCCTCTATCTTGACTTCAAATTCCACCACCTGGGTGGTTTATTTCTTTAGTGGTTCTGGATCTTTTTCCATGTATTGTACGGGGATATCAGGCATTTCCTCACATCTAATCAAGAATTCATCCACTCTTTGTGGATCTCCCACTTGTAGCTCAGTAGGCAAGTCTTCCTCATTTTCCACCTCAGGTTCTTGATCCTGCTCAGGGTTTGGTTGCTCCATTAATACACGAACATAGTCAAATGCTCTTTCAGATTTTCTCATCAGTTGTTCAATACATTCTCTAAGTTCTTGAACTGGATAACTTTTAAAATTTTCTTCTTGTTGTTTTTTTGATGCACCTGTGAGTAATTGTTAGTCCATTGTGAATAATAATCATTTGAATTCATCATGGAAAGAATTTTTTTTTTGATTTTTTTTATAAAAAAAATGAAATCTATCTAAGATGTGAAAATAGAAAAAATCAATGAACTAATGTTTGTCTCCCTGGAAACGGTGCCAGTTTTGACGCACGCCTGTCGCGGGGCATGAACAAAAACAATTACATTTTTTCCCTAGTGCAGCATAGTGGCTAACCAGGGTCATCTCTCTTGAGGAGCCTTTCAGTGTGTTCAATTAATTTATTCTATATTACCTAATCTATATCTTTTTGATATTTTGTTATTTAATAAAATCGATTACAATATTTTTGGGTTTTTTATAATTAAAATAATGACATGAAAAATGGTAATTTAAACTATCATGCAAATATAAACAGAATGAGTTAATAAGAAATAACTTGGTTTTGAGGTTTAATATTGGATTAAATCATTATTCTCTTTTATATGTTGATTTTAGTTTGATAATACGAATATGAAATCTCATGTTTGAATCACTACTCTTTTCTAGAATAGGAATAGTTGAGTTTCATGTCCTTGGGGGGCGTCACCCAATCGGGGACATTCTCCTCACCAATGCATGATACTCAAATCTACCACAAAACATAAAACAAACTTTACAGAAAATTCATGAATATCATGACCTCCCCTCAATCCATGTCTCGATTTATCCTCTCATTTACAAGATTATGAGATTACTTTATGAATTGGGTGAAGGAAGATAGAAATATTGAGAGAGGGAGGGAGAGAGAAAAGTAGAAAAGTGGATGGAGAAACACAGATGCATGGATTAATTAAACTAAAATATAAATTACAAATGAAAATGTAACTAAAATAAAACAAATATGAAAATAAAATAAAATAAATGTAATTGGGTTGGAATAGAGGATCATCAGAGGCCCGTGCCCCGGTGGGATCCCTCCTTGACATTGGGTGTCGAGCTGATGATTTTTGTAGGAGGGGAGGGCCTCCTTTTTTAGGCAGCATTCTGTCCTCTGAAAGATTGTGCATTTTTGATCCAATAAATGGAAGATTCACACATGGACCCTTATTCAATGTTGTTCAAAAATGTGTTGTCCGTTCACCCCCAACAATTCAGAGCATTTGGACACCGGATGAAGGTGTTATGAATTTTTTAATGAAGGCTTCTTTTTCTGGATGAAGCTTCCAGGAAGGTTCCTCCAAAAGTATGTCATTTAATGGATGCCTTAATGACTTTAAAACTTTCCCAAATTTCTTGTAGAATCGTTCCTATATGTCATCGTTCTATCCCATGTAGAAACACCTCCTTCGGATGTGTTTATGCCACATTTGAGTTCCGTTACATTTTTGGTGTCCATGTTGTCCACCCGATAAAATTTCCAACTTCAATGAATTTTTACGCCCTCTAGATGGCCGAATAAGCTTCTGGTTCAGAAGAAAAAAATTAAGGATATAAAATAAGGATTCTAAAAAATATTGAATCAGAAAATTGGAAATTATATTTTTCAGGAAATGAAAAAAATACCCCTCATGTAAAAATCTGTCAAAATTCCAGAATTAGTCATTTTTTCACAATTTTGCTCCTTTTCATTCTAAAACTCAAATTAACTTTTATTTTTATAAAACAATGAAATAAATGGGTTTTATAATCTAAAAACACTAAAAAATGATCATTATTTTATCAAAAATATGCACGTAAATTTGCTCCGTGACATACATAATAGGTTAATCAATAGCGACATATAATTTTCTTAGAGATATATTATATTTAATCATCAGAATATTTATTACATAACATTATTACCCAAAACAAAACTATAATGTTATTAAGTCTTTGTAAATGTTTTTATATAATAATATTTGTTCCTAAAATTTCTACATCATCTCCCACATAGTTCCTTACAATTATCATCCATCATAGAAACATTAATCTTAAAACATTCCATTATATATTGGGTAAAATAAATCTAGATAGTGGGAGATCTTAAAATCATATTAAGGGTAATCAAGGGAGATATAAATGATTATTTAAGAATAATATGTGTATAAGTTGAATAAGAACATGAGTTTAACCTTTGAAAATCATACCTAGATATTTTTAGATCATAAAAATGAGTTATTTCATAAGTATTGGAAATTTTTAAGACATGAATCATAAATGGATCGTAGAAAATGATACATGAGAACATAACAATAGAATAACAACATATCATCAAATAGTTTAATAAGTTATGGAATAATCCTAATAAAATAAATATTATTTCAAGGCTACCTAATAAAAAATTCATAGAATGTAGTCATTGGATAACCACCGATGTACCTTATTAGAGGTTGGAATAATCTATCATGTTACCTCTTTAGAGTATGGTAATACCTCCCATTTACCTTCTTTTAAGTTCATGATAACCAAATGTGTACCCTTTATGCTTATAAAACATTAGTCGTTTCATAATTAATTGGTGAGATTTATAATTACATGTCTATCCATTATATAATCATAAATCTATTCACATATGTGCTAGGAGAATATAAAAACACTCATCACAACAAAACCCATGGAAAAGAAAATAGATTTCATATATATTTCATCATTAGAACCATAAACCAACTATATAAATAATAAATATTTTTTAATTGTATCATATCCTCGAATAAAACCTATTTGGTATAAAATGATGTTATCATATATAAACAACTCCTTTAGAAGATCACTAGAATGTTTCCTGAGGAAAACACCCTTTTCATTTTTAAATCAGATATTAAAATCTAAAAATTTTCCAAATATTAAATAGAAAATTTTATTCAAAAATATCCTTGGAAAATTTTAAAATAATATTCAATGAATTGATAATTATTGATGGTGTTAAATTCCAAACATTTCATGCATGATCAAACAAATATTTCTTTCACATTATCTGCAAAAAAATAAAAGATACCTCATACCAAAAACAAAAAAGAGATTCCTCTTTAATTTTTTTTAAAAAACTAAATCATCTATAAAACTGAAATTAATCCATCATAAAATAACATAAAAAATTGAAATATCATTATAAAACATGGATACTAAAGGAAAAGTAATCTTGACTGTAGAGAGAAATAATATCATTTTTTCATATGAACTTTATTCCTATATCTTGAATTATTATAGTGTAGAAAATGAAAGGAAAAATTTTATTCTCAAGAAATAACAAGATTATAAAAAATTAAAATGGATATATTATTAAAGTATCATATAATGTTTTTTAATGTAAATTTATGTATACGAAATCCTGATTAAGGAGAGATTCAAACATAAAACACATACCGTGAGTTTGACTTGTTTCAACTTCACTTTACGCTCTTTTATTATAAATTTAAATTTATGATAATACTCAACCAGGGTCATTTAAAAAATATTTTTACCATTTATCGTCAACATCTAACATTTTAACACCTATTTATTAATAACTCTTAATTAAATTCATCATATAAGTGTGTCAACCGTTTTATTTTTTCATTAGTATTTTAGTTCCGTAGTTATGGACATTGTACATTTATCATAATTACATCATATATAAACTGTTAATTATGATACAAATTTCTTATATATTCATTATAGACATATCTATATTAATAGAAAAAATTTCATAGACAGAAAAATGAATTACAACCACTATGCAGACGGTATGTCATACGTATGATTGAACGTTGTTTTCACTTTTCAATATATGGAAATAAATAAAGATAAATAATAATTAAACTTTATATAATCATAATTATATCATTTATATCATATATTTTCCTTAAATCTATAATCCTTACCATATATTTAAATTTGAAATGAAAAACGAAACACATCACTCAGTAGATGTGGTAGTCCACACATCAGCAAGTGTGGGGTTATCGATTTCTAACTGATTAGATGGTAAAATAGGTAGATATGATATTATAATAATTTATTAAAAATTATATCATAACTATTATTTATAAATATTAAACCCATCATAATACCAATCTATGAAATATGGTGATGGAAAATGAATTGAATATCTATGTACAGATGGTATTCCACACATATAAACAAGTTATAATTTCACTTCACATTTGATGGAAAAAATGGAGAATAATGGGGGTTACATAAAATATATATTTAGTATACTGATGTATTATTTTATAATTAATTCCATTTATTTAGAGGATTTATATAAATAAATGAATTGAATGTTGTTTTGTAAGATGATTACCTCTTCATTGGTAGGACACCTTTATATCTCTTCATAAGGACCCTTGTAATGGTATTTAATGAATTAAATAACCTATAAATATTTTAATGTAATTTTTATAAGATAATTTGGTATGTTTTTGTTTATCTATATGGTTGAAAAGGTTTTAGCATGATAGAAGAATATGATCCCTTTTATAATAGAGCGGATTGATGGGTAAGAATTATTTGAAGTATTAAATAAATAGAAATTAATTTTCATATAAAAGTGGATATAAATTGATATATTTTATATAAATTATGAAAACGATTCAGAAAAGTTTCATAAAATAAAATTTAAAAAATTTTAGGTGATGTTTTAATCCTTATCTCTTAGTTTTAACTCACATGTTAATCCTTTTTCTGATTTCCATTGTATTAAAATTTTATATTATTTTTAGGGTCAATAAAGTTACAATAAAATGATAGATGAAGAATAAATGTAAAACTATTTATATTTTAAACCATAAAAAATTCATCTGGCCAAATATAGTATTTTTATGAATTTTATTTCACTTAATAAAATATTGTATGTTCTAAAATATCATTAATTTCATTTTTAGAAATACAAAAAATATTATAATATAATATGTGTCTAACTCATGTAAAATAATTCCAAAAAGATATTTATTCAAATATAAGGATTATATGGTCTTAATATATTTACCCAATAATATTTATAAAGATAGAGATATCATTTTAAATCCTATCTTTTGGTTTAACCCCTTGAATTGTCAATTTTAACATTAACCATTGAAATTAAAAAATTTCAATATTAAAGTGTTATAATATTACCTATATAGTGAAAATAGGATCCAAAATTGAATATAAAAGAAATTCAAGGCGATTTTTTATTCTAATTATCCACTTTAAATATTTTAATATTTTTTTAATAAATTAATAATATACTTTTTAAGATAACATAATATTAATTCCATTTTAATAACTATTTTCAAAATTTGACTTTGAAAGAAACATGAACCAAATAAATTTAGAATATAATTCTTTAACACATCACCAGTCTCTTATATTTACCTTAAATATTCCTTGTAATCATTAAATCACACAAAACAATATTACGTTTAGTGTTTTTAATATCAATTACATTATTAATCTACTACGTGCACAAGAATTTTGTTAGCATTACCTAACAATTTAAGGTAATTATTTGGTCACTAAAAATTAATAATTAATTGACACTATAAAAAGTTATTTTATATTTAAAATAAACATTTATAATTGTATATAACTTTCTATCATTCCTATCGAAAAAAATTATAGATAAGAAATTCAAGAAAGTTCCATTGTTTACTTTATCTTTTACTTAAATATTTGGAATGTCAAACTCAAATTGAAATGATAAAAATGAAGTTTCTATGAATTTGTTATTATAATTAATGATATATACTCATACAACAAAATAAATTTATATTTTTTAATGAAGTTTAATCCTTTTCATATTTTTTTAACTATAATTTACCTAATTTACCTTTATCATGGGGGAAACATTATTTTAGACACTATTCATATGGACCAAAAATTATGTTGAATTTGTTACCTAATAATTATAACTATAATTAGAAACTTGTTATAAATTTTATCAAATTCGATTCGCAAAATTAGCAAAATTAAATTTAAAATTAAATCTAAAAAATGCAACGAAAAATAGGTTTTCATAGAAATGCATTTTTTAGTATAAAAATCATTAAATACCAAATTAAAACAATAAATTGATTCTAAAAAAATTAAATGGATTATTAATAATATAATTAATGTTTCATTGAAAAAATGAAATAAAACAATTCTTTATAAATTCGTTATACAAAAAGACAGTTCCAAAAAAATATTTTATTTACTATTTAAAAAAAATAAATAAATATTAGAAAATTATCAAAAATAGATATAAGGTAATTTAGAAATGATGATTTAAAAATGATATTATTTTTATAAAAGATAATTTCTTAAATTTATGTAGATTAATTATAATATTCTCTCATAAAAATGAATAAGACCCATTTTTCAAGAAAATTTATTTATAGAATAAAATGACTACGAAAAATTGAGTGCTTGTTTCATAAGAATGTATCAATAAATTTTTATTTATTAGGACTATTATATATATTTCAGAATATTCATACTTATATTAATTCCTTCCATTTCAATAGCTACGTTATCATGGTTGAAGAATATTAATATTTTTCTCTTTATTTAATCTCGGTGGTGCATGTTGTATATGTAATCGAATATAATGTTATTTTAAAATATATCGATGTTAAAAAGTATTTGATATGTGAATGTGATATGATAGAATAAATAAAGAATTATTAGATTAGTAATGATAAAATTATTATCCCTAGGGTTAAATTGTGGCACCTAAGGCTAGTTATACATACTTCAACCAGTGCTGGATGTCTCTTAGAACATCACATAATTTTGAAAATAATAGTAACACTAATGAATCCATGATTATGAAAAAAATACCACCATATATCCTTGAGTCAATATCTATAATCAAATATACCTACTTCATCCAATGTTTAATGACTCTAATCCTGTCATGCTAATTATGCCAACTAGCATAATGGCTTAGTGTTTTTCCACCCCTGTATACAGTGATTGTAACTTAGGTCCTGATCTAACAATTATAAAATAGATAAAGATATAAAAAAAGGGTGTATTCATGTATCAGTACCTCATTACCTAGAAATAGATATCACCTTGGCACCTGACCTTATATCATATCAAAACAACTTACTAGGGAGTATTCTAGCGTCTTTCCCTCTTACCCATACAAATATATATATATATATATATATATATATATATATCACCTTGGTTTCTGCACCTATATAGTATCTCAAATACCTAATTGATTAATGTTGTTTACAGGTCCTCATTACATATATATATATATATATATATATGGATTTCCTTGGTGTCTAACCCTATATCGCATTGCAACATTTTATTATGGAACTTGAATGTATCAAGCCCTCATTACCCAGAGAAATATAACACCCTAGAGTCTTGCCATATATCATATCATAACAACCTAAATGGGTTTATTCTAACTCTTTATCACAGTAATAATCAATGAAAAAAATAAAAACACTATTTGGTTCAACCCCTATTACTCAAAGGGAATGCATTCCCCAACATCATTAAATTAATTGAGGCCTCACTAGAATCCTTGGAAAGTGTCACATGGGTATTGTACTCAACCCCATAACCTTCCCAAAAAAACTAGTTTTCCACAAACATCAAATTTATACATATATCTAGTGATTTTCTACCCACCCTAGTCACCATATCTTAGTACAGAAGGAACAACCCATTGTTTTCTCACTTTCTCAAAGGGTTAAGGGCATCATTGTGATCTCACTTCACCAAACCCTAGTCCATTTATCTAATATCATCGCTAACCGTTAACTAGTGTTTTCTAAGGGGTCATATTACTAGGAAAAATGCATAAATATTATTCAAATACCTATTTTGTATGTCTTTAAGGGTCTTTAAAAAAATAATAAATATCATAATAATCAAATATTCAACCATTCAAAGCTGAATAAAACAAGAAAATTCCCAATTTCTATTTGGGTCTTGGCGCTTGGTGAATTATATTTAATGAATTTTAGTTAAAGTAGGCAATTAATTTTAGATTTAACTTCTTAATTTCAATTAAACTATTCAATCATCACATCTATAAAGGTCACTATTTTAGTGGCCCTACCACATGTCAATGAATCAAAAAAAATAATACATAATACCATAGTTTGAGTACCAAGCACCACCTTACTTTTTCACATGTTTTCCCACTTAGATCTCATGTCCAAAAACTTTTCCAATGCTTTAGAAATCTCAAACATTCCCTCTGGGTTTTCTCTGGTACTTATCTCAGGTCAAGCATCCATAATTATTTAATTAGAACCAAAAAAATTATTTAATAATTAATTATTAAATTCTCATTTTTTACAGTTTGAATTTTTTTTAATAACACCTACAAAGTTTCCATGTCACACCTAAACCACAATTAACACATATGTGTGGTCCAGGACATACTTTGGGAACCATCCCAATAGAATAAAATATCTACTAGAATCATTTCATTCAATGGTTAAATTTAAAACCTAGGAAAACATAACAAAAACACAACACAACATGCCTTCTATAAATCCATTTTGAATGTTATGCAGATGGATTAATTAGATTATCTCATCATAAAAATAATTATGTCGCTGTGATGATCTGATAATTCCAATAAGATCTGATTAAATCAGCATCAAATCTTTAGCTGGGAAGGAAAGAAAAAAAAATTAAGGAAAGGGTGTTAAAAGGAAAATGGAGGAAGAATCATACATTAAATAAAAAAAATCCATCAATAAAAAACATTGATCAATAGAAAAGTTGAAGATGGAGGGTTTTTTACATCTAGTATAAATGAACAAGTGAGGTGATAAAGGAGGTGTTTCCCTCTATTTATGTTTCATTTTAAAAATTGTATTTATTTGTCTGTTTAAGACCAACGGTTATCCAATATTGGTCCACCGATAAGTCAATGGATCCCTGGTCGCAACAGTGGTGGTTTACTATAGCTCTTGCCACCCCATGTTGCTTCTTCCATTCATGTTAGAATATCTTATCCACAATTATTACATGTTCAATACATAAAAACACCTATTATAGGTGTTCAATGTCTCAAAAATGTTCTCTAAATCCAAATTTAAAATTCAACCTTAGTAGGAAAAAAAAGAAAATTTATTCATAAATTTCTAACCTGTACAGGAAAGGGAATTAAAATGATCACAGGTATATTTTCCTATATTATAAAATTGTAAATCCCTAAATTTTATCATTGATTTTATTATTATTTTGAAACTAGTAAAAATAATATTTATTAAAAACTCCAAATACAATATTAATAAATGGAATCCCAAACATAATATTATAATATCTATAATTCTCACTAAAATATCCTCTCAAATATTATCATTTAATTCTCCTCAAATATTGTCTATAAATCTAAAATTAATTCTTCTTAAAAATCTCCACAAAAGCCACAACATCTTTTATCCATGTATACATGATCACATAAAAAAATTATATTATATACCTTTACCTCACTTTACAATATTCTTCATAAAATCTTATTATCAATTTCAACATGAATAATGGGTTAACCCAAAACATATTTATATTAAAATATGAAAAAACATTAAATAATAAACTTGTTTAGGTATTATAATTCACTGAGAAACATATTATACTATTACATGACACTCAAAAGTATCTTACATACCTTTAGAAAACATTGGATACTTATACACATCATAATATTTATTATTACTTGAGCACATTTTACCCTAGAATAAGCAATAGAAAATCATATTTTTCTGATATAGGTTTGGTTACTCTTATGTAACACCCATTTATTCTCTTAGAACATTGTTCAGACTTGATTTATTCTTAAATAGCTTTATGTTACTCTTACATAGTTGTGAAATTATTCTATTAAAACTCATGAATCATCGATTTAATCCACTTTAAGATCATTTAAACATACATGCGTTTTGAAATATATGAGTTATGCATACATATATTCATGTTTACTCAAATATATTTTCTTTAAAAAACACTCTACTCATTCAGAATAAAAAATAATATTATCTAAGATTAGGTTAATCTTATTTATTCTTCTAAAATCAAGAGTTATTCTTCCACATCTCAAAGTTATTCCTATGAAACTCTTAGTTCCTCTAACATACAACAATGTTATTCGTACATAACTAATACTTTTCCAAATTATCAAAATCCTACAACTCAATTATTTCAAACTTTTACCTCATCATTCTAAAATCATATCCAAACAATATCAGCCACTTTAATTTAATTAAAAAAATTAGGATAACTTCCAAAAATAATCAAACCCCCACTAAAATTCGTATAAAATTTCCATATCATTTTAATGTTGTATGAACTTTGATGTTTTCAAATTAACTCAAATCTCATTTAAAATAAATTCAACTAATTTAATTTATATTAAATCACATCACTAAATTATTTAATTATCTTAATCTATTATATAATTGTAAAAAAATATTGGAAGCAATGAATGAGTTATTTTTTTATTTAACACAACTAGAAAAAAATTAATTCAAAAAATCATCAATTAGTTGATTTAATTATCTTATTTAAGCTCTAAATATTCTACAATAATCATTCCAATCAATGCATGTTTTCTCACAGATCAGCTATCAATACTCATTATCATCTTAAACATATCCTATATAATGTATTAGTCTATGTACCTGACAATCACACAGATTAATATTCAACAACATAAATACCTATATTTTCTTCTTCCTTAATAAATCATTATGTCATAAACCTATCAAACAACCAATTATTCATTTCTTTATAAATATATAATATTTTTTGGAATCTCTATTCTCTATGTAAATCCTCAACTTTGAATGTCCTATATTATGATCCAAGTGATCCAACTCTTCATACCCTCAACTTCTTCAAACTCCTAAAAATATTTTACACATAAAATATGAGTAAGTATCATCCTCACATACTTTATTCCATGATATCATTATTATTATTAAAAATTAACCTTTATAATATATCAAACATGAATATAATTCAGCTATTATTTGATATAATTAAACGAGTACATATTAACATTCTTTTTTTATTCACAAAAAATACAACACATTATCATCCAAAGGACTAATATATATGACTAAAATGGGTTCATTTTATTATAAAAGGAGATGAAATTTTTATGGTTATCCTGTATTCATTATTCCATAAAATAATTTTATTTTTATTTTTAGTTTCATAAACATTATTATTATTAAATGTTTTCATACTGAAAGAAAAAGTGTCCATAAAATATTTTATTATCTATAATTATTAGCTAAAAATATTTTATGTGTGAGGAAGCATGCATGAGTTCATATGGTAGTCTATCACATAACTAAAGAACTATGTTGAAGCATTACAACATATTTTATAAATATAGAAAATTTAAAAATTTGACACAACATGTTTTTTCCTTCACCAAATCATGGTTCAACCAACTATAGAATACATTTTAGTGTAACATCCTATTATTTTAAGAAGGAAACACCATGTTCAATAGACTACATGATACACCACATCGATCTTAAACGAATAACTAAATAGTTTTATTTAAATGTTACCATTATGACCTAGACGTTAGAATGTAGGGTATGAATAGAATTAACTATGTTTTGAAAAAAAAATTTACACATGTATATATAATGAATTTTTTGGTGACTAAATTATTTATAAATTAAAATGAAACCCTTTTGAAAATAAAAAGGAAATCTTTTTCTAAAGAACAATTTAACTATGAATAAGTATGTTTTTTACCAATAAAAATAAAAAATCACATATTTAGATTATATTAATGAAATATATATAATATTTTTAATAAAATTTTTAACATTCTTACTATTTGTTTTTTAGAGATTATAAATCCAATTTAATACATAAAATTATGTATTTATTTAAAGGCCATTTTCTCAAATTTTACTTGTGCACTTATTTTAAAACAAAATGGAAACTTCTATAAATTTAATTTAACAAAAGAAATATAATTTTTAAAAATAACAAGGTATGAATTATTTTATCATGAAATTTGGATATTTTTTTTTGACAAGTTTGATTTCTCAATGAATAGTGAATAATACCGATTTTTAATAAAACAAATAATTTTCAAGTATTTACAAGTTCAAATTATGTTTAGAGCTTTAATTATTCAAATTTAATTTAATATAAATCAAATATTATTTTTCAAATGAATTTCATAATTTAATATAGTATAAAAAAAATTTATATTTAAAAATGATTTTTTTCTGAAAAACTGTTTATCATTTCTTTTTACTGGTTTCATTTTAAATTAGATTCCTAGAATTATATATTTTTAATGTTGAAAAAAATGATTATATATATTTAATTATCTTTTACATATTGATTTAATATGTCTCTTTTATTTTTTGGTCAATATAAATATTATCTTTGGTAATTTTTATTACCGCGGTTATGGGTAAATTGGGTAATTTAGAAAAAAAATAATTTGATAAGGACAATAAAACTACTATAAAACATTAATAAAATTAATTGGATGATATATATTAGACCCTTAACATTTAAGGTTTTAATTTCAGTTATGTAATGTGAAATTGTCCAGAAAAATGTGTTTAATGTTATTTTAATTAATGAAAATCACAAAATGTCTCCTTTTTTGTCTTAAACATATCTTATGTGTACACATGAGAAAAAAGGTAGGTCATGAATACATCTAAGTGTCCATTTTGAACTTATTAAAATTATTTTTATTATATAAGATTTTTATTATTTTTGGGGACTATTTGGATGATGTTATGATATTTTTAAAATTTTATGTAAAGAAACAACCAAGATATTGCATTCATATTTTCAATCTCTATATTATTTTTAATATGTTTTAATTTAGAAGATATCATCGACTATAGAAATTATTATTGATTATAAAATAGTTTTGTACATCAAGGTATTTTAGTTTTAATTTTTAGGTAAGAAATAATTAACTTAAAATAATTATATAACGATGATGTGGTAATTATTGTATTAGTGAAACAATAAAATAAATGATATTTAAAATATAAAAATAAATATAATTTTATTTTATTAACAAGATACAATAATTCTATGGATTATTATACATGTTAGAGGTTCATTGAATATTTTTTTCAAAGATATATTATTGTCTTGTTTTTTTAAAGTTAAGGTAATGAATAATGTCAAAATTGGCACAAATGTTATTTTTTCAAAATATGATTTTCTTAAATTATTTAAAAACATAAAATAAAAATTATTAAAAATAAAAAGATATGATGATTTGGTATAAAATGTCCAAAATTATTAATTTATAGTCGAATTCACATTTTATAAGTAAACAATACCACCTTTTAATACTAAATAAATTTATACCATCATTAAAATAAAAATAAGTTAACTAAGGTGAATAAAAATGATAAGGTTAAAAACAAATCAAAACATGTAAAAAATTTATTGAATGATGATATAAAAAATTAATATCATCTCATATTCAAATCCATTGAGATTCATTGGTGTTTTATAGAACATTAATTTATTATAATTTAATATTTGTAGGATTTCTGAGGGTTCCCCACACATCAATTTTAATAGGAAACTTATTCTTTCATTTAATTTCACCACCTATAACCCTATAGAGAGACCAAAAACAGTGAATTTATCTTCTGTACATACTTAGTTATTTTATTTTGGTATTTTTCCTTCAAAAATACCAACCATAAACCCCTTAAAAAGATATTAATGGAAGACCATCAAAGAAGAGGTAATCGTCTTTACCGACTCTTTCAAGATTGTTTTTTCATCCACTTCCTCTTCAATGTTGATTATGTTTATAAATTAATAAATCCAATATTATCTATATACTGATATATTATTATGATCATGGTACAACCATTTTTCACCTTTTATGCATCTTATGAAAAACATGCATTGTGTGCGTATGTACGACATAGCTTCTCTACACAGTGGGGTGGTTTGGTTTTCACCACCATTTTTCTTGGATGGTCATAATGATTAAAATAATAGATACATATGATAATTGTGACATTATATAAATTCATTATATTCACCATATAACCAAATTCTTTATCATTACATCCATTAATGGAATGATATCATCGCTCGTGAATATATTCGTCCTATCATCTCCACGATGTAATGTGATTAATTTTCCCTATTAAAAATTCAATAATTGTTATAAAACTATATTAAATTATTTAGAATTATATTTATAACATTAATTTCATTTTATATATGATGAAACTATATAAAATTCACTATAACCAAGAAATACATGAGAAAACATGCGTAAGAAAATAAACCATTTAACACCCAAAACAGGGTAGTAAAAATATATTATTAACAAATGGGTTATAAAATGATATATTAATATTATATATAAAAAATGAATAAAATTTATTTATGGATTAATAAAATTCTTTATAGTATTTTTCAACATGTATTACGGAACTCAAACATGATGTAAGGGACTTTAAAAAAATAACATCATTTTAATTGTTTTAAAGATTTATTCTTCTAAATATTTCTCCTTCATGTCCATAATTTCAAAATATATTTTATGAATGTATTTATAAGAAATTTAATTTTATAAAATGGTAAATTTCAAATATCTCAAAAATTTACAAAAAAGGGAACATTTTCTGTTCTTATATAATGGTCTTTCCTTTAAAAATCCTATTGAATATCTATTTTAAAAAATTTTAAGAGAATATATTTTTAAATTATTCGACACATGTGGATTTTCAGTTGTTTATGACACCTTAATGTTTGGAAGACTCGTTTATAAGATTACATGGTTACATTCAAATGTGGGGGGGGGGGGTTATTGATATCCTTCCAATTTATTGGGTGATGTTGTAATTTGATCACAATGGTTACACAAAGTGTAAATATGATAGTTACATCATAAGGTAGTCGTGATGGTTACATCATTAGGTAGCTGTGAGGGTTACAATCATATGGTAGTTTTGAGGTTTTCATCAAAATTATGTAATACAAGAAAACGATTAATAGGTTACCTATATATTTTATTATACTTTCAATTATTATAGAAATCTAATATTTTTTAGAGGTAAGTTATCAAATTTATATTCAAATGAAAATTATAATAATTATTTATACACTAATTATTTAATTTTTTTATTTCCTTTATTTATCTTTTCTACTCATCCAATGTTTTAAAAAATCACAACGTTTAAGTGACAGTAATAACAAGTATAGTGTCATAAATTTTTTTAAAGATTTAAATGAAATCCTATATTATTTTAAATGAATTTTTATTAGGGGAAAAATGGATATTGTTTTATTAGTATCAATTTTATATGATTGTGGGTTGTTGTGTATGAAATATGAACTAATTATATAAAACTATAAACCTAAATTATCATTGAGAATTAAAATGAATTAAATTATAAGGTCGTTATAATATGTAATGGTTATGGTTGGGCCATTATACATTGTATCAATGCAGTTTTAGATAACATTGGAGATTATAATGTATTATTAAGAGTTATGGATATTATCCTGGGTATATAATTTTAAGGATAATCATCTGTTCAGTGTCATAGGAACCATTTTTTTAAGATTTATGTTAATAAATTGTAAGTTGAACAATGAAAATTTTAAAGAAATTTATTTATTTTAGGTAATTATAGTTTATTATATTTTGGGATGAAAGATGAAAGGTAATATCTAACCTATGAAGTTTAAACATATTAAGGTAATTTTTAAGAAAATTATGGTTAATTATTTTTCTGTATTAAACATTGTAAATTACTGTGGGTTGTCATCATATTATGGTTTATTCTATTGTGTAATAATTTAATATTATACTTTCCATTTTTGTTTTGTTTATTATCTAAAAAAAAGAGGAATAGATTTCTATAATTTTGTGGATTTAGTGATCTGTAGAAGGTGATTCTAAATCTTTAGTTTTAAAAATTCATCATAAATACTATTCATTTGGAGAAAAAGCTGAGTTTATAGTGGAAACTGATTAAAGGATGAAAGTATAGTTTTCAAGTAAGTATAAATATCATTGTGATCAATAAAGGTGGTAAATAAATTTCTCAACTCTATGAAAAACATATTTAACTAGAATTGTTAAATAAAAATGTTATTTTTCTGCTTTTATCAAAATACTTTTAACCCTTCACATTGTTATAGTTTTTTGATAGTTAACGTTGACAACATCATGTTCTCTATCACTCTCAATTATTCCTTGAGATTTATTTTTATCTTTCATTTTCACTTTTTTAGTATATGAAAACTTAGTATGTGTTATCTTAGGTGATCATCATACTTCCATTTCAATTTTTAAGTGAACATTTTACTAATTTTTTCTCTTATATGTGTTTAAAAAAAGTATTTCGATTAGTCCAATCATGGTTACCAATCCTAAGTTATAATTTCAAGGATGAAATTTGTATAAATGGGATATAATGTTACATCCAGATATTTTATGAAAGGAAAACATGTTCTATAGTGTACATGATATGTCACATTGAGCTTAAACAAGAAAATAAATATTATAATTTAGATGTTACCGTTATGACCAATCCATTAATATGGCAGGTACGAATAATATTACCTGAATTATGAAAATATGTTTTATATAGTTATATATATTAAATTATTTGGGGAATAAATTTTTATTTAATTAAATTAAAATCCTTTTTAAAATAAAAAGGAAATTTTTTTCTGAAAAATTGTTTAACTGTACACATGTTTGTTTTATACCAATAAAATAATAAAATTACTCTTTTTGGATTATATTAATTAAATATATATATTTATATATAACATTTTCAATCCAATATTAAATATTCATCATATGTGTTTCCTAAACACGATAAATAAAATTTCAAGCATATCATTTAGTATATTTCTAAAAGCAGTTTTCACACTTTTAATTGTTGTACTTATTTTAAAACTAAAATTTTAAAATTTTATAAAATTAAATTGAAAAGATAAAAATCATTTTTAAAATAATAATTTATGAAATATTTTTGGGCGATCTTGTGAGATTTATTAAAATTGTTTTTTCAATGAATAGTGGAAAACATTGCTTTTTATTAAAAATTATATTTTTAAAGTATTTAAATGTTACAATTATCTCTAAAATTTTATTTATTACAAAATTATTTAAAATTAACCAATTATAGTTTTTGAAATTTTTTTTTACTTGAATTTAGTATTAAAAAAAATTATATTTTAAATGTGTATATTTCTGAGATTCTGTTTACCGTTGCATTTCTCTGGTTAAATTTTATTTTAAATTATTCAACTTATTTATTATAAATTTTCAAAAATGTATTCAATATTGGGAATCATAGGTTTCAAACATAGTAAATACTCCCCTTTCATTTTTTTGTCAACATGAATAGTAACTTTGAAAATTTTTATTAACACTGTTAAGGGTAAATCCAGTAATTTAGAGTAAAAATAATATTATATGGCTTATAAAATTACCGTAGAAAATTACCAAATATTATTGGTTGAATTATATTCAACCGTTAATACCTAAGATTTTAATTTGGGTTATTTAATGAACATATTGTCATGTAAATGACTTTGATATTATTTAAATAAAAGAAAATCATAAAATGTCACTTTCATTGTTTTAAACATCTTTTATGTGTTGACATGGGGAAAAGGAATGTTATGAATGAATATAAGTTTTTATTTTTAACTTGATTAAAATATTTTAATGATAAAAAATTATTTATAATTTTTAGTGGCTATTTGGGTGGGGTTATGATATTTATAATATTTTATTTAAAGAATAAATAAAGAAGTCACATTCAAGCTTTTAGTGTAACATCCCAGATAAATAAAGAATAATACATTTTTATATTTATTAATATTTGATAATTTAATATTAATTTTACTTTAAAGGGGTTGCTATGTTTGATAGCGTACCCGATACGCAACAAATAGTTTCTTTGAAATCTTACGTTGCACACTAGTAATAAAATAATATTATTTTAAATGGTAGTTAACATGTAGCCGTTGTATTGGCAGGAATGAATATAAATAACTAAAATATTATTATATATGTTTTTAAATTGTTTTTACATTTATCCAATAAAAGATAAAGGCTTAAAATAAGAAAAGAATTCAATTTTAGGCATAGATACTCTAATATTCACTAAAGGTCCACTTATCGCCTTTTCATGGCGAAACATCTTTAAATATAGTTTTTTTCACTCTTATAATTTATATTGGACCAAATAAAATTCTCCTGTAGAATCGGGACATCAAAATTTACTTTGTGTAATTTTTTGGTATTTTTCCGATAAAGTTCATTTTTTTAATGAATAGTGAAAAATGTTGTATTTGAATTCAAAACCTCTTTTTAATATAATTTATTTATATGATTAGATTATCTTTTGAATTGGTTTAAAAGTGAAATTAGAATATATTTTTACCATTAAATCCAATAGTGATCGTTGGAATTAATTTCACTTTGAAATTGGACTTAATCTAGTGTCAATATTTTGATACTTATTGTTTCATAAAAACACGCTATTTGCACTGATAGCGGGAATTAATTATTTAATTAATTAATTCAACTTATGTGTTTTTAATTTTGTAAAACGGACTTCATTTTTGAATTCGTAATATCAAATATAGCTTAGGGTGATGTTTTGGTATTTTTCTGAAAAACATCAATTTTTGATGAATTGTGAAACCACTAAGTGGTACTTAAAAAACTGATTTTTCGTTTAAATGAAATTTTATCACCTCTGTGTTTTAAATTTCATAAATACGACATACATGGTTGTCATTAAGAAGTAAAATTTGGTTCAATGGGATTAAAATAATTTTTTTGTGAATAGTAACTTTTAAGTTTATTAATCGTGATTAGAGGTAATTAGTGTAGTTTAAGGTAAAAATAATGTTTTAATAATATGAAATAAACTTGACACATGTCCTACCATTATTGGATGTGTCATGGCCGACCAAGAAAATCCATGGGTCAACTTGGGGACCCCATGGAGCCACATTGGTAGGAAAATGACATTAAAAACTATTTATTTAAAGTTAAAATAAAAATGTCACAAACATGAGTTGTTTTACTAAAACAATTTTCAAATGGGGTTATACAAGTCATATTTTTTACTATAAATATTAATTAAAAAGATAAAAAGATTTCCGACATCATGATATCTTATTTATAATTTTTATACATTAAATATATTAAATTATTTATGACACCATGATGATGCATCGATTACCTCATTATTTAACGATTTAAATAAAATGAAAAGATAATGTAAAATCATAGACCTACACATGTCAAAAACCTATTCGATGGGTGGATTTTGAACTCTTATCACCTAATCATATAAATATATAATTATGGGACCCCTTTTCTCTGAAAATAATTTTATAATAAAGTATCTTTTCTTATCTTTCCAAAAGTGCCCCTCCAATGCTCTTATAAAAGGCCCACACCTCTACCACCTTATCTACACCTCTCAAACCTTTGGATCAGCCATTATCTGACCATTTTGTCTCTCCACACCCCTATATTACTCTTATAAGGATCACTTTGGGCAGAAGTCTTCCCAAGGAAGCCTTTGAGCTCAAATCAAAAAGAGTTACGCATTTTAAAGGTAGTGTTTTCTCTTGTGTTATTTGGTTTTATTTTGCTTCTCCAACCCTCTAAACTCTTTTTATTCATTTATTTTGTAAAAAATACAGTATCTTCAATATACTAGGATTTTTTTATAAGAATAATTCGATCTACACTTACACAAACCTTCATCTAATGGTTAAAGAGCATATTGTTTCCATGGATGACGAATTTCTGCCTCACAAAATGATGATTGTTCAATATTCCTCTAACACCTTCAAAGGTGGCCATTAAGATGTCACTATATTTATATATGATATATAATATGTTTATTTTTTTCCTTAAGCATATTTATTTTTAATTTACGGCACACCTTTATGGTTTCCGTTGTGGGTAAACACGATAATTTCATTTTAGGAAGTGCGGACTACCGCCCCCTCAAAGTGATTTGATTCGTTAATGCCATACGTGGGATGTATAAAGGATGGATTTAATAATATTATATATGATATTATACTGTAATTATAATATACCTTTTTATCATTATGAATTCACTCCACTAAAGTATGAGATAGAAATGAAAGTAGCGTTCATGCGTACGTACCACTTACCGTCTCCATGAATGGTGCATTTCATTTCTTATCCCCAAATGTAATGTACTATTATAAGTACATATATATAGTGGATATATATCATGTATGTTACATATAAGTGGTTAATATAATTCTGGAATTAAAATATACATACCTATCATTTAGTTTTAATTCCATTAATATGACATATAAATGAAAGTAGCGTTCATGCGTACGTACGGCTTACTGTCTCCATGAACGGTGCATTTAATTTCTTACCTCTAAATGATTATGTAATATTATAAATGAATGTATATACTGGATATATAAGATATATATATCTAAATCATGAATATAATTCTTAATATAATGGATATTTTACCACATGAACAACATGTAATTATAAAGAGTTTATTTTTGACTCAAGTACCAATGATCGTTAAAACGACCGTTATTATCTTAAATAATTACATAGTGTTCATGACATGGTAATAAGTGATATAAAAGGAATAATTAACTTGCAAAAGGTTCATAAGAAAGTATAAATTAACTCAAGTTTATTATTCAGGACGTTAAAGAATGATCGAGTCAAGTCGGACTTGAGGTAAAGGACATCGTCTCAATCTCCTTTCATTGAGGCCTATTTCGTTTTATACACAAATTTCTTTTAAATGGTGTATAAACCCCTTTGACTTTTAATTTTATACAAAAGGAACCTTTTTCTACAAAGTATTTTACAAAATGACAAAAAGGAGTGTTTCTTTTAACGTATGCGGTGACAACGACCTTTTCCGCCGCCACGAGTATTATTTGGTCTTTGGCTTCCTCAACAAGCCGTAATGTTTTTAAAATGAAATAAATATCATATACACTTTTATGTATTTTGGTATTGAAAATGGTTTTTATAATGGATTTGTTTTTTCAATATATTTATGTGATATATTTTGATCAAAGTGTGGAAATGTTATCTTTCCATTATATATGTTTTATGTCTTATGATTTTATAATGGTACTTGGAAATTTGACGGGTGGTTACATGATAAACCATATGACGGGTGGTTCCTTGAATACCAGGACGGGAGGTTACATTATAACCTCCAATGCATTGGGTATGGAAGTCGGCTGTATGACTATTCCATTAAGTTATATATGTGGAAGTCGACCGTATGGTTATTCCATTGAGGTATGTTTATGTCCCAAGTTACATTTATATGTTATGTGATCTTTATATGGGTTTTATGGTAATCTTTTGGTTACAAAAGGGTAAGTAATGATCTTTTATTAATTGAAGAGTTTTTACTACTTCATAAAGGTGAAAAGTATAACTTTGATAAAGTATACATGGTTTACTTGTTGTTTTGAAAAACTAACAGTTTTCATTCATTGTGTATCCCTTACTGAGCTTTTTATGCTCACCCCAACTTTTTTTGAAATGTTTTTCACAGGACTTAATGTTGAATAGGTTCAAGGATAGGATCAAGGGAAATTCATGCTATCTAAAACATGGAACTAGACATGCTTCTTTTTTAAGAGTTTTTTATTTTATGGAAACTTAGTAGAAGTTTCTACATTGTAATATTTTGAGATGTAATAGTTATGTCCTAATTTACTAAAATTCTAAACAAGAAATGATCCTCAATGTGAATTATTCATTTAATTCAATATTAAGTATGGTTTAAGGTCGGGGCCTTATAGTTCATATAAGAGGTCGGTTTAGACAACTTTAGGAGTTAGAAAAGTGTAAAATTATAAATTAATTTATGGTATGAATGAAATGATATAGCAGTTAAAGATTACCATGTTTCTTCACCTAAGATATTTCTGTGTTCATAATGGTTTTCCATAGAGGAAACAAAGAAGCTATCTTTGGACGATATCAAGAGGAATACAACCTTTCAAATCAGCAACCTAAGATCGTCGGAATTGGAACTGAACATTTTGTTGCAGTGATGGCACAATTGACTCAGACTATACATGGTAGTGGTATCCAAGCATGAGATCAGCCAGATCAATCACAGAGGAACATGTCAGTGGTGGAACATTTCATGAGGAAAAATACCCCATCATTCAGAGGATCATCAGACCCTGTGCTAGATAAAGGGTAGATTAAAGCACTGGAGAAGATTTTTGATGTTATGGGGTGTTCAGAACAAAAAAATGTTAGTCTTGCTGTTTACCGTTTTGAAGGAGAAGCTGATCAATGGTGATCGATGGTGAAAAATATCAGGGATAGTGATGAGATTGATGATCTTCACTTGGACGAATTCAAAGGTATGTTTCATGAGAAATATTTTCCTAAGGTGGTTCGTCTTAGGATAGAAAAACATTTCCTAGAATTGAGGTAGGAGGATGACTCAGTGGCTGCTTATGAAGCAAAGTTCACTCGACTGGCAATGTATGCTCCAAACTTCATACGAGATCTTGATAGTAAAATCAACCATTTTTACTTAGGGTTAAATCCAAAGTATTGAAAGTCTTTAGCTTCTCATGAGTTCAAAAGTTATGAAAAACATGTTCGATGTGCGGAGAAGGTAGAAATGGAGTTTGTCGATGATCATGTGTTCTTTGAAAAACAACAGAATAAGAGCTCTAGTTGGCAGGAAAAGGGGAAGAATTCATCAAAGAAGCAAGGAGGTAAGAAATCCAAATATCCATACTGTGAGAAGTGTAGTAAACTACATCCTGGAGAATGTTTATCCAAGTCTGGAAAGTGCTTTCGGTGTGGTAAGTCAGGTCATATTGCTCGTAACTGTAAGGAAGATGATCAAGCAGGAAATGAAAAGCCAGCAGTAAGATGTTTTAACTGTAATGAAATGAGTCATTATGAAAATGAGTGTCTAACAAGGAACTCAACTGGGGGAAAGCAGCCAGACTACAAGCAGAAAGCAGTGGTGAAATCCTTTGCAACTACTTCAGTAGATGTTGGACCGTCGAATGAAGTAGTATCAGGTACACTGTTTGTTTGTTCGGATTATGCCAATGTGTTGTTTGATTCAAGGTCTACACATTATTTCATTTCTGAGAAATTTCTAGTAAATTGGAAATTCCAACTCAAGATATGAATCCTGAACATATGGTAAAAAAACCTGGAGGGAACGTTGAGACAAAAAGAAATTATAAGAACCTTCCTATCCTTGTGTGCGGAAAGAATCTACCAGCAATCCTTATTGTTTTTCCTCTAGTAGAGTTTGATGTTGTTTTGGGCATGGATTGGATTTCTATTTACCATACTAAGATTGACTGCAGAGATAAAATGGTTTCTTTTCAGAATGATTTTCAGTTTGTGTACAAGAATGAACCCGTGATTTTGATAACATATCAGGAAGTTGAGAAACTAGTAAAAGATGGAAGTAAATGCTACCTTGCACATATTGTTGAAATTATAGGAACTGTTTAGATTAATGATGTGCTAGTGGTAAATGAGTATCTTGATGTTTTTACTGATGAGTTTCCTGGTATTATTCATGATCGGGAAGTTGAATTTACTGTTGAATTAGTTCCTGATTCTAAACCAATTTCAAAACCTCCTTATCGAATAGCTCCAGTTGAACTTTTAGAGTTAAAGAAGCAATTGCAGGAGTTATTAGATAAAGGTTTCATTTGACCTAGCACATCACCATGGGGTGCTCCTGTCTTGTTTGTTAAAAAGAAAGATGGGTTAATGAGACTTTGCACAGATTATAGAGCCTTGAATAATATCATTGTTAAGAACAAGTATGCTTTGCCTCATATCGATGATTTGTTTGATCAGCTCCAGGGAGCTCAGTATTTTTCGAAGATTGACATGAGGTCGGGGTACCATCAGTTGAATGTAAAAGAAGAAGATGTTTCTAAGACTGCGTTCCGTACTAGATATGGCCATTATGAAATTGTGGTTATGCCTTTTGGGTTAACCAATTCACCTGATGTATTCATGGACCTTATTAATAGAATTTTCCATTATTTCTTTGATAAGTTTCTGGTTGTTTTCATTGATGATATTTTGGTGTTTTCTAAAAGTAAAGAGGAGCATGAACGTCATTTAAGGGTTATCTTTCAAACCTTAAAAGAAAATAAACTATATGGAAAATTCAGTAAGTGTGAGTTTTTGTTACAAAAAATTTCTTTCCTTGGTCACATTGTTTCAAAAAATGGAATAACTGTTGATCCTGATAAAACAAAAGTTGTTGAAGAATGGCCAAGACCCACAAATGTAACCGAGATCCATAGTTTTCTTGGATTGGTAGGTTACTACTGAAGTTTTGTTGAAACTTTTTCACAATTATCTAGTCCAATGACTAAGCTAACTCGGAAGGGTGTTAAGTTTCTCTGGAAAAAAGAATGTGATGATTGTTTTCAAGAGTTGAAAAGAAGATTGGTAAATGCTCCAGTTTTGGCACTTCCTTCTAGGAATGGTGATTTTGTTATCTACAATGATGCTTCACTGAAAGGACTTGGTTGTGTCCTTATGTACAATGATCAGGTAATTGCATATGATTCACGTCAGTTGAAAACTCATGAGGTAAATTACCCTACACATGACTTGGTATTAGCTGCTGTTGTTCTTGCTTTAAAAATTTGGAGGCATCATTTGTAAGGAGTAAAGTGTGAAATATATACCGATCACAAAATTTAAAGAATATATTAACTCATAAAGAGTTGAACATGAGACAGAGGAGATGGATGGAATTAATCACGGATTATTGTTGTACAATTCATTACCATCCGGGAAAAGCAAATAAAGTGGCTGATGCTTTGAGTCGAAAAAGTAATGCCTCATTAACCATGATACATTTGGAACGAGATCCTTTGGTTTTTGATTTGATGAACTTTGGCATAGAAGTTGTTGGTGCAGGAAGTACTTCTGTTTTGTTTCAGGTATCAGTGAGATCAACCTTATCAGACAGAATTAAGCAAGCGCAGAAGAAAGACAGTGGGTTCTAGAAAAAGGTAGAGCTGGTTCAGATGGGTATGTTGCCTGAATTTAACGTTGATAATGATTGTGTTTTGAGGTTTGGTAAGAGATTATGTGTGCCTAGTGATTCACAGTTGAAGAATGAGTTGTTATATGAGGATCATAGTTCCCTGTTTTCAGTTCATCCTGGCAGTACTAAGATGTACAAAGATCTGTGGGAGTATTACTGTTGGGATGAAATTAAAAGAGATATTTCTGATTTTACTATGAAGTGTTTGACTTGTAAGCAGGTTAAAGTAGAGTGGAAGTTACCAAAAGGGATTCTTCAGCCTTTACCAGTACCAGATTGGAAATGGGAAAATATATCCATGGACTTTGTTGTGGGATTACCAAGGACATCTCGAGGTAATAATGCAATCTGGGTTATTATTGATCGATTGAATGAATCTGCTCATTTCCTTCCTATTCGAGATAAATTCTCTCTAGATCATATTTCTCGATTGTATCTTAAAGAGATAGTCAGGTTTCATGGAGTTCCCCTCTCCATTGTATCTGATCGTGATCCCAGGTTTACTTATAACTTTTGGAAAGGCCTTCAGAATTCATTGGGTACTGAATTAAATTTTAGTACATCTTTTCATCCGCAATCAGATGGGCAGTCTGAACAAACAATTCAGACCTTGGAGGATATTCTACGAGCTTGCTCTATGGATTATCAGGGAAGTTGGGACCAAAATATTTCTCTGGTTGAGTTTTCTTATAATAATAGTTTTCATTCCAGTATACAGATGGCACCATTTGAGGCATTATATGGGAAGCGGTGTCGAATTCCAGCTTTTTTGGATGAAGTGGGTGAAAGGAAGCTGATGGGACCTGAATTGGTAGAAGAGATGGCAGAAAAAGTTCAGTTGATTTAGAAACACATGAGAATATCTCAGAGCAGACAGAAAAGTTATGCAGATAACCGGAGGAAGGATCTATCTTTTGAGGTAGGTGATCATGTTTTTTTCAAGGTTTCTCCATGGAAATGTGTGATGCGATTTGGTACGAAAGGAAAGCTGAGTCCAAGGTTCATTGGACCATATAAAATTCTGGAGAATGTTGGATCATTTTCTTACCGAGTGGCTTTACCTCCAAGTTTATATCAGGTACACAATGTTTTTCATGTTTCAATTTTGAGAAAGTATATGCCAGATTCATCTTAGGGTTTGAGCCTAGAGATAGTTCAGTTGGAAGAGAATCTCTCTTATGAAGAAAAAATAGTCCAGATTCTTGACCGAAGAGAGAAAGTGTTGCGAAATAAGGTAATTCACCAGGTAAAGGTTTTGTGGAAAAACCATATTTTTGAAGAGGCAATGTGGTAATATGAAAATTCTATGAGGGATAAATACCCCCATATATTTTGATAAGTGAATAAAATTGAAGGACGCAATTCCCAAAAGGGGGGAAGGATGTAACATCCTAGGTAAATAAAGAATAATACATTTTCAAATTTATTAATATTTGAGAATTGAATATTTATTTTACTTTAAAGTGGTATCTATGTTCGATAGCGTACCCGATACACAACAAATAATTTCATTGAAATCTTACGTTGCACACTAGTAATAAAATAATATTATTTTAAATGGTAGTTAACACATAGACGTTGTATTGGCGGGAATGAATAGAAATAACTAAAATATGATTATATATGTTTTTAATTGTTTTTACATTTATCCAATAAATGATAAAGGCTTAAAATAATAAAATAATTCAATTTTAGGCATAGATACTCTAATATTCACTAAAGGTCCACTTATCGCCTTTTCATGGCGAACCTTCTTTAAATATAGTTTTGGTAACTCTTAAACTTTCTATTGGACCAAATAAAATTCTTCTTTAGAATCAGGACTTCAAAATTTACTTTGTATAATGTTTTGGTATTTTTCCGATAAAGTTCATTTTTTAACGAATAGTGAAAAATGTTGTATTTTAATTCAAAACCTCTTTTTAATCTAATTAATTTATATGATTATATTATCTTTTGAATAGGTTTTAAAGTGAAATTAGAATATATTCTTACCATTAAATCCAATAGTGGTCATTGGAATTAATTTCACTTTGAAATCGAACTTAAACTACTGTCAATCATTTGATACTTATTATTTCATAAAAACACGCTATTTGCTCTGACAGTGTGAATTAATTATTAAATTAATTAATGAAACTTATATGTTTTTAATTTTGTAAAATGGACTTCATTTTTGAATTTGTAATATCAAATATAGCTTAGGGTGATGTTTTGGTATTTTTCTGAAAAACATCAATTTTTGATGAATAGTGAAACCACTAAGTGGTACTTAAAAAACTAATTTTTGGTTTAAATGAAATTTTACCACCTCTGTGTTTTGAATTTCAAAAATACAACATTCATGGTTGTCATTACGAATTAAAATGTGGTTCAATGGGATTAAAAATTTTTTTGGTGAATAGTAACTTTTAAGTTTATCAATCGCGATTAGAGGTAATTAGTGTAGTTTAAGGTAAAAATAATGTTTTAATAATATGAAATAAACTTGAAACATGTACTACCCTTATTGGATGTGTCATTGCCGACCAAGAAAATCTATGGGTCAACTTGGGGACCCCATGGAGCCAATTTTGTAGGAAAATGACATTACGAACTTTTTATTTAAAGTTAAAATAAAAATGTCAAAAACATGAGTTGTTTTACTAAAACAATTCTTAAATGGGGTTATAAAAGTCAGAATTTTGACTATAAAAATTAATTAGAAAGATAAAAATATTTCCTACATCATGATATTTTTTTATAATTTTTATACATTAAATAAATTAAATTATTGATGACACCATAATGATGCAGCAAATACCTCATTATTTAACGATTTAAATAAAATGAAAAGATAATGTAAAATCTAAGACCTAAACATTTCAAAAACCTATTATATGGGTGGATTTCGAACTATTAGCACCTTATCCTCTAAATATAAAATTTTGGGACCCTTTTTATCGGAAAATCATTTTATAATAAAGTATCTTTTCTTAACTTTCCAAGAGTGCCCCTTCTCTCCTCTTATAAAAGGCCCCCCACCTCTACCACCTTACCCACACCTCTCAGACCTTTGGTTCGGCCAGGATCTGCCAATTTTGTCTCTCCACACCCCTGTATTACTCCTAGAATCCTCACTTTGGGCAGAAGTCTTCCCAAGGAAGCCTTTGAGCTCAAATCAATAAGAGTTACCCGTTTTAAAGGTTGTGTTTTGTCTTGTGTTATTTTGTTTTATTTTGCTACTCCAACCCTCTAAAATCTTTTTATTAATTTATTTTATAACAAGTCCAGTATATTAAATATACTAGGATGTTTTTATAAGAATAATTCGAGATACACTTACACACACCTTCATCTAATGGTTAAAGAGAATACTGTTTCCGTGGATGGCGAATTTCTGCCTCACGAAACGATGATTGTTCAATATTCTTCTAACACCTTAAAAGGTGGATATTAAGATGTAACTATATTTATATATGATATATAATATGTTTATGTTTTCCTTAAGCTTCTGTATTTTTTATTTATGGAACACCTTTATGGTTTCCATTGTGGGTAAACACGATAATTTCATTTTAGGAAGTGCGGACTACCACCCCCTCAAAGTGATTTGATTCGTTAATGCCATACGTGGGATGTATAAAGGATGGATTTAATAATGTTATATATTATATTATACTGGAATTATAATATACCTTTTTATCATTATTAATTCACTCCATTAAAGTAAGAGATAGAAATGAAAGTAGCGTTCATGCGTACGTACGGCTTACCGTCTCCATGAACGGTACATTTCATTTCTTATCCCCAAATGTAATGTACTATTATAAGTACATATATATAATGGATATATATGATATATGTTACATATAAGTGATGAATATAATTCTGGAATTAAAATATACATACCTCTCATATAGTTTTAATTCCATTAATATGACATAGAAATGAAAGTAGCGTTCATGCGTACGTACGGCTTACCGTCCCCATGAACAGTGTATTTCATTTATTATCTCTAAATGATTATGTAATATTATAAATGAATGTATATACTGAATATATATGATATATATATCTACATAATGAATATAATTCTTGATATAATGGATATTTTACCACATGAACAACTTGTAATTATAAAGAGTTTATTTTTGACTCAAGTACCAATGATCGTTAAAACGACCGTTATTACCTTATATAATTACATAGTGTTCATGACATAGTAATAAGTGGTATAAAAGGAATAATTAACTTGAAAAAGGTTTTTAACAAAGTACAAATTAACTCAAGTTTATTATTCATGATGTTAAAGAACAATTGAGTCAAGTCAGACCCGAGGTAAGGGACTTCGTCTCAATCTCCTTTCATTGAGGCATATTATGTTTTATACACAACTTTCTTTTATAAAGTGTATAAACCCCTTTTACTTTTAATTTTATACAAAAGGAATCTTTTTCTGCAAAGTGTTTTACAAAACGAAAAAAAGGAATGTTTCTTTTAACATATGCGGTGACAACGACCTTTTCCGCCGTCGCGAGTATTATTTGGTATTTGGCTTCCTTAACAAGCTGTAATGTTTTTAAAATAAAATAAATACCATATACCATTTTATGGATTTTGGTATTGAAAATGGTTTTTATAATGGATTTGTTATGTCAATATATTTGTGTGATATATTTTGATCAAAGTGTGGAAATGTTTTCTTTCCATTATTTTTGTTTTATATCTTATGATTTTATAATGGTACTTGGACATTTGACGGGTGGTTACGTGATAAACCATATGACGGGTGGTGCCGTGAATACCAGGACTGGTAATTACATTATAACCTCCAATGCATTGGGTATGGAAGTCGGCCGTATGGCTATTCCATTAAGTGATATGTGTGGAAGTCGACCGTATGGTTATTCCATTGAAGTATGTTTATGTCCCAAGATACCTTTATATGTTATGTGATCTTTATATGGGTTTTATGGTAATATTTTGGTTAAAAAATGGTATGTAATGATCTTTTATACAATGAATAGTTTTTACTACTTCATAAAGGTGAAAATTATTACTTTGATAAATTATACATGGTTTACTTTTTGTTTTGAAAAACTAATAGTTTTCATTCATTGTGTATCCCTTACTGAGCTTTTTATGCTCACCCCATGTTTTTTTGAAATGTTTTTCACATGAATTAATGTGGAATAGGGTCAAGGATGGGAACAAGGGAAATTCATGTTATCTAAAACATGGAACTAGACATGCTTATTTTTAAGAGTTTATTATTTTATGGAAACTTAGTAGAAGTTTCTACTTTGTAATCTTTTGAGATGTAATAGTTATGTCCTAATTCTCTAAAACTATAAACCTAAAAAGATCCTCAATGTGAATTATTCATTTAATTCAATATTAAGTAAGTTTTAAGGTCGGGGCCTTATATTTAGTAAATATATTATTTTTTATTTTGTGTTATATGGAAGCTATCATATACTATAGATATTATTATGAAATATAAATTCATTATCTACATAATGGAATTTTATTTTTAAATTTTAGTGAAGAAATAATTACCTAAAATAACTATACAATGATGTGGATTTAATTATTTTATTATTGAAACAATCAAATAATTTATATTAAAAATATTAAAATAAATAAATTTTAAATTAATTAAGGTGAGACAACAATTTTATGGATTATTATGACATATTAGGGGTCTATTAATTTTTTTTGTCATCTTTCTGTCTTATATTTACTAAATTATATTTAACTAATAGTGTCAAAATTGATAAAAATGATATTTTATCAAAATAATAATTTATTAAATTTATTAAAAATCAAAAATTAATATTTAAAAATAAAATTTGTTATTATTTGGTCCAAATTCCATACATTATTCTTTTATTTACCAATTAATATTTTAAAAGTAAAAATTAAAACCTTTTAATATTGAATGACTTTCTACCATAATTAAAATTAAAATAATGTAACTAAGGTTAATCAGAATGATGAGGTTTAAAATAAAACAAAAAAATCACAATTTTTTTGAATTGTGATATGAAAACCCTATATAATAACATATTCTAATACGTTTCCATTTTCTGGTATTTGGATATAAAAAAGGTTTATTATAATTTAACATTTTGAGGATTTCTAAGGGTTCCTCTCACCTCAATTATATAGAAACACACATTTATTCATTTAATTTCACCACCTTTACCCATATATATCAACCCAAATATATAATTTTTTTTATAAAGATCATTTTTTTATGTTCTTGAGGTTTTGTTCCTTCTAAAAGACAAACCATATATCCATTAAGATGAGATTAAAGGAATTCTTCTAAAAAATAGGTAATCAAGTTTATTGACACTTTGAATATTATTTATTCTTCTGGTTCCAATAAAATGTTGTTTTCATGAAAAAGAAATAAATATTGTATAATATATATTCTGAGATGTTATAATTTGTATGGAATAACCATATTCCTCCTTTTATTCATCCTATGAAAAACTCATCGCGTGTGAATACATATGATATACCATCTCCACAAAGAGGTGTGTTTAGTTTTTCATCGATAATTTACTTAGATTGTTATAAGGATTGAATTAATTCAATATATGATAATTAAGGCATTATATTAATTATATTAATTCATTATATCATCTATTTACTTACTTTTTTCCATAATAATGGAATGATATTCTCACTTATATGTATGTACGACGAACCATATCCATGATGTGATGAGATTCATTTGTAAAGATAAAAAATAATAAAGTAATCTAAAACTATATTTAATGATAAATAATTATATTTATAACATTAATATCACTGTGGATATGATGAAACTATGCCCAAGGAAAAAAACGATGAATTACATGACAATACATGCATAAGAAAATAAAGTAGTTAACACCCAAAATATTGGTAGAAACAAAATATCATAAACAAAAAGGTTATAAAATGATATAAAAGTATCATATATTATATCAAAAAATGAATTTTTTTATGAAATAATAACATGATTTAAACTATTATTCAAGACATTTAAACACATTTTATGGAATATGAACTTAAGGTAAGGAACTCTTAAACTAAAACATTATTTTAATTGTTTTAAAGATTTATTCTTCTAAATATTTCTCTTTCATGTGTATGTTTTTTAAATGGTTTTTCTAAATATATTTTTAAGGAAATGAATGTTTTAAAATGGGAATTTTATAATATCTCATGTTGTTTTAAAAAGGGATCTTTTTCAGTGTTTGTGTAAGGGAGAGTCCTTTAAAAATACTATTTAATGACTCTTTTTAAAAAAAATTAAAAAGAATTAATTTTTATCTTATAATTCATTAGAGGATATTCATAATTTCATGAATAATTAATGATTTGAAGATTACTTTACAATATTACATTGTTACTTTCAATTAAATTTGTTTCCTTTCTAAGTGTGCATATTTATTTTAAAATATTGGATTTCCTTTAATTTTTTTTTTACGGTTCAACAATTTTTTAAGATAAATTTTTTTGGTTCATGGGAATTGTTTATAATGACATTTGGTTCCAATATAAAAAAAATATACTTGGTTCTATGATATCTATACAATTAATTGGGTAATTCTTGATGTTGACAGTAATGGTTCTTCCAAGTGTAACTTTGATAATTATATCATAAGGTATTCATAAGGGTTACATTGTAAGATAGCCATGAGAGTTAAAATCATATGGTATCTGTGAGGGTTAAACCACATGAAATTATTATAATCAAATGATACCCCAAGTTACCTATATGTTTTATTATGATTGAATTCTCTTTCAGGAAACTCATGCTTTTACAAGGTATGTTATCGTGTTTATATTCAAAGTAAAAAATTTCTAATTATTTATGGACTAATTATTTCCTTATTTTCTTTTTTATGTCCACTAAGGAGCTTTTTTCCGAACCTAAATTTAAAAAAATCTTAATGTTTAAGAGAGAGTATGTAAAAGGATGGTTTCATGGGTAAAATTGGGAATATTTAAAAGAAATAATTTCTTATTTTAAAGACTTGTATTATGGAGAAATAGATATTGTTTTAGTATTATCCATTTGTATGCTTTTGGTTTTCTATGTATGAATTTTGACCCAATTCTATAAAAATTTGAACCAAATATATATTTGGGAATGAAAATTATTTCTAGTAAAAAGTCATTAGAATATGTAATGGATATAACTGGTTCATTATATTTCGATTTAAATTCCAATAAAAAAGAGGGATATCTGGGGTTTAATTTGATTATTTTGACTTATTATTTGGTTATATGTATCGATGAATTTTTTCATTAATATTGAAAGATGAAGACACTAGTTTGAAGTAAAATATTTTTTAAAAAAATTAGAGAAGAAAACTATTATATTAAGAATAAAATAAGAATATAACATGATTAATTAATATATATTGATAAAAATATAAAGTAAGGTTTATTATATAATTCCAAAATGATTTATATGATTTCTATAAGAGGATAAATAATGAAAATCAAATCCTCATTTTGATGAATATATAGAATGCTTCCACACCAGTGAAGGTAAAATCTTTTATTTTGGGATATCATCATTTTGATGAAGATATAGTGTATTTCTACACCAATTAAGGGATAATATTTTTTGATTTATTTTTTAATGATGTTTGTTTACTTGAGAGAGATAATTAGATAGTATAAGGGTTCAAATTTAAACAATTTTTAAAATTAATTATTTAAAAGAAATTACTTATATTATAAAATAAATTATAGGATAAGTGTTTTATATAGTTAATTAATAAATATTCCATAAATTAATATTACAAAAAAATGTGGACACTACCACTCAATATAAAGTTTTTCTTAATATACAGATTTTAAAGTAAAAAATAACTATTTTCATTATATATCTTTAACATTTTCATCTAAACCTCATCCTTGTCCATACTCTTCATTAAAATCATTTTAAAACATTTGAGAATATAGGATGAGAAAAAAAATATTTGTAAGGAACATATAAAAATAAATAAATAACCATTTTTTTCATGAATACTCGTAAAAAATTTCCTTTTCCAAAATAAACATTAGACTCAATATAAAAAATTTCTTTACTAAAACATCAATTTCCCTACCAAAATATTTTCATAAAACCTTTCACAATAATCATTCAATGAAAAATAAATACCATTAAGGTTTCTTTTAAATCATGAAAAACTCTGGAATAGTTGTACATTTCACCCATAATAAGTAGCATAAACTTCTCTTTATAAAATATATATAATATAATACCTTTTGAAATAATAATATATCCATAAAACCAATTACAATCATAGATATAACATCTATATAACATTAGAGATCATTTTTATATCACTATTATAAATGTAATAACCTACCATTTTAATTCCAATAATCCCTTAAGAGAATCATAATCGATTAACTATTTCCCTTCACCCAATGCATTAGAGAGTTATATCGAGCCCACTCGTACATGGTTTATAACAGAAGAAACCATCCTTGGTTTATATTGGAACAAAAAATACATGGTTTATAACTAACCACACTTCACCTTTAACAATTCCAATAAACCAAATCATAATAATAACACATAAACTCTTTTATAGAAATATTATTTTCACCCACAAGAAAAAAAATTTGGATATCAAAAAATCCATTCCTTTCAAAACCCATTTTAAAAATACTAAAAACAATGAGAAATTTGGTTTTTAATTAAATATAACTTGAATTAAAATTAATGAATTAAAACATAAAATATTGTTTATGGTGTCAAGAAAAACCATTGTTGTTGTATACATATAATAAAATATTTCTTTTTCTTTTTTTGTCAAAATGTTTAAAATATAATACTAAAAAATGCTTTTGAAAACCATTGAAATAAAGTAAAAAGTGAAATAAAATAAATTTTTTGATAAATCATGTACATGTAATATATATATATAAGATAATTTTAAAAAATATGGACATAGAAGAAAATGATTTAGTAAAAAATTATTTAACACATATAAAATGAGGATTTGAATGTAATGTCTCCTTGCCTCAAGTCTAACTCCCCACACACGTTCATTATCTTCCTGAATAATATACTAATGTTAATTATTTAATTGACTAATAAAATTTTAAAAGTTTATTATGCATTTTTGTTTATTTATTACCATGTTATATATAATAACCTGATCAGTTAAGTTCATGTTGAACGTTTTTATGATATTCAGATCATGTGTCTATGATCACTTTGCTAAGTTGAATATGGTCAAAGAGGACATTATTACAACATTTAATGAAAAATAATAATTAAATAAATATAATTGTTATACATTAATTATTCTTTTAAAAACAACCATGAAATAAGTTATGAAAAATTAATTATAATAAAAATATATAGATGGTATGTTGTACGTACGCTTGAGAGACATTTTCTTTTTTCAAAGAGGATGAGGGAAAGAGAGTAAAGATAATTTTATATTTATATATTTATTATTATGGCATAAATATATTTTTATTTCTTGAAATATACTTATATATAGTATCTATGTGATGTGGTCAAGAAAAACGAACCACATCACTTCGTGGATATTCAAATCCCCACATATGCACAAACGACATAATCATTTTTCAATATATCAAAAGGTAATAAAATGTAAAGACACGGAATTCTGGTGAATTTTTTTTAAATACATGGGAAATTTGAGAGTCCTATGTTTCTGATGGTTCTTGATTTCGAGGGCTGGTGTGTCCGGAATTAATTTATGAAGCTTTGTTCGGGTACGTTCAGTAAACGTACGAGCGGGTTTTCATAACTTTTGAACTGGTGCTCGGAATGGAGATCTGAGGGCACCGTTGAACTCGCATAGTCAGTAATTGCTTAGTAAGACCATAACTGCAATTTCAATCTATTGAGTTTAAAAGTTAGTTTTTAGCTTTTTTAAAAAATAATAATAAAATAAAGTGTAACCACACTTTATTTTATTCTAGCCGCAATGTGTGTGAGGTTTGTTGGAACCTCCCCTAGGGATTTAGGGGTGGGAACGCCACACCCTAACCTCCCATGGGAGGTTATGGTGGTAGGGTCCACTTGAGCATAACCTCCGGTGAGGGGTTATGACGTGGGGACCACCCGAGATGCATAACACCTCATTAATGAGGGAGGACCTCCTGACCTCCTATGTGCAATTAATTGTGCCAACGTACGTGCAAATTAATTGTTCCAATGCACATGCCAATTAAATGAGCCAATTCGTGTGCCAATTAATTTCTCCAACACGCGTAATTTAATTATAGGGAGCCTCTTAACATCCTCCAAATTAAGTGTTCCACCTATCGTGAATTTTTTTTAGTGGAGCCAATTAATTTGTTCTTTTATTTTAAATTAAGTAACTGCATCGTTGGAAATTAAGAAGGTTCCTAATAAATGAACCGTCATAAATTCAATGATGGTTACTTACATCTCCCCCTATCCTATATAAAGAAATCTTGGAGAATGGTTTTGGGATAGCTTCATCAGGCGGCGAAATGCTGGAAAAGAGATGCGACGCCCAACCCTTGGAGAATTATTCCTCCAACGAAGAACCGTCGCCCACGAGGAACAAATAACAATGAACACTGTCATCATCCTTCTTGAACCGAGGAAAGAAAGGGAAGCACTGCCACCCATGAAGAATGCCGAATACGTCATCTCAACTTGTCTTCTTTGAGCTCTTCTTCCTCTGACGTCAACAGAACGATGCCCGATTCCCGCGACTTCATCGACGACGAATGACAGGCGAGGTAGGGGGATTTTTGAGTTAATTTATGTATGAGTTTGAACCTCCGTTCTTCAACATTTGTTGAGAACATTGATGAAAAATGCTAACGCCGTAACAAGGAGGGTTCAAGACACAGAAACATGGCCCGAACCTCTTCCCTTAGCTTGTACTTGATTGATGATGACGGAGGCGGTACACGCGGAGACGACGACAAAGATGGAGATCAAAGGTTGCGTTACCCGCAGCCTCCGCGCTCCGTGCACCCTCGCGCAGATGCATGGTGCCACGTGATGCTGGCCGATGCCCCGCATCGCTGCCTGGTGGCCACGTGCTACTGCTCAGCGCCCCCACGCTGCTGTTCGGCACCCCGCACCGCTGCCCGGTTGCCCTTCCCCACTACTCAGCACCCCGGTGCGCTACCCGGTGCCCCTGCGCCAATGCCCAGCACCCCCGCACACCTTCCTAGAACCCCGCACTGCTACTCGGTGCCTTGGCGTGCTGCCCGGTACCCCCGCGCTACTAACCGGTGCCCACACACACTGCTCAGTGCCCCTGTCGTGGCTTGCCTGGTGCCCTGCCTGGCGTCCCGTCACCCTGCCCGGCACTGACGCACCCTGGCCAGTGCACCCGCGGCCTGTCGATGACCGGCCGATCTACCCACACCCCGCGCGGCCTGCCTTCTGGCCTCCCAGCCCCCGACCTCCAAAGCTGACTGCAGTGTCCGCCGCGGTGTTGCTCGCCGAACCGGCCCGGTCTTCCGGGCAGAGTTACCGAGTCACCGACGTTGCGACTATCGGGCCAAACAGCCCTCGTGGTCCGCTGGGCCGGGCCCAACGGACTAGGTCAAAACATAGAAAGCTAACCCACCCAATGGTCCAGGTTAGACCCAGCGAGTCTGACCGGGTCGAACCAGACTGGGTCGGCCAAGGATGGGTTGGGCAGAGTCGGTTCCCGGACCCGGGCCCATTACTGACCCATCACCATCTTGGGCCATATCGTTGGCACTAGATGTCCGTTTGATGAACCTTCAGTGACGACGATATTCTTGGAGCATATCCGTCCCTTTGAGTATACCCCACTAGAGTTCGGGGTATAGTTGTGTCACGGTCAGGTTGGTTTGTACATGAATTCAACCGGGCCCCTGGACTGAAATGCTAATAACTCACAAACCAGGCGTCTGATCGATGTGTCGTCTGATTTGTTGAGACCCTTATGATGTGGTAGTCCTTTGAGATATTTCTACATGAGATTTCGTGACAATTGGAGTATATAACAGTAGCTCGTCATGCAGATCCTATGGGAGGCGAGCAAACATAGTGCGGAGACCTAGTAGCTGTAGACCTGGCGACTGCTTGACCGATTCGACTTGGAGTGATTCGATTAGCCCAGTAGATGGAGCGCCCAGTTTGGCGGTAGACCCACAGAGGATGGAGCACAAGGTTTGGAAGCAGACCCGTGGTACTCGACAGGAGTACCTCTGACGGCTATTAGGGTGAGTGCCCGGTTTGGCGGCAGACCCACAATGGACAGGGCACCCGGTTTGGCAGCAGACCTGCGGTACTCGACAGGAGGAGTACCTCAGCAGTCTAAGGATAGTGAGAAGCACCTCGGACTCTCCACAGGGCCACTGTGCTTGGAAGAGGTGGACTTCCCTAGTAGTCATGGTTTCGATAATGAAAATCCCGGTTTGAGCTGAGTCAATGACCATTGTGTTTTCCTCATGATTGAGATGGGTTATTTGATAACTTAGATATATGTATGGGAATATAACTAAGTAATGATTATCTGTTGAAATCGTAATTTGTGGTTTATCCTTGTTGGATTTTGTGAGACCTTGAGGATCTCGAGGTCCCTACTGAGTATCGTTATACTCCCCCCTGCACGGGTTATGCTTGCACCTCGTTGTGTTAGATGCAGATGACAGACAGCGATGACTGAGGTGGAGTGTACATAGACTCGACGGTACCTAGAGGTGGACCTCACAACAAGTCTATACACAGATTATATGGAAGTATGTTGAGCACTGAGGAGGCTATCTATACCTACACTTCAGTTAGGATCCATGGTGGACGATCCAAGAGCTATTAGACACCTTCCAATTTTTTGCCTTTTTAGTTGTACCTGTTTGTCTTTTCCTTGTACTTTTTTGTTGGGATTTTATTTTCGGCCCCTTTACTTTCAGTACACTTTTTATATAGCTTTCACTTAGTGTTTTCTTCCTCTTGTACTCTGGTTATGTGAGTTTATGTTTTATAAAGGCAATGCCTTCCCAGTTTTAGGGAATTACACCTTTGGAGATAGTCTCCATCCCCTGGCCTATGGAAGGCAGGCTTGGGGTAGTCACGATGTGGGCCCTGAGGGATGGGTCATGACAAATTGGTATCAGAGGATGTCAGTTCTACTGTAGAATTTAGGACTCTGATATTTCTTTTAGTGAATAAATAGTGCTAATGGTACTAAGTGAAGTTTTTAGTTCCGGGAATCCAGTGATGGTGCGGGCGGCCGACATATCCATACCCCAGGACCCTAACTTCTGATTTCAAACTCAGTACACAAAAACACTGATTTTTTGTGTGTTTGTGTGTGTGTGTGTATTCAAAAGTTTTCATTAAGTCAAATCAAACCATGTCATCTCACTGGGTTTATTATTTTGACAACGTCGCATCTGTTTCTTTCAGGATGCCTCCCCGCAGATGACCATCTATAGCCCTAAGAGTTGTACATACTGATATCCCACCGAGTGAATAGGCCTCAGTATAGGGCCCTCTCCTAGTTGAGGCACCATCGGAGGCACCAGAGGCACCACTTCCCATTGGGCCACTGATGCCACCAACCCCAGCAACAAATGTTGCACGCCGCAAGAGCGCATTTCATGAGTTCCAGCACCATAGGCCACCCAGGTTCTGAGGAGAGATAGACCCATAGGTGGCTGAGGATTGGCTGGAGGTTGTGGTGAGTGTCTTCAGACTGGTAGGGACACTAGCCGACTTCATGGTGATCCTTGCTGCCATCCTCCTTCAAGCAGCAGCAGGCAGATGGTGGAGCCTGATGCATCAGATGCATGATGAGGCGTCACTTCTATGGGTAAACTTCGAGAGCCTGTTCCGGGCATAGTTTGTTCCAGTGACCCTAAAAGTAGTGCGGATACAGGAGTTACTACATCTATTTCAGGGTATCCTGACGGTGGCATAGTACTCAGCGAGGTTCACTGACCTCTCGCGCTACTCCGCTGATATGGTACATGACCCATTCTTTAGTGCACGGACCTTCGAGCAGGGGTTCATGCGAGAGATCATAGATTCAGTTGTCTCCCACAGAATCCCAATGTAGAAGGGGGTGTTATAGAGAGGCCTCCTAGTGGAGAGTTTTTTTGCTGAGCAGTCACCAGCAGTGGGACCCACTACTAGTCGACATGCAGTGGAGTGTTCTATAGCTGGTAGTAGACAGATGACGCAGAGGTCCAAAAGGTCCAGACCTGCAGGTGGATGACCGCACGACTCAGGATCAGTTGTACAGGGAACCTAGAGTGTAGAAAGATCCAGACATACAAGGAGTGGTCATTGTTACTCCTACGGTGGGCTTGGTCACATGGCTCGTGACTGTCCGACCCACTACTCAGACGATCATCAGACAGTTGAGGGACCTTCCAAGTAGAGGCAGAGGTTTGATTGAGGTGGACCAGAAGGAGTAGGAAACCGTGGCAGCGGAGCTGGCCTTGCAGTTGGTGGTGGATGACGCTTTGAGGTGTTTCCACCACCACCACCAGGAGGTCCACCCCGACCACAGGGAACATGTGGATAGGGGAGAGCACCGCTTCAGGAAGCTGAAGCATATGACCATGGATCTCTCAAAGTAGGTGAACAGGTGTGGGACTAGTTCTAGGCATAGAGGCCTTTGTTCATGATTCTTCTAGCTTCGTTGATGTCATTTTTTGTGGTTTCTTTGTGTCTTTGTACTTTGAGATAAATTACTAAAAGACACATGTCATTGTGACATATTCTTTCTTGCCTTTTGTGTGGTTAATACTAAGAGGTTCCAGTTAAAAATGTTAACTTGACCCTCACATTCAATATTCATACTAGAGGAGACCTAGTGACCACACACTGATGCCAACAGTGTGACTCAACCCTTGGAGGCGAGAGTAACGGTTGGATCACATAGTAGTAGCGTCGAGGCCTTACGATGTCGTCCATGGTATGAATTAGTACTGTTCATGTTAGGATTGACTATAATAGGAAAAAGACGTGGGTCATCTAGCGGATGAGACCTGATTTCTCTTTTCGGTAGGGGATAAATCTTAGCATCTCTTGTATAACATAGCCGAAGAAGGGTGAAGTCATGTTCTTACAATTGGCTAGTCTCGCCCATAGTTCATTGAGAGAACGGTTTATAGATTACTCTAATATCAATCATCTCAGGTGTGTCTTCTCTCAGAAATAACTGATCCTGAGACAGCGGTGATGGCTTGAGTTCCTCCAGGACCATGACTTCGAGATTGTCTATACCCCTGGGAAGGGGAACGTTGTTGTGGATGCGCTCAGCAGGAGGACTGGTATTCAGCTGCTAGAAGAGGCGACAGAGCAGCTGTCTTCTTTACATATATCCTTTATGGATAGAGATGGTGAAACCTATATACAGTCTCCTACAGTCACTCCTCTACTTCTTCAATGGGTCAGGGAGGCACAACATGGGGACACTGACTACAAGACGTGACATGCTCAGATATCCACAGGGCAGGCACCTGCTGGATTTTTTGAAGTTGGGGAGCACGTCATCCTCTTCAGAGGATGTACCATCGTATCATTTTCACTTCACGAGGATGTTTCGAGGGAGTTACACACTTCTCCTCTAGTGGTACATCCAGGAGTGGTGAAGATGTACCAGGACCACAGACGACAGCACTGGTGGCCAGGTATGAAGAAGGCAGTAGAGGAGTTTGTCTCACGGTGCCTCACTTGTCAGAAAGTAAAGGCAGAGCACCAGGTACCATTAGGCTTGGTACATCCCTTAGAGGTCCCTGAGTGGATGTGGGATGGGATATCCATGGAATTCATGATGGGTTTTCCACATACATCCATGATTCATGATTCGATTTTGGTGATCGTTGACCGACTCACCAAGTCAGCCCACTTCCTATCGATCAAAGAGCATGGCTCAGTAGAGAGATTGAGATGCCTCTATGTGCAGGATATTGTGCTTTTTAATGGAGTATCATCTTCTATAGTATCTGACCGTGACACATGATTCACTTCCCGGATATGGAAGGGGTTGTAGGAGGCTTTCGGGACACAGCTTCGCTTGAGCACCGCCTTCCATCCTCAGACAGATGGTCAGACTGATAGGATCATCTAGACCCTCGAGGACATGATCTGTGCATGTTTCCTCGACTTCGGTCACAGCTGAGAGGATCACTTTACTTTGATAGAGTTTTCCTACAACAACAGTTGTCACTCCACCATAGGGATGGTACCTTTCTAGGCGTTGTACGGATGACCTTATAGATCGCCACTATGCTGGACAGACCCAGGGGAGTCAGCACTAGTGGGACCAAAGATGGTATGGGATACCACAGAAAAGGTGAAAATCATCCAAGAGTGGATGAAGACTGCACATAGGAGGCAAAAGTCGTATGCTGATAGAAGACGGAGACCTCTAGAGTTCGAGGATGGAGACCACGTCTTCTTACGGGTCCCACCTCGAGGAATTCTACGGAGATTTTGCTGAGGCGACAAGCTATCTCTGAGATTCATTGGACCTTTCCAGGTCCTCAGCAGAGTAGGCGAGGTGGCTTACCACTTATCTCTTCTACCTCAATTGCAATGGGTGCACGAATTTTTCCACGTATCCCAGCTAAGGAGATACGTGCACGACCCATCCCACATCATCGACCACAGGGAGCTGGATATCGATGATGGGGCGAATTTCATAGAGGTTCTAGTGGAGATTGAGAATCGAAAAGAGTGGGTCCTACGTGGATGGTCGATACCTCTGGTGTGCATTCGATGGCAGCACGGTAACCTCCAGGAGAGCACATGGTAGCGGGAGGCTCAGATGCATGCTCAATAACCCCCATTTGTTCCCTTATTTCGAGTTGTAGCATACTGAGACGTAAAGACGTGAGGTGTATAGAATTTAAAGTCTCAGAATTTCTGTGAATTGTTTTTAAATAAATGGAAATTTTACAAGTCCGCAGTTTCTGACGGTGCTTGATTATGAGGCCCGGTGTGTCCGGAATCAGTTTATGATGTTTTGTTTGGGTACGTTCAGAAAATGTTCAAGTGGGTTTTTATACCTTTTAAACCGGTGCTTGGAATGGAAATATGAGGACACCTTTGAACTCGCAGCATCGGTAATTTCATAGTAATACCATCATCGCAGTTGCATTCTATCGAGTTCAAAAGTTAGTTTTTGGATTTTAAAAAAATTATAATAGAATAAAGTGTATCCACACTTTATTTTATTCCAACTGCCATGTGTGTGTGGTTAGTTCGAACCTCCCCTTGGGAGTTGGGGGTGGAACCGCCACACCCTAACCTCCCATGAGAGGTTATGGTGGTGAGGTCCACTCAAGCATAACCTCTCACGAGGGGTTAAGACGTGGGGATCACCCGAGACACATAACCCCTCATTAATGAGGGAGGACCTCTTGACCTCCTCTGTGCAATTAATTGTGCCAACACACATGCCAATTAATTGTGCCAACGCACATTCCAATTAATTGATCCAACATGCGTGCCAATTAATTTCACAAACGCGCATAAATTAATTATAGGGATCCTCTTAACATCCTCCAAATTAAGTGTGCCACCTCTTGTGCAATAATTTTAGTGGAGCCAATTAATTTTTTCTCCCTTTTTAAATTAAGTAATCGCATCATTGTAAATTAAGAAGGTTCCTAATAAATGAACCATCATAAATTCCATGACGGCCACTTACCTCTCCCCCTCTTCTATATAAAGGAAGCTTGGGGAAAGGATTTGGGGTGGCTTCTTCAAGCGGCGAAACGCTGGCAAAGAGACGTGATGCCCAACCCTTGGAGAATTATTCCTCCAAAGAAGAGTCATCACCCACAAGGAATGAAGAACGAAGAATGTCATCTTCATCCTTCTTCAACCGGGGCAAGAAAGTGAAGCACTACCGCCCACAAAGAATGTCTACGATGTCATCCTGACTCGTCTTCTTCGAGCTCTTCTTCCTCTGACGTCAACCGAATGACGCCCGCTTCCTGTGACTTCGTTGACGACGAACAACAAGCGAGGTAGGATGATTTATGAGTTAATTTATGTTTGAGTTTAAACCTCCATTTTTCATCATTTGTTGAGCACTTCATTGCCAAATACTATCACCATAATAAGGATGGTTTAGGCCACACAAACATAGGTCGCCCCTCTCCCCTTTTCTTGTTCTTGATTGATGATGACAGAGGTGGTACACGTGGCGACGACGACGAAGACGGAGACCAAAGGTCGTGCTACCCGTGCCCTCCGCGCTCCGTGCACCCTCGCACCGCTGCCCGGTGCCCCCGTGCAGCTGTTTGGCGCCCCGCACTGCTACCCAACGGCCACACGCTGGGGCCTGGCCACCCCGCGCCGCTGCCCAGCGCACCGGTGCACTACACGACACCCCTGTGCCACAGCCTGTTGCCCTGTGCCACTCCCCGGCATGAGGGCGTGCTTCCTGGTTCCCCCGTGCTACTGCCTGATGCCCCTTCACCACTTCCCGGCACCTCGCGTTGTGGCCCGGCACCCAAGTACGCTTCCCGGCACCCATTTCGGGGGTTGCCTGGTGCCCCTGCGCCCTGCCTGGTGTCCCGACACCCACGCACCCTGCCCGGTGCACCCGCGACCTGTCAGTGACCAGCTGGCCTGCCCGCGCCCTGTGTGGCCTACCTACTGGCTTCCTGGCCACCGGCTGGTCAAGCCGACCACGAAGTCCCCCGTGGTTTCGCTGGCCGAACCATCCAGGTCTCCTGGGCCATGTTACCGAGTCGCCTACGTGGCGACTATCTGGCCGAACAGCCCTCGCGGTCCGCTGGGCTGGGCCAAGCTGACCGGGTCCAAACTTAGCGGGCTGACCAGCCCAATGGGCTAGGTTAGACCCATAGAGTCTGACTGGGTCGACCCAGACCAGGTCGGCCCAGATGGGGTTGGGCCGAGTCGGTCCGATCGGGTCGTACCGGACCCGGGCCCATTACTGACCCATTAACTTCTTGGGCAATATCATTGGCACCGGATGTCCATTTGACGCCCCGTTAGTGGAACTGATATTATTGGAACATAGTCGTCCCTTTGAGTATACCCCACTATAGTTTGGGTTGTAGTTGAGTCACATTTAGGTTGGTTCCTACATGAATCCAACTAGGCCCCCGGGAAAAAAATTTTATTAACTCACAGACCGGGCATCTGATTGACGTGTCGTCTGTTGCGTTGAGACCCCAATGACATGGCGTTCCATTGAGATACTTATACGTGAGACTTAGTGATACATGGATTATCAACCCATAGTTCATGGAGAGGATCCTTCCGGAGGTGAGAATACAGTGTGGAGAGACCAAGTAGCTGTAGACCTAATAACTTCTTGATCGATTTGACTCGGAGTGATTTGATTATCCCAGTGGATGGAGCGCCTGGTTTGGCGGCAGACCCACAGCGGACGGAGCACCTGGTTTGGCAGCAGACCCGTGGTACTCCACAGGAGGTGTACCTCTGATAGCTATTAGGGGGAGTGCCCGGTTTGGCGGCAGACCCACAACAAACAGAGAACCGAGTTTGGCAGCAGACCCGTGGTACTCGACAGGAGGAGTACCTTAGCAGTCTAAGGTTAGTGAGAAGCACCTTATAGTCGCAAGAGGGCCACTGTACTCAACAGAGTAGGATTTCCCCAGCGGTCATGGTTTCGATAATGAAAATCCTTTTTTGAGATGAGTTAATGACCATTGTTTTTCCCTCATGATTGAGATGGGTTACTTGATAACTTAGATATATATATGGGCATATACCTATGTAATGGTTATCTGTTGAAATAATACATTGTGGTTTATCCTTGTTAGATTTTTTTAGGCCTTGAGGGTCTTGGGGGTCCCTACTGAGTATCGTTATACTCACCCCTGCATGGGATATGCCCACACCTCATTGTGTTGGATGCAGATGACGGACAACACTGACCGAGGTGGAGTGTAGGTGGATTGGACGGTACCCGGAGGTGGACCTCATGATGAGTCAGTACCTAGAGGAGACAGAAAAATGTGAAGCACTGAGGAGGCTATCTATACCTACCCTTCAGGTAGGATCTGTGGTGGACGATCCAGGAGCTGTTAGACACATTCCAACTATTTTCCTTTTTAGTTGTACATGTTTGTCTTTTCCTTGTAATTTACTATTGGGATTATATTTCTGGACCCTTTACTTTCAGTACACTTGTTATACAGCTTTCACCCTGTGTTTTCTTCCACTTTTACTTTGGTTGTGTGAGTTTTTGTTTTATATAGGCAATGCCTTCCCAGTTTTACGGAATTACACCTTTGGTGCTAGTCACCAGCCTCTGGCCTATGGAAGGCGGGTTTGGGGTAGTCATGATGCGGGCCACGGGGGATGGGTTGTGAGAGAAAAAAAAGGAAATATTATAATTAAATAATTATAAATATGTTTATAATATAATATATATACATTAAATACAATATTATAATTATTATTGAGTGGAATTGATGGAAATCAAATTACTTTGGATTGTGAGGTTGTAATCCATCGCACACATGTATAATGGTTTCATTTCACATTTATTTTAAGAGAGAGAAGGATATAGGTTATGAAAATAACATAACAAAATCTAGGTACATGTAAGATAAATTTATTGTTTTTTCAACAAGTTTAAATATTTTTTTAATGTGGTAGAAGAAGAAATAAAATAAAAACACTCAGTTGGGAACTATGCCTCTTCTTCAGGAAACCACTTGAAGCTTATACCTAAATCCTTCCTACATTAGTTTTATGATCATAAAAGGGAATATTATGTGTTTTTATGTATTTAAGTGAGTTTTTATGATAGTATATTTTTGGAAAATAAATGAAACTGAAGTGTTGATATGAGAGGAGAGGGGTGTCCTTTTTTACGTGGGGGACATGACATACTTAGAATTTTTTAAAAGCATAAGATATGGTAATAACTAAATCTGGAAAACTGGACCCAAAATGGAAAATTTATGAATATGATATGATTTAGGTTCTAAATATTTCAATAAAATATAATTTATATAACTTGATATGTAATTTAAACCCTTTTTAATTAAATACAAACCACTGATAAACCTACATTAACCCTATATGTGGTAAAATATTTTTATTATTTTTACTATTATTTATAATCAAAAATTAAGTTTAAATTAATAACTAATATAAATTATGATGATTAAAAATATTGAAAACATTTTACAAATTTAATTTACAAAATTGGTAGAATTTAATTAAAATTTAAAAATAAAAAGCTTGATAAAAAAGTGTTTTAGATAAAAAATTTCTTTTATGTATGAAAAATATTTTATAATAAAATAAAATATAAAATTTATTCCAATTAACATAATTAGATTATTTATAATATAATTTAAATATTATTCCTTTAAAACCATTTTAAAATAAAATGTAACTTTTTAAATTGTTCCAATAAAAATATGGTTTTCAAAAAAAAATAGTATTTTTTACTATAAAATAAAAAATCATACCTTTCATAAAATTTTGAAAAAATAAACCTAATATAATTTTTACAACATGAATTAAATAATTAATTAATTTATTTGAAACTAAAATTTTATAACATTAAAACCAATCTTTAAAATAAAACCATATAATTCCTGAAAACCCAATTTGGATAGAAATAATGATTTTCTCGTTTGGCAGAAAAATTACCTAATATTATTATAGTGAAAATAAATATATAAAATATAATTAATGATTATTAGTAATATATTAAAAATATTTATATTAACATTAAGTTGGATTTTTTATTCTTACCCATTTTTGGAAACTATTACCTCGTAATTTTATTCATTACTTAAACATGTAGGGATACTTTTCCTTCTTAGCATTTTCTAATTACCACAGTGATTCTTCAATCATATGTTTTTCCACAAAATCTTAAGACAGTAAAGAACATTATTCCATAACAATTTATCTCTATATTAATGAATATATACTTATTTTTCTTCGTAAGAAATGGTTTCTTTCAACTATACTACGTTAGGGCTCAAAACAAGAGATACATCTAGAAACTATTTTTTAAATAGTGAAACATGTAATACAACATGTTCCTGAGATGAAATCATAAGAAAGGACACATTATTGGTAACTAATACAACTCTTATAAGATTTCATATGTTCTAATAAACTACATACTTAACATCCCCTTTTTTTAAAAATGCATAACACTTTTCAATATTGATGCATTAAGAAAAACATGCTTTCTTACCCCGAAATAAAGATATTTACTTTGATTATTTATTTGAATTTTCTACCTAATATGAGATATCCTGTTATGTTTCTAAATAATCTTTACCTTCATAGAAATTTATTCTAACAGTTTTGGTTCCAAAAAACTTTATTTCCCCAACTTCATCCAAATAAGTTATAGTTTGTCATTGCATTCCATATAATACCTAAAAATGTTTCATCTATATACTAGAATATAACCATATATTATAATAATACTCAACCTTATTCAAATTTTAATCCCAAAGTCCCTGATAATTCATTTAAAAATATCAAATAATATCCTCCAAATTCCAAATAATTTTCTATTAATATCCATTGTATTGTTGATGATGGGTTTTACTAAAATTTAATTCAGTTAACAATGACATCAAAATAAATTTTCAAAAAATATAGGAATACCTAAGATTATAATTAGATAAAATAGAGATATTAACACCATGTAACATAGTCATATCTTTAACATAATTTTTATAAAATTGACATAATTAAATGTTGTCTTTAATTAGAATAAAATGTAAATATTTAATTAACTAATCAAGAATAACTTATATTGTAATATATCCTGAAGATGTATATAGTAATCCAACCATAATATCCATGGATATATTCTCCTATTTCTATGATAACACTAGAAAATAATAAAGCATCTTATTTAGTAATCCTCAATCAAATTTAAACTATTGATATTTAAGCATTTCAAATTGAAATTGGAAATTTCATTCTTAATTTTTCCCCCAAGAAATGTTACTGAACATCTCAATATAATTTTGTACTACTAAGATAAATTGAAATTGAAGATATATTATCCTCACATAAAATTTATTTATTTAAATAAGGGTTACATAAAACACATAACCATTTTGTAAATATAAAAACACCTTATTTTCAATATTAAATTATGGTCACTTATATTTCTTAATCAATTATATATTTTAATATAAAACATTTTCTTCCTTTTCGGCTTGATTAATCCTATTTGAGAAAGTTGATTTTATAAACACCTAAAAATTTGAGGAAATTTTTTCATCCACATTTTCTAATCCAACATTTATTAAATAATTAACCAAAGATCATGTTCCAAATGTATCATTATTAATATAGCATTATCTTTCTGACTAAAGGAATCAGTTACATTGTTTTCAATGCCTATATGGTAACAAATTTTGAAATTTTAATCCTTTATAAATTCAATCCATCTCATATATCTCATTTTTAACTCTTTTTGGGTGAATATATACTTCCATATTTTACTATCAGTATATATTCCATAATTTAATCTATATAAATGATCTCTCCAAAATTTTAAATAAAATGCTACAAAATTCAATTCAATTTCATATGTAGGATAATTTTTCTAATAAAGTTTAAATTAACATATAAAAACATACTTGATCATTATTTTTTAAAAAATAACCAAGTCTCTTTAATAAATAATATTTATATATAAAAAATCCACCAATTTTTAATGATATCGACCGAACTGAAGGTTTCACTAATCTTCTTTTCAATTATTTAAACATTCAACACATTATTTTATCCATATGAACCTAAATTTATTAATTTTTTCTTAGTTAGTGGTAAATATAAATATGTAAGGTTTTAAAAACAACCACATGTAATAGACTAAAAATTTATGAAAATTATGAATATCAGTCAAATTTTTAGGTATTTTCCATTCATCAACCATATTAGTTTTATAGGGATCAATAGTTATTCCTTATTTATTGATGATATTTTCATGGAATGAAACATGTTTAACCGAAAACCACATTTACTAAATAATCAATATATCTTATCTTCATTTATTTTTTTATAGAAATACTTATGTGTTTTTCATGGTCCTCATAACTTTTAGAATAAAATATATCATCAATAAAGACAACTACAAATGTATCCAAATATTAATGAGAATATATATTTATAAGAACCATAAAAATAGGTAGATAATTAATCAACCCAAATAGAATAACCAAAAACTCATAATGTTCATAGAAATTATTACATATTTTATGAGGGATTTGATACTCTTTTATAATAAACTGATGGAACCCTGACTTAAGATCAATATATAAAAAATAATAAGATCCACAGAGCTGATCAATTAAACCATATATATGAGGAAATGGATACATTTTTCATAACTAAAATTTTATTAAATTATTTAAAATAAATTTAAATCCTCATGGGACCATATACCTTTTTAAAAAATAAAATAGGGGAACCCCATGGTGAAGTGATAGGATGAATCAAACTTTCATAAATAAACTTATATCAATCCTTAATTATGTATGTTTTACTTGATCCATTCGATAAGATGGTTTTAAAATCATCCTAGCATCTGGAACCAAGTCAACTAGAAACTAAAATTCATGAGTAGGTATAATACGAAGTAAATCATTAGTAAAACATCTAGTTATTTTCTTGATATTAAGACTTAAATAATATAAAATGATCTTTTATTTTAAAAAATATAATCAAAATAAATTTTATTTCTATATCTTAACAGATTATTAGCTTCTTTTTTTGTTTTAGATGGTATGAATTGATTATTATATAAAAATAAAAACTCATTTCATAAAATATTTTCTTTTCTATTCAATCTCTCTTAGCATGATATGCTGAAATCCAATCCACACATAGAATAACATCAAATTTTATAATGGTAATGAAGATAAATTTATCAGGGAAAGATATACCATAGATGATAATAGCATGATATTTTTAAATTTTTGTTTCTTTAATAATACCCCTATGTATATTTAACAAAAGTTTTAACGTAATTTCTTGAGGTAATATTTTGAAATTTCCAGTAAATTTATCAAAAATAAAATAATTTGAAAACCATGAATCAAAAAAGTTGTTAGTATAAACTGAAAAAATCAATTAATGTACCTATTACTATTTTATTTTGTGGCCCTACATCTACTAAAATAGTATCAATGTATTTCACCATACCCTTCTTCTTATAATATTTCTTCTTACTAACATTCATGATCTTATTCTGATAGACATCTACATAGTGACCCATCTCATTTAATATAATTAAAAAATACATTATACTTATTCAAATTGTTCCCCCCACTACAAAGATATTTTTATTTCCCATAATGAGCAATATTAATAAAATTACCACATTAAAATCACTTCTCATATTTCATAAGATATTACCCAAGGTTATTTTTACTACACATATCACAAACTAAAAAAACATGATTTTCTTAAGTTCTAATTTATTTCATGTATTGTTCTAGTTTTCCTACCACCAAGATCCCTTTTTCTCCAATATTTCCTATAATATATTGGAATCATTAAACATGATTTCTTCCTTCCCAATATAGAAAAAAAATTATAACATTTAAATTCATGAAATGTTAAAGATATTTTATAACTTTCATTTAATTCTTAGTAAAACTGATTAATTTTGCTATCAAGATCTCAAATACAATTTGCTTTAAACCATTCCAATAATGTGAATTTTTCTTCATACATGGACACTAAATCATTATTCTCCTACCCTAATTCCACGAATTTATTTTCTATCCTAATTCAAAAAACATTTAAAAATTAATTCATAATGAAAAGGTTCTTAAATGCATCATATTCCATGGATTCAATCTCTTCCATTTTATTAGTTTATTAACCATTAACTCCCATTAATAAACATTACATTCTAAATGGTAAATAGAAATAAATTATTTATAACTATTTAGATAACCCATGACTTTAAATATATTTTCAGTAGTTTTAATCCAAACCCCATCAATCACAAAGTCATAAAATCCATTTAATTGTGGAGAGTGACATCTCATAAAATGATCCACTATCAATGTGTTTCTCTATGGTAGAATAGGTTTCTCTATAAAACAGATATCATAACCATTTATATCATATCATAATTGGGCCATTATCGAAAAAAATGCGTTGTTTCACTTTAAACCATTCTCAATAGTGGATTTTGAAGGATATTGTTCTCTTGGTGCCTTCATTCTTTACCTTCCCCATTTCCTCCATGGATGAACATTCTGAATATGCATATTTTAGATAAATAAATGTCATAAAATTTACAATCAATTTCATTATAACTATATATTTTAATATATTAAGGTAATTTAATTTATCCTAACCTCTATACATATCTAAACCATTTCCCTAATACAAATTATAAGGAACAACCCTTAAACAATCTATAAACTTGATTATTTAAATAATAATTCATATCATTTAATTCCAAATTTTTTTTATATTTAGTTTTTTATATAATTTATTCATCACCCTTATGTAATTAAATATTACATTAAAAATTAAACAATACAAATCTATATCCAATTTTCAAAATACAAAACATTAATATTTTTTAAAACAAATCATGAAATATCAGCACAATTTTCATCTTGACCTCATATTTATCCCTAATCATCTTTTAGACACTATTTAACACCATTTAGAAATGGAATGAGAAAAAATATTAGTAATGGACATATAAAATTAATGAAAGAATCTCATTAGACCATGAATTCACTTAAAAAAAATTCAAAATAAACTTTGGGAAAAAATGCACATTTTCTTATCCTAAGAGATCAACTTATCTATCAAACTATTTTCATAAAAAAATTCATAAGAGATATTAAATACAAAATAAAATAGATAACTACTTATTTTCAATAATTAACAAATCAAGAAAAGATACACATTTCAACTTTAAAGAGTAGAAAAAATGTTACTTTTAAACATAAACTCAATAACCTACCTTGTAAAATCATAAGATTTACGTTAAAACCCATAACAAGAATAAAAAATCTATTATGTAACTTAGGATATATTTTTATTTTCATTATATAAAATTTAATAACTTACTCTTTAATGTTAAATAATTTCTTATGATAAACCTAACCATATAACTTTTTCTCTTTATCCAAGTCATTAGAGAGATATATCAGGCTCACCTGCCCTTAGATTATAATAGAACCACCTATAATTGGATTATAATGGATCCATATATCCTTTAATTAAAACATAACCAACCATAATCATAAAACAATCCCATGAATAATAACACAATACTAGGACATAAACATTGAAAAACAATTCAAGCGCCCATAAGGAAACATTTTAGGATATCTAAATATTCATTACATTAGACACCGATTTTGTAAATACTCAAAAAAATGGAAATAGATTTTTAATTTTAATAAAAAATGAAATATTATAAAGTATTAAAAAAATAACGGTCATGGTAGTGGTAATAACCATAGATTTTTTTTTACTTAAAATAGAACATTCTTTTTTTATTTTGGTCAAAACAATCCAAATAAAATACATAAAAAGAATCCTTATATAACCATTGAAAAATAATAAAAGGATACATGAAATTTAATTTACAATTAATTCATGAAATTATAAATAAATCTATAAAATAATTATAATAATATTCTCATGGAATAAAAATATATATTAAATAAATATAAAAAAATTAAAATGATCTTTTTAAAGTAAAGTGCCTTTACCTTGAGTTTGACTCGTCACATACAATTTTTTTTCTCAAAAAATAATAAAATTTTGTGAATTATATAATTTATTATGGATATTTTTTAAGATTATTATTACTTTTATTTTATTTGTTATCTATATTATATATATATTTATTTATTTAATTAAATAATTTGACGTTTTATGTTTTAACGATATTTAGATAATATGTCAAAAATCACTTTGGTAAGTTGACTATGAAAAAATTAGTGATTATTATAACATATGTGGAATAATAATAATAAAATAATTATAATTTTTATACATTAATTATACTTTTAAAACCGACCATTAAAAATGGTTATGAAAAATGAATTATGATACAATAATGGAGATCGTAGGTGGTACGTAGAGAGGAGTAACGTTTTCAAAGAGCATAATATGAAGTGTATAAATATAGTTTTATCATTATATAATTATGATTATATTTTAAATATAATTTAATTTCGTTGAATACACTTATATTTAGTATACATGTGATGTGGATAGATAAAACTAATCACATCACTTCGTATAGGAGGTAATCCACACATACATACGAATGACATTATCATTTTTAATGGATTTAATTGTAATAAATAAGATGATATATAAAAATTATACAGTGATAGATATGTAGTTAATATCATATATATATATTAATTCCATCATTATAACCATTCAAGAGCGATGGGAAGGGGAAAAATTATCTTGGTTTGAAAGGATGTTATCCTTCTTACACTTGAAACATTGTTTCATTAAAAATATTGTAAAATATTGAGAATCATATAGGTTATTTCATTAACATATATACATGTAAGTATATTTAAGAAAAAAATTTGTTATTTAAATTTTTTTTAAGAATATTTGAAGTAGGTGAAGTAAAACATAATTTTAAATCATTTAGTAAAACTATACCTCTTCTTTAGACAATCTGTTTGTTTATACCTATAGCATTCCTGGATTCATTTTATAATAAAACTAGGTACTATAGAAAATGGGTAGGGATATAGTTAAGTTTTTTGGTTAGTTATTATGTAAACCAAAAGTTTCTTGATTTTTTATATTAGAGGAGAAGAGGATTCCCTTTGTAATGGGGGGAAGGTCACATTTTTAATTTTTATAAATAGTAAAATATATTAATCTATTACCCAAGTTAAATGTATTAAAAGTGGAAAATTTATGAATATTGTAATTCCCTAACCCTAGTTACCCATACTTGATACATTATTTTATTACATTGGCATGATTACAAGGAATCATGTCCCGATGAACTGATCAGTTTAGTAGTCTTGGAATGTTGATTACATACATGAAGATAAACATTACAACATGAAAAGAAAAACAACAGTAATTTATTCCATTAGAAATGTCCATGCCTCCTAGATTATGCATAAAAGTCACTCATAACTAACTTCTTCATATCCTGTGAAAATGATACATAAGAAAGGGGTGAGCTTAGATGCTTGATAAGGGTAAATAATTTAGAGTAAGTTATAAAATTTTAAGGCAAGATGTGTAATAAAAACAACATCCTTTAAAACATAAACATGAACATAATATGGAAAAAATAAATCAAACATTACCATATAAAAATGCACATGGATATTATACTAGTCAAATAATCACATGTAACAAATAATTTCATAACGAGGGAATCCATAATGCTGGACAATCTGAAACATTTTGTCAAGGCCTCGACCAAAACTTCTAAAAATGATTTGGTCCTCGACCAAAACCATATATCAAATTGGGAAAGGCATCATCCAATTCCATGTCTAAATGTCTCATGATACCTATCGATTCATCGAGGAGCTATATCAGACTCCACCTATCACTTATTAAGTCCAATCCATTCCTCAAATGAAAATATTTAAACATAACATAAACATTCATATTAAAACTAGAATACAAAATGTCAATACATTATCTATAAACAATGAATGGTATAAATATAACACATCCATAATAAAACATATCACAAAACATTCAATACAATACAGAATATTTGTATAAACTTCCATAAGTTTAAAATCCATCAAAAGATGTTGACATAGATGAAAATGATCAGTAAAATGCATTGAGATAAATACCCCCTTTTCATGAAAACATTTAAAAGTCACACAATTTGGAAAATAATAAATTTAAATTCATTTTTAATCAAATTTTCTCATTACAATTTAAATCTTTTAAAGAAATTAACATTTCAAAAATATTCATATCCATATAAATAAATCCTTAAAAACCATTTTGAAAACATGGACATTAATGAAAATGATTTAGAAGAATAAGTATTTATAACATTTAAAATTATTTTTTAGTTAAATATTAACATCAAAGAATAATTTTGAAATGTATTTTATGAAAAATGGAAATGGATAATAAAGATGTCCCATAATATACTTACACATAAACAATCTCAGATAATAATGAGCTTGAGGAATTAACCCTTACCTTGCACTTTCCTTTGGTCGAGGGTACATTTAACCTCCTGTATAATAACCATTGTGTGTTATTAGATAATACCAAAACCATATTCATATTTATTATATCATACATGATTAATTTATTACTTTATACTACCCAATTAATAATGATTTTCAAGTTAAATTAACATTTCAGGTAATAATAGCTTTCTTTATGGTAAGTATTTTAACTTGTTATTCCTGATCGTATCATTTAGATCATGATTTAAATAAATCCATAATTTAAAACATTATTTATATATCATATATATTTAGAATATACATATTTATAATAGATAGATATAAGAAATGGAAAACACCGTTTATGGAGACGGTTGGTCGTACGTATGCATAAACGTTGTTTCTGTTTTTATATCATATTGAATGGAATTTAGTGAATAAGATATATTTAAGTACATAAATACACACAAATATATATATATAAATATATAAACATCCATTATAATTATTAGTTCATATATTACATACTCCGTAGTAATATATATTTTTATAATCATCGATGAATGGTGAACGTGGAAATGAATCTCATCGCATCGTGGAGAAGGTAATTTGTACGTACGCACGAGGGACAATATCATTTAATTAAAGGTGTAAAATTGGTTGGTATATTAATTTTAAAGATACAATATCATGTTATTTTTATTATTTATATACATATTACTCATTATTATATCCATCCAAATAACATAGTGTTGAATAACAAATTACACCACGACATAGAGATAGTAAGCCATACGCACGCACGCATGGTGACAATATCATTCGTAGGATGGGTAGAATAATGAATATGGTTGTACCATATTTATAATAATATCAAAATATATATAAGGTACTGGAGTTATTATTTTTGTATGGTAAAAACAAATAGAGAGTAAGTGGAATAAAAAAAGAACTTGAAAGAGGGTGGTGAAATCATTACCTCTTCTTCGGGGTCTTCCTTTTGATTTGATCAAAAGGTATCCTTAGGTTGGATTTCTGACCAAAGGAAGGCCTCTAAAATTAATTTAGGATATCTGGTATGATATTTGGGTAGTGGTTGGCTGACCCAAATGGCTTTGGAGTTGTTAATTTGAGAGAAGGGGGAAGTTCCCTTGTATAAGAGGGGTGAGGGGAACCTTGGGAAAACCAAAAAATAATATTTTATAATAAATTCATATTAAGTTTATTATGGATCCAAAATGATTTATTTCTAGGATAAGGTGTGTATAGGTCTAAATCCTCTCATCCAATAGGTTTTAGACAAGTCTAGGTTACCCATTTAACCTTCTCTTTTAGATTTAACTCTCAGTTACATAATTTAACTTTTACCGTGTCTTCTTGTATTCTTACACTATATGGTTAATAAACATACTATAAACTTGAAATAGAATATCAGGTGGTTCATTAATGGAATATATAATATAATTTAATCCATTTGTCTGAACCATATATTTTTATTAATATTATATAACTTAATAATATAATATATTTTTTTAAAAACTCATTTATGTCAATTTTGAAACTATTGGGTATTTTGTTTTTGTGAAAGTCATAACAACCTATCACTTCAATAAAAATTTATATAATCAACCCTAACATGTCATATTAACCTAGAAAATTCTTTTAATTCATCAAAAGTATGAATTTATATTTATTTTGATATTTATAATATCTGTTATTTTAATATTTCATTAATAAAGAAATTACTACATCATCATTGTGTCATAAATAAAATTCATTATTTAATATATAAAAATTATAAATAAAATACCATTATGTAGGAAATATTTTATCTTTATAATTAATATTTATATTTTAATTTATCTTTTGTATAACCCCATATAAAAAATGGTTTATTAAATAATATTTGAATTTTAAAACTTTTAACTTTTCATTAAATAAAATATAATAAATACCCTTGTCACGACCCGTCCTCAGGGTCCGAGACGTGACTACCCCAAGCCCACCATCCATAGGCCAAGGGCTGATGACTAGCACCAAAGGAGAATTCCCAATAAAAGGGAAGGAATTTCCTTTAAACCTGTAACACACACAGTCTGAAGACAAGCAGTAGAAGCAACAAGTAATAATATAGAAAAGAGAGGTGTGCTAAAAGTATGTGGGCCACTATACAAGCCCAACTGAACAACAAGTACAAGTACATGAAAAAATGGAAAATAGCTCCTGGATTGTCCACTAGGGAATCCTACCTGAAGGGTAGGTGCAGATCTCGAACAACTCGTTCCTGAGGTATGTCCCGTCTAGTCTAGCTCCGAGAAGCCTCTCATCCGTCACCCTCAGCCTTGATCACTGTTGTCCATCATCTGCACATAACACAACAAGGTGCGGGCGAAGCCCGTGCAGGGGTGAGTATTACAATACTCAGTAGGGTACATCGAGACCCAATGAAGGTCTCCTAGAATCCACTAAGGATAAACCACAGTGGTAAGATACAATCACGAAGTATCAACCATCCCTACTTAGGTATATGCCCATACATATATCTAAGTTACCAATCTTAGTCCAACTCCAAAACTCGAGCCCAATCACAAACCATTCCACAAAGTAAGTAAATTCAATCATCTAAATGATATCTAGTGAAAGATAAGACTCAGCTCACACAATTGTACAACTCAAGAAGTGGGGTATAGATGATTAGATGTATCCCCAGAATCATCTCCTCTGTCAAACCCACGTATGATCCTGGAACAGTATCAGCATAGTCGAACCCGCGGAGGATCCCGGTACAGAAGTCATCACTTTTGAACCCACGAAGGATCCCGGTACAGAAGTCATCACTATTGAACCCATGGAAGATCTAGGTATAGTATTGTCGTTGTCGAACCCATGGAGGATCCTGGTACAATAGTAGGTCCACGTAGGATCCTATCATCTCTGTCGCACCCAACGCTAGGGTTCCCGCACACAGCACGCTCGATTCTAGGAGGGTCCTCTCTTTTATCCAAGTGTGGATACATAAAATACCATGAATTCTTGAGTTGATGTATCCTGATGTTCTGTCTCATCATAAGGAACCCAACGCGACAGACGACGTGTGAATCAGATGCCCGGTTTGTGAGTTTTTGGCATTGCTGTTCCCGGGGCCCAGTTGGTTTTTAGGCTCAATCCAACCTGAATGTACCCCAAATAAGTCCAAACCTCATGTGGAGTATTCCAAAAGAATCATCTCTCTCCAAGCCTTACATCGCCGCAGGTGGTTCGTCAAATGGACACTCGTAGGCCAAGAAGATGGTGAAAAGGTGTAACTGGCCATAGCGGGTCCGGGACCGGTCTGACTCAGTCAGAGCGACCCCGCCCGACTCGGTCTAAGGAAATGGCCCCTCCCAAGGGGTGGCCCGGCACAATGGCGGCCCGGCCGGACGGTGGCCCGACCCGAGGGTGGCCCGACCCGAAGGCGGCTCGACCGTGTGCGGCCCGGCCGAGGGTGGCCCGTTCGAGGGTGGCCCGGCCGTGGGTGGTCCGACCGAGGATGGTTCAGCCGAGAGGGCCCGTCTATGGGGGGCCCATCTAAGGGCGGCCCGACCGTGCGCGCCCACTCACACTTGAACGGTCTAACCATTCGGGTGGACTGAACCGGTGCCAAGCGGTGCCAGTCCAGCTCATGCGGGACTCCATTGGGTCCCGCTTCTCCAGGCTGGCCGAGCGGCTAGCGGCTCCGGCGCCACATCAGTCAGCCTAGCCGTTCAGCACCACTCCTCCACCACGGCGTGACGACATCGTGCCACCACTGCTGTTCCCAGCCTGGACGCGACCTCCTGTTTCACCATGGGGCGCGACGACGTCGTGCCCCCTCCTCTGCGGCCCGGTTTAGCCATGGCCCTCGTCTCCTCTGCGCGGCGCAACCACACCTTGCGGCTCCCCTGCGGTCCATTATGGTCGTGGCTCTCCTTCTACGTAGCACAACGGTGTTGCACCCTCTTTGAAACCCAGCAGCCTTGCGCCGTCAGTTTTCTTCGTGGTCCACCTCCACCGTCAACAAACAAGAACACCCATAGGGGGAGGTTCGGGCCATGTTTGTGTGGTCAGAACCTTCCTCTTCATGTAAATAAAATTTGTCATAAATAATCCAAGGTTTGAACGATGATGAACAAGAATGAGAATTCTACTCAAACCCCAACCTCGATTCGATGAACGTTGACGAAGTCATAGGAAAAGGGAGGGTGTCGATTCGTTGAAGTCGGGAAGCGTCCGACGATGAAGCGTCATCGGCATTCTTCACAGGCGGCTCCTTCTCTTTTGGCTTGGTCGAAGATCGAAGGAGAAGTTCGTTGTCCTTCGGTGGTTCTTCGTTGGAAGGATGAAGCTCTCCTCTCTCAAGCCTTTCCAGAATATTATGCCAACCACAAAAAAAATAAAGGATGATCTCTGTTAATTTTTTGGCACAACAACACAAAGTTATGTTTAATTAAATGAGACAACTAATTTAATTAATGCTAAGGAATGGTTAAAATTCAAAAATTAGAGGAGGTGACAAGTTCCAATTAATGAAGATAGGTGTCAAATTAACAAAGGGGAGTTAATGGGGGTTTTAAGCTCATGGGGGACCCGCCTAATAATATCCTCCCAAGGGAGGTTATGTGTGGGTGGGCCCCACCACCATATCCTCTCATGCGAGGTTAGGGTGTCGTGGCCCCCACCGCAAACTTCTACATGGATGATTAAACCGCCACAAAAATAAAAATGAGTTACACTCATTTTTATTTAATTTATTTTGAATCCCTAAAAATAAACTTCCTTTATCATTAAAATACAACTGCGATGATGGTCTCACTAGGCAATCACCAACGCTATGTGTTCAAAGGTTCCCTAAGACTTCAATTCCAAGCACCGGTTCAAGAGATTTAAAATCCTGCTCATACGTTTACTAAACATACACGAACAAAAATCAGAAATTGATTTTGGGCGCACTGGGCCTCGAAATTAGGCTCCTTCATAAACTGCGGGCTCTTAAAATTCCGAGGAATTTAAGAAAAAAAATTACATGGAATTTCTGGGTCTTTAAATTCTCCCCACCTCAGGGATTTATGTCTCTATAAGCTACAAATCACCATAAGGAAACAAATGGGGGTACTGAGCACACATTTGAGCCTCCCGCTCCCATGTGCTCTTATGGAGGTTCCCGTTCTGCCAACGAACATGCACCAGAGGTATCGACTGTCCACGCAGGACCGGCTCCTGTTGATCCTCAATCTCCACTGGAACTTCTGTGAAAGTTTCCCCATCATCGATTTACAGATCCCTGTGGTTGGTGATGTGGGACAAGTCATGCATTTATCTCCTCAGTTGAGACACTTGAAAGACTTTGTGCACCCGGTGCAACTAAGGTGGAAGATCCAAGTGGTAAGCCACCTCGCCTACTCTACTGAGGACCTGGAAAGGTCTGATGAATTGCAGAGATAACTTTCCACCTCAGCCAAATCTCCATAGACCTCGTAGAGGAGAGACCCATAGAAAGAAGTGGTCGCCAACCTCGAACTCTAGTGGTCTCAGTCTCCTGTCATCATTGGACTTCTTCCTGCTCTGTGTAGTCTTCATCTGCTCCTGGATGATCTGCACCTTCTTCGTCGTAGCCTACACCATATCTAGTCCAATAAGTGCTTACTCCCCTGGGTCAGTCCAGCACAGAGGTGAGCTGCAAGGTTGGCTGTACAGTGCCTCGAAAGGTGCCATGCTGATGGTAGAGAAGCAGTTATTGTTATACGCAAACTCTACCAAGTGTAAGTGATCCTCCTAGCTATGACAAAATTCGAGGACACATGCACAGAGCATGTCCTCACGAGTCTAAATGGTTCTCTCAGTTTGACCATCGTTTTGAGGATAGAATGCGGTGCTCAAGAGAAGCTGTGTCCCGAAAGCCTCCAAATACCCCTTCCATAGCAGGGAAGTGAAATGAGCATCTCGATCAGAAACAATCCTCGATGGTAGACCATGAAGCCGTATGATCTCTCATATGTAGAGGCGTCCCTGGCTCTCTTCTTAACCCTGATCTCTGATCGGTAGGAAGTGGGACGACTTGGTGAGTCGGTTGACAATCACCCAATTAGAGTCGTGTCCTCTAGATGTACGTGGAAGTCTCATCACGAAATCCATGGATATCCCATCTCACTTCCACTCTGGGTCCTCTAAGGGATGAACCAAGCCTGCTGGAACCTGGTGCTCCACCATCACTTGGTGAAAAGTGAGGCATCGTGAAGAAAACTCTACTACTGCCTTTTTCCTACCTAGCCACCAATGTTGTTGTCAAAGGTCCTGGTATACCAATCTCAGTCTGACGCCAACACTCGAGCCCATGCACAACCCATTCCAGAAATGAAGTAAATTTAATCATCTCGATGATATCAAGTGAAAGACAAGACTCACCTCACACAGGTATACAACTCAGGAAGAGGGGTAGAGATGATTAGATATAGCCTCTGAATCATCTCCTCTATCAAACCCACGTAGGATCCTGGAACAGTATTAGCGTAGTTGAAACCATGGAGCATCCCGGTACAAGAGAAATCACTGTTGAACCCATGGAGGATCCCGGTACAGAAGTCATCGATGTTGAGCCCATGGGGGATCCTGGTACAGTATCATCGCTGCCGAACCCACAGAGGATCTTGGTACAATAGAAGGTCCACATAGGATCCTATCATCTCAGTCGCAGCCAGCCCTAGGGTTCCCGCACATAGCACGCTCGATTCCCAGAGGGTCCACTCCTCGAGCCAAGTGTCGATATATAAACTACCACGAAGTCTCGATTTGATGTATCCCGAAGATCTGTCTCATCATAAGGAACCCAATGTGACAGACGGTGCATCAATCAGATGCTTGGTCTGTGAGTTATTGGCATTTCCGTTCCAGGGGCCCGGTTGGTTTTTCAGCTCAATCCAACCTGGTCATACCCCAAGTGCGTCCAAACATCAAGTGCAGTATGCCAAAAGAATCGTCTCACTCCAAGCCTTCCATCGCCACAGGTGGTTCGTCAAACAGACACCCTTAGCCCAAGATGAGGGTGAAAATGTGTAACTGGCCATAGCGGGTCAGGGTCCGGTCCGACCCGGTCTAAGGAAACGGCCCGACCCGAGGGGGCAGACCAGACCAAAGGTGGCCCGACCTGAAGTCGGCCCGGCCCGGCCCAAGGCGGACCAGCCATGGGCAGCCCGGCCCAGGGCGACGCGGCCGGGGGCGGCACGGACCAGGGCATCTTTGCCGATGGGGGCCCGGTCAAGGGCGGCCCGGTGGCCTGCCCTAGCCACGCCCAGGGGGTGGCACGCACCCCTGGAACCCGAATGGTTTAACCATTTTGTTGGACCGAACCGGTGCAAGATGGTGCTAGTCCAGCCCATGCAGGACCCGAAGGGGTCCCTCTTCTCCTGGCTGGACGAGCGGCCAGCAGCTCCGGCTCCACGGAGGCCGGCCCCACGCCTCCACTGCGGCGCGACGCCACCGCCCCACCACCGCCGCGACCTGGACTGGCCACAACCTCCTGGTTCACCGCGCGGCGCAATGGCACAACGCCTCCTCCGCCGCATCCCAGTTTGGACACAGACCCCGACTCCTTTGGGCGGCGCGACAACGCCGCGCGCCTCCACCGCGGCCCATCATGGCCACAGCTCTCCTTCCACACGGCACGACGGTGTCATGCCCTCTTTGCTACCCAGGGGCATTGCACCGCCGGTTTTATTTGCGGTCCGCCTCCATCGTCAACAAACAAGAACACCCATAGGGGGAGGGTCAGGATGTATTCGTGCGGTCCGAACTCTCCTCGTCATGGAGATAACATTTGGCATAAATAATACGAGGTTAGAACGATGAAGAACAAGAATGAGAATCCTACTCAAACCCCTACCTCGATTCGATGAATGTTGACAAAGTCGCGGGAAAAGGGCGGACGTCGATTCGTTGACGTCAGGAAGCGTCTGAGGATGAAGCGTCGTCGGCGTTCTTTGTGGGCGGCTCTTTCTCTTTTGGCTTGGTCGATGATCGAAAGAGAAGTTCTTTGTTCTTCAGTGGTTCTTCATTGGAAGGATGAAGCTCTCCTCTCTCAAGCTTTTCCAGAAGATTATTCCAACCACAATAATAATAAGAAAGGATGATCTCTTTTAATTCTTTGGCACAACAACACAATGTTGTGTTTAATTAAATGATCCAACTCATTTAATTAATGTTAAGGAATGGTTTAAATTCAAAAATTAGAGGAGGTTAGAAGTTTCAATTAATGAAGAGAAGTGTCCAATTAATAAAGGGGAGTTAATGGGGGGGGGGGTTTAAGATTGTGGGGGCCCCACATAATAATATCCTCCCAAGGGAGGTTATGTACGGGTGGGCCCCACCACCATAACCTCTCATGGAAGGTTTGGGTGTCGTGGCCCCCACCACCAACCTCCTCTTGGAGGATTAAACCGCCACAAAAATAAAAATGAGTTACAATCATTTTTATTGAATTTGTTTAAAATCCCTAAAAATTAACTTCCTTGTTAAAACAGAACTGAAGTGATGGATTTACTAAGAAATCACTGACGCTGCAAGTTCAACGGTGCCCTCGGATTTCAATTCTGAGCACCGGTTCAAGAGATTTAAAATCCTACTCGTACGTTTACTGGACGTACCTAAACAAAACATCATAAATTGATTCTAGGCACAACGGGCCTCAGAATCAGGTGCCGTCAGAAACAGTGGGCTCATAAAATTCCAATGAATTTAATAAAAAGTTTTCCTCTGAATTTCCGGGACATTACAGCCCAAATCTAATCCAAGTGGACCTAAAGGATCATATTTTTGTTTTAAGGTTGATTTTGGTCGAAATATACTTATCAAATATTATTAGGACATGTGTTTGTTAATTATAATATAATTTTTTACCCTTAATTACCCTATGTACTTTTAAACGTGGTAAATAAAAGTCAAAAGTTACTATTCATAAAAAATTATTTTCATCTTATTGAACCACATTTTACTTACTGAGTTTAACCTTGTCTCTCATATTTTTGAAATTCAACTCACAGAAGTAGTAAGATTATGTTTTATGCAAATTTTTAAATGTTTCTAGAAGGTGGGTAAAAGACGGTAAAATTTCAATAAAATTTTTATAAATCTAATCATATTATAAAATGAATCCAAGGAATTAAATTGAACTTATATAGCTATTATGTATCTATTTTGAACTAGAATAAATTTAAATAAAATAAATAATTATTTAAACGAAAAGTGGATTTTAACCAATAACGCAGTGTTTTTCACTATTAATAAAAAATTGAAAGTTTTCAGAAACATACCAAAAATTCACCCTAAGATAATTTTGATATCGCGAATTCACAAATTAAGTCTATTTTACCAAATTCAAAACATAGAAATTAAATTTATTAATTTAAAATTAATTCCCATTGTCAAAACCAAAAAGCATATTTTTAAGAAATAATAACTATCAATAGATTGACACTTGTTTATGTCCAATTTCAATGTGAAATTACATCCAATGACCAAAATTGGATTAAATGGTAGAAATATAATCTAATTATTCTTCCAAACCATTGAAATGTATAGTTGAACACTATAAATTATTTTGATTAAAAAATTTGTTTTCAGTTAAAATTTAGTATTTTTCATATTCATCCAAATGTAAAAGTTATCAGAATAACAAAAAAAAATTGTTCAAAACTAAACTTTTATGTCCTGATTCTAAAGAAGAAGTTAATTGTGTCAAATTTAATATATAAAATTTTAAATATTGGATTTAAAAAGGGTTCCCATTAAAATTCAGTAAAATTTCTTTTTTAAAAAATATTTCTTTTATCTAAAAAAATGAATTGGTTCTTATATTATGTCTAATAAACTCATAATATGGATTCTAAAATTATAAGGATTATATAAAATTCAAAATTCAGTTAATACTATTCATAAACGCTTATGAAAGACTAGTTTGGTAAGTCGTGGTGTGCTTGAACTCAGTGTTGCGTGTAGTGCAAGTTATTAAATTACATTGAAGAAATAATGTACTATGAAATCATGGGGTGTTACATTATCCCCTTCATTAATAAATTGTGTCCTCACAATTTAAATTTTTTCTTTAAAAATAAAAGGTTAAAAATAGAAAAATACTTTTGTGGAGAACCCACATCTAAAATTGGGTAAATAAAATTTATTCATAATAAGAGAGAAAGGTAAATGACAAATTCACCACCAAATTATGATATCAATTTGGAGAAAATTGGTGGAAATTAGAGACACATAATTGGAGTAAAAACATAAATATTTATTGGGAGTGATTGAGGTCATCAATCACAAACAAGTGTAAAATTGAGGGCCTCAAATCCATCAATCTATGATGATTTAAAATATCATCGGTTCAATAATACATAAGGTATTAGGAAACCACATTTTTAGTTTTAAGACCCCTTAACTAAAGTTTAATAATTAATTTCTTCATAGAATAAGAGAAAAAAATATACTTGACAAGTAGAGTTCCATACTTTAACTAATTTCTACCACAAACTAATCTTTCACTATAAAAGATAATAGAACATAAAAATACTCTATTTATACTAATCGTATATGGTTCCAAAAAAATGAATTTATAATTCATCTATTAGACCTATTAATAAAAACTACATTATACAATGTAGGACATCACGTAGACTAGTGGTAGGTGATGCACCCTTGTTGCCATTCGGTTGTGGGTTCAACTCTCGTGGCCTTTACGGACACAACTGGTTGTTTCCCGACCTCCGGGTTGTCCTTTAATAAAAAATCCAAAAAATAATCTTAAAAAATGATTTTACCTTAAAAATAGAATCCAATGTCAAACATAATCCATTCCAACCATTATAATTATCCAAAATAGTTTTTTATAAAATCACAGTCCAAAATTTATAAAGATGTAAAACATAATAAAGATCCTTTTTTCCACGTAATAACATGTGAATACCATCATCATGTATTATTTTAAATGATGGTAACACCTTGAATTACCATAAAAACTTATTGATTACATTCATTATCCCATATTCCTTATAGAATACTAGATATATTTCTTATATCCAAATATTTTTAATACTCCAACAATGATGAAATAAACAAACCATTAATCTGTTATAAGATATTCAAGAATATCCAATATAATTTATCCAAATAAACCATCTCTTATTCCAAAATTAATACCTCAGTATCAGGACCATATTAAGGTTTATCTTTCCTCTAGCCATGTATTTTCCAAAAAATATAACATTTTTTGAGACACTTTTCATAAAACCATATAATCTCAAATCCTCAATGAAATAGTATTATTGTACAATCCTTATTTATTTCCATAATTCAATTAACTAATATATCATCGATACAATAATGAAATGACATAATATTTTAACAACATAATAGCACTAGTCATTCCTCTTCATCTGTGGTATTATCATAACTTGATTATTATTCAACATCATAATTTTGGGTATATTCTGATGATTTGGACATTGATTTGTATACTGACCCAAATCTTTGCAAATGAAGCATTGTACACATGAAACCTTTATCTTATCCTTGAAATAACATAGTCAGTGTCATTTTTCTCCACACTAATAAGAAACTCTCATTCCCTTCACTCAATTACCAAGGTGATTCTTTCCACGATTATCACATATGGTAAAATATTTCTTTCCCTTCTTCCCTTTATCCATATTTCTCTCTACCATCCTTTTATTCTCTAGCTTCCCTTCAAAGCCATAGGACTGAAGGAATTATTTACTTATCTTATTAACACATGATACTATTTATTCATTTATTGAGGATACATGGGAAATTATTTCCCTTCTAAATGTTGGCTTAATACTATGAAAGATATGATCCTTCTTACTCTTGGGATCATATGTATTGTTGGAGTTCTCATTCCTTCTACCAGGCTCCATTTATAAACAATGGAATACACTAGGTCAGTTTATGAATTGAAATTGATAATTCCAAACATGTAAAATACCTAACGTAAATTGACCAATTTATGGATATAATGTATAATCATAAAAAAATTCTTTGAGGAAGTATTTACTACTAAATTCTTCATAACCGTTTGTATAGAAATTATGAATTATCTTAATCATATACCCCAGGAGTGTCGTAACCAAGAGTGTAGCACGGATCATTGTGATGTACAAGGATACCCTGGGTCATGCCTGAAACTTCTTTTCAGAGTTTTCACTCCTAGGTACATCTGTGCCAGAGCCGCCTTAACTGACAGTATCCAGACAGGGATGTATTTCTTGGAAAATACACAAAATCTATACTTTACCAAAATTCATGGATGTTTTTCTATGTTAATCCTGAAAGTATATATTAGGGTATTGTTATATAATCAGAGTTTATCTAAATCTAGTTTCCATGTTTGTACTAAAATATCTTGGATACCAAATGTAATGCCCCGAACCTAGTTACATAGAGTCGGTTCATTATTTTAATACACTGTCATGATTATGAGGGATCAAGTCCCAAAGGACCGATCAGTTTAGTAGTATTGGAAAATAGATTACATACATGATGTTCAACAATAAAACTTGAAAAGAAAAAAAGTAATTTATTCCATTATAAATGTCCAAGCATCCTAAATTATGCATGCATGTCACTCAAAACAAACTTCTTTAAATCCTGGAAAAATAAAACATAAGGGGTGATCTTAGATGCTCGGTAGGGGTAAATAATTTAGCGAATGCTATAAACTTTTAAGGAAATATGTTTAATAAAAACAAAATCCTTTCAAACATAAACTTGAACATAATATGGAAAAAATAAATCAAAAATTACCATATAAACTCTCACATGGATATTTTACTAGTAGAATAATCACATGTAATAACTAATTTTATAATGAGGGAATGCATAATGACGAACATTCTAAATCATCTTGTCAAGGCCTCAGCCAAGACGTCTAAAAATGATTTAGGCCTCGAAAAAAACCATATATAAAATTGGGAAAGTCCTCGGCCAACTGCACGTCTAATTGTCTCATAAGTCCTATCGATGCATTGAGGAGCTATAGCAGGCTCCACCCATAACTTACTATGTCCAATGCATTCTTCAAATGAAAAGGTTTAAACATAACAGAAACATTTGTATTAAAACTATCATATGAAATGTCAATACTTTTTCCATAAACCATGAATGGTATAAAAATAACACATTCATAGTCAAACATATTACAAAATCTTCAATACAATATGGAATATTTGTATCAACTTCCACAAGTTTAAAATCCCTCAAAGGATGTTGACATAGATTAAAATGATCAGTAAAATGCATTCAGATAAATACCCCTTTTCATGAAAACATTTAAATGTCAAACAATTATGAAAAGAATACATTTAAAGGAATTTTTGAATCAAACTATCCCATACCACTTTTAAGATTTGAAAGAAATTAACATTTTAAAAACATCAATGTCCTTATAAATAAATCCTTAAAAACCATTTTGAAAACATGGACATTAATGAGAAACATTTAAAAGAATAAATAATTAAAAATTTTAAAATGATGTTTTAGTTAAATGGTACCTTAAAATAATCATTTTGAAATGAATTTTATGAAACATGGACACGGATAAAAAACATGTTCTGGAAAATACTTACACATAAACAATGTCGGATAATAATGAGATTGAGGAATTAACCCTTACCTCATACTTTTCTTTGGTCGAGGGTATGTTTAACCACCTATATAATGAAATTTGTATGTTATTAGATTATAATAAAACCATAATCATATTTATTATATCATACATGATTCATTTATGACTTTATACTACCCATTTAATAATTATTTTAATGTTAAATTAACATTTTGGGTAATAATCGCTTTCTTTATCGTACATATTTTAACATGTTATTCTTGATCATATCATTTAGATCATGATTTAAATAATTTAATAATATAAACCTTGATTTATATTTCACATATTTTTAGAATATAAATATTTATGATAGATAGATATATGAAATGGAAAACACCATTTATGGAAACGGTAGGTCTTACGTACACATAAATGTTGTTTCTGTTTTCATATCGTATTAAATGGAAGTAACTGAATAAGATATATATAATTATATAAATACATATATATATATATATCTAGTAGAATTATTATGTCATATATTACATACTTATTAGTAATATATATTTTTATAATCGTCGATGATTGGTGAACGTGCAAATGAATCTCATCGCGTCGTGGAGACAGTAATATGTACGTACGTATGTGCGACAATATCATTTCATTAAAGGTGTGTAATTGGATGGTATATTAATTTTACAGAGACATTATAAAGTTCTTTAAATTATTTATATACATATTACTCACCATTATATTCATCCAAATAACATAGTGTTGAATAACAAATTACACCACGGCGTAGAGATGATAAGTCATACGTACGAATACATGGAGACATTATCATTCATTGGATGGATATTGTAAAGGCTCGGAAATAGCATGGTTCTCTTTAATACGTGGGATTTTTACAAGTCCGTGAAAATTTATGGTGATTGATTCCGAGGCCCGGTGTTCCCGGAATCAATTTCTGAAGTTTTGTTCGGGTAAGTTCAGTAAATGTATGAGCGGGCTTATATAAATTTTGAACCGGGGCTCGGAATTGAAATCTGAGGGCACCGTTGAACTCACAGTGCCAGTTTTAACTTAAGAATACTTTCACATCGACGACAGTTGGTCGGGAATAAAAGTTAGTTATTGGCTTTTCATAAAAAAAAATAATAAAATAATGTGCCCTACGCTTTATTTTATTTTGAGCTGCCATTTGGTGAGTGGTGGTTAAAACCTCCCCATAGAGGTTGTAGGTGGGGCCACCGCACCTTAACCTCTCATGAGGGGTTATGGTGGTTGGGCCCACCCGAACTCAACCTCCCATGTGAGGATAAATGAGGTGGGGACCTCATGGGGCTTAACACCCCTATTAATGGGAGTATAGGAAAACCTCTCAACTCCCCTCATTAATGGGGGGGCTCTTGACCTCCCCATTAATCAATTGTGCCAATGCGTGTGATTTAATTAAGGGGAGACTCCTGACCTCCCAGTTAATTAATTGTGTCATCACCGTGAATTAATTAAGGGGAGCCTCTTAATTTATTTCTCCAATTTGAAATTGTTGTGCCAACAAAATAATAGAAAATTTATATTATTTTTAGCTTGGAAATTCTCATTTGGTGGGAGATTTGAGAGGAGAGCTTGGGTGAAAATAAGTTATCCCAACAAAGAATGAAGAATGAAGAAATCCGATAATGATCCTCCACAGACTTCTTCCTCGGACTTCTTCCTCGGATACCTACTGATGTTGAGACACTTCCATAACCGTCGTGCGAACATGAAAGTGGAAGCGTGTGGCAGACACGATGAACGAATACTACGTCTTCTTCCTGGGACTTCCCCATCGACGCACAACAATCTAGGTATGGGTTTATTACGTGCTGATAATCCTTTTTCTATATCATTCAATGATTGGAAAGGAATTGTTGTGGGTGAATTGTTGACAATCTTATTCTCTTGATGAGCCTTTTGTTATCACCCCTAAATGCGGAGGGTGCGGCCCAACTAACATGGCCTGACTCCCTCCTCCAATCTCTTGTGAGGTTTCTCCAGCATGGCAATGTAACAATGACAAGGCAACGGAGGCAGCAACGACAAGGCCCCAATACCCAAGGCCTCTGTGAACCACACTATCCCCACGGTGCCTCGCATGCCCCGGATGAACCCACGGCCTGCCCGGAGCCCTGGCCGCCTGCCCACTACCTCTTAGTATGCCTCCCGGTGCCCAGCCGGCCTCCCAGTGTGCTACCCGGTGCCCAGGACGCCTGTCCATAGCCTCCCGACATGCTGCCTAGCGCCCTGCCGGCCTCCGGGTGTGCTGTCTGGTGCCCAGGCCACCTACCTGTGCCTGCCCGCGGCCAGCCCCTGCCCCTCTGGCCTACCTACCAGCCTCCGTGACATCGGCCTCCTGGGCCGACCCGCGGTGTCCCTCACGGAGTCTCTGGCCAAACCGGCGCGGCCTCTCGGGCCGAGTCTCTGAGCCACTCCTCTTGCGGTGCTCGCCGAACTGGCCCTGGCCTTCGAGTCGAGCCTCCTATGCGGCTGCCTCTGGGAAGAACCACCCTCGCAGTCTGCTGGGCCAGGCCTAGAGGACCGGGTTTAACTAATTGGGCCGACCCGCCTTGAAATACCCAGAAATTTCATAGAGTTTATTTTAAATACTTTGGAATTTTAAGAGTTTGTGGCTTCTGACGGCGCTTGATTTCGAGGCCCGGTGTGCCCAGAATCAATTTCTAAAGTTTAGCTCGGGTTCGTTCAGTGAACGAACGAGCGGGTTTTTGTAACTTTGAAACTGGTGCTTGGAATTAAAATCTGAGGGCACCGATGAACTCGTAGCACCGGTAATTGCTCAAGGGGACACTTACCATAGTTGTGTTCACAAAAGAGGAGAAGATAATTATTGGGGGGGGGGTTGTTTAATAAATAAATAAAAATTGTTGGAACACATTTTTATTTCTAAAGAAGTTTAGAGAAGTGGGTCCCACACGAGCCCCACCATTTATTTCCCTCTAATCTCTTAATATCCCCTCTTTAATTTGGAGAACCTCCATTAAATTCCAATCTCTCCATTAAATTATGTCAACCCATAATTTAATGAGGAACCTTCTTCTTTCCTCCTTTTTATTTATTTTCCAACGCGTACTTTGAATGGGGACCTTCCCTCTCCCTTCCCCAATTATATTGTAGACATTTTTTATTAAATGTGATGATTTAATTCTGGGAGTTTTTTGCGTGTGTAATTAAATAATAGGAGGTACTTATTATTTAATTTGGGAAGAGCCTTCATTGGGCGGGAGAGATCGGGAGAGCTTTGAGCCTTTGGGAGGAACGCCGACCTCAGATGAAGAACGATGAAGAATGACGAAGAATGATGGTACCTCAAAGATCGATGATGCCCCACCCTTTTTCATCTCCGCGACAAGAGAGGATATGTCGCTTACTCCTCGGTGTGCTCCGACGACGCCTATGATCCTCTTCCCCACAACGCCGTCCACCGCGACACCGATGTCCGACATCAACTTTTGAGGTAGGGGTTTTTGTATAATTTTCTTCATGTGATGTTTATACCCTCGGCATAGCATACTTTACTGTTGGTGATGTTTAGAACCACTAATTTGGTGGGTGCGGACTAACAAACAAGTCCGAACCCACCACTGTTTTGTTCTTGACGCGCGGAATCCTTGGTGATGATGAAACATGTCCATTTTGGCGATTGGAGGCAGTCGATGTAACATATGGGTCTCGAGAGAGCGATAGTCGCAGACGACGGGAAAATCGGACGACCAGAGCGCATCCAGTGGTCCGTGGAAGATACTGACAGCGCACCCCGCTGGCGCGATGGTGGGGAATCGGATCCCGCGGCCGCGCGGGATCAGGGGGAGTCACGGTGTCGGTCGTCGCGTCCGCGAAACAAAGGAGGTACTACGTCCCCCCAACTCAGAATGTTGGTCAAGCCAGCGCACCCCCAGGCCAGGCTGGGGTGGGTCGCGTAGACCGGGCCTGGCGGCACCCAGTCGGGCCGACCCAGGGGGGTTGGGCCGGGTCGAGCCGGGCCCACAACCCCCACTTCAGACCATTTTCGGTCTTTTTCCCATAACATGAGCTAAGAACCTCCGATTGACGCACCTTCAGTTGCATAGAAATCCTTCAATCGAGACGGTCGTTTAGGTATATTAAACACGAAGTTTCAGCAAAGTTTGGGCATGTCTGGGTTGGTTCAAACCCAAAACCAACCGGGCCCTTGGAGCAGAAAAGTGTATATCTTAAGGACTGGACATCCGATTGATGTGCCGTCAATTGAATTTGGATAATTTTGTTGATATGTTCCTTTTGTCTTACTCTGCTTGGGGTTTGATGCAGATAGAGTATGTTTGGGTTGGTTTTAGCTTAAAAACCAACCGGGCCCCTGGAACGGAAATGCCAATAACTCTCAGATCGAGCGTCCGATTGATGCACTGTCTGTCGCATTGTGTTTATTTTGACGAAGCGGAATTTGGGATACATAAACTCTGGACTTTGTGATAGTTTATGTATCAACACTCTCTATATCTCTCTTAATCGAGGAGCTGACCCTCCCGGAGTCGAGCATGCTTTGTGCAGGAACCCTAGAGCTGGCTACGACTATGATGATGATGACTGCACTTGAATCCTCCGTGGATTCGGTAGTGAGGACGACTGTACTTGGATCCTCCATGGGTTTGGGAGCGACGATGACCATATTGGGATCCTTTGTGGGTTCGACGGAGATGACTACTGTTCTTGTATCCTATGTGGGTCCAGCAGTATTGACCTCTGTACTTGTATCCTATGTGGGTCTGATATCAAAGATTAATCAGTGGCTACATCTGATCATCTCTATCGCCTTACAAAGTGTATACCTTTGTGAGATGAGTCTTGATTTTAAATCATTATCATTTATGTGGTTGACTTTCATTCCTGTGTGGATTGGGTTTTTCTTTCCTATGTGGAGTGGGTTGTGCTTTCATGTGTGGACTGGGTTGTGCTTTCCTATGAGGACTGGGTTGTGCTTGGGCTCGGGAGATGGAACCGAACTATAATTGATGACTTAGGTATATGTATGAGAATATACCTAAGTAGTGTTGTTGATACTTCCTGATTTTATCTTTACTTTATTGGTTTATCATCGTGGATTCTGAGAGACCTTCGGGGGTCTTGGGGGTCCCTACTGAGTATCGTATACTCACCCCTGCACGGGCTATGCCCGCACTACAATGTATTGGATGCAGACGACGTACAACATTGATTGAGGTGGAGGCTTGTGGAGATGGACGGTGCCCGGAGGTGATCCACTTGGTGGGGAATACACGGAGCGGACGACCGGACACGAGGAGCCGAGGAGAATATCTTTACCCACCCTTCAGGTGGGATTTTCGGAGGACGACTCGGTGTTACTGTTTTACTTACTGCTGTTGTACTTTCCTTTCAGTTGTATTTTACCTTCAGTTGGGTTTGTATACTAGCCCATTTACGTTTTCAGAACTTACCTTGTACCCAGTTTTAATTAGTGCTTACTTCACTTGTGTACTCTGTTGTGTTTTGTTTACTTATAAAAAGGCAATACCTTACCCTTTTTATCGGGATTTATGACTTTGGTGCTAGTCGCCATCCCCTGGACTATGGGAGGCGGGCTTGGGGTAGTCACGGCACGAGCCCCGAGGACAGGTCGTGACAAGTTGGTATCAGAGGAGTCGGTTCTACCACAGAACTCAGGACTCTAATAATTTCTTCTCTGTGAAGCAATAATGATTAGAGTATTGAGTGTGGTTATCAATCCAGGGAGTCCAGTGTTGGTGCGGCGGCCGACGTATCCATACACCAGGACCCTGACTTCTGATTTCCGACTCAGTGCATGAAAACATTGATTGCATGTGTGTTTCAAAAGTTTTCTTTGTGATTACTTTATGTTAGCTCACCAGGTATACTGTATTATCCATGGAAAACCTATTTCTTTTCAGTATGGCCCCACAACGGCAGCCAGCTAGGGTTATGAGCCTTGTGTGAGATGGCAGCCCTCTGAGTGACGAGGCCTCGGTGCAGGCCCCCATTATAGCGGAGGCACCGGTGGTACCTCTACCCACCAAGCCACCGATGCTTCCAGCCACAACGGTGGAGAGTGCATGCCTCCTGAGTGCATTTCATGAGTTTCAGAGGCAGGGGCCACCCATGTTCCATGTAGAGAGGGATCCTCAGGCAGCCGAGGATTGGCTGGAGGCTGTCATCAGAGTCCTCAGATTGGTAGGTACACCAGCAGACCTCATTATGATCCTTGTCATGAGTCTCTTACACGCAGTAGTAGGTAGATGGTGGACCCTGATGCTCCAGGTGAACGATGAGGCAACTCTACTTTGGACGGACCTCAAGAGCCTCTTCTGCTCGGTGTTTGTTCCAGCCACCCTTCATGCGGTGCATATCCCGGAGTTACTACAGTTGCGACAGGATAGCATGTTAGTAGTCCAGTACTCGGTGAGATTTACCGACATCTCGTGCTACTCCACGGACATGGTACATGACCCATTCTTTCGGGACCGGCCCTTGGATCAGGGGATGAAGCATGTGATCAGAGCTTCGACGATTCCATTCAGCATCCCGACGCAGGCGGGGGTGCTGGAGAAAGCCCTGTTAGTGGAGAGCTTTCTCGCTGAGCATCCATCAGTAGCGAGACCCACCATAGGATGGCACAGAGCAGAGTCTTCTGCAGTTGGAAGTCGGCAGATTATTCAGGGGTCCAAGCGGACCAGGCCAACAGGTGGGCACCCTCAGGACATGGGTTCGGCTGTGCTGGGAACACGGCGCAGAGCCAGCCTTACAAGGAGCAAACCGTGTTATGCATGCGGCGGGCAGGGCCACATGGCTTGTGACTGCCCGACCCTCCATACAGACAAGCAGCAGACAGTGGAGGGACCTCCCGGGCAGAGGCAGAGGTTTGACCGTGGTGGTCCGTAGGGAGCATATAGATGAGGCAGTGGAGCTGGCCGAGTAGCAGGTGGTGGACAATGCTTCGGGGCTCTACCACCACCACCCCCAGGAGGTCCACCCCGACCACAGGGAACTGGCAGGAAAAGGCAGGCTCAGCTCCAGGAAGAAGAGGCTTACGACCATGACACACCCAAGATGATTCGAGGTACTATCTGTGTCTACTCCACCCTTGCTGCATTTCTTATAGACAAAGGTGTGAGTCATTCTTTTATTATCACAACCCTTATTCAGAACTCGGAGATTCTGACGGAGCCGTTAGCTCGATATTTGCGGCTAGAGACTCCTACAGGAGTAGACTCGACTATTAAGCACTGGTTCTAGAAGTGTGCGCTTAGTCTAGGAGGCGAGAGCTTCGGCTGGGATCTTCTTGTAGCGGCGTCGAGTCCTTCTGACGTCATCTTGGGTATGGGCTGGTTATCTACAGTCCATGCTCAGATCGACTATATTAGGCACAAGGTGTGGTGTGTCTGCACGGATGGGACCAAGTTCACCTTCACTGGCGAGAATGGAACCTTCGAAGCACATGATGGACTTACACAGAGGAGAGGGAATCCAATCACACATCAGTTGGCTAGTCTCATCCTTAAAGCAGTTGACATGTAGATTCCAGGATTTCCTGTTGTGGTGGATCAGTATGCGGATGTTTTTCCTAAAGATGTTCCAAGACTACCTCCTCGTAGAGAGGTAGATTTCTATATATACCTGTACCCCGGGACATCACCGATATCTACTCCAGCATATCGGATGGCTCCTGCAGAGCCTCGTGAGCTGCGGGTAAAGCTGGAGGACTTACAAGGGAAAGGTTTCATCTAACCCAGTGTTTCACCCTTGGCTTCTCCGATTCTGTTCGCCAAGAAGGCGGATGAGAGATTATGACTATGTGTTGACTACCGTCGCCTAAACCAGGTGACTGTGAGGAACAAGTATCCTCTTCCGAGGATTGACGACCTCTTAGATCAACTCAAAGGACCACGTTGGGTATCGAAGATAAACCTCATGTCATGCTATCATCAGCTCCGAGTTCGGGATGAGGATGCACAGAAGATGGCCTTCAGGTGTTGGTATGGCCAATATAAGTTCTTGGTCACGCCCTTTGGTGTGACCAATGCTCTAGAACTGTTAATGTGTTTCATGAACAGGATCTTCCAGCCCTACCTCGATCGGTTTGTCGTAGTCTTCATTGATGACATACTGATTAACTCGACCACTGAGGAGGAGTACTCCTACCACCTACAGGTTGTACTAGATACAATCCGAGAGAACCAGATTTATGTTAAGCTCTCTAGGTGCCTGTTCCTGGCTTCGAGAGGTTCATTTCTTGGGGCACGTCATCTTTGAGGCAGGAGTTGCGGTGGATCCTGTGAAGGTCGAGGTGGTACTTTCTTGGGAGCCACTCAAGAGCGTGATGGAGGTGCGGAGTTTCCTAGGTCTAGCTGGGTACTATCGGAGTTTTGTGCCAGACTTCTCCAGAGTTATAGCACCGCTTACATCTTTGAAGAAGAATGGGAAACCCTTTGTGTGGTCAGACAGATGTCAGTAGTGCTTCCAGGAGCTGAGGTAGAGATGGACTAGTGCGCCCATCTTGTGGCTACCAGAGGAGGGCGTAGGGTATGTAGTTTACTATGATGAATCAAGGAATGGTCTTGGGTGTTTCCTGATGTAGGGGAGAACATTTATCGCTTATGGTTCACGGAAGTTGAGGCATCACGAGCATAACTATGCTACCCATGACCTGGAGTTAGCAGCAGTGGCCTTCGCCCTGAAGATGTGGCGACACTATCTGATGGGAGAGCGCATTAGAGTATACTCTGACCACCAGAGTCTCAGGTAAATTTTCTCATAGTAGGACTTGAACCTGAGACAAGTGGTTATGGCTCGTGTTCTCCCAGGATTATGACTTTGAGATTCTCTATACTACTTGGAAGGGGAATGTTGTGGCTGATGCTCTCATCATGAGATCGGTCATTCAGCTACTTGGAGAGGTGACAGAGCAGTTAGCTACCTTGCAGATATACTTCATGGATAGAGATGGGGAAACCTATCTATAGTCCCTCATAGTCACTCCTCTACTTCTTCATTGGGCCAGTGAGGCACAGTGTGTGGACATTGACTATGAGGCGTGATGTGCTCAGATATCCTCAGGGCTAGCACTCGATGGATTTTTTGAAGACGGGGAGCACGACATCCTCTTCAGGGGACGTATCATGGTACCAGTTGCACTATAGAAGGAGGTGCTGAGGGAGTTCCACACTTTCCCTCTAGCGGTATATCCTGGAGTATCGAATATGAATTTGGACCTCAAATGACAGTACTGGTGGTCGGGTATGAAGAAGGATGTGGCAGAGTTCATTTCTCGATGCCTCACTTGTCAGCAAGTGAAGTCAGAACACCAGGTACCTGCAGGCTTGGTACAACCCTTAGAGTCCCAGAGTGGAAGTGGGATGAGATATCCATGGATTTCATGATGGGGCTTCCACGTACGTCCAGAGGACACAACACCATCTGGGTGATTGTAGATCGACTCACCTAGTCGGCCCACTTTTTACTAATAAGATATCATGGCTCAGAAGAGAGCTTGAGACACCTCTACTTTCAGATGAATGCTCGGTACCCTCATTTGTCCCCCTAGTTTATGTTTTAGATTTATGTGGATGTAAATCCCTGAGGTGGGAGTAATGTAAAGACCCAGAAATTTCAAGGGTTTTTTTTAAATACTTTTAATTTTACAAGTCTGTGGCTTCTGACGACGCTTGATTCCGAGGGCCCGTGTGCCTGGAATCAATTTCCAAATTTTAGCTCTAGTACGTTCAGTGAACGAAGGAGTTGGTGTTTCTAACTTTTGAACCGGTGCTTGAAATTAAAATCCGAGGGCACCGATGATCTCGTAGCGCCGATAATTTCTTAAGGGGACACTTATCATAGTTGCGTTCACAGAATAGGAGAAGATAATTATTGGGGGGTTTGTTTAAGAAATAAATAAAAATTATCGGAACAAATTTTTATTTCTAAATAAGGTTAGAGAAGTGGGGCGCACACGAGCCCCACAATTTATTTCCCCCTAATCTCTTAATATCCCCTCATTAATTTGGAAACCTCCATTAAATTCCAATCTCTCTATTTAGTTATGTCAACCCATAATTTAATGAGGAACTTTCCTCTTTCTTCCTTTTTATTTATTTTCTAATGCATACATTG